>VMOF01000388.1:5351324-5827530 GCA_011764245.1 Trialeurodes vaporariorum
GGCAGATCAAGATAGCATTGATGTCGTTTCCCGTGTCAATATGGATGGCTATAAAGCAAAGATTACTGATTTTAGTATTTCTACGAGTCATTGGAATTCTTCTCGATTGATTTACTTACAGTATGTTTCAGAAGTCCTGGACATCCCTCTCCCCCTGTATCTCGGGAAAAGTTCGGAATGTTTGATTTCTGTATAAAACCTAACAGGGTTTTTGGGGGTGAAACTTCCATTTGGGTGTTCATTTTTCTCAACCCCCCCCCTAAATTTGTGGGAGGTTAGGAAAAAATGGACCCGTCACGGTAAAGTTCACCTCCAAAAACCCTATACGTTAAGTATTTTACAGAATTCAAAAATTCCGAACCGTTCCCGAGGTTCTACGGGATGGCCAGGACTTCTGAAACATACTGTATGTAAGCATCACTCAAACCGACTGAATCACATAGCATAATATTGAGTGGTCTCTGTCATCATATTGTTCACTAGCATGAATTTGCATTCGAACATTTGGATCCGACTTCTTATGGGTGAATCCACGAGAGTGAGTGAGATACAGCATTTGTTTGGGTCCATAATTTTAAGCATGGCGTCATCACTAAACAGGTCTTTTAGGATTCGTCAAGTAAGTAACTCTGAACCGAAGCACCCTGTATAAATAGGATAGAGGAAGTAATCAAACGCTTAAGGTAAGTCAGAAAGAGAGAGGAGATAGGAGAGAAGGCAGCAGCAAGTGGTTCGGAGAGAATGGGAGGGAGAGAGTGAGAGAGAGAGAGAGAGAGAGGAGAGAGAGAGAGAGAGAGAGAGAGAGAGAGAGAGAGTGGGGGGGAGAGTGAGAGGGTTAGCGCAAATTACTTCAGGAGTCTAATTTCGATTTTGACTGTAGCGGATTTTGGATTTTGCAGCGGTGACGTGCTATGTGCGGTGGCGGAAAGGAATTCGGCGTCATTTGTGAAGACGGAAGGGAGTGGTACCCAGAGTTGCAAGATTTCCCTATCAATGACCAGCTTTTACATTAAGTCAAACCATCCAGGGATCTATCCTTCTCTCTCGTCTCCCTTTAAAACGTGTGTGTTAGAAAAGGACAGATTAGGAGCAGTCACGTGATTTTCGCCCCCCCCCCTTTTCTAACGCATGCATTTAAATGGCCAGAGAAAATGATGAATAATTCCTTGGATCCTGCACTAAAGTGGTGGCGGCTCGTGCTGTTTGGCAACAATGTCTTCGCTCTATTTGAATATATGTTTAACAATCGATTTTCGAATCGATTGTTTTACATACAATCAAATGGAGGGATGCGACATTGTTGCCAAATTGCACGAGCCGCCCCTGCACTAAAGTGAGTCAAATGGTGGGAAAAAGTCGACAAATTATCAAAAAAGTCAATATTGGTGGTACGTTTAGCATTTAACGTAAAGAAACGCATGCGTATGAAAATCGCCGTTTATAGTTGGAGAGCATCACAATTAAGGCATCAATTTACAAGTCAGTTTGACAACGTCGCAATTGAAGATGCTGTAATATGCAAAATAACTCGTCGAGTCGGCAGGTCCAATAAAGCTCTCTTAATCTGCAATAACAATGACACGTTGTCAAACTTCCTGAGAACTTTAGGTAAGGAAATGATGAGAAAGGGGCTGTTACAAACTTTTACTGAAAGTGCGATTTATAACCTTTTGTTGAGGTTTTGTAGATTTGTTTTTTGTTTTTTGTTTATTTTTTTTTGTTTTTTTTTTTTTGTTTTTTTTTTCAGAAGTGTAGGCGCACCTATAGACCGATAATCTGCGGAATTGATCATCATTATTTCTCATGTTACGAAATGAAAATTAATGGAAATGATCCTCGGCGTTTGCTTTTCATTGAGGAACATTTTTAAAATCAAAAGTTTGAAGTCGGAGGCGAGTTTTGTTTGGATTTAAAGGAATGAAAATTGAAAAGTCACCAAAGATTATGATGTGGGTGCGCCTACATTTCTGAAACGAGCTCTATCCTACGGCGGTACTTTGGACCGCCAAATTAACATGGTTTTAAATGTATTTATTAAAAAAAAAAAAAAAATCAGTATGGACATCAAACTGACCGAGTAAAGTTCATTCTACGTATTTATTAATGTTGATAAGGAATTAAGTGAGAAGGGTTTGTAATAGTGCTGGATTTAACCCTTTCAGGGATAGTGGGACACATGTTGTCCCACTTAATTTAACATGGGATTCGATGAAATTTAAAGGGGCGTTTTGCAAAAAATTGAGTGACTTATCAAAGTGTTTAGAAACTTGTGTTCTTTTGAAAGGTTTGATAAAATCTCAAAAAAAAAACTCTAACCCCAAACTGCGCGCATGAAAGGGTTAAAGAGTTTTAAGGGTCGACTCAGAATGATGTAAAACCCTCCAAAAATAACGATGATAACACAAAAAAACTCAAGAAATTCACTCAGAAACTCATCAAATGCTTTCAAACGCGCGGTCGTAACTTCGGTGTTGGGCACTTGCTGGGAAGTAAGGTTCACAGAGTAACTAGTCACCAAAGAAGTAATTAACAGTCGATTAAAGGGCCGTGACATCTGGTGACACCGCCGGTAACAAAGGAAAGTCGTTGATTCGAGTGTCAGCATTGTTAGATATTAATCTCCTATCATTAGTGCTCAACGCCGACATGACTTTATGATCGCGCGTTTAAAAGCATTTGATGAGTTTAGGAGTAGATTTTATAAAGTTTCCCGTTTTACCGGCTACCATTGTTACCATAGTTAACTTTGGAGGTTTCCATATTTGAGTCGACCCTTAACCCTTTACTGCATGATTTTTTTGTTTTCAATAATTTTTTTTTTTTTTTTTTTTCAGTACAATTTTGATCCTTGAGACAGGGAAAAATAGTGACAAAATTCTTTCCATTATATTTCAATGGTAAAGAGCCTGAATATTAACTGTTCCAAATATGGCCTTACCCACATTTAGGTATCCATGCAACTAAAAATAAAGTTTTCAGGCTAGAAAAAACAAAATTAAAATAGTAAAAAATAAGTTAGTAAGTTTCAATAGTTGTTTTTTTTTTAATATGGTAGCCCTGCGTTACTCCCAAACATAATGAAAATCGGAAAATCTCGATCAGATTTTCAGTAAGCTATTTTCAACCACTCTGCAAGTTCTCTATCCTGTGCTGCGCGCTCTAGGACAAAATCGACAATTCTTACTCGTTTAGTATCTGTTCCACATGTGACCCACCATGCAGCGACAGTACAACTCAAGTCCCCTACTTTTAGATAAGGCTTCAAAGTAATTGTTCCAGATCTGGGCTCATCTGCAGTTAAGGGTTAAATCGCCTGTAGCAAAAGCCTGCAACAGCCCCGTCACAAGTTGCAAGTTTTCATCGTTGCTATTACATCCCTCTCATTGTCAGAGTCAAACAATTAATTGATTGCTAACTATTCCTAATCAGCCGTGCATGTTTTTGCCTAAGCAAGAGAATGAAGGCGCTTCGACTTTCTCAAACATTTGGGATTCTGAGCCATTGTATCAGGTTTAGAGTTTGCGGATGTTATTTTAGTTATTCATGCGCTCGAAAACGGTAACAGATAATGTTTGTTATTCATCTTCATTTCTGAGCTTTGCCCTCGTTTGTAATGCGTAGTTAACAATACAACATCGTCTATTCGGTTTTTTTACCATAGCTATAAAATATCTATAGATTTTTGTTGACTTCTAACTCGACCAAAATAACCAAACTATTGAAAGAATAACTGATCGTGCAATATTCCCCTCTATATTCACATCCTGTTTTATTTTGCAATTTAAATTTGGCAATGGGTCCGTTACATACTTTTGAAAATTCCGGGGTGGGCCAAAAAAATGTGTTTAGTTTTTGCTTATTTTTTGGCTATGCCTACATTTTTGTTGAATTAACTCGACCAGAGGGTTGATTATGCTCATTTTACGAGACGAGACGAGATGCCTCTGAGTCGTCTCATCTTATCTCTTTGTACGAGATCGAGTCATTTATCTCGTCTATCTCGTGTCGTTTCGTACAAGATAGACACTAGACAGGGAGAATCAACCTACAGGCCTCAGGGTGACAAGCCTGTTGAAAGAAAGGTGTAATTTTCCTACTCTATAGACCTGTTTAGTGTGACGTCACGAAAAAAAATGGTTCCAAACAAATGCTCCATCTCACTCGCTCTCGTTGGTTTTCTCATAAGAAACAGGATCCAAATTTTCAAATACTTTGTGCTAGTAAACAACAAGATCTCTCAGATTTTATTACACCATTGGATTCCACGTACCTTAAAATCTGAGTACGCTACAACAAAATTTCTGAAACATCGCGCATTGATGTACTATTACAGTTATATCGCAGAAAGTCCTATGTTTTGTCCTTGTCACACTCACAGTTTCTTATGGGCACAGAGTCCTACGGTATAGGCTCATCGGCACCATCACACCATGTGTTGTACCTTGAACAAGCTTCGATACGAAGAGAGGTTAGGATGATTGAATGTCATGGCGGTGATACTCCCATAACAGACCGCGAGTAAGACAAGGACAAAACATAGAACATCTTTCGGTATAACTGTAGTTGTAAATTCGCTTGTGATCTTTTAGGAATTATGTTAGAGTGAAAAAATACTTTAACCCTTGTGAGCCTAAGGTATTTCGGTAACACAAAGGACTAAGGGGGGGTATTTTTGTACCCCAAAGATATTTTCATGCAGCACAGTCAGTATCAATAATTTTGAAACTTTAATGGATGGATTATGTACTTAGTACCCTAAGAGAGTAATTTATGTGAAATTTGAGTAAATTTTTGCTATGTTGCCAAATTTACACCTACTTTGAAAAAAAATGTCAAAATAAAAAAAATGGAAAAAATGAAATGAGGTACCATATTATTTTTCCATTTTTGATAAATTTCCAATTTTTTTTCAATGATCTGACTTAATATTCTTAATCTACATAAAATTTCCGTAAAATTCACTGTAATAGATGGTTCCAAACTTAAAACTGGCAGGACGAAGGGGGGGGGGGGTATATTTGTACCCCAACACTTTAAATTTCTATAATATCGACAAAAATTCATGAAAATTAATGAAATTTGGTAGACGTGTTCTAAGTATCCTAACTTAAAATGTCATGAAGTCCCAAAAAATTTTGAGCAGTTTTGACAAAATGGCGTCAAAAAAACTGGCCTGGGGTACAAATGTACCCCCCCTTAGGCTCACAAGGGTTAAGGTATGTGGAATCTAATGGTGCAATAAAATTTGAGAAAACTGGTGGTTAACTAGCATGAAAAAATTGGATCTGATTTCTTATGGGTAAAAATCCACGAGAGTGGGCGAGATAGAGCATTTGTTTGGAACCAATTTTGATCGTAACGTCATCACTAAACAGGTCTATTCATGTTATTTTTATTTGTCAATTGAAATTTGGCAATTTCAGCATCTGTAATTGTGAATCCCGTCTCTGAACAGGAAATGGCTGGAGAAACGGTTGGTGGGACTGGTTGGAGGGTGGGTGGTAAGGAGTAAAGCGAACCGAGGCATGACATGGCGGAAAGAATTTCAATAACCATAAAAGACTGCAAAGCTTGTTTGATCGCGGTGTTCTGTTTGTCTCCAAATTTGAATTCAGCGTTATCCCAGAGAGAGAAAGAGAGAGAGAGAGAGAGAGAGAGAGAGAGAGAGAGAGAGAGAGAGAGAGAGAGAGAGAGCGGATACGTTTGTTTGTGCTACGACTCGGGTATCCCAACAGCCAACAATTCGGTATCACAGAGAATTCGCTTTCACCGTTGATCTCTCTTCGCTTGGCACTTGCTACAGTAGTTAAACGTAACTCGCGGAAAAATTACTACAGCACGCACTAACAAAGGTTAATAAAGACGAAAATCAAAATCATCCATGATTAATGTTCAAAACGCTATAAAATACACAATTATTTTAACAGTCAAATGTTTGTTTTACTCACTTGCCCCTATAGCGAAGATAGATAATTTAGGAGGTATGCATTCCGCTGGAAAATGTTCGAGAAAAGGAGATACACTGCTCAGCATTGTTGCATTTTTTTTTTTTTTTTTGGGTAATTGGTCTGTTGCAAAATTTTGCTAGAACGATTAAGAGGGTTAAATATAATGTAAAATCGCCTGAAAAGTCCATTGGTGGCATCAGAAAGTCATTAAAAGCAATAATAAACTTAAAGAGGCGTTTAATAAAATTCAAGATGGCGGAGAAATATCGAGCAATTTGTATGCATGCACCACGAACATACAAGGATGGCCAACTTTCACAACCTCACTGGAGGTAGAGGTTATGTGTTTGTTTACGTTGTATTTGGTTGTGATCGATATTGTGAGGTAGGTATGGGCTATCCTTGGATGTTCGTGGTGCTTGCATACAAATTGCTCGTTATTTATCTGCCATCTTGGATTTCATTAAACGCCTTTTGTGAGTGTATTATTGCATTTTATGACTTTTTGATGCCACCAATAGACTTTTTTCAGGCAATTTTACATTAGAATAAGCACTCTTAATCGTTGTAGCAAAAGTTTGCAACAGACCCATTATTCGATTTTTCTATTTGACTCAGTGTAAAATTTGGTTATTTACAGGAAAGTCTGGCAACACTGCCTCTTGGGGTGGTAAAACATGAAGTTTTGATTTAGGAAAATGACGACATGTTTCAGAACGAAAGGGTCGGATTCCCTAGATTCCTCCAACATCCTGTGGCATTGATTCCGTTCACATAGTTTCGATTACTTGTGGGCATGAACCCCTTATGGACCACGCCCGAATATACTCGGTTTTCTCCTCTAGTCTATTTCATATTGTTCCAGTATCAGGATTCCGAATAAACACGAGTCTCGATGTAGTATGAAAATATGAGATTGCGTCTGGCGCCTTCTATCCGTCGTATATGCAATTTCAACTCCCCCGAGTACAAACAGTTAACTACCTTCCCTATACAAACGGAAAAGTGACGTTCATGTGAACTAACCTGGTCTTTAAAGGGTTCAAATTCATTTCAAATTAGATGTCTGCAAGAAATTGGTCCTTCCTCGAGCGCCTTCAATTTGCGGTAAAGGCAAAATGAACACTGCTGAGTAGGAACAGTTATCTCTACCACTCAATCTGAGTGAGTGAGTGTTCTGACAATATCCCCTGATCTTGTAAGGGTTAATACTCTGCATCAACCAGTGGCGTCGCGTGCAATTTGGCAACACTGCATTCTACCCATTTAAACTCATGTAAAAGGTCGAATTCAGGGGGTTCACAGTGCACGAGGAGAGTTCGATATATTTAAGGAGTTTAAATGGAGGAGTCGCATTGTTGCCAGATGGCACGCGACGCCACTGGCATCAACTCTTCCGATGACCTTGCTCAAATAAGCTGACCCGCGAAGATTCAAAATAATCTAACTGGAGACTTGTAAGATAGCGAGTGGGATAGCGACAGCTAGTGGGATTGTTATTGAATGAAGATATAACATAAATAACATGTGCTCGATCATCGACTCGATAGCAGAGGAAAAGAGATAGAGGGAAGAAGAAGAGAGATAGATGGATAAGGAAGAAAGATAGAGGGAAGAAGAAGAGAGATAGAAGGATAAGGAAGAGAGTTATCGGAAAGAGGAAGTGAGCTAGAGGAAAAAGGAAGAGAGATAGAGGGAAGAAGAAGAGAGATAGAGGGAAGAGGAGGAGAAATAGAAGGGTGACTATACAGTATACATTACTATACGATTGATTATAATCAGCCTGCGGAATTTGAGCCATTCCCACCAAAAAATTCTTGACCACTCAAAGTCAACGAATGCCGATGGAAAATTTGGTGACTCTGACACTCCTATTAGGAAGATATTTTCATTCTATGATGATTGAGTGATGTTAGTTCCATGCCGATGAATCATTTCCAATCAAAATCCTCTTCATGATCCACATTACTGGAAACTGTTTTGCAACTCTGCGCGGTTTCTTTAAAACTATGTAAATAGTTGCATGCTATATATTATCCATTCGAGAGACTTACTTTTGTAATGAACGCCGCAGCCAGGCCAGCCTCCATGGGATGATTTTGGAAGGGTGGTCCAACGATTTCCCCCCTTTATGACAGGCTATTAGTTGATTAATAGATGGGTCTACATAAATAACTCGGGATCCGACTCCTCCGATGTATTTCGCAAACTAATCACATGAATCGAAAATACCGGGTCCGTTGACGGAATTTCGATTATTAATTGCGGGCTTTCAAATATGCGCGCTGCTGCGTGTTACGAGGCGTCCGCCGTCCAGCGCACTTTGAGACGAATATTGCGCGCTTTTGGAAAATAAAACTTTTTCCGTAAATTTAAGAATAGTGAAAAATCGTTACCTTCTAGAAGTAACATAGGATATGCGCCACACTTCCGATTTTTCTGAAGAATAGAGAAATGGTTGAAGGAGATTTCGTCCGGTACTTCTTGTCGAAAACTTTACGTCCACGGTTGTTTTTGTCCGATATTTTTTGTCCTCAATTCTGACGTCCAATGGAAATCTTGCAAACTTTTGCTACATGGGATTGAAGAGTTTATTCTTGCAGAAAAACCTGTAAAAATGACTATGAATACACTAAAAAATCACAAAATTTACTCTCAGAATCGAGTTTAATGGCGGAGAGACGCGGGTACCATGGGAGATTCCTATCTAGATGGAGACATATTTCTGTGTTTCCGTAGAGAAAGTGACATAATAGACAGGAATCTCCCATGATATTTGCGTCGAACCGCCATTACCATCTTGCCGTTATAGTAGTTATGTGAGTTTATTACTGACTTTTATACTTCCTTGTTTGTTTGTCGTAATTTCCGCTGGTCTTTACATAAGAGTAGACTATTTGCTCATAGCAAAAGTTTGTGAGAGCCCCATTGAAAAGATGATCCCTTTTTTCGTTTGCCCTGCAAAAAATCAACCCTTGTTTGAATGTCCCCATCTGTCAATAATATGTTTGTGAAACGTCAAGAGGAATGTTGAGACTAGAGTCCCTATATATGAAAGAGTCAAGACACGTGAACAGAAGTGAAGAAGAAGAAGGTGCCTGAGGAGCCTGGAGGCGCGCCTCTTGTTTACATTTTTATCCAACGATCTTGCCGCCAAAGATTACTTATACATGTATTCGTGTGTAAGTAATCTTTGTTAGGTCAACCTGATCTCCAATACCCGTTGGCTTCACTACCTGTTTTAAAAGTAATGCGTGAATTTTATTCTGTTCTGAACACATTTTCATCAATTTCTAATTCAAATTTCATCAGTATAAGCTAAAAATGCCGAAAGTTTCCTCAAAGCTGGGAAGCAGTGAAGATGGTTCCATGAAGATGTAAACAAGAGACGCGCCTCCAGGCTTCATAGGCCCCTTCTTCTTCTTCACTTTTCAGCAGCCAATCAGAGATGGAACCTCGTATGGCGAGACTCTTTCATATATAGGGACTCTAGTTGAGACGATAGTCAGAAACCCCAGGCGCCGAATTCCTTTCCGCCACCGCACATCGCACGTCACCGCTGCAAAATCCGCTACATTCAAAATCGAAATTAGACTCCTGAATTAATTCGCGCCAACCAATCAAACCTATGAAAAAGAAGGAATAATTAAGGAGTATTTACGTGCATGCAGCTTTAGCTTACCACCTGCAGGATCAACATTCAAATTCTGTGCCTCGACCTCCAAACGTTTAACTCCATTGGTTGGTTTTGTTACTTTATCCTTTTTCACTTTAAAATCTGTCAATTTTTTCCCCGAAAGAAAGGAATCTCAAAGTCGCAAGGAGGTGGTGTGATATCGGGAGTACGCATCGCACAAGAAACTTTGAATACGTTTATAAGGTGCTTTGCGTATTGCATACCCGGTTGGATCTATATCTTCGTTGCCTCTGCGCGGTACTTTCAGCCATCTCTTTAGTCTGCTTTCTATGACGACACTTTTCAGGGGTGGATTTACCATTACGCGAAATACGCAATGGGGCTATTGCACACTTTTGCTATAAGCGATTTAATAGTCGATTATTGCGTAAAAACCTCAAAAAATAACGATGGTGGCACTAAAAACTTCCAAAATCCACTCCTAAACTCAATAAACGCAGTTATTTGCGGGAGCGTAATGGTGGCCGAAGGTACTAACAATGGGAGATTCCCATCTAACGATTCTGAAACTCCATCAAGAAGTGACCAATAAGAGACTACTTTCATTTGACACCGGTGTCACTTGGTGTTGCGGTACCATTCATCGGATGTGGATCATCACTCTGATGACTAATTACTCTGTGAATCATCCTTGTCAGCATAGAAAGAGTGACGAAATTAAGATAGGAATCTCCCATTGTTAGTGCCTTCGGCCACCATTACGCTCGCGCAAATAACTGCGTTTATTGAGTTTAGGAGTGGATTTTGGAAGTTTTTAGTGCCGCCATCGTTATTTTTTGAGGTTTTTACGCCATAATCTACTATTAAATCGCTTATAGCAAAAGTGTGCAATAGCCCCATTGCGTAAGGCCTCAGACCCAAGGGGGCCACGCTAAACTTCACGGAGGGAGGAAGAAGAGAGGAGAAAGAGAGAAACAGTGAGAGAAATATGTAAAAAGAGAGAAGAAGAGAGAAAAACAGAGAAAAAGAGAGAAAAAGAGAGAGAAAGAGAAAAAAAGAGAGAAAAATAGAGTAAAAGAGAGAAAAAGAGAGAAAAATAGAGAAAAAGAGAGAAAATGAGAGAAAATGAGAGAAAATGAGAGAAAAAGAGAGAAAGGGGAGAAAAAAGAGAGAAAAGGGAGAAAAAAGAGAGAATAAAGATAGTATTAACGGCAAAAATATAAAATAATAACATTTTTGCTGGAAAAAAATTGTTCAGAACTGAATTTCAATGCCTTCTTATTGGAAATAATTTGGGGGAGAACCCTCGAAACCCCCCTTCTTTCTAGTGGATGCTCTCAGACCCCCAGGCATCCCACCCTTTTTCTTGGGGGCCTCAAATTCAAAATTGCGTAGGGACATCAAGAGATGTCAATCCGCCTCGACACACTTCAGGAGAGAACAAGTTTATGGCCGAGAGAGGTATCCTCTTCAATCGGAAAGAAGTGAAAAAGGAAACCTAAATAATTGATAACAATTAAGAATAATTGCAAGACTTACTGCGCTCTAATTCTTTTATCATTTTCAATTATTTCGTGCGCGTCTCGGGGTGTGTAACAGCTTCTTTTGCATCGGAGCTAATTTTACTTTTTCCTCATTCTTTTTTAATCTTATCAATTTCTCGACCCCTGCACAAAAAAAAAAAAAAAAAAAAAAAAAAAAAAAAAATGTTTTGATAGCATCTCTTGAAACCCTCCCGTCAGCATCTCCGTCAAAATTAAAGAGGGGAAGAGAAATATAAGAGAGAGCTGGTGATCGTAGCGGGGGGAGTTGGGGGCTAGCCGTGGATGGTGGGTGGGGGGACGCTTGAATTTCCACTCAATCGCCTCGAAATGTGAATCGAGCAGGGCTGCCATTTTGCGTATAATCAATGCTATTTTTCTATTCACCGATGCTTCCACCGGTTGAGAAAAGATTACACAGTTCAGTTCAGTGTATGACTGTAATGCACGAAAATACTCTGATCTGTAATCTTTCCTTAACCGGTGGAAACTCCGTTGATTAATTAAACTATCCGCAAGTTTTTTAAAGTCATCGACGACTCCACCGGTTGAGAAAAGATTACAGATGCGAGTATTTTAGTTTATTATAGTCATGCACTGAACTGAACTGTGTAATCTTTTCTCAACCGGTGGAATCATCGGTGAATTGAAAAATAGCATTGATTATACGCAAAACGGCAGCCCTGGAATCGAGTCGGAGAAGCTCCGTGCTCGTCGTTTGCATTGGGAGCGCGCTCCACCTTAAATGTAAATAATTATGGAGAACAACAGAAACATACAGGGTGTTTCGAAAATTCTGTGCCCCTCCCCCCCTTATATAGAGGGTAGTTGGAACTTATAACGGGTGCCAGATAAAAACACGCAACTTGTCAAATGTTTATACCCCAATAGAGTTGGTACTCGAGTCTCGAGGTGGAGCTGCGTGCCGACTACCTACTTTTAGGTAGTATTCAATCCGACACTCCGAGTACATATTTTACCCTCTGGAAGAGAACAGTTTTCAAAGTCCAGTGGAGCTCTTGCAAACTTTTGGTACAGGGATTGTAGAGTTGATTTTCACATATTAATGACGATGAGTACACTGAAAAATCACGAAATCCACTCTCAGAATCGGACTTAATGGTGGAGAGATACGCAGGTATATTGAGAAATGCCCATCTAAGAGACATCTCTCTACGTTTCCGTAGAGAAACTGACAAATTAGACAGGAATCTCCCATGACACTTGCGTGAAATCGCAATTACGATCTTGCCGTCCGTTATTTATTGCAGTTTTGTACGAGTTTTATTACCAAATTGTTGACTTTTTTTAGTGTGATAATCGTAATTTTCGCCGGTTTGTACAGCAGATCGGAGTATTCATTTGCTCGCAGCAAAAGTTCTCAAGAGCCCCATTCAAGTGTACTCTTCGCTGATTTTCGAGAATCAAAAATTAATTTTTTGGTTACTTTATAGTATAATTTTACAAAGGTTACCCTTGGTTTTTGAATTCCAGTTCCGGATCACTATTTCGGTTTGAAAACTTTCGAGGATGCCATTTATACCTATACTTAGTGTACCTCAGTGGCGGCTCGTGAAATGCGATACATCGATGTCTACTACATTTAAAACAGTAGACAAGTATCGATCGTCAGGGGGTGCAATTGAACCCCCGAGAAATCGATACTTTTCTATAGTTTTAAATGGAGTGGACATCGATATATCGCATTTCACGAGCCGCCACTGGTGTACCCTACTCGACGGACGACGAGTCAGATCGAAAACTAAAAGTATACTCGACAGTCCAACTTTGCGGTTCTCGACCCCTAATAGAATGTGAATACGCCAGAGAAGAAAAAGCAGTGGAGATGAGTCCTCTCAAAAATTTAGTTTTCAATTTTTTTTTTTTTTTTTTTATTTTTTTTTTTATTTTTTTTTTTAGCCAAACTTTAGCGGCAATCGTGCTGATTGATCAATTTACAACACACCCGCTGTCCATCGATACATTCTATTTCCTCCTCACGTGGCATCAGCGACTCTCTTTTCTCCTCAATAGACGGAGAGAGGGGCAGCAATTTTCTAGTCGCGGTGGAACGCGATAGTAATCTGCATATCGCAGCTCTTTAACGGCTCATTAAAATAATAAAAACATTTATTCTTCCTTGTTTCATTTCAATTTTTTCCATACTTTACCCCCCACCCCTACTTCCGTCCGACCAGGTCTGCGCGTTCCCCCGCATTTACCGTATCTTCGGATCCTTCAATCTCTCTCAGGAGACGACCAGAGGGCGGAGGAATGAGAATCCTCCAATTAGAGAAGGAAGAGAAAATTGAATTTTAATTACCTACGTGTTCCTTCCGCTCTCCGGCAACCGCACTATCTTCTTTTTTTCGCGATCGCACTCGATTCCGTTCTCTTTCTCTTTCTCTCTGTTTCTTCTTTCTACTATATATATCAACATCCCCCTCCCCTCGTGTCTTGTTTTTCTAAATATCTTTCTTTTGCACAGATAGCAGTGGCGAAGCGTGATTTTTGGCATCAATGTATTTTTTTCCCCATTTAAATTCACCAAAAGAGTCGAACGCTCTGGTCATCGTCGATGACCAGGCATTTCGACCTTTTTAATGTGTTTAAATGGGAGAAAAGGAACGTTGCCAAATCGCACGCCTCGCCCTTAGCCGTAGCCATGAATTTATCTTTCTCTCAGTGGTGGCTTGTGCAATTTGGCAACGATGTCTTCGCTCCATTTGAATCTATGTTCAAGAATCGATTGCTGGTGAAGCGTTGCTTCACTTCCTAATCGATTGTTTTACATACAATCAAATGGAAGGATAACGTTGTTGCCAAATTGAAAGAGCAACCACTGCTTTCTCTCTTTTTGCCCATTTGAACGCATGGGTTAGAAAAAGACAGAAACAGGTGCTGAAGTCACGTGGCAGCCCGTATTGCTGTCCTTATGTAACATATGCGTTTGGCCCTTTAAGTGCGCTTACCAAGTTGTTTTACTTTTCCTGATAACCGGTTAAAAGGGAGTGGGGAGTAGCTGATTTTGGCGTCTGCTGCTAGAAAGTATGGTAAATGCAACCTAACTTATATGGTATCTTGGGTGAAAGCTAAGATCAGCTTTGCGTATAGTAAACTCTACCAATCTTCTTATACCGTGTACTGAAAGGGTTGAAGATGTTGCCAAAAAGAGACTTCCTCCTTTACTCTTCCGAGCGAGACTGGTGATGAGTCGGCGACCGGCCAGCTGAAGTTATATACGGACTGGGCCCGTGCTTTCGCGCCAATCACAAAATACTTTCGTCGTCGCTTCGAAAGTGGGAACAGTGGCGTCGCGTGCCATCTGGCAACAATGCAACGGCTCCATTTAAACTCATTAAATATATCGAATTTTCCTTGTGCACTATGCACCGCCTGAATTCGATATTTTACATACGTTTAAATGGATAGAATACATTGTTGCCAAATTGCACGCGACGCTACTGAGTGGGAATATAACCGGCCACCGCGATGATATATGTGGGTCCCAAGGTCCAACATAAAATAATAAACGTAAAGTGATTTCTTGGTAACTTAACTTTTCTTGATTTTTTATGACTTTTTCTATTTACATTTATTATATGATTTTTTTATATCCTTTTTTTTATATTTTTATTTTATTTTATTTACATTGTTTATTTACAAATTGAACTGACAATGAGTCCAAATACATACATAGGCAAAGGCGGATCCAGCAATCTGGCAACTGTGCACTGTTCCTATTTGAATGCATGAGAAACAATCGATTAGTAACAGGGCCATGGCCCCCTCAAGAATCGATAGTTTCTCATATATTCAAATGGGATGAATTCATATGGTTGTCAAGTTGCTGGATCCGCCCATGTACATACAGACTCTAGGTATACCTATAGGCACAGAATAATACAATCAGAACGGAAACTCCCATAAGAGCCAATGGAAGCAAGTTTGGAATTTAACGGCACCAATAGGCAACGCTGTGGTCCTATTCCCCAACATGGCGGACGAGTGTGATTTGTGTTGAAACGCATTTATTTCTGTAAATTCTGGAAAGAAATCTTAAGTTTCCGGCCTCACTTTTATTCTAATGGCATTTCAGAATGAAAATTTCGCGGATCATGTCCTATCTAAATTTTTTTTTCGAGCGCGAATCCAGATGTAAACATCCTATATTCCAACATGGCGGACGCGAAATGAATTTGCTTCAAAATCCGACAGAGTCTCCGTTCTGATTGTATTATTCTGTGCTATAGGTACCTTGAACCGTGCCGCGACTTTACACAGGCCGCACGGCGCGCGGCTCCCTGCACAGGCTGGTGGCTGTTATGTATCGCAATGCGAAGATGGTTGAGGGTGGGTTGCTTCGTGGGATGGGAGTGAGGGGCGGAGGGTGAAGGAGTGGGGTAGACGGGGGAGGAGGAGGAGGAGGAGGAGGAGGAGGAGGGCTTTGCATGCGGAAAGCTCCGTCGAGTTGCGTTGCGAGTTGGCGACCCTCTTTTGTCATTTTAAATGCCGCGCAAAATTAATGATCACGAAAAAGATCTGTTTAAAGTCAGGAAGAAACAATTAAACAAATGTTGGCGCAACCCTCTTTTCCCATCCCCCCCCCGAGACTCCCTATCTTCTATTCGGGGGAGACCCTCTTCCCCTCCGCCCCTCCCGCCCTCTCGCCATTCTAGCAGCCTGCCAAAGACTCCCCGCCCCACCCCTGGCCCTGCGTGAGAGTTGCATGTGGACTCCGAGCGGATAGGACAATACGAAAGTTTTCGCACAATCCTAGAAACATTAAAAATTACATCGCCATCCGCTGGCCTCAACTTAAACGCGGGCGGCCAGCGTCGCTCAACGCTCATCCCTCGGCGGCCGCGGCACGGCCGCTTTCAACAGCGTCTGAATTGTGAGTTTTATTACGGCGCACGAGGGTCTGGGATTGAAAAAAAAGTGGCCTCAAATTAGTGAAAAAAGTCATCAAAAATGAACAAGCTTATTGGAGCTGTTGCACACTTTTGCTATAAGCGATTTAATAGTCGATTCTGGTGTAAAAACCTCCAAAAATAACGATGGAAGCACTAAAAACTTCCGAAATCCACTCCTGAACTCAATAAACGCTTTTGTTTGCGAGGGTGTAATGGTGGCCGAGGGCAGTAATAATGGAAGATTCCTATCTTAATTTTGTCACTCTCTCTATGCTGACAAGGATGATTCGCAGAGTAATTAGTCATCAGAGTAGTGATCCACATCCGATGAATGGCACCGTGACATCTAGTGACACCGGTGTCAAATAAAATTCGTACTTTATTATTAGATGGGAATCTCCCATTATTACTGCCCTCATAGTCATCATTACGCTCGTGCAAATAAAGCGTTTATTGAGTTCAGGAGTGGATTTCGGAAGTTTCTCGTGCTACCATCGTTATTTTTGGAGGTTTTTACACCATTTTATCGACTATTAAATCGCTCATAGCAAAAGTGTGCAACAGCCCCATTTGAAACTTTCCAGGGACATTTCTAGGTTTAAATTACTTGTTTAAAGAGATTTCGGTGATTAAAAGTGATATAAAAAAGTTCATGAACAATAAATTGACGATAGAAATTACTTCCTGATTTTTGACCAGTTTTTGACGGTCTCAGGCCTTTGTGAGGCGACATCCAGAACTGAATCGGATTCGTGCTTGTCTTTCATATTTGGTAATCGCTCCTCCCGAACCCCCACCCAACTTCCCCCTCCCCCAGCCAAAGTTCTGTCTGGCAAGTCCACCTTGTTCGCTTCACGTTGCCAATGAAGCTGTTGCAAACTTTTGCTACAGGCTTATTAATAGATGATTACAGGGTAAAACCCTCGACATGACGACAAACGCTCTAAAAATCACGAAATCCACTCCTAATCTCATAAAATACTTTCAAACGCGAAACCTTAATGGCGGTGGTTACCGCCTAAATCTTATGGCATTTGTTTGCATATTTTCTTGTGTGTGGTGTCGCGAGAACTTACCTTGAGGATGGAGCTTATTAAGATAGGGAAACCCAATGTAAAAGGCTATAATCACCGCCATTACGGTCTTCTGACGATACTTAGTTTTTACAAATCGGAGCGCTAGAATTAAAAATACTCGCAATCAAACTTTAAAATGCGTTTTTCTCAAATTAGCGTTTTTTAGTATATGTGTACATGGTTTCTCCAAAGAATGACTCAATTATGAGGCAAGTCTTCGTGAATACCCAAATGAGGATGCACTAATATTATGCATATTGTTGGAAAGTCGTCAAATACGTTTGCCTTCGGCATGACGATCACGGGCCATAGATGTAATGAATCATAGAAATTACTTAGGTTTTAAAGAGTTCAAACTACTTCAAAGGTCAGAATGACCATGGTTGGATGATGTTTTGACTCTTGGAATACTGTAAGCATGACATTTTAATGATTCATTAAATTTATCGTCCGTTTATGTTAACTTAATTAGCGTTAAATGAATAATTTACGGTAGATTAAAAATTTTGAATGATGCTATTATTTCTATGAAATTACGGGTGTCAGCAAATTAATGGTCCCCTCTCTTAACACCTTTAAAATAATGTGTCAAAATGGTTAAGTGCATTTAAAAAAGAAAAAACCGGTTAAGAAAATTTTCCTTCCAGACTTAGGATTGGCAGATTGAGTGAAACCTGGTGTGGTTAAGAATGCTGTTTTTCCTTTTTCTTTCAATTTGCATTTCTATCTTTTTACTCTTTTTTTCTTCGAATGCTTTTTCTACTTTTTTCTCCTTTCTTTTTCGCTGTTTTCTTTTCTTTTTTTCATTTTTATCATTCTTCAAATGTTTCCTTCTGGTTTTCATTTTTTCCATTTTTATCTGCCCCCCCCCTTGTTTTAATTTTTTTTTTTTTTTTTCAATTTTTTTTTTTTTTCTTCTTGTTTTCATTTTTTTTTTTTTTTTTTTTTTTTTTAATTTCTTTTTTTTTTAAACTTCTACAGAAATGTTTAACAAAAACAACTCATATCCGTTGTTTTCAAATTTCATGCCTCTTACTTCTAAGCAATACACCTCCAAAATTTCGACTTGCGCAAAAAAGATCCTTCTTCGATATATCACGTTATAAGTTTCTCGCGCGAGAAAACCTCCGCGATTTTGGGCGATTTGCGCAAAGCAGCTGGATTGCGCTCAAGTGCGCAACAGCCCCATTAAAATTCAACCTTCGCCAAAGATTATCCATGAGATCCGCCTTCATACTTACTTGTATAAAACAAGAGCTCCACCCTCGGTGTTCTCGGCATCAATGTAGAAGCCTTTGTATCTCAATTTTAATGGTGTTCCTTTTGAGCCTTGCATCCAGTATGTATCCAGCTTGAAGCAAAGCAATGACAGTCGCGCGAAATATACGAAAGAGCCCTTGCAAGTTATAGAGTTCTGTCCCTCTGCCCCGTGTCCCTATCTTGTATCCTCCATCCCTCATCGGCGGCGTCCTCGCTCGGCCACCCTCAAATCAATGTTGCCAGATCTCTTGACCCTTTCAATAATAATCAGAGCTGCCGTTTTGCGTATAATTAAAGACATTTTTCAATTCACATCGGTTGAGAAAAGATTACAAAGTTCAGTTCGGTGTATGACAGTGCTGCACGAAAATACTCTGATCTCTAATATTTTCTTAATCGGTGCATTTGCCGTTAAATTATTATAATATCCGCAAGTTTTTTAAAGTTATCGACGACTCCACCGGTTGAGAAAAGATTACAGATCAGAGCACTGGCGCAACCAGAATCATTTCCATCTCTATCATTTCCCATTTGAATGTATATGTAGGAAAAGGACAGAAAGAGGGGGTTTTATCCCGTTGTCCATCCTTGTCTAACATACGTTTTTTAATGGAGAAAAGAGAGAGACGAAGAAACTCTCGGTGCGCTACTGGATCAGAGTATTTTCATACAATACACTGTCATACACAGAAACTGAACTATGTAATCTTTTCTCAACCGGTGGCGTCAACGGTGAACTGAAAAATGCCATAAACTGTACGCAAAACGGCAGCTCTTTCAATAATACCTAGCCAGAGTTGAACGTTCTCGTAACTCCATCTCTCATTAACAGTAAATGCTACTCCAAATCGTTTCGCCTTCAATTAACGGGATAGGCAAAATGAACGCAGTGGAGTAGGAATAGTTGAATACCCACTAAATTTCTGCGAGTTGTAGCTTTAATTTCTTCTAGTAACCTGAACTTGGAGTTGAACAAATCGAACAATACTATTTACTTTGATTTATTCAAATTGAACCACTAGCCGCACTGATCTTTTTTCCCCTAAATCCAATTGAAATATCTCAGAATCGGTTCTTTTCCATATTTTTAAATGAACGATACGTCGACGAAATCAATATGATCCATTGTTAGTGCTCAACACAGCCATTAAGGTGGCGCCTTTAAAATCATTTTATGAGTTGGGAGTGGATTTCGTAAGTTTTTGGGCCTATCATCGTTGCCTTCGTTAATTTTGAAGGTTTCCACTTCTGAGTCGACCCTTTACTCGCCTGTAGGAAAAAAGTGCAACAGCCCCATCACAAGTTGCAAGTTTCCAGTTATTACGTATGATTCTTGTAATTATAGTGTTTGGTCTCTTCTTCGTGATGTTGGGACTTCCCGTTTTGTGTTTGACCAAACGCTATAATACATGCCTCTCATTGTCAGAGGCAAACAATGGAGCTGTTGCGAACTTTTCTTACAGGCTTATTAATAGTTGATTGTGGGGTAAAACCCTGTAAAAATAACGATTAGCGCACTAAAAAATCACAAAATCCACTCCTAAACTCACAAAATGCTTTTAAACGCGAGACCGTAATGGCGGCCGAGGCCGCTCAAATATTAGCAATTGTTTGCTTCTTCTTCTTCTTGTGAGGTGTTGCGAGAACACCTCGTCTAGATGGTGCTGTTTGAAGATAGGGAAACCCAATGCAAACCGCGGCCCTGGCCGCCAATACGGTATCGCGTTTAAAAGCATTTTGTGAGTTTAGGAGTGGATTTCGTGATTTTGTAGTGCGCTAATCGTTATTTTTACGCGGTTTTTCCCCATTAACAAATATCAATAAACCTGTAGCAAAAGTTTGCAACAGCTCCATTAATTGATAGCTAACTGTTCCCTCCTCAGCCGTGCATGTTTTTGCCTAAGCAAGGGAATGAAGGCGCTTTGACTTTCTTAAACATCTGGGATTCTGCGCATTGTATCAGGTTGAGATTTTGAGGAGGTTATTTAAGTTATTCGTGCGATTGAAAACGGTAGCAGATAAGTTTTGTTATTCATCTTCATTTCTGAGCTTTATCTTCGTTCGTTATGCGTGCCGAGGTTAACAATACAACATCGTCTATTCGGTTGTTTACCATATAGCTATAAAATACTTATAGATTTTTGTTGACATCTAACTCGTTTCTGAGAACTTATACCATCGTTATTTTTGGAGGTTTTTACAACTAATTGTAAGTCGAACCCTTAAATCGTGGGTAGCAAAAGTGTTCAACAGATCCATTCTAAATAAGTCATAATCGGGTGTAAAATAAAACTCGATACAATAATCGGGCTGTATAATGTGTAGCTGTGTTATGACTTTCAAAAGAAAGCACCCTTATTGAAATTCTTACTGTTAAATTATTCTGTTGTTTTCAGTGTAATTTTTGATTTGTTTAGTTCTTTAACTCTTGAAAGCCACAAAATTGTATAAAGGTTATAGAGATTTAAAATGGTAAAAATCCGACCAGGATACTTTCTTTTGAAATTCATAGTACATATAGGGTGACCATTAAGAAAAGACACACGCAAAGAGTTAGATACATTTTCAGAAATTCATAATTTCTTTGATTTGACAACCTAAAGATTTTTACTTCACACCTTGAAGTGCCAAATTGTATCGAGTTAAAAAAGAAACAAAAACAAAAAGACTAAAAAACTTAAAAACATCAGTCATGTGTTCTGCACTGTTTGCGCGCGAAAGTTGCATTTTTCGATTTTGAAAAATTCTTGGTGTGTCCTTTTTTAACAGTAACCCTGATGTGTGATCGCCAACCGTGTATGATTAATGGGACAGCACCCATAAGCGCAAAAATCCGAAAACTAGAACCCAAAAGCGCAAAAACGATGTTCCAAAAGCGCAAAAAGGATCTCGAGAAATATGCCTAAAAGCGCAAATATGCTAATGTAAAAGATGTGACCCAAAACCGCAAAGATAATTAAATTGCTAATTCTTACCTGATGCACTGGCAACGCTGTATATTTGCAACCCACTTCTTTCAGATAACTTTCGAGCGTGAGTTGATTGCTTAACAGCTGAGAGTGCGAAGAAAGTAGTTGCTTAAATTCTCTCGTTTCCTTGGAATTTGATTTTGGCGGTTTGACCCATATATGCCCAGTGGGTGTTAACGACCCACATATAATGTTTTTTTCTTGGACCAAATTACAGTAAATTTAGGCCAATTTGACTCAAAATTCAATGTTGTGATCTTTCAGCACCTATAATTTAGCTGGACCAGAAAATTTTACAATTTTTATATTTAATTTTTTTTTTTTTTTAACTCTAAGATGGTACGTTTTTTGAGAAAAACACCAGAAAACACCCAACATGTTCAAATAAAGTTGGGCATATATGAGTTAAAAGCAGACTTTCGCTTGATATAAGTTTCTGCTGAGAACAGCGATGAAGGAGTGAATGTTTGGATGAGATGAAGCAAAATTTTTTCTAAAGTGTCCATGAAACTAAAATTCTCCGATTTTGCATTCCACATTTACTCACTAGAGTTAGCATGGTTGCCAAATCAAATATTATTTTTTAATAGCATTGTGACTGAAAGTTTACGCAAATTTTTCTAGCCCAGAACATACCCATATGCGCAAAAGAGTATTTTACGCATTTGGGGATTTGCGCATTTGGGCATTTACCGATTAATGTGTCGAGTTTTTTTTCGTCACAGTAGGTGTATATGGAGGAGATGTCAATAAAAAATAAAAAGTCCCCGGTTTTTTTTCCCCCCCCAAATCAAAATCCGACAGCGCAGCAGTGTCGGTCGCTCCTTCTCCTTCACCCGGCTGCGGGCGCATCTCCGGTCGAAAACCGCATCTCGGCGAGTAATTTGTGGTGGTATCGCAAGCCCTGCAGGAGGGTCAAGGAGGGATAAGGGCGCTAAGAAGGAGCTGTGGGGGAGAGAAAAGGTGGGGAGGGGGGAGCAATCAGCTCCTAAAATTAAAACCGCAACGGCATTGATATCGACGCCCGACCGTCCCTTGGTCGTCGGTCGGTGGGTCTCTCCTATCCCTGCAAGGAGCTAGCATGAATGGCAGCACGAGAGTTATGGTGAAGAACGTTGAGTGGAGGGGGCGGGAGGGTGGGAGGGGGGAGGGAGGGAGGGAGGGAGGGAGGAAGATGTGTCCCGGAAAAGTTGGTCTCTCGCGGTGCGAGTTGGTCAGGCTCCTTTGAATTTGAACGTGCAGCAGGAGATGATGAAGCGAACTACGAAAGGAACGAAAGGAGTTTAGTTTGGTTCGGGGGGAGCGGAGGGGGGAAGGGGAGGGAGAAAGGGGTTAGGTTTTTCTTTAAAGGGACGCGGCCGGTCGGGGTAGACTACCTCGGTGATGAGAAATAAGGGACGAGGGATTTGAAGGATCTGTACACCCATACTGCCCTCTCGCTCACCACTGGACACCTGAGGACTCGGGAAACATCTATTCCCTGAAATGTGTACGGATGGTATAGATAGACAAATGGAGCATCTAGTTGCAAGGATTTGCTTTAGAGCAAATTGACTGTCGACTATGATGTAAAATTCGACGAAAATAACGATGAGACCATTGAATAGGAGTGATTTTGACTCCTCGCAGAGAAATGTAGCTCAAAGTAAGTTTAGAGTCCCTTGATGGAAATATTGTATAGGGAGTACCGACACGAGCTCAACGAGTTGTGATTGGTCGTTGGTTTTAGGCTCTCACGGAGTCTAGCAGAAGTCGACGCCACACGAAAGGAGTCGATTCGTAGAGGAACGTATGGGAACGGACCGGAATGCCGGCAAATCCGCCAGTCCACCACTGGTCCACTGTTGAACTTAACCTTCGAATTCGTTCAGGCAGTCGACTAAATCGACTCCTGTCAAAATGCATAAAGCGCCGTGTCGGTACTCCCTATACAATATTTCCATCAAGGGACTCTAAGTAAGTTCAGATGGACCACTCTCCGTGTATGTACTACAGTGGCGGTTCGTGCAATGTGGCAACAACGTATTCTCTCCGTTTAAACCTATGAAGAACCATCGATATTTAGGAGGTGCAATTGCACCTCCAAGATATCGATACTTTTGCATGTGTTTAAATGGAAAATAAGCATGGTTGCCAGATTGCACGAGCCGCCACTGATGTGCTATGACCTTCAAACGAAAGTTCCCTGGACGAAATTTTTACAATTCTAAATCTCGGCAACCTTTCATAGGCGGATCCAGCAATCTGGCAACAGTGTATTCATCCCATTTGAATACATGAGAAACAATCGATTGGTAACAGGGCCATGGCCCCCTCAAGAATCGATTGTTTCTCGTACGTTTAAATGGGATGAATTAAAATTCATCGTTGCCAAATTGCTAGATCCGCCCATGCAACCTTTAAACAATTTTGTGGATTTCAAGTGTTTAAAGACTAATCAGAATGTATGCCGCTTTCAGACAGTGGCGTCGCGTGCCATCTGGCAACAATGAAACGTCTCCATTTAAACTCATTGAATACATCGAATTTTCTTTGTGCACTGTGCACCCCCTGAATTCGATATTTTGCATGAGTTTAAGTGGATAGAATACATTGTTGCCAAATTGCACGCGACGCCACTGCTTTCAGAGTACATACGTCGTGAAAAATCAAAACTTCAATTAGCAACAAAGGAGAAATTCAACATTAAGAATTGTGACTATAGGCTACTTTCTTTTAAATGTCATAGCTCAGAATAATACAATCAGAACGGAAACTCTGTCGGATTTTGAAACAAATTCATTCCGCGTCCGCCATGATGGGATATAGGATGTTTACATCTGGATTCGCACTCGAAAAAAAAAAATATAGGACATGATCCGCGAAATATTCATTCTGAAATGCCGGTGGAATAAATAAGAGGCCGGAAAATAAGATTCTTTCCAGAATTAACAGAAATGAATGAGTTTCAACACAAATCAACCACGTCCGCAATGTTGGGATATAGGACCACACCACAGCGTTTGCCTATTGGTGCCGTTAAATTCCAAACTTGCCTCCATTGGCTCTATGGGAGTTTCCGTTCTGATTGTATTATTCTGTGGTCATAGTACAAGTTACGTCCCAATTGTGTGGTGGGTCTGTTGCACATTTTTGTTACAAGCGTAATGGAGTAGGGTTAATATGCCTGTGAAATTGTATGAACATCACATTGCAAGCATCGAGACGTCTGAAAACCATACTCACAAACTCAATAAATGTGTTTTAGCAGGATCAGTGGCGTCGCGTGCAATTTGGCAACAATGTATTCTATCCATTTAAACTCATGCAAAATATCGAATTCAGGGGGTGCACAGTGCACAAAGAAAATTCGATGTATTCAATGAGTTTAAATGGAGACGTTGCATTGTTGCCAGATGGCACGCGACGCCACTGTTCCCACTTTCGAAGCGACGACGAAAGTATTTTGTGATTGGCGCGAAAGCACGGGTCCAGTCCGTATAAAACCTCAGCTGGCCGGTCGCCGACTGATCACCAGTCTCGCTCGGAAGAGTAAAGGAGTAAGTCTCTTTTTGGCAACATCTTCAACCCTTTTAGTACACGGTATAAGAAGATTGGTAGAGTTTACTTTTCTCGGCATAGAAAGCTGCAATTAGATGGTACTCTCGCCAGCTTATTCGACCGTCATCTTTAAATTTTGTTAAACGTATTTGTTGAGTTTGTGAGTGGATTTTGAGACTTTTTGATGCTTCCCATGTAATGTTCACGCAATTCGACCTGACGGACCATAATGCTGGAGATAAAGTTTGCAACAGACCCATTGCTCAGTGAAGCAATGAAGGAAATTGGTGAGAAAACGCATAACAAATCTTAATGGGTCTGTTGCAAACTTTTGCCACAACAGATTAATCTCAAGTAAAATCGTCTGAAAAGTCCATTGGTGTCATCAAAAAGTTATAAAATGCAATAATAAACTCACAAGAGGCGTCTAATGAAATCCAAGATGGCGGAGAAATATCGAGCAATTTGTGTGCATGCGCCACAAGATCCAAGGATAGCCATCCTCACAATAATCGATCTCAACCAATCACAACGTAAACAAACATATAACCTCTACCTCTACCTCCAGTGAGGTTGTCAAAGTTGGCCACCCTTGGATGTTCGTGGTGCATGCATACAAATTGCTTGATATTTCTCAGCCATCTTGGATTTCATGAAACGCCTCTTGTGAGTTTATTATTGAATTTTATGACTTTCTGGTGCCATGCACCAATGGATTACATTGGACTTTAAATTAGATTAAACACTCTTAATCGTTGCAGCAAAAGTTTGCAACAGACCCATTATATTAAATAGCACTCGTATTCTAATGCTAATAATCATGATTTCGTAGTGTGTATCCACTTGATACGTAAAGTTAATAATACGCAATACTTATATACTTAAGTCCGTCAAATCAAATCGTATTTCATGTTTCAAACAAGCTCCTTTTTTGTTTGTTTCAGGATGTTGTTTTGTAACTTTTTATACAAGAAAAGCAGCTCTGTCGGCACAAAATGCACTCCACAATATCAAAACAATGGCAGGGGTAAGACAAGTATTAGAATATATTACTGTAGTAATTGGATTCTCCGTTTAATTTTACTTCATCGCATATTCGTGTGTTTTCCAAAAAAAAGAAAAAAAGAAAAAAGAAAAAAAAAGAAAAAAAGTGGAAAGTAGACATTTTGTTCGTAGTCTATACTACTGTAGACCTACTAACCTGAAACCTCTAAAAGTCAGCGGCGGCTCGTGCTATTTGGCAACAATGTTTTCCCACCATTTGATTCTATGTTAAACAATCGATTTGACAGTGAAGCAGCGCTTCACCTGCAATCGATTGTTTTACATGGATTTAATAATGGAGAAGTCTTTTGAGTCAAGACAAGACAATTATTGAGCTAACTGCTTTTCGCCTTTTTCTTGACAATCTTCGTATCTATACCTTTTCTAAATGTGCACTCATTCGTGGAACCTGAGCTGAGAACAAAGATGCCTTTGGTTTCTCCTCAAGTCCCATTGTTCCGGACATGAGATTTTCGCCCAAAATACATTGTTTTAAATGGGAATTCCGCGTAGTGACGTCACTACGCACCCGATTTTTTACAACTTTACACCTTTGTATCTTCGAAACCGAGACACCTAGGAAAAAACAAAAGACACCATTGTTCTCAGCGCATCGAGTACTATCATTTTCTTTATAAAAAACACAACATTTCAGACTCTTACAACTGCCCCATTTACAGTTTTCTTGGATTGCCGAAAATTGAAATCAAGTTATGGTAAATCTTACGATAGCTGTTTTTTCAGTGTTGAAAAATATATTTACTAGAAAATAAATACAAAAATAAAAATAAAAAAAAAAAAAAAATCCAAATAATGTGATGCTACCACCCACCGAGCGACGAAACAAGGGCAACCCATCGTGACCTAAAAATTCAAAGCGGCGGACGAAGAAAGAAAAAAGAGAAAACGGAGAGTCAAGAAGAACAGAAGAGAGCACTCGACTTTATTTCTTAAGCGTTTTTCTTTTCTGATATTATCCCTCCATCAGAGATCGTAAGATCGTATGCTTGCATTACTGCTCACTTGTGGAATCCTTGCATCAAAATGATTATGCGAAGAAAAAATTATTCACGGCTGTCAGCCTCAACTCAAGCCTCTAGGTTCCACGAATGAGTGCACATTTAGAAAAGGTATAGATACGAAGATTGTCAAGAAAAAGGCGAAAAGCAGTTAGCTCAATATTTGTCTTGTCTTGACTCAAAAGACTTCTCCATCATTAAATCTATGTAAAACAATCGATTGCAAGAAGCGCTGCTTCACTGTCAAATCGATTGTTTAACATAGAATCAAATGGAGGGAAAATATTGTTGCCAAATAGCTGACTTTTATCCTGTAAAAAGAACTCATTAGGGCATATTTGATATTTTTATCCTGCATTTTACAGTATCTGATAGTGAGCGTTTGGCGTTAATCGTCCCGACAATGCAAAATTATAACGACTAATATTTTATTCCCTAAATGTTTTGCTGTGTTATTTGTAATTCTTAGTAAGAAACAACATGATCTTAGCGTAATAGTATTTTTTGGCTTCAGTATTACTCAATAACAGGACAAATTCGGCGAAACGCCACAAAATTCTGTAATATATGCAGCGTTTCAAAACATCAACAACGTTACTCCACCAAATT
Source organism: Trialeurodes vaporariorum (assembly GCA_011764245.1). NCBI lineage: Eukaryota > Metazoa > Arthropoda > Insecta > Hemiptera > Aleyrodidae > Trialeurodes > Trialeurodes vaporariorum. The sequence continues at coordinate 5,378,884 of VMOF01000388.1, forward strand.
CTCTAATGAAATAGATTCTAAGGATTCTAAATCTAATGATTCGAAGCTAGAGGGCGTTATTGACTCTAATTACTGCTCTCTGGGGTATTTTCTGGGCCAAATGAACTATGTCCAAAATTAAATTCAAGCTTTATTGTGGAAAATAGAAAAGTAATAGTTGGTAAGAAACGGTCACACTAAGGACGAAGGGGGGGGGGGGGCTGTATTTGTACCCCAGCACTTTAAATTTCTATAATATCGACAAAAATTCATAAAAATCAATGAAATTTGGTGGACGTGTTCTAAGTATCCTAACCTAAAATGACATGAAGTCCCAAAAAATTGTGAGCAGTTTTGACAAAATGGCGTCAAAAAAACTGGCCTGGGGTACAAACACACCCCCCCCCTTAGGCTCACAAGGGTTAAGGTAGGCCCTAACCGCAGATTAAACTTGCGATATCTCGACCGCGAAAAAAGATATTGACTTCCGGTTGGCACTAAAATTCTTGAATTTTTATGTGCTTTTGAATGATGTATCACACGATAGGATCCGTTTTTTACAGTGTCGAAAAATGGTCTAAATCGAACTTCGAGTTTCGATATATCGAATTAGAAAAACGATATCGGACTTTTGATTGCGCCAAAATGCACAACTTTTTACGCCTTTTCGAATGAGGTATTAAAAGATAGGGGTTGCCATTTGAAAATTTTGAGAAATGGGAGTTTTCCCGCTAAAAATGTTAAGGTGCCTAAAAGTTGACTTCCGGTTTATTTGATTGTAAATTTATATTTTTTTCTTGAAAGTTCTCATCAAGTAGAGCATTTTACGTGTGCAGTCTTTTGTTTTACGACTATTTTTGTAGGAGTTAAGAATTTTCGAAAATTGGTCCTATATCGAACTTTGACCTTCGATATCTCGAAAACGAAAAAAGATATCGACTTCCGGTTTAAGCCAAAATGCTTAGAATTTTACCCTCTTTCAAATGAAGATCACAAGTTAGGGGTTGCCATTTGAAAATCTCGAGATTAGGGGGTACCCCCCCCCCCTGAAAACCCCTAAAAACCAAATCTTGGGTTGTGGCAGTATTTATAAATGAAATTTCAGGTCCGAGTTACTATAACACCGATTTTTCAGATTTTTTTATCGTCACCCGTTCAAGAAAACCATAGTGAGCAGGTTACGTAAAACACCCTGTATATTTTACAAGTATTCCTAGGGTGGACGAGGCCGTCTGGTTGCGTAAACGCCAGCCAATCAGCAACACGACCAAAATGACAACACTGTGGTTTGTCCAGTCGCTGTTACGTAAACTGGTCGAATTTGAGGCATTCACTGAGTTCCTGAGAAATCGATACTTTTGCATGGATTCAAACGGCAAAAACATGGTTGCCTGATGGCACGATCCGCCACTGTTTTCGAATGATTTCACACGAAGGTAGATCCTTTCTTACAGCTATATTAGACGTTTGCGTTGGACTTACGATTAGATTATTATAATTATCCACTGAGCGACGCGGAGGAATGCCGACAGCAGCTCTTCTTGACTGACAGTGTAGCACCGCAAGTATCCCTGTGGAGGGGGGGGGGGGCGAATGGATGATTGCGCGTGAAGAGAGAAAGAACAGATCCGAGAATCGGCGATAAAGAGACGCTAGAAGAAGTAAGTGCCGACTCTGCAACTCGTGGGTGCCCCCCCCAAAAAAAAAAAAAAAAAAAAAAAAAAAGGACCCGAGAGGGGGAAAGAAGGAACGGGAAAGCGAGTGATTGGGGGGGGGGGGGGGGGGGGGTGGCAGGGATTGTTAAGGCAGCGGCGGCGCGCTCGGAAATCGGCAATCGGCAACATTCAAATGCTGATTTCGCAGTTTCGCCCGCGAATCTCAATCGGAATCGGCGCTTTTAGCCATCTTCTATATACTTCAGTTGAAAGGATGCTCCATTGCTCCAGCCCCCCCTTCCCCAACCCCGTAATGTGGGAGGAGAGGAGAGAGGGTGGGGAGGGGGAGGGGGCGATCAAAATCGCATCGGATGCAAAAACCGCGGGTGGCATAGCGCTTGCTCGCGCGAGCATCTAGCTGCACGAATGCACGTGCAAGTGCATGTGCAGAGCCGTAGTCAGGAATTTCTCTCTCTCTCTCTCTCTCTCTCTCTCTCTCTCTCTCTCTCTCTCTCTCTCTCTCTCTCTCTCTCCACTCTCTCTCTCTCTCTCTCTCTCTCTCTCTCTCTCTCTCTCTCTCTCTCTCTCTCTCTCTCTCTCTCTCTCTCTCTCTCTCTCTCTCTCTCTCTCTCTCTTTTCTCTCTCCTCTCTCTCCCCCTCTCTCTCTTTGCCCCTTTTTACACGTATTAGTAAATAGTATCTATATCTTCTCCTCACTTCAGCCCGTTATTCCCGTTCTTTTTCCACACATTGTCTGCCGAGGAGAGAAAGATAAATGAGGAGAGAGGCTAAAATCGACGGAATGAGGTTATAATCGTGATCTCCGATTTTTTATTTTGTTCACGAAAAAAACATAGATATTTTTCAAATTACCCACTCCAAAAGGGAAAACAAAGAGAGAAACAATTTAGAAACAAAATTAGACCAGAAGAGAAAAATAAATAAGTAAAAAAATAAATAAAAAAAAAAATGAAAAAATTAAAAAAAATAAATAAATAAATAAATAAATAAATAAATAAATAAATAAATAAACAAATAAATAAATAATAAACAAATCAATAAAAAGGCCCAAAATTTAGGGCTCCAAGGCCCTCCCTTACATTTAACCTAACACTAGGTAATCAGGAAGAGAGGGGGGGGAGAGAGAGAGAGAGAGAGAGAGAGAGAGGAGAGAGAGAGAGAGAGAGAGAGAGAGAGAGAGAGAGACGAACTCACAGCAGCGGCTACGTGCAAGTGCAATGAGCGAGTGCATTATGTCGCACCCCTCATTGATTTACCGAAGGAGAAGGAATAGACGTGTATGATAGAGAGTGAGAGAGAACCAAGGTGTACCACTCCAAGTGTCGTTTGAGAAAGAACGAGAGAGAAAGAGAGATGAAGAGAGGGGGAGAGAGAGAGGGGGGGATGATGACGATGATTCTGCAAGTGCTGGACCAGTGAGAGAGAAAGAACGATAATGCTGCAAGTGTCGAGCACTTGAGAGAACTTGCAATTCTTCTTAGTCGACCGATTTTTTTTTTTTTTTTGCGTTTTTGTGTTTTTTTTCTAGGGTCATGGGGCTTCCGGTGCACACTCCAGTGGGCTGATTCTGCTCATTTGGACGAGACGAGACGAGATATCAAGAAACGATCAATCCCATTGGTTTAAATGGAGTCACGTGACAGATTTGAAGTCATTGCGGTGCGAGTACGACGAGCTCCGATTTCATGATTTTGAAATGAATGACTATCGGAGCTCGTCGCACTCGCGCCGCAATGACTTCAAATCTGTCACGTGACTCCATTTAAACCAATGGGATTGATCGTTTCTTGATATCTCGTCTCGTCTCGTATCGTCTCGTCCATATGAGCAGAATCAGCCTGCTGATGAAATAGACTGTTTTCAATGATGACGTTAGCCAGTGAAAAAGTTCGTCGGGTGATCCGGTGTATCTCTCTCACTCTCATGTGACCCCCACCCACTGCTATCTCACTCTTACGTAATGGATGTAAATCCATGATGTAAATCCATGATGTAAATCGCTCTATGGATATTTTTACATAGGCTTGCTTTGTTTGCCTCATGTGTTTTTTTTTTTTTAAATTTACATTTTTAAAAAAACAAAACAAAACAAAAGTTGTGACAAATCCAAGCGAGATTGGTTTAAAACGAAAAAGCAAGTGTTTCAAAGTGGGTTTTTGGACGAAAAATTCGATGCAACTGTTTCTTTCGAAAGGATTTTGCACGATACAGAAGTGGACACATAAGGAACAAGCAAAATGTCCTCACCTGGATAATTATATTAGGATTCTGTGCCCAGATAGCTAATCTATAGCACTTGCTCTTTAGTTCAAATTTAATTTCCACTAAATTAATGGGGCTGTTGCATAATTTTGCTATAAGCGATTTGATAGTCGATTCTAGTGTAAAAACATTCAAAAATAATGATGGTAGCACTAAAAACTTCCGAAACTCACTCTTAAATTCAATAAATATTTTTATTTGCGCGGGCGTAATGGTGGCTGAGGGCAGTAATAATGCGAGATTCCCATCTAACAATACTGTAACTTCATCAAGAAGTGACCAATAAGAGACGACTTTCATTTGACTTCGGTGTCACTAGATGTCACCGCTGACCGCACCATTCATCGGATGTGGATTTCTTTTCTGATGGCTAACTACTCTGTGAATCATCCTTGTCAGCATAGAGAGAGTGACGAAATTAAGATAGGAATCTCCCATTGTCACTGCCCTCAGCTACCATTACGCCCTCGCCAATAAAAGCGTTTATTAAGTTTGGGAGTAGATTTCGGAAGTTTTTAGAGCTTCCATCGTTAGTTTTGGAGGTTTTTACACCAGAATCGACTATTAAATCGCTTATAGCAAAAGTGTGCAACAGCCCCATTACAATTTTTGATTTAAGGTTAAAAAATATGAGGCAACAAACTATAATCAGATCGCCCATGCTGCCTCACTTTAGGATAGGGCTTATAACACGCAGGATATCTTCCATCTCTCTCATTTCCCATTTGAATGTATAAGTAGGAAAAGGACAGAAGGAGGGGGTTTTATCCCGTTGTCCATCCTTGTCTAACATACGTTTTTTAATGGAGAAAAGAGAGAGATGAAGAAACTCTCGTTGCACTGGCGCAACCAGGATCTCTTCCATCTCTCTCATTTCCCATTTGAATGTATAAGTAGGAAAAGGACTGAAAGAGGGAGTTTTATCCCATCGTCCATCCTTGTCTAACATACGTTTTTTAATGGAGAAAAGAGAGAGATGAAGAAACTCTCGTTGCACTGGCGCAACCAGGATCTCTTCCATCTCTCTCATTTCCCATTTGAATGTATAAGTAGGAAAAGGACTGAAAGAGGGAGTTTTATCCCGTCGCCCATCCTTGTCTAACGTACGTTTTTTAATGGAGAAAAGAGAGAGATGAAGAAACTTTCGGTGCGCTACTGCCTCGTTGACACTCTGCATTCAGAAACTCTATTGCAGCCAACCATCAATGCATTGATATGTTTGCTCAGTTCAAATACCGGTAGCGCTCTCTGTCGGTGTCGACTCGAACCTTCAAAGTTGAACTTGATGTTGGGCGCGCTGCATACCGAGCCCGGCGCCGCGCCGAGCTGTATTGAGTGTCAGTGGGTATTCATTTTTCATTCGTGTTTACTTAAAGCTTCGAAAAGGACGGAGGACGCAGATGAAGAGAGAGAGAGAGAGAGAGAGAGAGAGAGAGAGAGAGAGAGAGAGAGAGAGAGGGAGAGAGAGGGGAGAGAGTCCATTGAAACGGTCCTAACCGAACAGTTTTGTTTGCTTTAAACGCTCGTAAAGAGGTTTTATCCAAGGCTTTGCGGTGGCTAATTCAATAATGGTCTACCGCGTGTATGCAATGCACCGCACCATTTCGCAGCCAACCCCCCCCCTCACCCTTCCTCCCCTTACCCGCCCTCTTAATTTCTCTTTGAAACGTTGCAAAACCAGACAGAAAGCGGAGATACTTCCCGTAAACTGGCAACTGTGCTTTTTCCATGTAAGAGCGTAGATTGAGCGGGTGAAAGGAGGGTTAGGTAACACCATTCCTTCGTCTGGGGATTTGTCGGGGCAAAAGTAGAAAACTTTTGAGCTATTTTTAATCCCCGCGAGTGGAGGATCTAGAAAGTGTTTTTGGTGGGGGAGGGGGGGGGGGGGGGGGTTAAAGAAATTTAAAATTTGGAAATCTTGGGCTCTTTTCTGTTGATAGAAGGAAACATTTGAGGCCTTTGGGAGGACGTGCTCCCCCTGGACCCACTAAAGACCCCCACTTTTCACAAATTGAATTTCGAAACATTTTGAAAAAAAAAAAAAATCCCCGATTCTCAGAAAGTTTTTCTCGTTGCGCTCTTTTGTTCGAACCCGTGAAAAAAAGAAGAAAAAAAAAGGTTCCCAGATGATAAGTCCAAAACATGAATGTCCAAAACTTTTTCGTCCAAAACTATATTTTGTCCAAACCGTCTTAATGTCCAACGCGCTTGCGTCCATAAGACTGTAATGTCCAACTATAGACAAGTCCAAATAGAAAAGTCCAAAACCTATGAATGTGAGCAAAGTAATGACCAATGTCCAGAAAAATAATTTTCTTTACTCGTATTATCGCTTCTCTTCATTTTTTCTCCTTCAAATTGATCCAATCCGTATCGACATGTATTCTTAATTGAATGCAACTCCAGCCAGCTCCACCGAGCGGAGTCATCTTCTATATGGTTAAACTTTATGAACTAGTTGTCATGACAAAAGCAGCAGTATTATTAATCGCATTTGGTCATATTTTATTTTATAGGATAGTTATTTTATAGGATGAACAGGCTAACTTTAATAGTATAGATATTTTAATTCCTTGGACAATACAAATTTGACGCAACGTGTTTGGACATTTTGTTAATCTAACTTGACATCCGTTTATTTGGACATTAACGATTTGGACCTTTCATTTTGGACATTCAAGCTTTGATGGACGTATAATTTTGGACATTGCCGTTTGGACATTACGGTTTTGGACATAACATCTGTGGATCAAAAAAAATCTATGGGGCACAGACAGAAAAGAAAAATATACCTAGAGATGTTGATATATAGTTTACATTAAATATATAGGATAATTGTGTAGTTCATACGAAATCTGACAGCACTGGATGAGATAGCTCAGGGTTGCTGTTATCTAATTTACACTGAAAGGAACGCTTTAGTGGCGCCCACTAAACCTCTGGCAGAAAAATGAGCTAAAACTGGATTTATTGCTGACTTTTGACAATACGTTTTGTGCGAAACTTGTTTACAGGAAAAACAACACATGAATGAATGCAACAATGGGGCTATTGCACACTTTTGCTATAAGCGATTTAATAGTCGATTATGGTGTAAAGACCTTAAAAAATAACGATGACAGCACTAAAAACTTCCAAAATCCACTCCTTAACTCAATAAATGCAGTTATTTGCGCGAGCTTAATGGTGGCCGAAGGCACTAACAATGGGAGATTCCTATCTTAATTTCGTCACTCTCTCTATGTTGACGAGGATGATTCACAGAGTAATTAGTCATCAGAGTGATGATCCACATCCGATATAGTGACACCGGTGTCAAATGAAAGTAGTCTCTTATGGTCACTTCTGATGGAGGTTTCAGAATGTTAGATGGGAATCTCCCTTTTGTTAGTGCCTTCGGCCACCATTACGCTCGCGCAAATAACTGCATTTATTGAGTTTAGGAGTGGATTTTGGAAGTTTACAGTGCCACCATCGTTATTTTTGGAGGTTTTTACGCCATAATCGACTATTAAATCGCTTATAGCAAAAGTGTGCAACAGCCCCATTTTGCATCTCTTAAAAACCTTGCAACAGTGCATGCGAAATGAACGTTTGTTTTTTCGCCGTCAATTCGTATTGATATCAATGCCAATCGGTCATTAAAATCCCAGAGTAAAAGCTTCTAGTGGAATCAGAACGTGTTAAAGTCTCAAACGCGTCTTTCTCAAATTATAGTTTTGCGCAATGTGTTGTTTTTTTTTCGGTAAGTTCCTCAATTGATAGGATGAGTGAGTAATATTTGTCATACTTTTTTTTTTTTTTTTTTTTTTTTTTTTTCCAGATGCATCATCCAATACAAATGAAACCAGCAGATACGGAGAACAGAGTCGGTAAGTACCCTCAATGCTTCCATCATTTTATGTTTATCGTCGGTCATCACTTTTGAGGCGATTAAGAAAAAAAAAAAAATCAGGAGGAAGATTAGGGCCCCTCATAAAATCTTTAATGGTTAAAACGCAGCGACTGCTCGCCAATATGGGTGAACAGTGTCGCCGTTGTTGCGTGTATCCACGTTGAAGGCGCTCGACGTTTTTCTCAATGTTCTCTGCTTGAGAAAATGAGATAGCTGTTGTATTTCGACCTGAAAAATCGAAATGGAATAGAATTGGACTTTCGCGCAAAACAAATTAGTCTTATGAATCTCTAATAATGGGGCTTTTGCACACTTTTGCTATAAGCGATTTATCAGTCGATTCTGGTGTAAAAACCTCGTAAATAACAATAGCAGCACTAAAAACTTCCGAAATCCACTCTTAAACTCAACAAACGCTTTTATTTGCGAGGGCGTAATGGTGGCCGAGGGCAGTAACAATGGGAGATTCCTAAGGTTAGGGTTCGCCTTGTTATAAAATTTACGCGCACTCTTATGGGAGTGAAGTAGAGAACTGGCCATTTACTTAGTTTAAACCTGATTTTAGGCGCAGAAACCTCCTAAAATCGTTGTGGAAGTGATCTTTAAGTGCTGTACCAGAGCAAATAAAATTCATGAATGCTACTCCAAACCAAGAAAAATTGCATTTAATGACTGCCTCCAGAAGGGACGGGTGGTGGAGGTGTAACGACTCTCTTCACCCCTCCCATCTGGAGATAGTCATTATATTCAATTTTTTTTTAATTAAATTTTTTCTCTGGGGATTTTGATTTTGCTCATTGAACTTCAACAAACTTTTCACTTCGTTGGAAAAGGTTTTAGATCTGGAAAGTTGGGTTCAATTTCCATTATTACAGTTTTACTCTCAACTCTCGTAAGAGTATGTGTAAAATCAATGAGCTATAACTTTAGAGTGGCAGCGGATTGGTCCACCTTGTGCCACACAGGGTAGAAGGAATCCCGGGAAAAAAGCGGAATTTGGACGGCAGATTTCAAGGTTTGAGGTTAAGTTTTGTAGGTCGTTTCCAAGTCGTTTCCGGCGATGCCCGAGTTTGTTTACGGAACGACCGGAAACTACCTACAAAATTTAACCTCAAAATCGATTTTTACGGCAAGATGGCGGCGCCCTAGGTGACAACAATGAGCCAGTGGAACGTTCCTTGATGTGCCACTCTAAAGTTATAGCTCATCGTGTAAAATCCATACCACGATGACCCTAACCCCAAAAAAGCAAATTGGTATGAGTAGAGACGATATTGCTCCATCCATATGTATATGCCTATTTACTTTATATGATCGAACAATCGGTTATGCACTGAACGCGTTCTCGAACTCGATCTTTTATATGGAGTTTAATAAATCAATATGCAACGCTGCCAGATTGCACACTACGTCACTGGTTCTATGTGACAACAGCGATCAATATGCCGTTTATTGCCGTCGTCGTAACCGTATACGTCGCCCTTAGTCGTTCCGACAAAGAAAAATGTAAACGTGGAAAAATCGGCCGAGTTTCCCTCTAGTATCCGAATGAGTCAACGCTTTGACGGTTCGTGACATTCAGCTCGAACTTTAGTGGCATGGCGCGCGGTGGTTAAGAATCGTCGATTTAGAGGCCAAAAGTCACAAAAGCAAAATAACTTTTAAAGCGACGTTTTAAAGCTTCTAAGTTCTAGGACTAGTTTCACTCGGTCATTTTACTTGATAAACAATAAACTTGTACCACCAAGGCTTTACAAGCGAAAGAATCGCTAAATTGCATGGATAATAAATCAACCAGATTTTTCATTGAATCTACATGGAGAAAACTTTCTGATTGAAATTATGGAACGTATTAAGAAATTGGGGTAAAAAGAAATTCCTTTTAAAATAATAAGAATTCTATTGATTCAACGAGAATTATTATTGGTCCAATTGAACGTTCTGATGATTCAGAGGAATCACAAGAAAGAATCGTTGGATCAATAAGAATTCTTATTATTTTAAACGGAATTTTCTTTTACCCCATTATTAATAATACGCTCCGCTCAGCCATCAGAAATTTTTCTCCGTGTATACTTTTATTGGGAAATCTGCTGATTTTTTTTTTTTTTTTTTTTTTTTTTTTTAAATATAATTTGCCGAACTAAGCATGGACTCTATTAAAAGTTGGAGAGGTGTCCATGGCTCTGATATTTTTTTCTCGATAATGCTAAATTTATCGATCTTACTACCGGTCGAAACACACAATTTAAAAGCATGGCATTCAGCCCCTGGTTAAAGTGCTCCATGAATTTCAGTGACCAAAATTCCGTCGGCAATTATCATTTTTCATGAAATGACATGAAAAATCTTATGGAATTCCATGAATGGCCCACGGAACTCCATGAAATGTTATGGAAAAATAATATTTTGCCCACGGAATTCCATGAAATTTTACGGAAAAATAATAATCGCCCACGGAAATAATACCCTCGGAATGTCGGTCACGGAAATTCGTGGAACACTTTTACCAGGGTTAGCATCCGATGATCATGACTGATCGTCCTCTGAGCTTTTAAATAATAACTCTGCGTGTTTCTAGAACTGACAAATTTTTGGTCGCTAAATCGTTAGTTTATGCCCACTGTGCAACAAACGGTTTGACGCGTTGAACGAACGGAAATAAAAATATCACTCAACGCAAGTTCAAAAGGCGCATTACGGATTGAGCGTGAGTGTAATGGACCCTGGTCCGGGGGCCTCTTCCTCCTCCCTCCTTCCCCTCCTCTTCACCCCTTCCTCCCTTCCCCTTTCCCAAACCACTATCCCTTCCCCACCTCCTTGAAAAAATGGAGAGAAAAAAAAGGGAAGGGGAAGAGAAAAAAAGAGAATAGGAAAGATAGAAAGGTGTAGAAATGCCATGCATTCAAATCGAGATTTTTACGACGAAGACTTCGTTTAAGATCGATTTTGAGCGGTGCCTCTGCCAATTTACCTATAGAGCAATGCTCGCAACACATCTCGGGGACATCTGTGCTCGTATGACTGGGAAATAGGGTGGAACGTGGGGCGTGGAGCCCTGTCAACGGTCCAGATTGATCCAAGATTCCACTGCGGATGATACATCCGATTTCTCACTCTCGATTCTGGAACGAGAACGCAACGGAACGATGATGTAATCGTAATTCGAGCGGGAAATTTAAATGAGCCAATCAAATGCCCATATTGGTCGTCGAAAAGGTGGGATGCATTTCCAACCCCCCCCCCTGGAATTTGAAAATTCCGGGGGGGATCATTTAAATTATATTATTTCTCATGCTTATGAGAGAGGTGGTTTTTTCATAATATTGGGCCCCCTTTCATTAAATTTGTTGAGCCCTGCTTCTCTCACTATATCTCTGGATTTTTAAAAATGAGCGCCCATAGATGGATACCTCCTCAGTCTCCAAGAATCAATCGATAGATTAACAGATTTGAAGCGAATAATCAGCTCCGAAGCGATCCGTGGTCCTCTGCTTTTTCCCATAAGAAAATTTTCAAACCGCAAAACCTCGGCATAAAAACAGGTTGACTAATGTGACACCCTTTTGCGCTAATTGATTTAGAGTACAATTTCGGGAAGGATGTTTCGTTACGGCAGCGATTGAGATTAGAAAACATCGACATAAAGTACGTATTACAGTCATTTACTGACTATAGTGAGCTCGCAAAGTCTGTCTCATTTGAGGAATACTTTTAGCGAAATCGAAAAGTGGTGGCGGGGTCGAGTGAGCGGGTCGCAATGGGGAAGTTACATCACTAGTAACTCATGTCCAATGTCCATGCAACATGGGCGAAAAGTTGATGTCGCCAAAACCCAGCTTGTGACCTCTCTATCGATTCACCTTGGCAAATAGAGTCGATCGCCCTCAAGGGTTTTCATATCTTTTGAAACTGTGGCCGATTCACTTGCAACTAATGGCTATGCAATATGGGTGAAAAGTTGATCTCGCTAATACCCAGCTTGTGACCTCTCTATCGATTCAGCTTGGCAAATGGAGTCGATCGCCCTCAAGGGTTTTCATATCTTTTGAAACTGGGGCCGATTCACTTGCAACTAATGGCTATGCAATATGGGTGAAAAGTTGATGTCGCCAAAACCCAGCTTGTGACCTCTCTATCGATTCAGCTTGGCAAATGGAGTCGATCGCCCTCAAGGGTTTTCATATCTTTTGAAACTGTCGCCGATTCACTTGCAACTAATGGCTATGCAATATGAGTGAAAAGTTGATGTCGCCAATACCCAGCTTGTGACCTCTCTATCGATTCAGCTTGGCAAATGGAGTCGATCGCCCTCAAGGGTGTACAATCCATCCCTGAAATAAGAAAACACTCGTCCCACATCAGAAAACATCGAGAAACCGCAATTTGGCCTTCTTTTGGGGCCTAGTTAGGCCCTTGGAGGCCCTTTTTTCGGGTCGGCAATTTTTTTCCTGAATCCTTTGGGATCGATATACATTTCAAAAGTTGCGTCAGAATTAGATTATCTTGCGCCGTTTTCGCTAAAAAGATAGATGACGTTTGGTCTGAAACACCCTGTACATTGGCATCCGAGTGTTGATATAAATATTTGAAGCATGTTGATCAGGTGTGCTATTTAGTCGGTCGCTCACCGCTTTTCGTGTGTCATGATCAAAGGATTTTCGCGCGTGTTTTATTTTATAGACTTACGTTGCCTGATCTATTATAACTTTCATGTGGGTCTTGTCCAATGTCCAGCGTTGCCATTTTACCGATGGTTATCAGCGATTTTGCCCTTTGGCTTTTCTGTAAAATGTGGTATTTAATAGGAAATAGGAAAATCAACGAGTTGTGCTAAGTTGTAAGTCTTATCCCAAAGCACGAACGATCTGATTCTGGTTTATAACTGCCCCATTTTTTTTTTTTTTTTTTTTTTTTTTTTTTTTTTTTTAAAACCTTTCATCAAACATTGTGATTACGTCAGTGGAAAGTGGTTTTAAATAAAAGTGCAAGTGTTTTATGGTGGTTTTCTGTAGCACACAGAATTTTAATACAATGGGTCTGTTGCAAACTTTTGCTACAACGATAAAGACTTTCATCGTATGTAAAATCGCCCGTAAAGTCCATTGGAGGCATCAGAAAGTCATGAAATGCGATAATAAACTCACAAGATACGTTTAATGAAATCCGAGATGGCGGTAAAATATCGAGCAATCCGTATGCATGCAAGGATTTAACATCCAAGGATTGCCAACGTTGACAACCTCACAGCTCCATAGGTTATGTGTTTATTTACGTTGTGATTGGGTGTGATCGATATTGTGAGGTTGGCTATCCTTGGATGTTCGTGGTGCATGCATACATGTTGTTCGATATTTTACCGCCATCTTGGATTTTATTAAACGTCTCTCGTGAGTTTTATACTGCATTTTACGACTTACTGATGCCACCAATGGAATTTTCACGCGATTTTACATGAGATTGCACACTCCATATTGCTGCAGCAAAAGTTTGCAACATACCCAATGTCCCCGTGAGAAAATTTTACTTGTTTCTGTCACGTGTCAGTTTCTTTATCGTGCGAATCCTACCAAAAGAAACAGGTAAATTGAGCTCTGTGTCCAAATAGCCGCACTCCCACTGAGAGAAATCACTTCTTTAAAATCAAGAAAACACGCGGTGTGTGACAGTTTTCCTTGCGCGAAGTAAAATTTTGATTGCATGAAGGAGAATATCTGGCACAAAGGAATCTTTTACTTGTAGCAGCAGACATTTTCCTTGGGTTAAATGAATTTCTCCTTTGTCAATATTTCACTCTGCAGTTTCTCAAACAAAATACACCTTGGATTAAAAAAATAATTCTCTCAGTTCAAAACATTTTCACTTTCGTTTAAAACCAATGGGGCTGTCGCACACTTTTGCTCTAAGCTATTTAAGAGTCGATTCTGGTGTAAAAACCTCCAAAAATTGGCAGCACTAAACACACCCGAAATCCACTCCTAAATTCGATAAACGCTTTTATTCACGCGGGCGAAATGGTGGCTGAGGGTAGTGTAACAATGGGAGATTCCCATAGCTAACAATATACTGTAACTCCATCAAGAAGTGACCAATCAGAGACGACTTTTATTTGACACCGGTGTCACTAGGTGTTGCGGTACCATTCATCAGATGTGGATCATCACTCTGCTGACTAATTACTCTGTGAATCATCCTTGTCAGCATAGAAAGAGTGACGGAATTAAGATAGGTATCTCCCATTGTTACAGCCCTCGGCCACCATCACGCCCTCACAAATAAAAGCGTTTATTGAGTTTAAGAGTGGATTTCGAAAGTTTTTAATGCTGCCATTGTTATTTTTCGAGGTTTTTACAGCAGAATCGACTAATAAATCGCTTAAAACAAAAGTGTGCAACAGCCCCATTCATAGGAAAATCTAGCAACAATGGTTGTGAGTTGTGACTCATCACGCATCATGGAGCGTAATTACTCCTTCCTACTTTCGCTATGCAACTAGCAGCGCAGAGTGATCTCAGTTGAAAGGTGGAATGCATTCCTCGGTTTTAAAGATCACCCTCATTCCTAGTATTTGAAGATACATAAAAAGGAAGCATCTTCGATGCCGTGACAGAATCGATAGCTTTTGAGTTTTGAGATTCATTGAAATATAATCTGCCCTATAATTTATTTTCGTAAAACTTTCCTCTTTTTAGTCCTTTTCTTTCTCTTCGCCACTCTCTTGCTCTTTTCCCGTTTTTCTCTCTTCTTTTCTCTTCTTTAGTAAAATTTCCGTTTTCCCCACTTTCTCCGCCTCTCCAACAATACACCTCTCCCCGCACTCCCCGAGTGTTGAATACGTCACACCAGGCAGCAATGGGGCAGTTGCAGTGGCGGCTCGTGCAGTTTGGCAACCATGTATTTTGCCATTTAAACCTATGCAAACATATCGATTTCTTGGGGGTGCAATGCACCTCCTCAAGATCGATTATTTTACATAGGATTAAATGGAGAGGATCCATTGTTGTCAAATTGCACGAGCCGCCAATGGGCAGTTGCAAGTGTCTAAAATTTTGTGTTTTTAATTAAGAAAATTGTACGTACTTGAGATGAGCTTAGAACAATGGTGGCTTTGGTTTTTTCTTAAGAGTCCCGGTTTTGGAGATACGCGCGTGTAAAGCAGGGATGGGAACCGATTCGGAATTTGGTTCCGGTTCCGGTTCCGGCGGGCCAGATGGTTCAGGTTCTGGTTCCATTTCCAGTTCCGGTTCTGGCGGGCATATTGGAAGGAATTAAGGTAAACAACCCCTGTAGCCAGCACCCCTCTTTGCACCAGTACCCGGCTCCCTTTTTTTTTTTTTTTTTTTTTTTTTTTACAATGTAAAAAGTATTAGTTTGGTGCCAATACTGGTATTTTGTGTGGTTCTTTAATTCTGAGTCCCCCAATGTGTTAATTTGAAAAAAATACGCGAAACACCAAAATTGCTAAGAAACTAATATTTTTCATGCTGTGAAAAATAGGTGCCGTGTATACTGGTGTTTTTAGGGTTGTCTGCTACTGGGGTGTTTACCTTAAGGCAACAGAATCAGAGCCGGTGGACACGCAAAAAAATAAAAAATAAGTCATCACATTCTTAAGTTTGGTGCCATTTTTGCCTGATTTTGGAGTCTGCTATCAAGTATATGGTATACCATCATATGGTAAATGCAAAGTTTCTTTTGGTGAATTAAGATAACCTGTTGGCGTGTTGGTACATTTCACCACAAGGTACTTACGTTGCATTTACCATACTTGATAGCAGACTCCAAAATCAGCAATGCAGACGGTAAATTTTACCAGTCTTTTTTTTTCTGTGATGAGCGGCTATTTGCGAAGGGCGGCACATTTTCAACACTACCCCCTTTCTCTGGAAACGTCGGCACGGGTGGCCGGCCCTGCCAAAGATTACCTATACTCCAGGTATGGCACTAGCTATCATTGAACACCTTCATTGCTGAAAGTCATACTCTGGCCCACGGATTCTTTAAGTTTGGGCGAGTGAGAAACTTGTAGCCAAAGATCGTAAGATCATAGGTATCCATTACTTCCCAAAAAGCACGTGCACATAATACAACCCTATTAAATTAAATTTAAAAAAAAAAAAAAAAAAAAAAAAAAAAAAAAAAAAAAAAAGGAAACAGCAAATTATTTACTACAGTTTTCGCTCTTTTCTTTGATACCGCCTTCATTTTTATTTTTCTATGCAACGCGACCTCGAGGATCCATCAGGAATGGTTGCTCTTTGGTTGATGACTTTTCTAGACGTATATGCGTTGCCTCAAAAACGTTCTATTCTTTTTTTTCGAAAACGGAAACTTTCGTCTTAATTAAATACACCGATGCGGGTCATTAACGCGGGTGCCCATGTGATCCCTCCCTCTCCCTCTCTCTCTCTCTCTCTCTCCCACTCCCTCTTTCTCTACTCCGACAAGGGAGGCATTATGGGTGTGGCGTCACGTCGGGTTGCATTCTCAGAAAGTTTATCCTTTGGGTATCATTTTCACTCCACAACAACAGCTTAGCGGGATTACAGCTTTTTAGTGGATTACCTCACAGCTGACGAGCATTGTAGAACACGGAAGAGAGAAAAGAGTCATAAAGAAAGTAATTAAAAACCCCTCTGCCACAGAATTTTACAATCAGAACGGAAACTCCCACAAGGGCCAATGGGGAGACAAGATTTGGAATTTGACTGCGGCCTGCGCTCCATTCTTATGACGAACCCAAAGAGTGCGTGGTTTGCATTCAATGAGCTATACAATATTGATAGAGAGGCTGATGCGTGCTATAAGTCCTATCCTAAAGTGAGAGAGCACGGTCGATCTGATTCTGGATTGTTTGCCTCATATTTTTTAACCTTAAATTGAAAATTGTAACTAATCCAGAGAAAATTGGTTTTAAACGAAAGTGCATGCAATGGGTATGTTGCATACTTTTGCTACAACAATATAGAACCTTGATTCATACATAAAATTCGGCGAAACTAACGATGCACACACTAAAAACGTTCAAAATCCACTCATTAACTCAGGAAATCACTTCAATTTCAAACAGCCCGCGCTACACTAGACACTATTTGCACCGGTATACTGCTACATAGACGGAACCACCGTGCATAAGTAAACAACATCGTAACTACAAATTGGTAGAATTTCTTTTTTATTTAATACGTGAAATATAAGCTGCATTTGCCGTCTGGTCTTTTCGGTTTATCAAAGATTACAAAATAATAGAAGAAATGTACGCATCTAAACGAAATATCTCAATGTTTGTAAGTACTGTTCATGTTTACATAAACGAGATGGTTCCATCTTTGTAGTTATAAGTCGGTGATATAGTGTCTAGTGTGGCGCGGGTTGTTTGAAATGGAAGGTTTTTTCTGAGTTAATGAGTGGATTTTGAAAGTTTTTAATATGCACATCGTTATTTTCGTAGAATTTTACGTTAGAAACAATGAGTTATATTGATGTAGCAAAAGTATGCAACAGACCCATTGTTAAAGAGTGGCTGAATTACACCCTTGAAGACCATGCAACATCTCCATCACACTTTAAGGGGATTATGGATGCAGATTCGATAGCTGTATCTAGTCAACAAAACAGCTCGCTTTTTCAAGCAAAGCCATCATCGCTAGAGGGAAAATAGGTTGAGCATTCCGTTCCTATACAGTAATAGGATGATATTTGGACTTGTATAGTAGAATATTGGGTCGCTGCATGATCGCGAGCGGTGTCGTGGTCACGTGGTTGGATGGTTGGATCAAGCTCGATGCTGTTCGGCGGCGAATGGCAAATATTTGTTTTCGAAAATTTGACAGGGAACCGCAGAGAGCACAGAGAGAGGGTGTAGAATAAGGGACGAGCGGTGGTAGGGAGAGGGAGAGAAAGGGAGAGAAGAGAAAGATGGGAGAAGATGAGAGCGGGGCGGGGGAGGAAAGAGAAAGAGGGGAGCTGTGAGAGAGATTCAAACTCCGAAAAACAAACACAAGTGTAAATGTATAGGTAGGGGTGATAAAGGGTAAACAGAACGTCTGCACGTGTGACGTCGTAATCTACCTCTACAACCGACATGAATGGTGATACGGACGGAACGTCTCGCGTACACGTCAAATCAAACTGAAGCGGTTTGATGATCAGAGGCCGCATGGATCAAGTTGGCTAAAAGCCGGAACTAGAAGACCTTACTCTTTGCTCACCAAACAGCATCGATGACCCTCAAGTCAAGAATTCTTATGTTTTCTAATTAATTGCAGCTCTTAAATTGCAGGTTTTTACGACTGAATCGACCCTTAAATCGCCTGCTGCAAAAGTGTCCAACAGCCCCCGTTCATTTTGAAACATTTTTTACCCCGAGTATCAGTCAACAGTTGGCGACTGTTGGCTGTTGTTCCGATGAGTTTCAACTAAAATTGAGCTGGAGCAATACCGTCTCTAAGCATACCAAGCTGCTTCTTTGAGGTTAGGGTCGTCTTGGTATACGTACGCTTATGGAGAATGAAATTTTGGTGAAATGCAAAATCGAGATTTATCCTCTCAATACATGATTTTCGACTCTTATACTGCTTTGGGGAAGTAACTAAGCCATAAACTTTCATTACTGACGTACTTTTCCAATTTTGGTTGAACTTCAAAAAACGAACCAAAACCTCGATAACGCCATAAGCTTTCCATAAGCTTACATGTACCAAGACGAACACTAACCCCACTTTTTCAAAAGAAGCAGCATGGTATGAGTAGAGGCGGTATTGGCTGGAGAAATGAACACCTGTAGCAATTAAGCTTTGTTTTGGGTCTCTATTTGCCTCTGATTTCAAACCAGCAAATTCTCACACCCACACCTTCCCTAGATGTCATCATTTTTCATAAAGCCTCGTGACGATCCGCACAGCCCTTATTCTCTTCAATATGCACACTATTGCTATAAGAGGTTTATAGTCAATTCTGGTGCAAAACCCCCAAAAATGCCGATAGCACTAAAAACTTCCGAAATCCACTCCAAACTCAATAAACGCTTTTATTTGCGCGGGCGTAATGATGACTAAGGGCAGTAATAATGGGAGATTCCCATCTAACAATACTGTAACTCCACCAAGAAGTAACCAATGAGAGACGACTTTCGTTTGACACCGGTGTCACTAGATGTCACGGTACCATTCATCGGATGTGGATTACTACTCTGGTGACTAATTACTCTGTGAATTATCCTTGTCAGTAGAGAGAGTGGCGAAATCAAGATAGGAATCTTCCATTATTACTGAATAATGCCCTATATGCCACCATTACACTCGCGCAAATGAAAGCGTTTATTGAGTTTACGAGTGGATTTCGGAAGTTTTTTGTGCTGCCATCGTTATTGTTGGAGGTTTTTACACAAGAATCGATTATTAAATCGCTTCTAGCAAAAGTGTGCAACTGCCCCATTTCGACTGGTGATGGCTGGTGAAAATGTGAAAAAAATGGAAGCGTGACCGTTTCAATTTCAAATTGACCGACTCAATGGGTCTGTTGCACACTTTTGCTACAGCGATGTAAGTACCAGATAATGCACCCTTCCTCTCCCCACGTGTAAAAATACCTCTAAGAAGAAATGTCGTATTTATTTGTCTTCTTCAATCCGTTTCGCAGGCGCTTTTCAATTCATTAAACTGAATATAGGGTCATTCCATTTTAAATCAACCAAAATTAATGAAATATGTTGCTGCCTAGTCATGGATTTTGGTAAAATTTTGTGGGGTGATTGTAACTACTTTTAGTAGCTTAAAACGTATTTTTTCATATTTTTTTAGCTTACGGCCCCTGAGATATAGGCAATCGGAAATTCAAAAATTGCGATTTTAGGCTTATCTTTGAACGCGTGCCACAGCCTTAATTCTCAACGGAAAGATACGGTTGAGGTCTCATTTTGATGCGTTTTGTGTCTTCTTTTCATTGCTATAGGTCGTTTTTCATTAATTGAAGGTTTAGCAGGTTGCATACCTATTTGAATTTTGGTGACCCTATTGCAATTTTTCCGATCTTTGATAATTTTTTTTAATAGGATAGCGTTGGTAGAAAAAATTCATACTTTCCAAGCTTTAAGTACACTACTAAGAGTACCTGCTCAAAAAAATTGGATCTCCTGAGCAATTTTTTCTAGTTGAAAAAATTGCTTAAAGTCGGCTGAAATTAAGAAAGACCCTACTTTGAGGTTAAAAAAAGTCGATGTGGGGATTCATGAAAAAATCTTAAAAAATAACTAAAATCACCGCTTTCATGTCTACTTTCAATATCTGAAGTCGAAAGTTTGTGTGTTTGATCGCTACAGTCGATTTTTTTTTTTTTAAAAAAATTGGTAAAAATACAATTTGCTCGAACACACGCGATTGAAGCGAATAGAAGAGCCAACTCTTTGAGGTTTAAAAATCTCGCAAAATCTCTAAAATGATCGCTTTTAAGTCCTTTTTCAACGCCTGAAGTCGAAAATTTGATTACTGAAGCGCTTCAGTTGAAAAACAAGTTCGTAAAATCGGTAAAAACAATTAACACGGCCACAATCTGAGCTCAGTTCAGGGCATAGGGGCGTCGCGTGAAATTTTACCAATTTTACAAGCTTGTATTTCAACTGAAGCGCTTCAGTAATCAAATTTTCGACTTCAGGCGTTGAAAAAGGACTTAAAAGCGATCATTTTAGAGATTTTGCGAGATTTTTAAACCTCAAAGAGTTGGCTCTTCTATTCGCTTCGATCGCGTGTGTTCGAGCAAATTGTATTTTTACCAATTTTGAAAAAAAAAAAATTGACTGTAGCGATCAAATACACAAACTTTCGACTTCAGATTTTGAAAGTAGACATAAAAGCGGTGATTTTAGTTATTTTTTAAGATTTTTTCATGAATCCCCACATCGACTTTTTTAACCTCAAAGTTGGGTCTTTCTTAATTTCAGCCGAATTTAAGCAATTTTTTCAACTAGAAAAAATTGCTCAGGAGATCCAATTTTTTTTGAGCAGGTACTCTTAGTAGTGTACTTAAAGCTTGGAAAGTATGAATTTTTTCTACCAACGCTATCCTATTAAAAAAAAGTATCAAAGATCGGAAAAATTGCAATAGGGTCACCAAAGTTCAAATAGGTATGCAACCTGCTAAACCTTCAATTAATGAAAAACGACCTATAGCAATGAAAAGAAGACACAAAATGCATCAAAATGAGACCTCAACCGTATCTTTCCGTTGAGAATTAAGGCTGTGGCACGCGTTCAAAGATAAGCCTAAAATCGCAATTTTTGAATTTCCGGTTGCCTATATCTCAGGGGCCGTAAGCTAAAAAAATATGAAAAAATACGTTTTGAGCTACTAAAAGTAGTTACAATCACCCCACAAAATATTTCCAAAATCCATGACTAAGCAGCACAGGCTCTGGTTGATTTAAAATGGAATGACCCTATAATAAAAATACGGAATAGTTGACATTTCCAAAGAAGGCTTCGTTGAGCGCCTTCAATTGATGAAGTAGGCAAAAACAAGTACGACAGAGTAGGAATATTTATCTACTCGCTTGATTTGAATGAGCGCGTTGCGCGGTGTTTTGAGTTTTGACCTCTCAACTTCGTACCGAAAGGGTTAATGCCTTTATAACACCCATGCTCGTTTGATGAAAAAATATATTTTCTATGAATGTGTTTGTGACTTTATTTTATGTGCATAGCTTCAGGATCAAATTTTGATACATTCCTCGACTTTTCCTCGAAACTTTCTCGACTTGAAAAAGTGCCATTTGCAATGTATGGAGAGGATGAAAAGAGGGCCGGCTATCTTTCCCGCCCACTTTTCGAGATTT
Organism: Trialeurodes vaporariorum; assembly: GCA_011764245.1. NCBI lineage: Eukaryota > Metazoa > Arthropoda > Insecta > Hemiptera > Aleyrodidae > Trialeurodes > Trialeurodes vaporariorum. The sequence continues at coordinate 5,400,524 of VMOF01000388.1, forward strand.
TATCATTTCCGCCCACTTTTTTTAATTCCAGAATTTTCTTCAGAAACTTAGCAACATTGGAAAAAATAACAAATATGAGGAACAAATATTTTTTGGAACCGTGGCTTTCACTTTCTGTCTTGCTCTGAAAGCCGCCAGAGTAAACGGTCCTACGTTGGAATACGTGACGTTCACGTTATCCTTCACTTCATTTAACAATTTTGTTCGATTGGCTGTGTAATGGGTCTGTAAGTCTGTTGCACACTTTTGCTACAGCGATATGGAGGGTCGATTGTAAAATCGCATAAAAATCACATTGGAAGCATCAGACAGTCATAAAATCCATTCATAAACCCGCAAAAGACGTTTTAAGGAAAGCCTAAGATGGCGGGCGAAGGGGCGAATCAACACTGCATGCATACACCACGAACACCAAAAGATGGCCGACGACAGCAATGATAATGTTGGTTAGAATGTAAACAAACATCTTACTTCCTCGTAGTAGTTACATTTTCTGCCATTCTGCGTGTTTGTATCCGGTAAAGAACCTCTCGTAATTGCTTGTGATTAATATGTTGTGAAATTGCGTTCTTTGTCGATTTGCCGGGATCTTGAAACGAAAACGCCGGGCAAGTTCCTACTTTTTCGAATGCCGTCGTCGGCCATGTGCTGCTCGTGGTGGATGCATATGCAAGGCTGGCTCGCCCCTTCGCCCGCGCCATCGAAGGCTTTCCTTAAAACGCCTTTTGCGAGTTTATGAGTGGATTTTATGACTGTTTGATGCTTCCAATGTGATTTTTATGCGATTTTACACTAGAATCGACCCTCTATATCGCTGTAGCAAAAGTGTGCAACAGACCCATTGAACGAAATATGAGCTGGTGAAGGTAGACAGTAGGTAAGGGCAAACAAGATTAGTCTACATTTTACAACATGTTCAATCTTGCGCGAGGCAATCGGCGCACAGTGTGTCAGTGTGAAATTTCATCAGTCTAGCGGCAGTTTCAGATAACTTCGGTTCTCACAGCACCAAACATTAGAGTTCTTTTTGACTAAATGTTAATGTATTTCAATGAATTTTCTTGAAAATGACATGAAAATTGTGCTACTCCACAATATGTGAGACGCAGACGCTGATGTCAAGAATGATATAATTTTCTACGTAACTTGTCCTGATTTTACGCATATTCTACTTTGAACCATTTTTCGCGTTAATGTATATAAATTGTGGAAAAACTAGATGATTTCTACCTTAACTAAGACCAAATTCGAACTCGGCAGGTCAATTTTCGTCCGTAGTTGCGTTTTTGACGCGATAAGAAGTCCATTAATAAAAAAAAAAAAATCAAATTTTGTATGTAGAGAGTGTAGAGACCCTTGTTTTGTGTTCATAGGGGGCGGACATCTATGCCGTTAAAGCGTAAAAATCCACGAGGTGCCTTCTTGGATTTGCGTGCCGCAACCATAAACCATATGCGAGTCTTCAAAACTGCCGCGCGCTGTGCCGAGCCAGTGTTGCCGAATCGAGGGTAAAAAGCTGTATCGTCCCCCATTTAAATCAATGTAAAGCGTACGGCTTTTTCACCCCAATCTGGCAATACTGTGCCGAGCTGCAAGCGAGTGTGCCGACTGCCGACGGTGCCGCGTGCCTCGGGCAGCAGTCATCAGCCAACAGTCGTTCCGAACGCAAGGTGCCCCACCGTATCCCTCCCGCGTGTCATCCTCTGTGTGTCAAATCTACGTAAGCCGCATTCTCTTGTGTTTACAGTGTTTGTGAATGCCGTAATTCCGTCCTCCAAAAAAAAAATTAATTTTTCTCCGCGATCAGAACATCCTCGCTTGAGTCCCCTCCTGTGCCCCGCTGTTGGAACGGATGTCGTCGACGAGTATGTTCATCGGATTCGTACTGCCGCTTGTGTTTTATTAGTGTTCCTTGTTTTTTTTTTTGTCCTGCGTGTTTTCTATCCCGTACTCTAAAGCGAGTGTTATGAAAAGCAAACGTGTGTGTCCGTACACGTTGCCGACGCAAGTTTTGCTCAGTGCTACAAGTAATTCTCAAATCGCCGGTGGTAACTATTATTATTACAGTCTGGACGCAGCAGCGTCAGCTTTTCAGCCCTACCCTTATCTGACCGCTGTTGATAACGTTGACTTGACGCAGCCAATGACTCATGACTCGCCAGGTATTCAACGTCCTTGTTTGCATCACTAAATTTAAGTACCTACTCCGTTTGTCGAGCTTGTCTCTTTGTTAGATTGTTGGATGACAATCAGCAGATCCTAGCACGAAAAATTTCATTTTGAAAATTGTATTAATTAAGGTGTACCGATGAAGCAAAGAAATGGTTCACTCACCTTGGAAACTGACGAGTTAGTTTGACTTATCAAATCTCATGGAGCCGCTATTAAGTCTGTGTGAGACAGAGACAAACTAAATTGTAGCCACCAAGTTAAAACACTCAAGCACTGAAGTACTCATCTTTGTTGTATAGAACTAAAGAAGTTATCTGTCTAGCTCTATTTTAGTGACTACTGGGAGCATACGGACTGTGAATACCCTTTCCCAGGGCCGGACTGGCGGGGTTGCTGGGGGTGCAATCGCACCCCGGGCCACATTGCAGCTCCGAAAAAAAGGAGAAAAAGTCCCCCCTCATGCCGCCTACTCGAGCACTCGGGCCATTCGGGGCATCAGCACCCCGGGCCAAATTTTCTCAGTCCGGCCCTGCCCAGGGCGGTATGCTCCTGAGGGAGGGGGGGGGGGGAGATAGGGTGAACAAGCAAAGGAGAACAAAAAGTTATCAAATTCAAAATTTTGATGGGTGGAAATTTGCGAAGGGCAGCTAAATTGCCTTCTTGACCCCTCTCAGGAAACCTTGGCACCCTGGTAACTACGTACACTGTCGAACCAGTTCAACTGCAGAAAAGGGACATGTCCCTTGCAGTTAAGTGCGAAAGTTATACCAACTGTGAACTGCAGGTACCATTGTTTCATCTTGGCAGAAATACATCGTCCCATTACTGATCAAATTTCGAGTAAACTTTCACCGGGTCATCGAATATTATTTCTCAGGCTTTTAATAGACTTGTGGGAGGTTTTCAATTCTTTGTAAAATGAGAAAAGATTTGATTGAATTAGGAAGCATTACATTGGACATGTGTTCCCTTTCTGTAACAACTCATGTGCCATTGCGCAGGTGCTTTGTGATATTGTGATGTTTCTTTATATTCCCTTCTCATTTTGGCTTTGAATTTGGAGAGAGGAAACCCGTTTCGTTAAGAGTGTTGGCTTAAATTAATGGAGATGCACTTATGTGTTCAACAACAACGAGTACGCTAGTAAGGATGAATCAAACCATTGTTATCTCTGAATGCTCTGTTGTCAGTAATGGTACTATCGACGAATTAAAGATTGTCGCGAGATTTTCACGAGCTAAGTTTCGCCTCCAAGGTTTTGGTTCGGCTACTCTTCATACTCTGCAAACTTTGCAGCTGAGAGGCCAGAGCAAGTGGGGCGGGAAAGCCGTTGCAGATCAGTCCCACACTCACACCCATAACTGAAAATACGTGAAAATATTGCGACAGTCTTTAATTCGTCGATAGTACATTCCAAAAATTGTTTCTGTTGGCTCATATGGGAGCCTCCGATCTAATCTTAATACTCTGAGCTCAAAAGTTTTAATTGAAACCCCTAACAATTGGTAAAATTTAGTGTAGGCTGTCCCAAGAATGATTGGATGTGATAACTGTATTTCTGTTGCTTTTTCTGCATCAGTATAAGGTGTAAGAGCACGAAATGTGAACACAGGTGAAAGAATTTTCGTAAAAAAACGATTCAAAAATGTAAGCAAGAAAATATCATAGTAACAGCTGGGATTGTTTCTTTTCTGTATGAAAGATTATTTATTAAAGAAACTAAAATACTCATTATTCCAACCCAATTGTTAACTTTCAAAACAGAATGACAGGGAAAAGAGAAGCGAAACTTCCGAGGGAGGGAGGGAGAGAGGGGGGATTGGACACCTAGACTGGTGATTATGATCAATCAGCATTTCAAGTAATTCAAGTGTTGTATTTCTGCCGAGTTTCACTTTGTGTGAGCATTTCTTAGGAACGACTCAATTGCTGAGAATAGCACCTTCAATTTTTCTCTCTCAACTGGACTCAAGTCGCTCGATCCGCAACTGCTTACTTTTAATAACCGTAGATTTTATATGCGGTGTCCCATGACAAAACCAGTGGCGGATCGAGTCCGGGTTGGAGAAGAAAAAAAACGAAACAAAACAAAACAAAAAAAAACACTGGATCCGCCACTGATTCCCACCTTTTCAAGTAATTTTTACATTCGCCTGATTTTTTTCTGAAAAGCAAAACCCTCCGGTCTACGGTTGGAACTAATCGACCCTGAAATCATTGTAAGTCCCTGTATGTAGAGAGTTAAGATTAACTAGTCTAACTAGTTTCACTAGTGAAACTATGGGCTGCGGTTTTTTCACATTTGTTTCCTTATACTGGAGCAGGGCTGCCGTTTTTCGTAGAATCAATGCTATTTTTTAATTCACCGATGATTCCACCGGTTGAGAAAAGATTACACAGTTCAGTTCAGTGCATGACTATGATAAACTGAAATAATCGCATCTGTAATCTTTTCTCAGCCGGTGGAGTCGTCGATGACTTTAAAAAACTTGCGGATATTTTAATTAATCAACGAAGTTTCCACCGATTAAGGAAAGATTACAGATCAGAGTATTTTCGTGCATTACAGTCATACACTGAACTGAACTGTATAATCTTTTTTCAACCGGTGGAATCATCGGTGACTAGAAAAATAGCATTAATTCTACGCAAAACGGCAGCCCTGTACTGGAGGGCGGAGGCCATTCTTGTGTTTTGCTCCACTGGAAAGATTACGGTGCCATAGAATTTCTAACGGTGTAATCTTTCACTGCTTTTGTTGATCGCCATCTATTTTCGTTTTTGAAGATTCTTTTGGGAAGTAGGTATACGCATTCTTGAGGTGCATCCAAAGATTACTTATACTCAGTAATCTTTGGGTGCATCATTATGAAAATTAACAAGATCATCGACGATTAACTCTTTTATCCGTAAATCACCGCTGGAACCCCTTCGTTTGTAAACAAATGTATGTAGGTAAACAAAAGTACAAAAACGTATCCATTGGCTGCGTCCATAGAGCCTAAAACTCGTCAACCAATCAGAAGCTGACTACTCACCTGTCTTAACTCTCTGCATGTAAGGGCTCCATCGAAAATGATGATTTTTGACGATATTTGTTTGATCCTATGTAATTAGACCGTATCAGAGCTGCCGTTTTGCGTATAAATAATGACGTTTTTCAATCCGCCGATGATTCCTCCGGTTGAGAAAAGATTATGCACAGTTCAGTGCAGTGTATGACTGGAATGCACGAAAATACTCTGATCTGTAATCTTTTCTCAATCAGTGGAAACACCGTCAAAAACATCCGCAAGTTTTTTAAAGTCATCGACTACTCCACCGATTGAGCAAAGATTACAGATGTGAGTATTTTCGCGCTTTACAGTCATACTCTGAACTGAACTGTGTAATCTTTTCTCAACCGGTGGAATCATCGGTGGATTGAAAAATATCATTAATTATACGCAAAACGGTAGCTCTGGACCATAGTGCTTGCGGTTATGACGCTCATTTTTGACCGTGTTTTCAGCACATTTTAACACAGCCTTGAAACGTCACTCGTTCAAACTGCACGGACTGCGCTCGTTCCATATTCGCCGCGTGATTCTCTGATTCGAGGTATTGTAGAGCGCGACAGGCATTTCAATGTGACATCGCATTTTGATGCAGATTTACTGCGAGTAAGTACTTAATATTGGAGGCTTTGTCGGGCACACTTTTTTACTTGAAAAAAGTTTCATTGTTGATAATTCTTAATTATAACCATTCAATATCTGCCTTACTTTGAGCTGGAAAAGTTATTATACATCCAGTGGTTATAATCTCGGATTTTTGCCCCTTAATGATTTCCAGAAAATCCCTCGTTTCGAACGACTACTGTGGAGAGTGCATATGGGGCGGCGGACAACAATTTGGAGTTCTCATTTTGTGAACCATTTCTGATCAAAGTTATTCCAGGCGGAAGTCACGGATTATTTTATCCGATAGATGGCGTCACTGGTTACTTTTCGATACAGTGACTAGGTAAACCACAGTGTGGTCATTTTGGTCGTGTTGCTGATTGGCTGGCGTTTACGCACCCAAGCGGCCTCTTCCACCAATCAGAACGCGTGGAAAATGCCTGATTTTCAAAAAACTAAGAACGAGCGGATGTATGAGTGGAGAGGAGTTGAGAGAATGTAAACAAACTGGCCGCTATAACGACGGCTGAGACGATGGATTCCCCTAATTCAATGATTATGGCAAAATAAGGGCTAACGTTGAAGTTTGAAGCTCAGTTTCATAATTTTGACGCTTTAAGCTTTCGATAGAGACCTTATTTTCTAAATTTGGTTTGATATTTATATTTTTAACGATTTGTTGAAAATCGGGTGTTTAACACGCATTCTTATGGGCGGTGAGGTCGGCTTGGGTGCGTAGCAATTGACCACACTGTGGTTTATCTAGTCACTGTACTTTTCGATACAGTGACTGGATAAACCACAGTGTGGCCATTTCGGTTGTCTCCCTGATTGGTCGGATTCCTTAGATCGCGAATTTGAGCATTTAGAAGTATTTTATACGGTTTTTTAGGGTTCTCGTACGGAAGTTAGGAACGACTGAAGGCCTTCTGTCACATTTGAAACATATTGGTTAGCAAAATTGAGAGAAATCAACGATTCCCCGTAACTGACCTTCCGCGGTTGCGCCCAACTTAACACGGGCGCCATAGGGAGGAAGTGTGTTCCTGAGTTAGTCGCAAAAAATATCGCAACCCCCCGCCCTAAAAATGGTTTATACATTGGATTAATGACTTTTTTTCAGACAGGGAGTAGAGAAATCTTCATTGAACCGAAACCCAAGAACAATCATACTGCCCATGCTAAAGTGGGTGCGCTCTTGAGGGGTGGAGGGCAAATGGCCGCACTGTGGTTTATCCAGTCACTGTACTTTCCGATCTCGGTTTTCCACTGACTTTCCAAGTCATCAATCATCACAATTGGATTAGAGTTACGACGTAATTTTGGGATCGGATTTCGGGTATCTCTTCGACGAGTGCGAGTGAGATATACTCTGTTTCACTCGCTTACCTATCAAAGAGTGGAAGAGATAGCCGAAATCCGTTATTGAAATTACGACTTTTCTTTCTCGTCCAACTTTTTTGACAGATGACTCGAAAAATCCATGGAAAATTTAAGAAAATCTCAAATTACTAATATAACACAAAATTTTGGAGTGACTGGTGGCGCCACCTAGCGGATTGAATGATCCCAAAATTCCGACTGAAATCACTTTAAGGGGAGTCGGACAGCATGGATTTTGGTCGAAATTGTCAAAATACGTTTTTGCAGCTAACTTTGTTCCATGTATCCTCAGCTTCAATTTTCGACCAAGTTCACTTATTTCTAATAAATAGTTTACTCTGTAGGATTAATTTCTCTTAAGATAATAAAAAAAGCGTTTAGTGGATCAAGCATTGAAAGTGTTTTTTCCGGAATTTTTAAATTGTGTTTTTCTCGAGTTTGTGTTTTACACAACAGGTACTTTCCTCAGGATATACTAGTTACACTCATGTTAGTCAATTTTCAAAAACCTTGGAATGTTTTTCAAAATTAATTACTGTCACCATTTCATGCCAGAAATACTACAAAAATATGCTATTTTTTCTGTAAAAAATTTCATAAATTGGTCCTGTGGGCAGTTTAGGAATTTTCAAAAAAACCCTTGTTGATGTGAAGAGGAGGCTGTAAGGATTAAAATGAGCCAAAAGTTTTTGAAAATCGACTCAGTATGTCCTGAGGAAAGGTACCTTAAAGTTCAGGAAATAAACATTGGGAAGGGTGCAATGTCTGACTCCCCTTAAACGACCTTTGATTAAGAGATGCGCTGTTCCGATTTCCACTCTAGTACAAGAGATGTCCCAAAAGTACTGCACACTTTTGTCTCGGGGGGGGGGGCGAACAGAAGCAGGTATCAAAAAACGGTTTGTGAAGGGCTACTGTCCTAGTAATTACCTACAAATCAAGACCAAATTTAGCTCTGCAAGTTAAATATTCACTGAGATACAGCGTTTTGAAAATGACAAGTCGAGGTGACCCCTCCAGGATTTTTAGCTCTTTTTTTCCCCAAGAAAAAAAAGATGGTTGAGAAATCAAGTGTTTTCATTTGTTTTAAACAAATTTTGCAGAATCTCAACAAGGCTGATAAAAATTAATATTCTTCATCGGACAAAGTCATCATTTTTTCTTTTTTCAAAATCCCTTTCCCTTTAAACCCTTTTTACACAGAACCGTAAGCGTTCTTCTCACTTCTGCAGAAATGTTTTTTCAAAGTCTTCTTTCTTCAAGATGTTGAGGAAGTTTTCAACAGATCTTTTGATTTCGTCGATGGAATTGAAGTGCTTGCCTCTCAAGCTTTTCTTCAAGTCTGGAAAGAGCCAGAAGTCGCAGGGTGCGAGTTCCCGGCTGTAAGGAGGGTGTGGAAGGCAGATGATTCCGTGTTTGTCCATGAAATCACGAGCATATATAATGGGCCGTGTGGGGGTGGGCATTGCCCTGGTGAAGGATCCAAGTTTCCTTCATGTGCGGCTGCTTCTTCGCAATGCTCTCTCTCAGTTTAGTTAAGAGAGGAAAAAATGTTGCTGGTAAATAGTGCTGGTAAATAGTGCTGGTAAATCATGCCATGTTTTTAAAAGTCATTTGTCAAGATTTGAGGAAGTTTTCAACAGATTTTATTTCTTTTAAAATTGCGAGGGGCTTGCCTCTAAACTTTTTTTCAAGCTGGAAAGAGCCTAAGTCAGGGTGAGTTTCGGTTGTTAGGAGGGTGTGGAGGCAGATGATTCCGTTTTTTAAATATTCGGGCATATAAATTGGCTTTTGGGTGTGGTAAAATTGGGAAGACCAGTTTGGTGGAGGCGGCTGTGGTTCTCAATCTCTCTTAAAGTTTAGTAGATCGTAAAATGTTGCTGGGCAACAGTGCTGGTAAATCACCGTTTTATTCTAAAATGCAAGGGGCCTACTTTAGTCAGATTTTTCAGGTCGGAAAAAACTCCTAAAATCCGTGGGCACCCTCGCCCTTTCAAAACGCTGTGAATTTTAAACCCTTCAGAGTGTTTGGGCTTTTTGTAAGAACTCTAGTAAATAGCGCTTATGAACCGTTTTTTGATATCTCCCCAATACTCCAAAAAAAAAAGTTCTCCAAGTCAGATTGGTCTGACCTTGTGTATTGGTCATTTTGAAAAGACCCCCCTTGTTTAGGGCCGACCCCTATCGTGTCAAAGTTGCAATATCAATCCTCCTGGGAAACATGGAATGCCCCTCACTGTATTTTAGATGAGATAATCCATCACAATCGCCACAATTGCCGTCTTCGAAAAAAAGGGGCTCATAAAATGATAGGTATGCTCTTGTGAGTAAATTTTAATGAGGTCGTATAAGGCTTATTTGCTCAGAAGAGCACACCTGGTGTTTTTGACGGCCTCAATTATGCGGAGCGTTGTCCACATTCTCTCGGAATTTCTTTTATTTTGCACATTTTGAGATTGCGACCCCACCTTTCACTCCCCCTCCCCCCCCCCTTTCCCTCCTCAGCCCTCCCGTCCTAATCCCTCCTCGTCTGTGGCGCTAAACTATTAGTCAAACCCGCCGCGGCCGTCGTGCCCTGAAAGTAAACTTTACTGCTCTGTTTTGTTAATTAACATGTCTTTTTAACGCGGGAAATTGAGGTGGTTTCAAAAGCAGCGCATCAGGAGAGGGACCGAGAGAGGAGAAGAATATCCAGACAAGCACTGCAGGGCTTAGAGCAAGAGAGAAAGAGAGAGTAAGAGAGAGAGAGAGAGAGTGAGAGTAAGAACGAGCAAGAGGATGAGAAGGAGACATGTCTGGAAGACAGCAAATTTGTGCTCCGCCGTTGGGGGGGGGGGGGGTAGTGTAAAATTAATTTGGCGTGGAGTAGGTAAATTAGTACTAAGAGTCGTGGTCGGGTCGCGGGGGTCAGGTCGACGTTGGAAGTTGGCGCTCGTGATCGAGTAATGGGTCTCTCTCTCTCTCTCTCTCTCTCTCTCTCTCTCTCTCTCTCTCTCTCTCTCTCTCTCTCTCTCTCTCTCTCTCTCTCCCTCTCTCTCTCTCCCTCTCCCTCTTTAAAACATCAACCGACCGCAACGACAAGATTTCAATCAAACATTGTTTCATCTCCACCGTTAAACCGTGCTCTGTATGTGATTCAATTAGATAATTATCGGCCCCCACGCACTTACTTACTTACGATACTACACGATAGACCGTGTAGACAAACACCCTCGTTGTTCGTCGACCTATGTATGCCGAGGGGGGGGGGGGGGGGGGGGCAACAGAAACGAAAAAGTAAATAAGAAAACAGCACCTGTCGTTAGACGTCCCCCCCCCCACCTTCCCTTTTCTATTCACCCATTAATCTTTTCATGATTTTTTTCCCGGCCTTGTAAATCATCTTACCTAAGTACTTTGAGTGAGTAACGAAAGCGAATTTACCATATTTTTCCGGTAGACGTGTATTTGCAAGTAACGAAACTGAGGAAATGGTAATGGGAACGGTAATGGTGGGGGGTTAATAACCTCCTTTTTCGACGATAAGCCCCACATTTTCCCTGAAATTCTTTTGTAGATACTGTAAATTTTCAGCCTGAAGAATTAGGCTGGCAAACTCTACACGAAAAAAAAGGGTTTAATAGAAAATCGCTTTTAAAATAGCTTCGTGGATCAAAAGTCCAAAAGCTGTACCGGCAAGTTGGGGTTTCCTAAACCCAACGATGGCGGTAAAAATAGAGCCCTGTATGTAGACCAGAAGACCAAGGGTAGTCAACTTCATTGGTCGATGATTTTAGCCTCTACAAAAAATAACCATCCTTGGATGCGATTTTGAAACGTTGGCAATCCTTGGGTTTACCAGGTGGATTCATACAGATTTAATTTTCCGACAAATTTTGGTTTCATTTTAATCTTTTGGATTTTTTCCCTCAAAAACTTTCTGAAAGCCACCAAGGACTTTTCAAAGCTTTTAAATAGATTATCACCCCAAATAATAGTAGTAAAAGTTTACATCTTGAACCTCAGGGCATGGTAATACTCTACAGGGGAAAAAACAAATTTAAGGTAGAAGCGAAAGCAAATGTTGCAAAAAAGCCCTCCTGGCGGCGCCCAGGTTTCGTTGTCCTAACTCTCTACTTTATACCATAAAGCAAGAAAAGAGGCTATTACTCTAAGGAAGTAGTGCTTTGGTACATACACGTCTGCAACTTTCTCCGGTACAGCTTGAATTTTTGCTCTGCAAAGCTATTTTAAAAAGCTGCTTCGGCTGAACATAAATTGTGTATTTTCAGTGTACTACCCTAGCTACCCCTTCTCTCCCTGGACGTTCCACTGGTCTCCAAGGAGTAAAATGACTGATGAAAAGTAGGCAGATCCATAGCCTAACGTTGTTGAAAACAGTGGCGTAGCGTGCAATGTGGCAACGTTGCAATGTGTCCATTTAAATCAATGTAAAAGGTCAAATGCGAAGGTGTTCACTGAACACCCAATACTTCGATCATTTTCGTGGGTTTAAATGGACGAATTGCAACGTTGCCTAATTGCACGCTACGCCACTGGTTGAAAATTGAAAGCTCATTTCACGAAAGAAGGCCGATGACAGATTATGCGGCTTGGTGCGCAAAGACGTGTTCGCGTTCCACGCTCATGCGCAATAACGTAAACTCGTTTCTGCGCAGTAAACAAACCAATCTGTCAGCGGCCAACTTTCGTGAAACCACCTGTACCTAGGCCCAAGCTTGTAAATGTAGAACTGAGTGTTGTGCTACTGATCAAAAATCCTTTTATTTAAATGTGTTATTCAGCGAGATGTACTGATGCGTTAATTTTGGTTTTGTTTTTTTTTTTTTTATTGACCATTTTTTGGAGCATGCGTATGAAGTGTCAAATATTTCGATGCTGTGGCACTTCACATGCTATAAGCCGATCTATTGCAGCTATATATATGATTGCTGTGAAACGCATTTCAGTAGACGCACCCTCACCACTTTGGCAACTTTCTCAACTGCCACGATCGAAACGGATACTTCGGCAAGCTCGCGGGAGCAAGTCAATATATTGACTGCGACAATCCATATTCCACATTGTAATTGTAAGTGTTATTGAATGTGAGTGCTTGTCGCGTTTAAATCCTCAATAAAGGCCCGAGGATGATGGTTCAAAGACTTTTTAGGTCTTTGAACCTCGAAGTGAGCGACTCTAACCAGAATGCATTTCATTCAAACGAGGATCCAGTCAGTGAAACTTTGAAAGTCATGGGTGTAGCGTGTTGAAGCACAGAATAATACAATCAGAAGGGAAACTCCCATAAGAGCCAATGGAAACAAGATTTGGAATTTACCAGCACAAACTGGCAACTGTGCCTACTCACTTCTCAAGATGGCGGACATGCTTTTTCAGGCTATACAACCAATCACAACTCGGCCAGTTGCCGAAGATCTGCCGAAGATTGCCGAAGATACTCACTTTCGAACATGGCGGCCCGAAGTAAAGAATGTTTCAAAATGAATTAGAGTTTCCCTTCTGATTGTATTATTCTGTGGTTGAAGGCTTGAGAACCTCCTACCCCCATGTTTTTTTCAATTCTCAAAGTCCCCCCTCTCTTTTTGCGTGAATAAAAGTTGTAGCAACAGTGGCTTGAATTGAAAGAACCCGTGAGCACCATGGAGCATTTTAAAGAATGGGGCAGTTGCAAGGGTCTAAAATGTTGAGTTTTTTATAAAGAAAATTAAAGTACTAGATGAGCTGAGAACAAAGATGCCTTTGGTTTCTCCTCAAGTCCCATTGTTTCGGAGATGAGATTTTGGCCCGAAATTCATTGATTTAAATGGGAATTCCGCGTAGTGACGTCACTACACACACGATTTTATACAACTTTACACGTCTGTATCTCCGAAACCGGGACACTTATGAAAAAACCAAAGGCACCATTGTTCTCAGCTCATCAAGTACAATAATTTTCTTTGTAAAAAACACAACATTTTAGACCCATGCAACTGCCCCATTAAAAAACTGTCTACACTTGCGTGTGTTCGAGTCCCTACAATTTTAAGTGCAAACAAGCAAAACGAAAACAAAGAAAAATGGTTTTGCAAAAGCCCCATCCCCCTTCAATTTTGACTTGATTCGGATGAGAATCTTCACCGGAACTTCTTTTTAAAAAAAAAAAGCTTGTTTAGGAAAGGGGCTACCCGGCTACTGGCGTTTAGGCCTGTGCGATGTTCGATGCACCGGTCGAAGTTTAAATGTTTTCCTGCCATCGAATGGATTCGATGCTAGTGATGATATGCCTCAAAACTCGTTAATTACTATCGATATTTTGAAAAACAGACGTAAGAGTCGTTTTTCCCCTCTTAAGGGGAGAAGGAGGTCATATGTGCATTTTTCTCAGGAACTATTTGACCTACAAGGCTGCAATTTTGCATGAAGTTGTGTATGAGTGTTGGCCATAAGCAGGACTAGGATTTTTAAAATTTATTGGAAACTTTTTTTTTTTTTCAAAGTTCAAAGTTTGGTTGATTTTTTTACATTTTTTTTTAAGCTTTGAATGTCTATAAAAAAAAAAAGTAAAAGAGATACTCAAAATATCCTAGTCCTGCTTATAGAGCTTGTTCTGAGGAAAATTTTAAAAAAAAATTATGAAAATAGCATTACTAGTTCCTGAGAAAAATGCACCGAAAGGTAAAAAAACCACATTTTTCAGTACCGCCAAAAGAAAAAGAAAAATTAGCTTGCCTGATAAGGACTCCTCCATTTCATAATTTCATGAAAAATGGTTTTTTTTTTTTTTTTTTTTTTTAAACTGTACAATGTACTATATCATTTTAAAGCTGAGAACGTCCTCTTTCATATAAATTTTTTTTTTTTTTTTTTTTTTTTTTTTTTTTCATTTCAGACCTCCTTCTCCCCTTAAACCGTCTCCAAAGAATAAAAAAGAATCATGATTTCCAGTGATTTCTCATGTTTGACTTGTCATTAGTTTCGATTTATCGATAGAATGTCGATATTTTTTTGGACATCGAACTTCGATGCTCAAATTTGGACATCGCACAGGCATAGTGGCGTTATCTACCCGCGTCGCAAATCTGAAACAGCCAAAGTCGGCAACAGGGTCCCGCGTCATCGTCATGTCAGTCGCAGCGTCTTGCCACCACCTTTAGTCAGAGGCACGGGCGCAACCAGGATCTCTCCCATCTCTCTCATTTCCCATTTGAATGTATAAGTAGGAAAAGGACAGAAAGTGGGGGTTTTATCCCCTTGTCCATCCTTGTCTAACAAACGTTTGTTTAATGGAGAAAAGAGAGAGATGAAGAAACTCTCGGTGCGCTACCGGTCAGAGGACAGGTAAAGTCAATGATGGAAGGAACAGGGGAGAAAGAGAGAAAAAAGAGGAAAGGAGAGAAAGGAGGGAGGGAGAGAGAGAGAGAGAGAGAGAGAGAGAGAGAGAGAGAGAGAGAGAGAGAGAGAGAAGAGAGAAAGAGAGAGAAAGAGAGAGAGAGAAGAGAGGGAAAAAACCGAATGTAAATAAAGTGTCCCATCCATCCGGACTCCGCTACACCTTCATCCTTCATCCCGGTCGGCTCGGGACCCGGAGCAGAGGATCGCGGCCTCGCGTTGTCGCCCAAGTGCTCGCTGGTGGTGGCGGGGGAGGGGAATGTGATGGTGGAGGGGGATGGGGAGGGTCCGGAGGGTAATATCCATGCACATATAGATTAGACATTCTAGGTGTGTGATCATTTTCGAAAAATGAACGTGCCGCTCATATTTAACGACCTTGTGTCACCTTTGAAGCGCTCCTTTGTGTATATGACTCGGATATGTGTCTGTGAAACCCCCCCCCCTCTCTCTTTCTCTTCACCCCCCCCCCCCCCACCAACTGCTTAAAAGTCCCAGTTTGGGCCACGCCGGCTTGGACGCAACGAGCAACGGTCACTTTTGTTTGTGTGAGTGAATAGTGTCTTCGTGTTAGTGTCAAGATGGGTGAATTATACAGGGTGACTACTAAATAAGGCCCACCTGAAAAGTTAGGCCCATTCCATTTTCATAATTTCACACCTTTTTTGACCCGATACAGTCTTAAAATATTTTTACTTTGCGCCTGAACTTACCAAATTGTAATCAGTTTTAAGAAAGAAAAAAAAAAATCAGTCATAATTTATTCGCTCTTCTTTGCTATGAAAATTGTATTTTATTTATTTTGTGAAATTTTGATTGGATGTTTTTTTTTTATAGTCATACCCTGTATGTATGTGAATAGAACGAACGGTCTATGGATGTGCATGGGTTATTGGGCCACAGTGGTAGCTCGTGAATTGAGGCGTTGCGATGGTATAGCAATAATTATGACACTCTTTCCATATATTTTAAATGACAGTGGCGGCTCGTGCTACCAACAACAAATTCTCTCCGTTTAAACCTATGTAAATTAATCGATCTTTAGGAGATTCACTGAATCCTTGAGAAATCGATGCTTTTGCATAGGTTCAAATGGCCAAAAGCAGGGTTGCCACGCAGCACGAGTCGCCGTTAAATAATGAGTGAATGATAAAGCATCGCCTCGATGGGTCAGCATTTCAAAATTTTGCTATAGCTATAGGTTATGGAAATCACAACGATTTAAGGCGCAATGCTTGAAGTATGTCTGTAATTTTGAAGGCGCTACACGCGTTTCGTGTTGCGCGCCGGCCTCACCATATTCAATATTTGTCGCGGTAATTCAAATCAGTGGCGGCTCGTGCAATCTGGCAACCGTGCACTTTTGCCACTTAAACGTATGCAAAAAGATCGATACTAGGTGAGGCGCTACGCCTCACCAAGTAATCGATTATTTCACACAGTTTTAAATGGAGGAAATCCATTGTTGCCACATTGCACGAGCCGCCGCTGATTCAAATTCACGGAGTCAGCGTTTTTCAACTGCGTCGCAAAACATTTGTAAGAATAAACTTATTTTGTCTTCATGAATTTAATAAAAGCATTGCGTGCGCATTGTTTCTTAACAAATAGTCCAAGCTCTTTGATTTTATGAAAAAATAACTGTGACTGCGCTTAGTTTTATCGTTCTCGCTCGTCACTAATATAAGCAGTGGCGGCTCGTGAAATGCGATTTATCGACGTCTACTCCATTTAAAACTATAGAAAAGTATCGATCGTCAGGGGGTGCAATTGAACCTCCTAGTAATCGATACTTTTCTGTAGTTTTTAATCATCGATATATCTCATTTCACGAGCCGCCAATGAATATAAAACAGTCTAAATGTATAAAAAACAGGGATCCCTTGCGTTAAACTCGTTCCCAAGCTCATATATATATAGGAACCGAATTATCAGGGAAATGAATAAGATTCGAAAAAATGTGAAAGATACTTTTGGTATTCCGGGGGTTTTACTTCAGACGTGTCTCGAGGGCGGTGGGAGGGGGGGCAGTATTTCATCCTGCCATTAATCGTAAGTCCATTCCTTGGGAACGATCTAAGCGCCATTTCATTGAGAACTCTTCATACTCCAAGTGAGCTCTTGCCCATTGAACAGGCGGAGCGTTGTGTCAAGACTCAAGAGCGTGTCAAGGAACACTTGCCTATCGCTCGAATAATAATTGGTCCAGAGACTATTTTTTGAGTCCCTGTCTGTAAAAGATTAACGACGTTATGAGGGCCTCAGATCTCAGATTTAGGCTATCTTTGAATCAATTTCGAGCCAGAGACAACATGCATACAAGTATCATAGAGACCGCGCACTAGCCGTGCGAGCAGTGGCTGACTTTTTTTTCGGGTCTCAACAGGGAGACATGGGGCACAGGGAGCATGATGATGAGCACCATCCATCATGGTCCATACGTTGACTGATGCAGTTTCGGTGCTTCGGATCGATAAGAAATTAATTCACTCATTTTTGGCCACTTTTCGACGATCCCCGACCATCTCAGAAAGTAATTAAAATAACGTTGAAAAATCATCGTTTTTGACCTTTCTAGCGCGCTAATCCCGCGGGATTTTAAACTTTTCAGTGACCTTTCCAGGTTTAAATCACTTGTTGAAAGTGTTCTCTGTGATTAATATTGGTCTTGGTTTCAAAATGATAAATCTAGGAGAAATTCATCAACCCATGTTTTGCCAATTTTTGATGATCTCCGACCATAGTGCAGCGTCTGCCATGTCGGTGCAAAAAAAAAGTTTGCTCTGCGCCACTCGAGCTCTTGACGGCTCTCGGCCCTAGAGTTGCGACGGAAAAGGATGAGCTTGCGTGAAAGCTGCTAAACGCGGACGTCAACACCTTCTGTTTGCATCAACGTCATGAAGTTGACGTGTGTGTGTGTGTGTGTGTGTGTGTGTGTGTGTCGTGCGATCCTCGTAGCTGGCAATTCTGGCAAGCATGGAACCACCGACTGATGAGCTGAGCTGAGTTCCACGTGCACACGTCTGTCTGCTCTGCTCTACGGGGTTTCCGCGTAAAATAATATTATGTCTGCTCATCCATCGAGTGAAGTCACTTTTAGACAAATTTTCGACTTGGTTGCTCTGCAAATGGGGCTGTTGCACACTTTTGCTAACAGCTATTTAATAGTCGATTCTAGTGTAAAACCCTTGAGAAATATCGATAGCAGCACCAAAAACTTCCGAAATTCACTCCTAAACTCAATAAACGCTTTTATTTGCGAGAGCGTAATGGTAGCTGAAGGCAGGAAAAATGGGACATTCCCATCTATAACAATATTGTAACTCCATCAAGAAGTGACCAATAAGAGACGACTTACATTTAATGTACCGGTGTCACTAGATGTCACCATTCATCGGATGTGGATCACTACTCTGGTGACTAATTCCTCTGTGGATCATCCTTGTCAGCATAGAGAGAATGACGAAATTAAGATAGGAATCTCTCATTATTACTGCCCTCAGCCACCATTACGCCCGTGCAAATATATATCGCACGAAACGACATTGTAAAAGTTCGTTCCAGAAGCGTAGGCGCACTTACACGGATAATCTTTTGCAAATTTGTAATTCCCATACCTTCAAATCAAAATAAAACTTGCCTTTTTTTAAAGCGTTCCTCAATGAAAATTCAACGCTCGAATTCATTAGTTTTTAATTTGTAATCTGAAAAATGACGGAAAATTCCAAAGATTGTCGGTTTAGGTGTCTTCACACTTCTTAAACGACCTCTACTGCCTAATCTTCAAGGGTCTAATTCACTAGCTGTCACTTATTATTAAATAAAAAATAAAACAACACAATTTGATAAATGTGCTGTGATCATTTTCATTCCACCTCTCCATGTCCCTTTTGATTTATATGCTTTACATACTTTTCAAAGCGTGTAAAATTGTCTCTGTTGTCAACATATTTATTCTAACATGTGGTTTTTTTCCCCTCTTGTTGCAGGTATGTATCATTTTAGAAGCATCTGTGTTGATTGTTCCCGATTTTTTTGTCAGCCAGTTTCGGTTTGTAGAAACTCCTATTTTTTCTATTCGGTTTTTTCGTTCATGTGTGCTCGTGCATTCGAGGGATAAAACCTGATTGAGGTATTTGTATTGTATTTTACCAGCGATGTGATCGCGGGGTGACGACGTACTTTGGTCTGAGATCTTCCAAAAGTTGGGAAAAAATTAGAAAGCAAATTTCTCATCAATTAATCATTTTTGAACTTTCAATGTCAATTTTAATCAGAGAAAACGCTTTTAACAAGTAATTTAAACCTTGAACTGTCACTGGAAAGTTTTAAATTAAGCCAATAGTGCATAGCGTCCTAAATATAAGGCGGGTGGAAAAAAAAATCATTTCGAAAGAACAAATGCACGTAGAGAGTTAATATTTGGGGAAATTTACGTTTAAACCCTTTGGGAGTGGGTGTGAATTTTTTCATTTTGATACGTGCATCACTGGCTGAGAAAGAAAACATAACCTAAAAAATGGCAAATCGAAAACTATGATTTTTGATCAATGTTTTTCACTGATTTTTTTGCCAGTTTTTTTTCGATTTCGGACCATAGTGCGACATGATTTCCGTTAGTGGCGGAAGCGTTTGGCAACAATGTATTTTCTCCATTTAAAATCACTAAAAAAGTCGAACGTTTCAGTCATCGGCGATGACTAGGCATTTCGAACTCTCTAATGTGTTTAAATGGGAAAAGGAACGTTGCCAAATCGCACGCCTCGCCACTGATTTTCGTGTATATTTGTAGAGTTGATACTAACCCTATGGATGAACCTTTCCGATTCAATTAAGGTCACACGAATACAATGAAAACGAGCTGATTGCCTTCGATGGATCGATTCGGTATTACTGAGATCGAAATCTTACCAAAATGTCATGCCGTCAGTCTTACACAAGGCGTAGCCAGAAATTTTTCGAGGGGTCAAAATTTCCTATAGAAAAATTGAAAATCTAATTTTTTAGGGAAAATGTCGATGTTTTTATAGCTGTACGACCAAGCTTCTCCAGAATGAATAGTCTTGAGATATTTTTTGCAAAGTATCAATTTTCTAGATAGGTCATATTTTGTTATTCATGGGAGCTGAATAAGTTAACATCGTAAATGTAACCATTATTGTTGTCCCCCCCCCCCCCCACGCGATGACCTGTAAACAAAGGTGCTTTTGAGTTTTCCCCCCAAGTCTCAGTTTGGTCTCGTCTAAAGTTGAAAAAAAAATCGTATGCCTTTGATGTCACAACGCGAAAGCCCCGTTTGAAACAATGTATTTTGGACCAAAATCGCTTCTCTGGAAGTTTGAAACCATTAGTTGGAAACCAAACATCCTTGTTTTCAGCTCACCACTTAGAAGGGCTAGATTCATTATTCGACTGACCTGGCTGTAGCCTCGGGCGCAAGATTCTTAGGGGAGCAAAATTGTGAGGGACCATTTTCATTGAGGTGAAGAAACCCTATACCATGCCTCCGCTCTAAAATAGTGAAGTAGCAAAAAAAAAAAGAAGGTCAAAGCTCCCCCCCCCCCCGGCACTTTTAAACCAACCCACAGATCGTCCGTGGGCGCAAGTAAACACTCAGCGCTATATGCAGGGTTAATCCGGCTCTGTCATGTTATCGACCGAGAACTTTCAGTTGATAACTAACATTTCCAAAAGTCGGACCCCAGCAACTGCTCCATTAAAAATGTTTTAGTCGGTTTCCGTGGTCTGGTGGTCAGCGCCACTGGCCACTAACTCAGAGGTCCCGGGTTCAAATCCCGGTCGAAGGGACAAGATTTGAGATCTCGAATCTAGTCATCGCAGAAGGACATGGGTGTCATAATACCCTGTTTCTTTCAGATTTGTTTATACAGGGTGTCCGAGAAATGAGTTCACACTTTTGCTGTGAGCGCCTGGTTGATTGCAAAAATCAGAAAAATTCAGGAATAATCTATCACCCCTAAGCGACTTCAGAAAAAATGTCGGGGGGCCCCCACCCCCCTTAGGGAGGGGCGTAGGCCCCAAAATGTACCCCATGTTGCCGATATATCGCATATTTCAAATGGCAGGGGGTATTTTTTATTTCATCATTCAAAATGGCTTAAAAAACTGAGCAATTTCGTTTTTTCAGATTTTCGGTAGCCCCTCTGAAAACAAAATGGCGGCCAAATAGCTACCCCATACTTTAGAGGCCCATAACTTCGGTTTGAATCAATATTTTTTCAAAAACTAAAAAGTTTCTGAATCCTCAGAACGTCTTCTTTCCAACGATGTGCCACACTTTATCATTTGGTGGGAAAAAAATGGGGCGCGGAGCCCCCCAAAATTTTTTGAGTTTGGGGGGCTGTAGCCCAAAAAAGTCAAATGTAAAGGGGGGTCGTGTTGTACATCAATCGAAAGGTCTCAAAAAAAGGAAGAACTTGGCGCAAACCCAAAGTCGTTACGATGCGTCTATCCAAAATGGCGGCCATTTAACGATTCGGGGGTGGGGGACCGCCCCCCCCAAATAAAATCCGCTCCATCGAGTGATACATTAATCGAAAGCGCTTGGAAAGAGAAAGAGAAAGGCGCAAACCGGAAGTCAATACGATGCTTGTATCCAAAATGGCGGCCGGTCAAAGTTTTTTGCCTGTAGCCCTGCAGGGTCATAAGCCAAAAAACTTTGACCGGCCGCCATTTTGGATACAAGCATCGTATTGACTTCCGGTTTGCGCCATTCTCTTTCTCTTTCCAAGACCTTTCGATTGATGCATCACTCGATGGAGCGGATTTTATTTGGGGGGGCGGTCCCCCACCCCCAAATCGTTAAATGGCCGCCATTTTGGATAGACGCATCGTAGCGACTTCGGGTTTACGCCAAATTCTTCCTTCTTTTGAGCCCTTTCGATTGATGTACAACACGACCCCCCTTTACATTTGACTTTTTTGGGCTACAGCCCCCCAAACTCAAAAAATTTTGGGGGGCTCCGCGCCCCATTTTTTTTCCACCAAATGATAAAGTGTGGCACATCGTTGGAAAGAAGACGTTCTGAGAATTCAGAAACTTTCTAGTTTTTGAAAAAATATTGATTCAAACCGAAGTTATGGGCCTCTAAAGTATGGGGTAGCTATTTGGCCGCCATTTTGTTTTCAGAGGGGCTACCGAAAATCTGAAAAAACGAAATTGCTCAGTTTTTTAAGCCATTTTGAATGATGAAATAAAAAATACCCCCTGCCATTTGAAATATGCGATATATCGGCAACATGGGGTACATTTTGGGGCCTACGCCCCTCCCTAAGGGGGGTGGGGGCCCCCCGACATTTTTTCTGAAGTCGCTTAGGGGTGATAGATTATTCCTGAATTTTTCAGATTTTTGCAATCAACCAGGCGCTCACAGCAAAAGTGTGAACTCATTTCTCGGACACCCTGTATATGTGGCTGTCTACATTCTCTGATTTATAGTAGAATAAAGCCAAATAAATCCGCAACTAAACAAAAAAACAAAAAACACAAATAATGCGCTAGTGGCCGAAATCAGCACCAAACACTGAAGAATGCCCAAACAAGTGATACACATCGAGTGAATGTAACGCGAATACATGCATGGATGTGATATGACAAGGGTTAAATTAATTTATAGCCGTGGTGATTATTAAATGATACTTGGCAACTCTACTCCTGTCTAGTTTGTCGATACATGTCAAAAACAAAGCCCATGAAGTTCCTTCTCTCCGTCCTCCCTCTCAACTTCTCTTTGCCTCCCCCCCCCCATCCCCCCTCCGCCACCCTGCCCCACTTTGCCTCTCGCTCTCGCGGCATGCCAACAGGCAACAGGTGTCCTCAAGAGCGAGCTCCGACTTAAAACACTCATCAGCCTAGCATTACTTTCCAATATTTGCCCTGGTGCTCGTTATAACATCTACCAAGTATACCATAGCGCACCAACGCATCGCACACTGCATTGAAGCATTGATTTTCTTCGGTCGTTTTTGCTCTTAATAGGTTTCAATTTTTAGTAAGCAAAGGACACCGCGCTTTGCTTATGGGAACTGGCTCCCAGTCAAATTTTTTTAAATTGAAATATGTTGCGGAAAAGTGTCTCCTGAGAAAAAGCTCTCACGGGCGGAAAAAAAAATAATGACAGGATTTCGAGATATTCGCGTCTAAAGTTGAGGGCTATTTGCCCAGTGCTTCGTATTCTCGTACGTAGCCGTAGCAGGCCGCTTAACTACTACGCCAACTGGAAACCTTCTCGGTCGAATCGCCCGACTCAGCGCGCATTGATAGAACTACTTCCTTTTGCAGTCCCTCCCAACTGATTATTTGTTTACCCCACACACACTGCTCTGCCTCGACGGCTATGCTCCCCCCCCCTCAATCAATATAAATAAATCAATGAATAATAAAAGAGAAAAAAACAAATAAACAAAAAAAAAAAGGACGCAAAAACTAGATGTCAAATATTGCGAGAGAAACAACAAAGAACTATTATTAATCGGAACTACATTTACAATGAGGGAGAGAGAGGGAGAGAGCAGATAGTTTGCAGAGAAAAAGAAAACGTTGATGTAGGTAAGTAATCAGTTTTGGGAGTGGTCAAGATGAAGCATGGCCGTCGAGGCAGAGCAGTGGGTGTGGGTTAAACAAATAAGCAGTTGGGAGGGACTGCAAAAGGAAGTAGTTCTATCAATGCGCGCTGAGTCGGGCGATTCGACCGAGAAGGTTTTTTCAGTTGGCGTAGTAGTTAAGCGGCCTGCTACGTACGAGAATACGAAGCACCGGGCAAATAGTCCCCAACTTTAGACGCGAATATCTCGAAATCCTGTCATTATTTTTTTTTCCGCCCGTGAGAGCTTTTTCTCAGGAGACACTTTTCCGCAACATATTTCAATTTAAAAAAAATTGACTGGGAGCCAGTTCCCATAAGCAAAGCGCGGTGTCCTTTTAGCGATCGAATATCATTTACTTCAAGAATTGATGATTGCTAAGTGCTAACTGATGCCGCTGATCGGTGAAAAATCTAGCCAATGAGAGTCGAGAATGAACTTCTGAATGATATTCTGCAGGCAGGATCAACAATTGTTTGGATCCGATTCAGTGGCTTATCGCAATATTGCATAAAGTCCATTTAAACATTTGTAAAAGGTCGAATGCGAAGGTGTTCACTGAACACCCAATAGTTCGATCTTTTTCATGGGTTTAAACTGCAAGGTTGCCAAATTGCACGCTACGCCACTGATCAGATTATATTCGTAACGCTGCTCTAATAAATCGGTCCATTTATATTTTCCAGCCAAAACCGTGTGTTATTACTAGATCAATTGAATTTAGGAAATCGATGATTCATTTGTCAGTTTTATTGCCTTTTATTTTGATAATATTGATTTTTGCTCATGAAAATTGTGTCCGAAAAATGCGATAGTTCGACTCACCGCGTCCCGTGCCACCTTAGGAACCTTCGAACCATTCATCAGTCTTTCTCAGTCTTTCTGTGCGTCGAAGAGCTAGCGATCGACAATCGGCATTGTCTAACAATAAGCTGTGACATCAATTTTCGAACCTTTGCTCCTCGGAGTGAAATTCTGCAGCGATTCGCACTCCCGGCTCTTGAGAGATAAGAATTCGAGTCTTTATAGGTTTCCGTAAGGTGAACAGTTTTAAGTTTCCAAAATGTTACCCTTTCGTCTTTTGTGTGAAGAGTCTATTTTTTTTTTTTTTTTTATTATTATTATTTTTTTATTTTTATTTTTTTTCTTTTTTTCAACATAGTCTCGAAAAAGTGTGGTTTGACCATGTTGTGAAAAAATTGAGTTGAAAAGCGCGCCTCAGATGGTGGAAGGGGGGGGGGGGAGAGGCCCGGGCGTTCGTTCGTCCCCTCCTAGAGGTCACTGCGGTTCTAGTTACACCGCTGTCGTTAACCGATTTCCACTCTCGGATCCCCAGCGGCTGCCTTAATTCTTTAATGACTTTAATGAGCTATCGAGTCTGTCTACTATCCACCCATCTTTTATTTTATTTTCTTCTTTTCCTCCCCAGCCTAAAGCGTTCTTTCATTCGATCAGTGAAATAATCGGACTTAATTATTAATTTTGTTTTTCGGACCCCCCCCTACAACCCCCCCCCCCCTACAACCCCCCCCCCCCAATTGCTCTTTCCTCTGATGCTACCTGACCGTTCGTTGCCAGTCGATGACTCTATTTGATGTAAAAATTGTTAACTCCTCGCTCCTAGTAGTCTTCGCAACGAGAGCTCAGATCTGGAGACGTGTGCTGTCATAATTAGTATTAATTACATTCATTAAGCCTGAGGGTGAGGGTGGGTGCTCTTGAAGTAAAGCGTAGCAAGTGATTGAGACTCTGGAGGTCGAACGCGGAGTTGCCAAGTTTCGGCGTGTAACGAATTAAAGATGGATGCATGCGTTTTTAGCTCTGCGCGACGTTTAGAGCTTAAAGAGAAGCATTTTTTAAGAATCGAGCTCTGGCGAATAGCGTACTGAAAATGCATTCGAACGCTTCGGTGAGTGGATGATTCGTAAATGACAAATTTTCATGCTTTGATCTGGACATCATTGGGAGCCTGTGTTGCCAAATGGGGCTCTTGCAAACATTTGCTGTGAGCACGCAAGAATAGTACATTCTGTTGTAAAAACCAGCGAAAATCACGAAAATCTCCCTGAGAAAGTCTAAAATTTAGTAATAAACTTACAGAACTGCTATAACGGCAAGCTCGTCATTGCAGTTTAACGCAGGTATCGTGAAGATCCCTGTCTATTATGTCACTTTCTCTACAGAAACCAGAGGTTTGTCTAAATTTAGATAGGAATCTCCCACTCCCATGATGCCTGCGTTGAACTGTCATTAAGCCCGATTCTGAGAGTGAATTTCGTGATTTTTTAGTGTTCTCATCGTCATTTTTACAGGTTTTTATGCAAGAATCAACTCTTCAATCCCCTATAGCAAAAGTGTGCAAGAGCCCCATTGTGGGGAAATTGCCTTTACATTCTATGTAAATGAACTGTAGTTACAGAAAACAGTAAGATCTTGCAACGCTGTTGTAAGCAGTGTTGTCAGATTTTCCTACAAATGACTTACCTTTGATGACATTAAGTCAAATAGGAAAAATCAGATTGTTATCCGAAAAAAGGGAAC
The DNA here is from genome assembly GCA_011764245.1 of Trialeurodes vaporariorum. Lineage (NCBI taxonomy): Eukaryota > Metazoa > Arthropoda > Insecta > Hemiptera > Aleyrodidae > Trialeurodes > Trialeurodes vaporariorum. Next base: position 5,426,260 of record VMOF01000388.1, read on the forward strand.
ACTGCGGTAGTATGATGTATATAGGACTCTCGATTCGAGAGTACAAAGTATCTTACCTTCCCTGTTTATAAACTCGGGTACTTGGGAGCACCAAGTCTCAATGGATGTCCAGATCCAAGCTCGAAAATTCGCATCATGAATGGGGCTGTTGCACACTTTTGCTATATAAGCGATTTAACAGTCGATTATGGTATAAAAACCTCGATAAATAACAATGGCAGCACTAAAAACTTCCGAAATCCACTCTTAAACTCAATAAACGCTTTTATTTACGAGGCCGTAATGGTGGCTGAGGGCAGTAACAACAGGAGATTCCTATCTTAATTTCGTTACTCTTTCTATGCTGACAAGGATGATTCACAGAGTAATTATAGTCATCAGAGTGATGATCCACATCCGATGCATGGTACCGCAACACCTAGTGACACCGGCGTCAAATGAAAGTCGTCTCTTATTGGTCACTTCTTGATGGAGTTACAGTATTATTAGATGGGAATCTCCCATTGTTACTACCCTCAGCGGTCAGCCACCGCTACGCCCGCGCAAATAAAAGCGTTTATCGTGTTTAGGAGTGGATAACGGAAGTTTTAAGTGCTGCCATCGTTATTTTTGGAGGTTTTTACACCATATTCGACTATTAAATAGCTTCTAGCAAAAGTGAGCAATAGCCCCAATTCGCGCAGTTCCAATTTTAGTGACTATAACATGGGCCGCGTCCGCCGTCTGAATGGGGAGGCTGGAGGGGGAGAAGATTGAAGAAATGGAAATCATTTAGTCAGAAACCTTTAGTAAAATCCCTTCCAGGGGTTTGAGCTACTTTTTTCTCTTCTTTTTTTTTTTTGTCCGGGAGTCCTTAAATCCTCTGGGTGGCCCTGATGACTAATAATTGCTTGAATGGCCTAGAATTTGAGAGCGCGCTGTTTGAATGGGTCTGTTGCGTACTTTTGCTACATCAATATAACTCGTTGTTTCTAACGTAAAATTCGGCGAAAAGCGAACTATGCGCACCTTAAAAACTTTCAAAATCCACTCATTAACTCAGAAAATACCTTCCATTTCAAACAACCCGCGCTAAACTAGACACTATATCACCGACTTATAACTACATAGATGGAACCATATTGTTTATGTAAACATGAGCAGAATTTATAAAAATTGGAATGTTTCGTTAAGATGCGTACTTTTCTTATATTATTTTGTAATCTTTGATAAACCGAAGAAACCAGACAGCAAATGCAGCCAATAGTTCATGTATTTAGAAGGGAATTCCATAATTTTGTAGTTACGATGTTGTTTACTTATGCACGGTGGTTCCGTCTATGTAGTAGTATACCGATGCAAATAGTGTTCAGTGTAGCGCGGGCTGTTTGAAATTGAAAGTGATTTCCTGAGTTAATTAGTGGATTTTGAACGTTTTTAATGTGCGTATCATTATTTTCGCTGAATTTTACATAAGAATCAAGGTTCTATTTTGTTGTAGCAAAAGTATGCAACAGACCCATTCACAGATTTCTTCAAATCTTTTACGATTTTTCCTGTGGGTGCAATTATTGAAGATTCTTATTTTGTGTTTATCGTTTATCGTTTTTTTTTTTTTTTTTTTTTTTTTTTTTTTTTTTTTTTTTTTTTTTTTTTAAAAATCGTGGAATAATATCCATGGGAATTCTTGCTCCATATCAATGCAGCGGAAGTTTTCTGGAGACCCAATTTGCTCTACTTTTTCCGTATACATGCAGTTTTAGGTGCTTGAGGGAGGGGTGGGGGGTGTCTTCTACCCTCCACCCCCAATAGACGCTTCTGTCTGATTGTGTGACATCACCAGTTTTACGAATATAGTCCATCGTGAGACAGACCAATCTATCGGGAGATTTGGCTCCAGTGGCGTCGCGTGCCATCTGGCAACTATGCAACTGCTCCATTTAAACTGATTAAATATATCGAACTTTCCTTGTGCACTGTGAACCCCGTGAATTCGATCTTTTTCATGAGTTTAAATGGATATAATACATTGTTGCCAAATTGCACGCGACGCCACTGTTTGGCTCATTTGCCCGTGCCTCATGGATCATTCTCGAGAGTAAAAATATGCGTGTCGATTTTCGTTCGCAAGGAATGATATCCGCTCTTGAGCTTCTTTGTTCGTGTGTGAGTGTGTAGATGTGTTTGTGTGACTGTGTGAGTGGTGTAAGTGTGTCTCCGGAGGCGGAACCTATCTTCTTTTCTTTTCTCAGCGCACCGTCCGCTGTGTGTGCATTGTGAATGGGCCCAGTGTTTTAAATTTTATCCCGGAGCCGGCCGGGACTCTCTCTCTCTCTCCCACTTGCTCACTATCACTCACTCACTCACTCACTCAATAGTCACAGTGAGCTCATGCAAGCACGTAAATTGTCATTTTATGACCCGCCACGCTGCGTATGAATCGTCGCCCGACGCGACGATGCCATTGCGACGTTGCCATTCGTGCTTGCCATTGAAACCAGCAATATCTTCACAGATACCAGAATTACATTCAACTTTTACGTAGAAGTAATTCTGGTAGCCCCAAGTATAATTTGTTCTCCGTGTGAAAAGAATCTTTAAAGGCGTAAATATAGGTGTCGATCGGAAAAGTCAGTGAAATTTTACACCGTTAGAAATTCTACTGTAATCTTTGCATTGGACCAAAATGCAACATAGGTTCTCGGATTGTAAACAAATGTAGCTAAACGAATCCAATGGCGGCGCCTGTGGTTTCACTTGTCTCAACTCTCCACACTCTAGGGACTCTAGGAATCCGTACGTATGATCTACTATTCTAGAGTTTTTATGTCTGCCAATGCTTACTGCTTACGCGTTGAGCTCCTCTCCGACACGTGGCCGTCTGTCGATACCGAGTATTGACTGCGCGAGCTGCTGTACAAACGACCAAGCTCGTGAATTTTTTCCGTATTTTTTTTTTTTTTTTTTTATTTGCTCTCCCGATTGTGAATCGCGATACGTGCCTGGTGACAAAATCTGACAATGAGGGGTTTTAATTATTGCTGAGCGGAGCAAAAATACCCTCTCCCCTCCTCTCCCCTCCTCCCCCTCCTCCCTCTCCGCCTGTGCCTCAAAGCTCCCGACTCGTGCCCGTCATAACGGAAAGGAAGAGTGCACAAGCTGCGAGGAGCACGTTGCGTTGTGTGTATTCCAGAGTTGTGAGCTTGCCCGGGAAAACCCATCTCCGATTCCATTTTAGGCGTTTTCCGAAGGGAAGGTCTAGTTCCAAAAAACTGAAGAACTATTGTAGTAATCATAAACCGAATGATTCAAATGGTGGCCAGACAGTTCGTCCAATCGGTATTTGATCAGCCGGAAATTTCACTGCTTATCAGTGGCGAAGCGGGGGGGGGGGGGGATTGTTCAGCCCTCCTCCCTTTGCCACAAAATTTGCCCTAAGAATATGCCATTTTTTGTGTTTTTGAATTTGACCCAATGGGTCTGTTGCAAACTTTTGCTACACCGCTAAAGAGTGTTCAATCACATGTAAAATCGCGTAAAAAGTCCATTGGTGGCATCAGAAAGTCATAAAGTGCAGTCAAAAACTCACTAAAGACGTTTAATGAAACCCAAAGATGGCGGTAAAATATTGAGCAACCTGTATGCATGCACCACGAACATCCAAGGATAGCCATACCGATCACACCCAATCACAACGTAAATAAACACATAACCTCTGAAGCTGTGAGGTTGTCAGCGTTGGCAATCCCTGGATGTTAAAGGTGCATGCATACAGATTGCTCGATATTTTACCGTCATCTTGGATTTTATTAAACGTATCTTGTGAGTTTATTTTCGCATTTCACGACTTTCTGATGCCACCAATAGACTTTTCGGGCGATTTTACATACGACGAAACACTCTTCATCGTTGTAGCAAAAGTTTGCAACAGACCCATTGTTATCTTTGCCCCCCCCCCTTAAAATTTTTTGGGCCCCCCGGATCTCCCCCCCTCCTTGAAAAATAAGAAATAATCGAAAGCCGCAACATGATTTGGTCCCAGAGTCTCAGTGAGCGCAACGGCCATAGAACTCAAATGGCCGCGTTGCAAAGTACTGCGTTTCTGCTTGACTCGCCAAGTAAGGCAGAGCTGCGAACCGTTCCAGAATTTAGAACCGGTTCCGGTTCCAAAAGCATCTAATGAACATTTAGAAACGGTCCCGGTCCCGTTCTAGCATGATTCTGGAACCGGGTTGCGATTCCCCGTTCTTTTTTCTTTCTTTATTTTTCCCCGCAGTGTAAGTACTGCTTCCAAGCAGGAAATGACGTTCTGGCTTTTGCTATGAATAAGATGTATTAATTGATTCATATCATCCCGCATGAAATTATCATGAAAAATTAATGCAAATTAATTATAAATAATAATTATTAATTAATAATAATTATATAATAATTATAAAAAATTAAATAATTAAAATTAAAAAAAAAAAATTATTATGAGAAAAGTTTTGATTCTTGCAACACGAAGGGAAAGTATAGATAGTGAAACTTTTCCTGTCGAGAAAAAGTTGTATATGGATCCATTGTGTGACAGGTCTGCGGGCCGATCATTTACTTTATCGTTAAACCGATCGTTAAAACTGTCCACGAGTGATGCTATTGGTCAAAAATTGTAAAACTTGGCTGATGCTATGGTAACCATCGTTAAGAGTCTCGTTTTATAAAGGCTATTCATGAGTAACCTTTAAAAAAACGGACACTATAACGATGGTTACCATAGCAACGGCTAAGTTTTCCAAATTCCAATATTCGACCAATAGAACCACTCATACACAGTCTTAACGATCGGTTTAACGATGAAGTAAATGATCGGCCCGCTGGTGTGCAAAGGATGCATCAGATGCAAAGCGCACCTGACCCCGACCGACGCGACGGGTTTGAGTCGGGAGTTCGTAGCCTCGCCGTCGGCAGTCGCCGGAACCATAAATGCCCAATCAATTAACACATACTGACGATAGATGGGTCTCGCTCGGGTAATCTTTTCAATTCGCTCTCCCCCGCGTGCAGTGTGCACTTCCGTAACTTATAACTGTCTCCCTCCGGCTTTGACACTGGGTTAGTGGTCAAGGTCACGCTTTGATTCTGACCTAATTTCGTGAAAAAGCTTTTTGGTTGGATATACGTCTTTTTATTGTGCGTTATTCAATTTCTCCGGACTTACGAGTGATCCTTCCTGTCAACCGTCTCCGGATCTACATAAGGTGGATGTCCCAATGGGTCTGTTGCAAACTTTTGCTACAGCACTATAAGGTGTTCAATCTCATGTGAAATCGCGTGAAAAGTCCATTGGTCGCATCAGAAAGTCATAAAATGCAGTATAAAACTCACGAGAGACGTTTAATGAAATCCAAGATGGCGGTAGAATATTGAGCAACCTGTATGCATGCACAACGAACATCCAAGGATAGCCAACCTCACAATATCGATCACACCCAATCACAACGTAAATAAACACATAACCTCTGAAGCTGTGAGGTTGTCAACGTTGGCAGACCTTGGGTGTTCAAGGTGCACGCTTCCAGATTGCTCGATATGTTACCGCCATCTTGGATTTCATTAAACGTCTCTTGTGAGTTTAATATCGCATTTCATGACTTTCTGATGCCACCAATGGACTTTTCGGGCAGTTTTACATACGACGAAACTCTCTTGATCGGTGTAGCAAAAGTTTGCAACAGACCCATTACCACCACCCTATTTATTTGTTCTTTAAAATAAGCCTACTTTAGCAGACAAATTTAAGAGTGTGGGATAAGTGTTTTTCATAGGTTGCCTAAACTGGTGGAAAAAGTTTGAAGTTGACATTTAGCAGCACTGTGCCCTTAAAAAATCACAGAAGTAGACACTTGCCTTGCACCACCTTTTTTTTTCCTGATTGTTTACTCCAATTTCTTATTTTTTTATTAAAACTGCAGGAATGTATTTGAAGGGTCCTAGTGGAAACAGACCCTAGATTAAATAAAAATTGACATTCTTACAGGTATTTTACGGAAATTTTTTCTGAAGGGTGGCGGTAATTGGGACATCTACCTTAACCCTTAACTGCATGATTTTTTTTTTTTTTTTTTTTTTTTTTTTTTTTTTTCAATAAAATAATTTTTTTTCAGTACAATTTTGATTCTTGAGACAGGGAAAAATAGTGAAAAAATTCTTTCCATTATATTTCAATGGTAAAGAGCCTGAATATTAATTGTTCCAAATATGGCCTTACCCGAATTTAGGTATCCATGCAACTGAAAATAAAGTTTTCAGGATAAAAAAAAAAAAAAAATTTAAAGTAGTAAAAAATAAGTTAGTAAGTTTCAATAGTTGTTTCTTTTGTATATGGTACCCCTGCGTTACTCCCAAACATAACAATGAAAATCGGAAAATCTCTATCAGATTTTCAGTGAGCTATTTCCAACCACTCTGCACGTTCTCTATCCTGTGCTGCGCGCTCCAGTACAAAATCGACAATTCTTACTCGTTTAGTATCTGTTCCACATGTGACCCACCATGCAGCGACAGTACAACTCAAGTCCCCTACTTTTATATAAGGCTTCAAAGTAATTGTTCCAGATCTGGGCTCATCTGCAGTTAAGGGTTAAATGATGGAGAATGACGCAAACCGCATCTTTTTATCTTCAATATAGGAAAAAAGTGATGAGGGATGTGTAGTCACTTTCTGGCCACCTTGTATGTATGAGACACATGATAAGTCAACTCAACGTGTAGGAGTGGGACTGTGTACCGCTTGTTGCCGCGGCGACATTTTGTAGGCGCAATTTCCCTTACATCTTCCGCCACGCCCGCCGCCGACAAATGTCAACATCCAGCCTAGCGTAATATCTTATGCTGTATGAGTTATGAGGAGTATCGAGTCTCGAGTTTTTGGAATTATAATGCACAATCAAATTCTAAAAAAATTCCGTACAAGTTGCGGAGTTATAACGTTTGAACAAACGAACTGCAATGAAATTGAGGCATTTTTCGGTAAATGGGCGTATGGCGAAAAAACGACTTTCGAGAAAAACGCGTTTGAAAGTTTAAAATGTTAAAACAAAACATTGTAGGTGCGTCCATTCGAACGATTGTTTCGTGGTTATTTTCCGTTCAACATATGAATAACTTTATATCACCTGTTAGGTCACATAGTCAGGATTTCAAAAACGAGTTCTCCAAAAAAAGGGCGTAAATCGCCATACGCCCATTTACCGAAAAATGCCTCAATTGTGAATGTGGCAATATTTTTCAAAAATAAGCGGTAAGCCAAGTTATGGTAAATCTTACACGATATCTGTTTTTTCAGCGCAAGACTCTTTAGTCTTTAGTCTCTATATGTTCTGCATTCGTTCAGGATTCGATCGCGTTCAAATGGAAGCATAGGCGGAGCCAGCAATTTGGCGTGTGTGAATTCTTTCCATTTGACATTGGCGGATACAGGGGGGGGGGCGAAGGGGGCGATCGCCCCCCCCCCCGTTCGGCCCAAAAAGTGGGGAAAGAGGGGAGAGGAAGGGGGAAAGCGAGAGCGAAAACAAGAAAAGGGGGTCATTTAGGGGTAAAAATCCAAAATTCGCCCCCCCGTTCGCGAGGGCTGGATCCGCCACTGCCATTTGAATGTATGAGAAACAATCGATTAGAAATGGGGCCTCGGCCCCCTCAAGAATCGATTTTTTCCCATACATTCAAATGGATACAATCCACTGTTGCCAAATTGCTGGCTCCGCTCATGAATAGAAGCGCTCCAAGTTTTCGAGGAGGCTTGATGATAAGTCTCTTGACTCCGATGCTGGTTTGTGTTTCCGCCGAGGAAACATCAAAAACCGACTCCAGGTTTGTGTTCATTAAGATTATCGCGTGTGCCGTTGGATGACATCATTGGAACTTCGCCCGAAACTTCATGCCAAAGGGAGCTGGAGGAGCGAATGTAACGAAACAATAATTCCAAGGAAATCATCCCCCCAAACAATTAGCGAATTTTCTTCCCCCTCCCCACAGATTCTTTAATCTCGACGCGTCGCCCACGCCTATTCTCACACTGTTTTCAAGTGTGCGGTGTTACGACTATACGCGCTCTGGGTGTCGTGTGATTAATCATGAAATATTATGCACCCCCCGCCCCCCAATCCATTTCTCCCTGCCGCACCGCCGCATTCAACCCCCCCCCCTCCCCCCTCTCCCGCGGTATGCGATTGTGGTGGTTGTTGCGGGCGTTGTCATCATTTGATGAATACCGGTAGATGGTGGGTATTATTTCCCTCCGGTGTTATCATTTCTATCCTCCCTTCCCCCCCCCCCACCCGCTGTCTCCTAAACCCCTCCCCCCCTCTTCCCAGATTACTAACACTCCCTCATTCTCATCCGCTTTGTCACTTCGCAGCCCCGCAGTCCCGGTGCGCGGTGCGGTGCGGCTGGCTGTGTGGTGAGAGGTGGAGGGAGGGAGGGGGGATGGTGTCACAGAGGATTGATATAACAAACGAGTATTTGAGCATTTGAGTATTTGAGTATTTGGTGGAGGCAATGAAGAATTTATTACATTGTTTTTGCATATGTCGCAGGCGGATGTTGTTGGAGGTTATAAATCCCTCCTCTCGATTCGGAATTTGTGTCGTTCCTTGCCGCGTTGCCAGATTCTTGAAAGGAAGCGACACACGAGTTAAACCTATAGAGGGGCCATGCAATGTTGCTGTGTTAAGTTCTGTCCCAAAGTGAAGCTTTTTTTTTTTTTACTTTCTTACTCTGTGTAGATAAAGTGGGGGTTTTTTTTTGTTTTTTTTTGTTTTTTTTTTTGTTTTTTTGTTTTTTTTTTTTTGTTTTTTTTTTTTTGCTTGTTTTATGGCTTATACTCCAGTCAAGGAGCCTACAGCCAACTATAGACTAATGTCAGTGTGTGATTGTTTGTTTAATGTCAGAAGACAACAGGGGACTTGAAACATCCATGCTCAAAGCAAATTGCGCAAATTGGCTTTAAAGTGATTCTAACCGAAAATTTTCCAGATCTCAATTCGATGGATAGCGCCACCAGTCAACTTTGGGGAATGTCGTGTGTTTGGCTTTTAAGTAGATTCCATGAATCTACTTATTGCGGAGGGTGCGATGTTGGATTTTTCGGGAAATTTTATCAAATGAGCACGTTTCATGGTCCCCTGAGTGAGAAAATACCACTCGTTGAAAATTGTATATATATATATATATATATATATATATATATATATATATATATATATATATATATATATATATCTTTATATGTATGTTTCAGCCAGTTTTACCGTTTTTATGTCCCACGATCCTGTTCGTAATTTTTGGTTTTTGTTCTTGAAATTTGTCTCAACTATTCGTTGGGTTTAATTCTTGGATGAGTTCGAAGATGGTGTAAATCTGACTGTTAGTTTTCGCGTTATGGGCCGTGTTTGAGTCGTAAAATGTGTTTTTGAGGTTTATTTTTAGGAGTGTTTGTTTTGAGTATTTTTTTTGGGAAAATTTATGTTAGTCGTTTTGTTACGCAGCTTTTTTACTCGAGTCATTTTTTCGTGTTTTGCGTTGTAAGCGAGTTATAGTGATGTGTTTTTCGGGTTTTTTGGCGGTGTTTTTATATGAAGAAATTGTTTTTTTGTATCGTAAATTTTAGTATATATCGTGGAGGATGTTTTTAGTTCATATGCTCTTTTCCTTGAATTTTCCTTGTGTTTTACGTGTTTTACGAGCTATTTAGTTTCTTATGGGATTTTACAAGTGAAAGACAAGGATGGTGTACTGGTATAAATGCTCTTTCTTTGTTTTACACGTACACTGTTGCTTAGGTACGTTATTTATTTATTTTCTTGTTTTATCATCTGCTCTTATCAGATTTATTCCTCATCAGCGTTACAAAGATTAGACATTTTTCTATCTTGGTACTATAATCTTTTTTCATGGGCATTTTTATTTAAATGTTGAACAGCTGATAAAAAAAAAGAATTGAATAATTCAAATAAAATCATAACATAACCTATTTATTGAAATTTGTGAAAACTTATATAACCTAGCTTTTATTTCTCACTTGCATTGTAAAGATTACACATTTATCTATTGGTAATATAATCTTTTTCACAATAATATTTGGATTTTGAGCAGCTGATTAAGTAAAAAAGAAAAATTCAGAGAAAAATTCAACAAAAATTATAACCTATATTTAAATTTGTGAAAAAATGATTTAACCAAGCATGGAATCTACTTCGTCTTACCGGCCTGCCGGGAGGCATTTTTATAATTGGGCTGTTGCACTCTTTTGCTATAAGCGATTTAATAGTCGATTCTGGTGTAAAAACCTCTAAAAATGACGATTTCAGCACTAAAAACTTCCGAAATCCACTCCTAAACTCGATAAACGCTTCTATTTGCGCGGGCGTAATGGTGTGGCTGCGAGGGTAGTAACAATGGGAGATTCCCATCTAACAATACTGTAACTCCATCAAGAAGTGACCACTAAGAGACGACTTTCATTTGACACCGGTGTCACTAGGTGTTGCGGTAACATTCATCGGATGTGGATCATCACTCTGGTGAAAATTTCTCAGTCACGTGATGGTCCCCGCTGCGGTCCTTTTCTAACACACAAGTTCAAATAGAGGGAGAGAGAAAAAGACAATTTCCTTTTCCGCCCCTGTTCAAATCACGTCCCACATAAAACCCCTCCGTTCGTATAGCAAGTTGACTGTACACAACTTTCTGTAATCTTTGATTCACCGGGTGATTCTTCGGTGAATGCTGGAACTCCCCAGAATCGCGTCTCCCATCCCGCGTCCCCTGTTCGAGTGAAAACCCGAGACAAATAGAGACCTTGCACTATTCCTGCGCGCGGTGTCCACTTTTCGTGGTTCAATTTTGGTCGGAACTCTCGAAAAAAAAAGCCAACATTCGCATAATGTTGACTGATGAGCGCGTTGTTTGCATTCGCCAAGCAAAAACCTGTTTCCGTTTCCGGGACCGCGGACCAATCACAGCCTTTTGTTGAGCTTCACCATCCAACATTATGCGAAGGTTGTTTGTTGAGGCCGATGAGTCCCGACAAAAGTAGTTCACGAAAAGTGGACACCGCGCGCAACCACGGGAAAATAGGGAGTGCACGGTCTCTATTTGTCTCTGAGTGAAACGGAAAAATAAAGAAACGCTAACCGTTCTTGCGTCGCATGTCGTATCGCACCCGCCGCGCCGCTCGTCCGCGAATAGCGTTGCTTTGAAGAAACGCGCGTCAAGAGCGTGGCGTGGCGTCTTAAGCTACGCTGGCAAATTCGGGGCCCAAATCGCTGTGGACTCCAGGGGTCCCCATCCCCCCTCCTTCCGCCCCGCCGGTCCTGCCGGTGACCCGCAATGCGTTCACCATTTTGATGTCTCGTCGTGTGACTACCCCCCCCCCCCCCCCAATATCATTCACTTCAAGAATGGATGGGGTTGCTAACTGATGCCGCTGATCGGTAAAAAATCTAGCCAAAGAGAGTCGAGTATGAACTTTAGATTGATATTCCCGTGAAAAGGAAAACTGCGATAGTAATATTCTATAACATAACCTCTAAATCAGCTCTGAATGACATGACCATTTTCAAAAAAAAACAAAAAAAAAAAAAAAAAACTAACGTGTTACGTGTTCGAAGCAAAAATTATGTTTATCTCATAGGAAACTGAATTCTGCGCATGGTGGTCTGCAGAATAAACTTTACTATCGAAAAGTTTGTCGCGTTTCCGAAATCATCGTGGCGAAAGGAGTCAAAAAGGATAGAAGGTGAGATTTCTAACACCGGCTGCAACAATTCGAAATCGAATCTACCTCCGGAGGTGAATTCGAAATTTCCAATCGTTGGAATTCAACGGTCTTCGGTGAGACCAACGAAACAATCGAATATCATCCAAAGAAAATGCAAATTCATCGAATATCATTTGACGGCGAATGATATTCGATCGCGTAAATTCGCTTTTTAGACTCTTCAAGATATCGATAGGTAATCGATACATCACCCATCAATCAAGTGTGAGCTGCACAGAAGTCGCGAAAAGCGTGGAGGGATGGGTTCAGCCGGCAAAGGTAAGTACCAACCAGGAAGAGAGAATTGGGGGAGGGGGTGGTCTTTTACTGGTGGAGGGGTGATAGAAGGGGGGATGGGGGGGGGGGGGTAGTGTCATATTAATACACTTGGCGTGGGCTCAAAATGCGTTTGTTTGAGTCTTCATCCGGCGGTGGCAGTGTATTGTATATATACTACACTCACTATAGTGATGCTGGGTGAGAGCGAAAGTCACGGCAACCCCCCCCCCCCCTCCCCCCTCTCCCGCCACTGTGACTCTTATGCTTACTGAGGACTTGGTCAGGGGTAAACGGCTTTCAAAACGTGCGGTGTGATCCTTTCCTAGGAAGCAGTATTACGGTAAAATTAAAACTCTTCTGGAAGAGCGCACCCAACGTACTATGGGACTCAAAGTTCTTAGGCGGGACCAAAAAATGTATGGTCCCGGCGCAGTGTGCGCAAGTTGAATGGGGCAGTTGCAAGGGTCTAAAAATTTGTGTTTTTTATTAAGGAAATTAAAGTACTTGATGAGCTGAGAACAAAGATGCCTTTGGTTTCTACTTAAGTTTCATTGTTCCGGAGATAAGATTTTGGCCCAAAATACATTCTAAATGGGAATTCCGCGTAGTGACGATTTTTTACAACTTTACACGTTTGTATCTCCGAAACCAAGACACCTAGGAAAAAACCAAAGGCAGAAACGCACCATCGTTCTCAGCTCATCGAATACGATCATTTTCTTTATAAAAAACACACAATTTCAGACCCTTGCAACTGCCCTATTGCGTGCGGTTTCAACCAATTAGAGAGACTACGCACGGCACCTGACCATGCGTAAGTTACGCTCGAGACCCACTGGCTCAACCAGGATCTCTTCCATCTCTCTCATTTCCCATTTAATTTGAATGTATAAGTAGGTAAAGGACAGAAAGAGGGGGTTATATCCCCTTGTTCATCCTTGTCTAACGTACGTTTTTTAATGGAGAAAAGAGAGAGATGAAGAAACCTTCTGTGCGCTACTGCCGGCGAGACCAAACATTATTTGGTCACAGATCTGGAAGAGAATTCATTAGATGATATTTTGTAAGCGTTCTGTAGAATCCTCCGATCCGATAACTCGGGGAAATGCATCAGAATTTCCGGGGAGTGTTTACGATAAAGCCGATAGTGTTTTGATGAAGCTCATCGGTCATATCCGATGAATTTTCGGACGATCAATTGCGCAGCGCGTTATTGCAAAAATGCAGCTTTCTAGAATTCAACCATTTACTGCATCCGTGCAAAAAAGATTACATTATCCTCTATGCCATAGTATATTTAAGTATATTGAAAAGTGCTACTATTCATAATCTTTTTTGCATGGATGAAGTAAATGGTTGAGTTCTAGAACGCTACCAAATTGTCTGTTTACATTTTCTATAACTTCCGACCCATATAAACACACGGAAATAGGTTATTTACTTCTTTGAGGTTAGTTTTCATCGGCTTTATCGGATGAAGTTCGAAAGTTTCGGTCGGGGTTGACCCGCAACAAATTGCAACGAAAGGTTTTATGGCATCAACAAAAGGTTTTATGGCATCAAAAAAAGCCAGAAAAATCAGGAAAACGCGATGAAACAAAAATTACCGAAATCCCCCCAAAATTAGACCCCAAAAAACCCAAAAACCCCGAAGAAACTCAATCAGCCAAACTTGTAGAGCGTCCAATTTTACATTAGATTCTGAAAACGATTTTTCGTAAAAACGTTTTCAGAATCTATTGTAAAATTGGACGCTCTGCAAGTTTGGCTGATACCAACATTGCCCAAAACCCAATCGTTTCGGAGTTAGACCTTGTTTTTCGAGAAATGTCGTGCTTTTTTTAAGTTTCTTCGGGGTTTTTTGGGTTTTTAGGGTCTAATTTTGGGAGGATTTCGGAGAGTAATTGTTTCGTCGTATTCTCCTGATTTTTCTGCATTTTTTGATGCCATAAGACCTTTTGTTCCAATTTGTTGCGGGTTACCCTGTTTTTCGGCTTAATTTGCCCCGACTACTATTTGGGCTTCACCGAGTACCCGGGGAAGCTGACAGGGGAATTCCAGAACGCTGATCCATCGGTTTAAGGGGAGTCTGACATTGCACCTTTCCCCATGTTAATTTCCTCAACTTCAATGTACACGTCTTGGGGGATGGTGGGAGGGGGAAGGTGGCTGTGCGCACGTAACTTTTCACCCACCGTGTTATAGTATGCATTTACCACTGTACCAGCGTTCAAATTCTGAATCACTTGCGATCTCGGTCTCATGACTCTCATGTTCCATCCCCCTCCCCCCTCTTGTGATGGACGCTCCCCTCGTTTCAACGACCGTGGCGCGTGGGAGGGGTGGGATGAGGGGAGGGGGAGGGGGGTTGGGTCTTAAACTTTATTTATCAAAACGAGCTCGCGGGCGTATCATAGCTTTAAGACCCGGCCACTGATTGCATGAGCAAATTATCATGCCTCGTGTAATGTAATTATGATGAACTCTCTTTAAAAGAGCGTATTTTTCTTTTTCTTTTGTTTTTCTGTCTGCGCCAGTTTAGTTTGTCAAGCGAAGCAGGACAGGGACAGGAAAGGGGACCCCCTTCCCTCTCGGGGGGGGGGGGGGGTGTCCGCGATATTTTTGTACCTTTTTATCGTTGTCGTTTGTGAGGCTCGCGCACGCGTGGCGGCGATGGCGCGGCCGATTTTTAAGTCGGCGCCGCTCAGCGGGTTGGAGCATGGAATTTACCGGACAAAGATTTACGAATAGAAATCAAAGATTATGAACAAGAACAATAACCGGAGTATATGACTTGAAAGTGTGTTAAATCACTCATTAACCCTCTAAGGGCCAGGTTAGTTTAAAACAACGCCATTCCTTAGTTTATATAGGGAAGGTAGTTAACTGTTCGTACTAGGGGGAGTTGGGGTTGCCTACACGATGCATTGAAGGCGCCCGCGAAGAAATCTAGTCTTGTGAGAGTTTTCATCGATAGTCGCGTTTATCCGGAATGAAGACTAAAACTATGTGAGATGGACTAGAGAAGAAAAACGAGTATACTCGAGCTTGGCCTATTAGAGGTTATAGAGCTTGGAACGAGTTTTAGATTTTGCTAAATGACTCGAAAACTATTTAGAATTTAGCTTGCAAAGTGTAAGTGTTCGTGTTCAATCTTGAGAGCACATTCAAATGCAAAGAAATTAACTCCAAACTCGAAATGCCAATATTTAATTACATACGCCCCTATCTGCGGCAGGCTACGAATTACTATAAGGCATAACTTCATAAAACAACTCTCGTTTTGTTGTTGTTGTTTTTTTTTTTTTTTCTCATTCATAATTCTATTCGCCCCCTCCAAACCCTCAGTAAAGAAACTAGTTAGATTTTAGTCTGCCTTTCATCATTTTCTGGGTGAATTCTATGACTGTATCATAAAGCTATGTTTGTAAAGCTACACACTCCAGATCGAAATTAGTTTAGATTAAAATAGACTATTCGAACAACCTTAAACGCCGCACACCTGATTTTGTCCATCCATGCTATACGCGGCAGTCGCGTGCTTGTGAATATTTTGAACTTACCTCGAAACTATTGCGAAAATGTGTCTTTTCATTGTTGTCGGTGTTTGGTGACGGAAAACGATGAGTGGAGTGAAACTTGCTCACGACACACATGGGGCAGAAGCAGAGACAAATAGAGACCTAGCACACCGTGTGCTTCTCGTGTTAGCAGTGGCGTCGCGTGCAATTTGGCAACAATGTATTCCATCCATTTCATTTCATGTAGAAAATCGAATTCAGGGGGTGCACAGTGCACAAGGAAAATTCGATATATTTAATGAGTTCAAATGGAGCAGTTGCATTGTTGCCAGATGGCACGCGACGCCACTGCGTGTTAGAAAAGTGAGGCAAGTTTAGTGCGCTCAGTTTTGTCGGGAGTCACCGGCTACGCAACGATATAAACATTCGCCTACTGCTGAGTAGTGAGCTCAACAAAATGCTGTGTGATTGGTCCGCGGTCCTGAAAACGGACACGGAAACAGGGTTTTCTTGAGCCCTTCTTACTCGCGTCAAAGTAGGATCGTCAAATTGACATCGGTGAGCTGTAATCCACCAAAAATCGGCAGGTGAGCCAACCGTTGCATGTTTGGTTGATGTTTCCGTTCGTCAAACAACTGTGCAATTATTTGACGATGGATGATGTGTCATCTGTTCACCAATCTACAGGCAACAAAACCAATAAACCCGTTTTTGGAGGTGTTTTGGTCAAGGTTATGTTTGAATTTTAGAAATGTCAGGTTGGCAATTCTGAAGTTTGCGGTGGATTTCGACTCACCGATGCCAATTTGACGATCCTACTTTGAGCGTGTATGCAGGCATTTGGCGGATGAAAACCCCGCGCTCATCAGTCAACAGTTGGCTGTTGTTTCGATGAGTTCCGACCAAAATCGAGCCGGAAGAGTGGACACCTGTCGCAAGCTTTGTGCTGGGTCTATATTTGTCTCTGGGCAGAAGCGAACAACAATAATGGGGATCTTGCAAAGTGCAAACTTTTGCTACAGGGGATTGAAGAGTTGATTCTTGCATAAAAACCTGTAAAAATGACGATGAGCACTCTAAAAAATCACGAAATTCACTCTCAGAATCGAGCTTAATGGCGGTGAGACGCAGGTATCATGGGAGATTCCTATCTAATTGAGACATATCTCTTTGTTTCCGTAGAGAAAGTGACATAGTAAACAGGAATCTCCCATGATACCTGCGTCTAAACGCCATTACTATCTTGCCATTTAAGTAGTTATGTAGGTTTATTACTGAATTTTAGACTTAATCAGTGTGATTTTCATGATTTTCGATGGTTTTTACATCAGATAGAACTATTCATTTGCGCACAGCAAAAGTTTGCAGGAGCCCCATTGAGAAGTTCTCTAGTAAACTCTTAAATAAAACGTAGGAAAATGCTTGTCCTCAAAAATCCATATGTTTCAAATGTTTCTTTCGTAGAGTCTCTGAAGTGCACCCTCTTTTTAGTCCCGCACGTTTTCAAGCTACACTTTTAGGAGACTCTAACTTGATGATTTTCGGCCATTTCTACCCACTGTGCTGCGCTCTATGGTCAGAGATCGAAAAAAAGTAGGCAAAAATCATTGAATAATTACAAAAAGTAGGCAAAAGTCATTGAATTATTTAGTCTTCCAAAATCATCGTTTTCGATCCTTAAAGCTTAATTTTAAACTTTCCATTAACATTTCTAGGTTTAAAGTACTTTTTTTAAGTGTTCTCTGTGATCAAAATTGGTCTTGGAAGTTGGAAGTTCATTAAATGATGAATTGATGAGAAAATTACTCTCTGATTTTTTGCCTTTTTTTGGTCGTTTTTAGACTATTGTGCGGCTTCGAGACGAAGACACTTGAATTGATGCAAATTTCGCCCCTCTGCTAGTTCTATACATCACATACGTTACACGTATCATACACATTTTACACATTTACCACACATCAAAAAGCGGTGTTTTAATTGAGGCCAAGAGCGGAAGGGAAGTGTCACATTATGTGTGGCACGGACCACGGACGGTAGAGTGTAGATACTGTAGATGTGGCTGTGGATATGTGTGGAACTGTGGCACCCAGCGCATTGTCTCGCCCCTTGGTGGATCAGAGTTCAGAGCTGGCAGTGCATAGGTTTATACAACAGTAGCGTATAGCGTGCCATTCGGCAACGTTGCAGTTCATCCATTTAAATCCAGAAAAAAGATCGAACTGTTGGGTGTTCGGCGAACACCGTCACATTCGACCTTTCACAAGGGTTCAAATGGACACAGTGCAATGTTGACAAATTGCACGCTACGCCACTGGTTTGCAATATACTGTATATGTACCACTATATACCAGTGGCGGAGCGTGGGATTCGGTAACGTCTGATTCCATCCATTTAAATCCACGTGAAAGGTCGAATTCGAGAGGGGGTTCACCGCAGTGGCGTAGCGTGTAATTAGGCACCGCTTCATTTCCACCCTTTAAACGCATTAAAAATATCGAACTAAGTATTGGGTGTTCGGTGAACACCCTGATATTTTTGAGATAGCCCCCTGGGGAGTGGGGAGTGGGGAGTTTTGACCCCTAGAAAAGATAGTTCATCCAAAATGATGGAGAATGGTCGAAACCGCAACTTTTTATCTCAACTCGTTCAAAAGATAGACAAGGTGAGGGGGAGGGGGGATACATCTGTTACACTCTAAATGTTGTTGTTATTTTTTTTTTCAGCAAGATCATTTCATGACGTCATGGAAAAATCGTTAGGTATCGTTGACAATTAGGGAAGAAGCAGGGAATTTGAAAGTTTGAAATTGCTAGACACCCTCTTCTAGGACATACTGTACCTATATATTTATTTTCTGAATGTTGATGCTACAAGTTAACCAAACGCAGTTCTGCCGCAGCTTCCACGGTCCAATAATGATCCACGGCACTGGCGCAACCAGGATCTCTTCCATCTCTCTCATTTTCCATTTAAACGTATAAGTAGGAAAAGGACAGAAAGAGGGGGTTTTATCCCCTTGTTCATACTTGTCCAACACACGCGTTTTAATGGAGAAAAAAGAGAGATGAAGAAACTCTCTTTGCGCTACTGATCCACGGTCCATGATTCGATTGAGTGTATGAGCTGCATTTTAGTGCATAGAATTCCATATGCCATAGATCAACCGCGCAGGCGCGGCGCGGCGCGGCACTGGAGAGTGAATTACCAAAGTATTAAAGCGTGAGGAAATGAGATGGATCATAAATAAAATCATACTTCCGCTTCGAACCAGAACTCTATATTTAATGCTTGGTATTGCTCGAATGCTCGCGGTCCTTAATTCATTCTTGGTAGTTGGTGCAGGAACAAAACCGCGCGCCCTGTTTTTAAAAAAAAGACGCGCTTCTTTTATATTCCGGTCTTGATTCCCATTAAAAGAAGATTTGGGGGGAGGGGGAGCCCCTGAACCCTCCTTAAAATTTATCCAGTGGCAATTTGAGGTCAAAATTTGGAAAGTACGCCCAAAAATATACCGGGAATGTTATTCGTTATCACTTTGAAGCGTTTTTGAGAAAGATATTTAAAAAATAGGTTGGGAACCGGTCCTTCCCCCCAAGCCTTGAGGTCACCCTGTAAAAATTTGTCTTCACTTTATTCAATGTCATTTTGAAGTCAGAAATCTAATGGGTCTGTTGGAAACTTTTGCTACAACGAGCAGCGAGTGTTAAATCTTATGTAAAATCGCCAGAAAAGTCCATTGGTGGCATCAGAAAGTCATAAAATGCAATAATAAACTCACAAGAGGCGTTTAATGAAATCCGAGATGGCGGAGAAATCTTGAACAATTTGTATGCATGCACCACGAACAACCAAAGGATGTCCAACTTTGACAACCTTGCTGGAGGTAGAGGTTATGTGTTTGTTTACGTTGTGATTGGCTGTGATCGATACTGTGAGGTTGGCCTTCCTTGAATGTTCGTGGTGCATGCGTACAAATTGTTCGATATTTATCCGCCATCTTGTATTGCATTAAACGCCTATTGTGAGTGTATTATTGCATTTTATAACTTTCTGATGCCACAAAAGGACTTTTCAGAAGATTTTATATCAGATGAAACTCTCTTAAGCGTTGCGTTGTAGCAAAAGTTTGCAACTGACCCATTGTACGCATAAAATTACGTCCAGATTCTGAATTTCATCGAGTTTGGAGCTTGATCCTTTCCGAGGATCGTTAATAAAATCCGTCCTCATTTTAGGGGGGCACTGTGCCCGATTTGGACCTTAGAAATCTCTCAAACTCTGGAGAAATTACGTCTGGCACCCGCACTAGTTATAACGATTACCGGGAAAAAATCTGGGATTTAAAAGGATTTTAACCCGCCGTCAGTCGCGCCCTAAAAACTTCCGCGAGTAGTCGCGCGGGGTCGTTTTCGACCCCAAAGTTCTTTCGTCCCATTTTACCATTGTCATTCAAAATTTTGATTTCAACCATGCAGAATAGTAATAAGTATGTCTTTGTAAAGCTTTTCACGTGAAAACTGGATTTGAAAAAAGAATTTTACGTTCAGTAATTGGTATATTGTAATCTGTGTCGGGAAAACCCTAAAAATGTGATATTTCCCAGATTTTCATCGGTCAGCTTCCTTTAACTATTTTTGAAACTCCTAAACCGAGGTTTTTTTACTTCTAGGCACTACAGAAGATAATTTCATGAAAAAAAAGTATGGGGTTATGGGGGCAAGTTTTCGAGATATACCCCCCTCAACACCCCTCCTATATTTAGTCCTAAAATTTTGGAGATGAAACAACTAACCATCTGAAAAACTTTATTTTTTACCGAATGAGATGGAAAAAACGCCAATTAAGGTAAGCAAGATTCTATCAACCAAAAAACAGAATCGAAATTGAGGATTCAGGGGAGGGCTGGAGGGGAAAAGGGGGTTGGGGGGGAGTATAGCAAAGTGGAGATCCTTGCATTTTTTTTTTGCCTTGATCTTTTTGCTTTTCGCACATAATTCCAGATACCCTTTTTCACCTCCCTTCCGCTTTCTCCCACCACCCACCTTCATTTCCCCTCTCATTCCCTTTTTACCCTCCACATTCCCCGCCCCATGTGATATAATCAAACTTTCGCGGAAAAAAACAAAAACATTTATGATAAGTGGCGTCGCGTGTAATCTGGCAACGCCGCATTTCGTGGATTCAAATGCATGAAAAAAGTCAAACTATTGGAGGTGCACAGTGCATTCCCTCGAATCGACACTTTGCACGGGTTTAAATTGACAAAACACAGTGCTGCCATATCGCAAGCGGCGCCGCGCTGATTTAGGTAAAAATTGATACGGAAGAAATTGAGATAAACGAGTAATTTAGAAAAAACAGTGAGAGCAAACATTAGATTTGCTGAAAGTATTGTAGTAAGTATAGAAAAGTAAAATACCAATGGCAATCACATCCCGCAAGTGTAAACACCGCACAGAATCCACATTTACGTTATGTTCACTCGGTCACATTTTATGAACGTGAGTAGTCGCGCGGGGTCGAAAACGACCCCAAGCAACTTTGACGCGTCCGTGCTTCAAAACGAATGATTGAATTAAGTGCATACTAACAGAGTGGGTAGTCCAAACCCTTGAAGGAAGGTACTGAAACGGACGAGCTGAAACTTTAAAATTTTCATGGACAAAATTGCATTTTTCTGACCCCTGGGGTCGTTTTCGACCCCGCGCGACTGATGGCGGGTTAAAGGGGGCGATTTTGGCCCTTATCGATACCCCTTCTTCATGAAGCACGAACTGGACGGCGAATTTCGTTGTCATGACGTCACTCAATCACTGGTACTAACTAAACGAGTCCATTGAAGCGACGACACGAGGATTGAGGAATGGAAACGCTCCATTGATTGACTCTTCTGCTTCGGGAGCAGGTCTGCCTGCGCCATGGGCCATGGGTCGCGACTCCCGAGTGCTGCTGCCGTGAGGCAAGACGAAAAAAAAAAAAAACACGTGAAACTATCGCGTACAGCGCGCGTATATTTTTAAAAAATGAAAAGAAGACGATAATGTAGGCAGGCGAAGCTCTCGTTGTTATTTTTAAACGATTCGTTTACTTAACTAATTACGTTACGCTTTACGCGGCTGCAAACCAATGAAACAGACCAGGCTCCCACCCCCGCCCCCCCCCCGCCCCCGCTCCTCTATCCCGTTTTTACATCGATCGGACTGAAGACCGCACACATGCACACACCCCCAAATCTAAACAAGATCTTTTCTGTACAGGGTGTCCGGAAGTTAATGTGGGAATAAATGGGTCTCTTGCAAACTTTTGCTACAACAATAATTTGAGAGTGTTTACTCTAATGAAAAATCGCCTGAAAAGTCCATTGGTGGCATTAGAAAGTCATAAAATGCAATAATAAACTCACCAGAGGCGTTTAATGAAATACAAGATGGCGGAGAAATATCGAGCAATTTGTATGCATGCACCACGAACATCCAAGGATACCCAACCTCACAATATCGATCACAACCAATCACAACGTAAACAAACACATATAACCACAGAATAATACAATCAGAACGGAAACTCCCATAAGAGCCAATGGAAGCAAGTTTTGAATTTAACGGCACCAATAGGCAACGCTGTGGTCCTATATCCCAACATGGCGGACGAGTGTGATTTGTGTTGAAACTCATTTATTCAGACCCATTGCTTGTAGCAAAATTGTTCAAGCTTCTCATTGGCTCGTGAACTATGGTCCTTCATCATCATCTTCTGGACACTCTGTATGTACCATTACCTGTCTAGTGTTTATGATCTGCTCTGTTCTGCTTTGCTTCATGAATAAGTACACGACTGCCCGCAAGATTATCAATAAGATATTTACCTATCAACTGTAAAATGCGCCGAAGCTCCCCCCCCTCTTCTCCCCCTTACTCCGATCGAGCTCGGAACGCGTGCCGCTTTTTAACGGGGCAGATGCTGCAACCCGCATCGCCAGTTAACACCCCGCTCGAAACGTAAATAACGCGAGGCGTGGGTGGATTGCGCTTGTCGGTCGTGATTTTGCCGAGTCGGTTTAAGTGTGTTAAGTTACACCGAAATTAAGTTCAAGTTTTTCCTAACCGTTCTTTCACTGGGAATTAATTGCAGCGAAAGGTTTCTGTACAAGAAAACAGGGACCAATAAATGTTCGGTACAAACGGTCCTCGGCCCCAAGTCCGCCCTAAGTCCGCCAACAAGCATCGGCCACCAGTAAACGGACCGCATCGGACCGTTTAAAAATGGCGAAATTACAAATCTAACCTCAAAATAGCACAGAGTTGGGCAAATGAGAGTGTAATCGATTACACGATTACTGGGTAATCGGTAATCGTCAAACCTTTGGATGGTAATTAAATGTATTCTTCGCAGATAAATAGTGAAATTTAGGGTCTTTTCAATTAAGTAAATCTAATGCTTCTGCAACTAATATGATGGGTGGCTTACCATGAAACCACCCTCCGAAAAGAGGACGATCACGATTATCGTGTAATCGATAACCACCTCCATTTGCCCAATTCTGAAATAGCACTTAGGGTGGGTTGGGAAGGCTCTGGACCGGTCCCAAGTAACGGAAAGTTGGGACAACATTCCGATGTGCCGTTAAAGAAATGTGAGGTTAGAATCGTTTATAGGTACGACCTAAAGCCCGTTTGTACCGTACATTTATTGGGCCCTGAAAAATTGAGAAATGATTTTGTACTTTTTTTCTTTTTTTTTTTTACAAATTTCAGTCATGTTGATTCTAGATTGACGAAGAGAAATCAAGTGCAGAAATGTTAGCAAAATCTTGGGCTTTACAGGAGCGTTTTATCGTTAATGCTTTAAGAAAAAAATTGTAAACATTTGAAGTTAAATTTTTGTCAGTTGAGCCAGAATGGACTGGTGATTAATCGCCTTAACTAATTGCACCGATTCATTCTTCCAGATTTTCAGTCTCATGCACAGAAAAAAATAAACAAATTTTTTATATTTAAAAAAAATAATTTTGAATTTTATGGCAATAAGACGTACTTTTAAATTAAAATTAATTGTTTTTAAAGTAAAAATAATTGTTTTTAAATTTAAAATAACTGTCTCTTAATTGGAATTAATTGTTTTTAAATAGATGATTCGGTATTTTCATCTAATGCAAAGTTTTTTTTTTTTTTTTTTTTTTTTTTTTTTTTATAACAAAACCTAGTTTCAATTTTAAAATACGTCTTTTTGTCATATAATTCAAAAATATTTCTGTTTAAATCTCAATAAGGGAAAAACAAAGGTCTTAATCCTTTTAGCGCCCCACACCCCCCCCCCCCATTTTTATGTGGAGAAGGTTTCAAGAATAGTGAGAGTCCCAACGAAAATGTAATCACATTTTTTCAACCCCCCTCTTTTGAACCTACAGACCGCCCCTGGATTCTAGCAGAGGAATATCGGGTGGTGAGAATGAGATTTGGAGGGGGGATGGGGGTAAATTGAAGATTTGAGTTTGAGTTCGCGGCGTGGACCTGAATGCGTTATCAATTAGAACGGAACCCGGAGAGCTCGAAGAATTTCCTTGGCATCTGGATCATCTGGGATCGAGACGCTAATCTCTGCATCTCTCCTCCGAAAGATCTGCGCGTGTTTCGATCCCAATCGACGAAGCGACAGGATTTAATGCGCATGGTTGTCTAACTTTCATCAGCGAGGTTTGGTCTTTGGTCATGTCATTGTATTCGTCTCGAAAATATGAAGTTTGCTCATTGAAGCTCTTTTTGATGCTTCTTCGTAATTTTCACACGATTTTCAATTTTGCATGGAAATAGATCTACCAAAATGATGTAGCAAAAGTTTGCAACAGACCCATTATTGCTTATTGTACAATAATTTTTCAATGTCGAGCTCACACAATTTATTGGAGTCTGGGGGGGGGGGGGGTCTTGGAAGCCTAATAATGGGTCTGTTGCACACTTCGGCTACAGCGTTTTAAAGTATCAATTCCTGTGTAAAAAGCCAAGAAAACAACAACGGCAGCATCAGAAAGCACCAAAATTCATTAATAAACTCACAAAGTGCGAAAAACACTAGACACTATTCACCCCTGTATCTTTCCACCACGTGCACGATATTTCGCGAGATTAGCGCGGCACATTCAAATAATCACGGCCGTCTTTCATCACACCTGACTTTATAAACAAATAAACAGTAAACACTGGCGGCGTCTGTTCGAATTATTACGTCTCTAATATCCTCAATTCCTCACAAAAGTTGTGAAAGGTACGGAAACTGATATTTGTGTCGAAAACTTATCACAATGAAACAATAACACAGAGGAGTTCCGAGGATGATGATTGAAGTTGGAATCATATTTAGAACTCCTGTGCATTATTGTTTCATTTTGATAAGTTTTCGACACAAATATTAGTTTCCGTACCTTTCACAACCTTTTGTGAGGAATTGAGGATATTGAAACGAAAGAATTCGAACGGACGCCGCCAGTGTTTACTGTTTATTTGTTTATGAAGTCAGCTGTGATGACCGTCGGCCGTGATTATTTGAATGTGCCGCGCTAATTTCGCGAAATATCGTGCACTTGGTGGAAAGATACAGGGGTGAATAGTGTCTAGTGTTTTTCGCAATTTGTGAGTTTAATACTGAATTTTAGTGTTTTCTGATGCTGCCATTGTTATTTTCTTGGCTTTATACGTAGGAATTGATACTTTAAAACGCTGTAGCCGAAGTGTGCAACAGACCCATTATGCGTACCGTGACCGAAAACAGTGGGGGGCTAAAAAGTGAAAAAGTTATGAACTTTTTTTTTTTTTTTTGCTTCTCGTCTCAAAGGGATGTTTAAGATTACCTACAATAGTATATGACGGTTTTTCCCAGTCGCAAAACGGTCCAGGATTCGAGAAAAATATATTTTATATTTTAGCTCCGATTTTTAGCCTCTCCACACAAAAAAGTGAGGAGGCTATGTAGCCCCCCCCCCCTAGCCCCTGATACGCTACGCCTATGGCCTAATTAGTACCGGGGCCCGGTAGTAAGATGTGACGGACTTGCCATACACTATGATCTAACTAACTCGACCCTCAAGTAGGAATAATAGAGACAGTGGCGGCTCCGGCGCGTGCAATGTGGCAACAATGGACAATCTCCATTTATGCATTTAAACCTGCGTAAAATAATCGATCTTTAGGCGAGTCACTGAATCCCTGAAAAATCGATACTTTTGCATAGGTTCAAACGGCAAGAAAATTTCGTTGCCAAATAGCACGAGCCGCCACTTAATAGTCTATGAATACCGAGTGAAAGTTCACTTCAACTTGCGATGACAAGGAATGACGGTTTGGTTTCCACGCCCCCCTTGATCTTAATCCCCAGATCTGAGGACAGATCTGGTCGGGGGTGGGGAACTGGGGCTACAGGGGGTACGCTGCGCCATGCGCCAGTCCGGAGACAATCGAACGATCGATAGGAAGGATAGAGTTGATGTTCAATTTTGTGTTTGCCTCGAGGTAAGGATTAAGGGCTGAAAGACTTAAAGACTTAAGGACATCGCTCAAGAACGTACAAATACCGCGTTATCCTATTCCATGGACACATCGATCTGTCTGTCATAGGCTAACTCACTGTCAGTCCATGTGCACTGTGTCAGAACAGTGTATATGCCACGGCATATTGCTTTGCCTGCGGAGATGAGTCTTCGTTCGTAACAAAGCGGCATCGCCCGTGTTCTTTTATAAGATGGGCCGACGGATTTCATTTAATTTTGTTTTGCGGACTTAACCATTTTCATCTTTCAAGGAGGAAAAAGAAGAAAAATATCGCCTCTCTCAACGCATATGAGCGTATATTTCTAAATTTGAACATTTTTTTAAGATTTGAGTCAATTCCTATGTATTAAGGCTATTTTTCGATCTAGTTAAGTTTCAAGATTTAAATCCGAAAAAAATATCAGGAGTCATCAGTGGCGGCTCGTGCAATTTGGCAACCTTGCTTATTTGCCATTTAACACTATGCAAAAGTATCGAAATCTGCGGGGTGCAACTGCACCTCCTGAAGATCGATAGTTTTGCAGGAGTTTAAATGGAGAAAATCCATTGTTCGGAAAATCCACTGGGAGTCATTGAAGGAATCATCAAACGATCAGTAATCCGTTCCTCGCCCTCTCTCCGCGAGTGTGCACCAAATCGCACTCTCAATTAGCTTATGGGTCTGTTGCAAACTTTTGCTACAACGATTGAGAGTGTTCAATCTCATGTAAAATCGCCTGGAAAGTCCATTGGTGGCATCAGAAAGTCATAAAATGCTATAATCAACTCACAAGAGGCATTTAATGAAATCCAAGATGGCGGATAAATATGGAGTAATTTGTATGCATGCACCACGAACATCCAAGGATAGCCAATCTCACAATATCGATCATAACCAATCATAACCAATCATAACGTAAACAAACACTTAACCTCTACCTCCAGTGAGGTTGTCAAAATTGGAAGTGAGTGGTTCTGCAGTCATTTGCGCTTCCAAAACAAACATAAAAATTAAAAAATTTCTCTTAAAAGTCTTTGAAAATTTTGTCTGTTCGCCTCAATTTTGAACGCTGACATCGGATCTGATAGCGTTTGGAACGAATTTTCATAAATTCCTCTTGAATCTAGCTTTCCTAGAACATAACCTCAAATTCATCAAAACACCAAGTTTTTTGGAAAAATTTACTTCCTCAAGAGGAAAAGTGAATGCAAAATAGATTTTAGGGGGCGTACATAGTATTTTTAAGAGCGTACCCGCAGTTTTTAATGAAGCTTTTGAGACCTTTTATCTTGTTCAACTCATAGTAGCACAAGTCTTTGGTAGCGCAAATGTCTGCAGAACGTAAAATCCCAAAATTGGCCATCCTTGGATGTTCACGGTGCATGCATACAGATTGCTCGATATTTATCCGCCATATTGGACTTCATTAAACGCCTCTTGTGAGTTTATTATTTCATTTTATGACTTTCTGATGCCACCAATGGAATTTTCAGGCGATTTTACGTTAGATTATACACTCTTCATCGTTCTAGCAAAAGTTTGCAATAGACCCATTATAGGAATTCCAGTTAAGTAAGTATTAACAAGACGTTCGGTTGCGGTAACAAGAAATTTTTCTCAGTCAACTGTCAACTGACTCGCGGCCGATCTGGCATCTTTGGCTCATTGCTCTTGGTCAGAGTTGAAGCTAAATTTAACATTTAAAACGCGGGTTGTCGAACTTGTGATTGGCGTGGTCGCCGAGATGGGGCTCTCTATTCTAATCCTACAATTTTCTCTTACGGCCAGTTGCCGATGCCACATGCCGTGGCCAAGGAACCTTTAAAAATGAAGAGGTGGAGCGAGAAAGGGAGAGTGAGGGGTGGAGAGGGGGGAAGGGGGCTGGGGGGCTGACGGGGTAAGAGTAAAAAGTAAAAATGCGACTTTGTTTTTGTTTCAGAGCGGAAACTCTTTGTTGGTATGCTCTCGAAGAAATGCACCGAAGCTGACGTCAGACTCATGTTCAGTACTTTCGGTACGATAGAGGAGTGCACCGTGCTCAGGGATCAGAATGACCAAAGTAAAGGTATGTCAACGTTCAACTGTTCAACATTCAAATATTTAAACTTTCCAACGCAACGGTTGAGTAAATTCTGCTTGTACTCAGCTCATATGGCGTGTCAATATAGTCCTAGTTTGTTTTGACATCAGTAAGTTTGATTTTTTTTTTTTTTTTTTTTTTTTTTTTTTTTAACCGCCCGGACACAACACATCGAAATAGAACACGATGGGACCCGCAATATGTAGAACTCTGTACTTTTTCTTGTTTTACTTAAGATGATTCCAGGATTGACATGGGCGGAGCCAGCAATTTGGCAACTGTGGATTCTTCACATTTGAATGCATGAGAAACAATCGATTCTTGAGTGGGCCATGGCCCAATTTCTAATCGATATTTCCTAATAAATTTAAATAGGGAGAATCCACAGTTGCCAAATTGCTGGTTCCGCCCGTCGTCGATTAGTTCCACCCGTAGACACCACGTCGCGCTACTCAAAAAGTCAACAGTTTTTGGCTTAAATTGACGGATTTACTCTAAAAACACAAATTTGAGGAACGTCAGCACTTGCGAGCATACTTTAGGAAAATATCTTGAAAGTTTTAAGCTGAAACACTCAAAAGTAAAGCCGGAAATTATGAAATACGAAAATTCCCTTAAGCCTCAATCAGTGCGAGTGAGGCAGATAGACGTATTTATCATTTGCATTCACTCTCACTCACTAACCTTATGGAGAAATGAATTTCATAACTTTAGGCTGTAAGTCTCAACCAATTTCGCTCATTTTGGACTCAAAAAATCTATAAAAACATTTCACAGGTGCTGACGTTTTTGGACTTTGCGTTTTATCCATGGTTTCAGTTTGAAACACCAAAACACGACTTTTCTGATTAGCGACTAGTGGCGCTATCCATCGGATTGAAATCTAGAAAAGTTTCGCCTGGAATCACCTTAAGGAATCCAAACGGGCTGTGGGACTTTAGATGATGTTCCAATTTTTTATTGTGGTCAACCACCGCGCACTATGGACTGAGTTCGAAAAAAAATTGGAAAAAAATCAATGGTATAAAGTAATCAAAACTCATCATAAACTTGATTTTAAACTTTCCAATAGCATCCGTTGGTTTAAAATACATATTTAAAGTTTTCTGTATGATTAAAATTCATGAATGATTTGTTGGACGAGAAATTTTCCTTTTAATTTTTTGTCCACTTATTGATGATTTTCCCCATTTTTTGGCCAACCGGGGGGAGATCGCCCCTTTCGCGCCCCCCCCCCCCCGTATCCGCCAATGGATCAGACGTTTTGAGAACTCTCTGCCATACAGGCGTTAGGAAGCCCCTTAGATGAACAGGTCTGCTTGTAAGTCTATTTTCCTTTTCATAATAACATGGGCTATGCTCCGGAAGAGCAGTGGGGACGTTTTGCGAACCCTCTACCGAACAGGCTTTTGGAAGCCTTTGAGATGAACGGGTCTGCTCGTAAAGCTATTTCCCCATTTAAAGTAACATGGAGTAAGCTCCGGGAGAGCAGAGGGGAAGTTTTGAGAGCCCTTTGCCATGTTGGCGTTAAGAAGCCCCTGAGGTGAATAGGTCCGCTCGTAAGGCTATTTTCCCAATTAAAGTAAAGCATTGAGGGATACCCCGGAAGAGGAGAGAGAGAGAGAGGGGAGAGAGAGGGGGGAGGGAGGGAGGGAGAGAGAGGGGGGGATACACCCCGATGAATTTTCCCACGTGGGAGTCAGATTCGCGGCTGTAGAAAACAATATGGCACTCGTTCGCACTCGCTGATCCAGGAATGTGTCATTCTCTCTCTTCTCCCGTTAGAACTCGTGTGTCAGAAATGGACAAATTAGGGGCAGTCAGTCAGTCACGTGATATTCGCTCCCCTTCTGACACATGCGTTCTTATGGAGAGGGAGAGGGAGAGAGAGAGAGAGAGAGAGAGAGAGAGAGAGAGAGAGAGAGAGAGAGAGAGAGAGAGAGAGAGAGAGAGAGAGAGAGAGATGGGCAATTCCTGCTAGTGTCTCGTTGCAACTTCTGTCACCGCGGAGCTCGCGGAATTTTCCCCGGAATCGGCAACATTAACATCCATCGGCCGAGCGAGCTGAGCGCGGGGCAAGAAGAGTGTCATGTCCGAGCGAATAGCGATTCGAGACTGCGATTAGGCGAGATGACTTTTGATGAGAATGTGTTTACGTGTTAGTGTGAGGATGTATTTGTATAAGCGTGTGAGTGTGTGTTGTATTTGGCTGTATGCATGCGTGTGTGTGTGTGTGAGTGTGTCCGTCCGTTGGCGTTGGGCTGATTGTGCAGTGAGCTCTGATTGTGAGAATGAGTGAATGAGTATCTCATATCTGCGAGACTCGATATTTTTGCTGATAACGCTATCTCGACTCTCGACTTCCAACATGACCGGCCGGCGACGAAGTTACGACAGCAATCTGTCAGCACCGAGCAGTTCCGTCAGTCCACTCGCACTGTTGCCGCGTCTTTCACCTCGCTCCCCCCCCTCTCTCTCTCTCTCTCTCTCTCTCTCTCTCTCTCACACACACACACACACACACACACACGCACACACACACACACACACACACACACACACACCCAATTCCAATGTTCCATTCAAAG
This sequence comes from Trialeurodes vaporariorum, assembly GCA_011764245.1. Classification (NCBI taxonomy): domain Eukaryota; kingdom Metazoa; phylum Arthropoda; class Insecta; order Hemiptera; family Aleyrodidae; genus Trialeurodes; species Trialeurodes vaporariorum. Next base: position 5,457,028 of record VMOF01000388.1, read on the forward strand.
ATTACCAAGAATCAACGAGTCATAAAGTTGTGTAGGCGACACGATGCCTTGGGTAGCGTTCTAGAATTCATCCCTTCTCGATGCAGAAAATATGATGAATAGCAGCACTTTTCAATATACAGATATAGGCGGCGCGTATAAGGGACTATTGGGGCTATAGATCCCCCCCCCACTTTTTTGAACGAGGGGCTAAAAAAATTTTTGAACAAGAGAAAAAAAGGAAAACAGGCAAAAAGGAAAAAGAAAGAAAAAGGGAAAAAGAAGAAAAAATGTTCTTTATCCCCCCCCGCCTGCGTCAAACGTTATTGCAAAAAAGGTAAGGAAAGAAAGAAAAAGAAGAAAAAAAAAGAAAAAAAAAGCTGTTGATTTTTAGCCCCCCCCCCCACTTTTTGACCCCAAGCGCCGCGCCGCCCATGTATACAGACAATCTACATCACAGGATAATGCAATCTTCTTTGCACGGATGCAGTAAACTGGCATCAGAAAGTCATAAAATGCAATAATAAACTCATTAGAGGCGTTTAATGAAAATTGACAAGATGGTGGATAAATATCGATCAATCTGTATGCATGCACGGTGAACATCTAAGGGTGGCCAACTTTGACAACCTCACTGGAGGTAGAGGTTATGTGTTTGTTTACGTTGTGCTTGGTTTTGATCAGAGACAAATAGAGACCGTGAACTCCCTATTCTTCCCGTGGTTGCGTGCGGTGTCCACTTTTCGTGAACAACTTTTGTCGGGACTCATCGGCCTCAACAATCAACCTTCGCATAATGTTGGATGGTGAAGCTCAACAAAAGGCTGTGATTGGTCCGCGGTCCCGGAAACGGAAACAGGTTTTGCTCGGCGAATGCAAAATACGTGCTCATCAGTCAACATTATGCGAAGGTTGATTGTTGTTTCGATGAGTTCCGACCAAAATTGAACCACGAAAAGTGGACACCGCGCGCAAGAATAGTGCAAGGTCTCTATTTGTCTCTGGTTTTGATCGATATTGTGAGGTTGGCTATCCTTGGATGTTCGTGGTGCATGCATACCAATTGCTCGATATTTAGATTAAACACTCTTAATCGTTGTAGCAAAAGTTTGCAACAGACCCGTTATTCACACGTGTTTTCACAGTGGCAGAGGGCCGTCCATATCATGGATTTAAGCGTTCGTTTAAAACCACGAGTGAGACAAGGACAAAACATAGGACTTTCTTGGCTGGAACTGTGATGTTTCAAAACTTGTTTTGCTTCGTCTAATTTAAGTGTTTTAAAGTTCGTGGAAGCGTTTGTTGCAATAAAATCTGCAGAAACCGCTTGCTTTGTGACATAAACTGGCATTTCTTACGGATCCAATTTCTTACGGGAAACTCCGTGTAAGAGTCATGGGCAGATACAGGAAATTGTATTTCTCTCTCTTCTCCCATTTGAAAACGTGCGTTTTAAAAGGACAGAGGAGGGGCCAAAGTCACGTGATGGCCCCCTCTGCTATCCTCTTCTAACACATAAGTTCAAATGGAGGGAGAGAGAGAAAGACAATTCCCTGTATCCGCCCATGGTAAGAGTGAGTGAAATATGTAACATTTTTTGGATCCAATGTTCATCGTGGCGTCTCATTTAAGGGGTCTCTTCACCTGCGAATTTAAAAGCGCGAATCAACTGATTCAGCCAATGAGCTGCCTTGAAGTCGATAGGTAGAGTTTGATGTTCGATCTTTTTATATTGTCCGATGTATCGACAACAAAGAAGCCCATTGGCTCAAGCAGTCAATTCACGCTTTTAAATTCGGAGATATATAAAACGGTATATATATCGTGCTCATACTCAAGTTATGAGCAGAGATAGAAGTAGAGAGTTTCTCCTTCAATGGACTCATTGACACTTGCTGCATCATTTATGTGAAAATGTGTGATCGCCTTCATTCTGATGAATGCAACACCTGTGACGACGACGCAAATTCCCTCATAAACGAATTCTGGACTTTGCCCATCCCTCTCTCTCAGCATATTCGAACCATGCGAATTGCGATAGAAACTAACGAACAGAGACAACGGCTAAAGGCCCTTGGTGGCCTCTCCGATCCTCATTTAACACATGCGTTCAAATGGACTGAGGAAGCATGTCGATTCCATCCAGTGGCGTCACGTGCAATTTGGCAACACTGCATTCTATCCATTTAAACTCATGTAATAGGTCGAATTCAGGGGGTGCACAGTGCACAAGGAAAATTCGATTTATTTAATGAGTTTAAATGGAGGAGTAGCATTGTTGTCAGATGCCGCGCGACGCCACTGATTCCATCAGTGGGTGCAATTTGGCAGCAGCGTTTGTCCTCCACTTGACTCAATGTAAAATAATTGAATGCTGGTGAAGCGCTGCTTCTTTTTTGAATCGATTGTTTTACATAGAATCAAATAGAGGAAAAACATTGTTGCCAAATCGCACGAGCCACCCCTGGATCCCATAGGTAAGTACCTGCATTCGTCAATGCATTTGTTCGAGCTGCTAACAGGGTTCAAACTCAAACTTTTATTTTGGAAAAATCGAATGCTGTGGTCTTGAACTCTTAACCAATGACAGCTGATAAATGCTGTGCTTCCCTCGCGCCAGTGGTGGCTCGTGCGATGTGGCAACAACGTATTCTCTCCATTCAAACCTATGTAAAACAATTGATTGCACCCCCCCCCCCCAAGAAATCGATACTTTTGCATGAGTTTAAATGGCAGGAAAGCATCCTTGCCAAATTGCGAGAGCTGCTACTGCCTCGCGCATACTAATGTAAGTTGAAACTCATTGAAATAAATTGACCTTTATCCTCACTTTAGTCGATGCTCATTTTGGCAACATCGGTCATTTTAAAGGTTCCACCTGTCTTGAAAGCACCTCGCAATTTTTGTGTAAATTGACTTTTACTGACGTAGATCCTCTGTATAAGTGTGTGACTTTCTTCTTTGCTTTGTTTCAACTATACACTAACTGCAATCATTGTGTGGTCAAATTTCGGTAATTTATCTAGGAGCGGGGATGAAATATGTATTGTTTCAATGTTAGTTTGAGTTTCTCAATGAGATTGTTTCGTGCATCGATTTCCCCCTGTAGACCAGAGTTGGCCGAATGGGGGTGGTAATCGTAATCGTCGTTTTTTAGGAGGGTGATTTTATGGTAATCAGGACTGATTTTTTACAAGCCACCCATCATATTAGTTGCAGAGGAATTGGATCTAATTGAAAAGACCCTGAAATTTACTATTTATCCGTGAAAAATACATTTAATTACCATCCAAAGGTTTGACGATTACCGATTACCCAGTAATCGTGTAATCGAGTACACTCCTATTTGCCCAACTCTGCTGTAGACGTATAGCTTTAACTTAGAGGTTGTTTCAGAAGTGTAGGCGCACCTAGGCCTATAATCTTTGTGGAATTTTTCAACATTATTTCTCATATTCTCATGAAAATTTATAAAAATTAATTTGAGTGTTGGCCTTTCATCGAAGAACGCTTCAAAATCAAAAGTTCAAAGTCAGAGGCAGGTTTCGTTTTGATTTGAAGGAATGAAAACTGAAAAATTAACCAAAGATTATGGTCTCGGCCTACACTTCTGAAACGAACTCTTTTGATTCTGTGAAGGGGGGGTACCGAATTATCGATCCATCCAACTTGCCTTATTTTTTTATTTTATTTTTTTTATTATTATTATTTTTTTTTTTAACAGCTTTTTTATTTATTTTATATTTACACAAGAACAAAATCAATACAATTGCCAGCCACAAATATGTGGCTATCGGCATAGCTTTTTTAAGTATAGAATAAAATAAAATGAAATGAAAAAACAACAATACAACAAAAAATTCATTTGCCTACAAATGGAAGAAAAAAAAAAACAAAAAAAAAACACAAACAAAAAACAACAAAAAACAAAATAAGAAGTACAAAGTGGCTTTACAAGTAGAATACAAAGAAAAATATTAATGTAAATAAATTAGATTAAAATAAATTAGGATTTACAATTTTGTTTAAACCGACTTCGGTTCGTCCGACCCGAGTCCAACGTCTAAATCAGACGATGAATGGCATCAACAAACAAACAAAATATAATCACAGGAAAGTAAACTTGGCAACATTCGCGCTGTGTCGTCGCAGTGGTATGAGCCGAGGGGCAGGGCAGGATCTTTTTCAATCCATCATCGGCCATTCTCTCGTGAGTTGTGAAGTGACTTGGTGCTCATTTTTCATCCTCACTTCAACGCCAATTTTCTGTCGTTTTTAACACCAATCCCCCCTCCCCTCTCCCTCCTCCCTTTTTTACACTTTTAAGGGAAAATTAACCGTAAGTCGATTGTGTTTATTTTGTTGTTCAACAAGATTAACCGGAAGTTAAATCATCAGCAAATTGGTTTTGGAGACCGCTCAATTTTCGTCAGTGTCGTCCCCCCCCCCCCCCCTGATAAATATCTTCCCTCGTTGTTTTTCGCTTCGGTTTTTTTGTATTTTTGTTTTTTTGTTTTTTGTTTCTTTCGATGATTCGTGTAATTTTACCCTCGTTTCGCCCGTGCTGTTTCTTTCGAATTACAAAGGTGAGCCATATTTTTTACTCTGTAGAAGTACTTACTTCCATTAACGTTTTATTTTCATCGTGCTCATGCGTTGTTCCAACTCGAAATTCACTGCGTTCCTTTTCATTCCCGTTCGTGCTCATCCCTCCCCCCCCCCCTCCCCGAGAAACTATCCCACTCGAATTTTACGCCTTTAAGACAAAGATCCATGCTATGGTTGAGCTCCCTAAATTAGCTATGAACCGGGTCACTATAGGATTCATAGGCCACTTTTTTTTTTTCAATCGTAAGATTCTTTCAGGGGTATTTTTGAGTAGGTGAAGCCACTCCGAAATTCAACTTTCACTATAACGCAATTATTTTCTCACTTAGACCAACTTTTGTTCATGTTGCCGAAAAATGTGAATTAGAGCCTAATTTTTTTCAAGGAGAAAACTGAAGCTCTTATCAGAATCACAAATTTCGAACTTGTTTATTAGCTCGCGCTTGACTCTCGAAATTCAAGGAATTTCAAACTTGTAATTAAAATTTATATTGAAAATTAAAATTTATCCCAAAGAAGGTATCAAGATAAGTGCATTTTCGGACGTTTCTTTGTCTTGATGGATGTCTATTCGTCTCACTAGCCAATTTATTTTCGTATTTTCTGTGGCACAATAGATGCCTAACTGTCCCACTCGCCAATTTGATCAAATAGGGTGTTTTTAGCATCAGATGAAATTTTGAATTGTCAGAGAACTTAATTTTAATAAAAGAAAACATCGAATCATTAGGGAACTTGGATTCAAACCCTCTCTCGTCAAGGAATTCGGATAGTAAATCGGTGAACCTCTCAATGGAATTTGAGTCTATTTTTGCCGGGTAATTCTGTTCATTGTGGTAAAGATTCCGGATCATTCGGAAAATCATGGAAAAATTTGGCATTTTGAAAATCGAATTTTGCTGGACACCCTGCCAAATAAGTTACCCAACTCTGGTTTGACCGTTACTGATAACAGCGTGAAATAATATCGGTCATGCCGCTTCCTTGACCTTTGAACCTTGACCTCCGGTCGATTATTTAGCTGATTAGGGATCCCAAACATGGAGGGGTCAGTAATAAACTGGCTAAGCACTTTCCCTGGATGACGGTATAGCATCGGTCCACTTGTTTCCGGCTCAATTTTTAACCTGAAAATCAAAGTTACCCAAGTAACATTGGAATTGGTCTCAAATGGGGCTCTTTGCAAATTTTTGCTGTGGGCAAATGAGCATTCCAATCTGATGTAAAAACCAGCGAAAATTACGAAAATCGCTCTAGGAAAGTCCAAAAACTGCTAAAACGTCAAGTTCGTAATGGCGGTTCAACGCAGGTATCATGGGAGATTCCTGTCTAATTTGTCACTTTATCTTCGGAAACACAGAGATGTTTCTCAATCTAGATAAGAATCTCCCATGATATACCTTTCCGCCTGATACGTCTTTCCGCCACGAAGCCCAATTCTGAGAGTGAATTTGTGATTTTTTAGTGTACTCATTGACATTTTTACAGGTTTTGATGCAAGAATCAACTCTTTAATCCCCTGTAGCAAAAGTTTGCAAAGCCCCATTATGAATTATTTCTCCGGTGATATCGATAGCCAGACACAGCGTTGGTCAGAGCTCGTTTCATAAGTGTAGGCGCACCTAAACCACAATCTTTGACGAATTTTCAATTCCTTCAAATCAAAACCGAACTTGCTTCTAAGTGTATTCTTTGGCTTTCAAAGTGTCCCTCATTGAAAATTAACGCTCAATTTCATTTTCATTCATTTTTATCTAATAATATCAGAAATGATGTTGACAAATTCCAAAGATTATCGGTCGAGGTGCGCCTACACTTCTGAAACTACCTCTATAAAAAACCTATACCTCTTTTTTTTTTTTTTTTTTTTTTTTTTTTTTTTTTTTTGTATAGTAACTACTCCGTTCATAGATAGACCTGTTTAGTGATTACGTTACGATCAAAATTGGATCCAAACAAATGCTCTATCTCCCTCACTCTCGTGGATATGCCCTTAAGTAATTAGATCCAATTTTTCGAATGCGAATTCATGCTAGTTAACCACTAGTTTCCTCAATTTTTATTGCACCATTAGATCCTCGTACCAATAAAGTATCTTTTCACTCCGACACAATTCCTGAAAGATCACTTATGAATTTACCCTCTCAGTTGCACCGAAAGATGTCCTTTGTTTTTTCCTTTTCTTACTCAACAGTTCCGTATGGGCATTTCACCGCTATGACTCTCGATCGTCCTAACCTCTCTTCGTATTAAAGCTTGTTCGCGGTATACCACGTGGTGTGATAGTACCCGATGAGCCTATATCCTAGAATAGACCTGTTTAGTGATGACGTCACGATCAAAATTGGTTCCAAACAAAATGCTCTACCTCGCTCACGTGGATTTATCCACAAGAAATCAGATTCAAATTTTTGAACGCAAATTCATGCTAGACAACCACCAGTTTTCTCAAATTTTATTGCATCATTAGATTCCACGTATCTTAAAGTATCTTTTCACTCTAGCATAATTCGTAAAAGATCACAAGTGAATTTACCATCTCAGTTATACCGAAAGATGTTCTATGTTTTGTCCTTGTCTTACTCACGGTCTCTTATGGGCACATCACTGCCATGACACTCAATCATCCTAACCTCTCTTTGTATATCAAAGCTCGTTCGAGGTTTAACACTTGGTGTGATGGTGCCGATGAGCCTGTATCCTAGAATTTTGTGACCATAAGAAAGTGTGAGTGGGACAAGGAAAAAACATAGGACTTTCTTCGATCTAACTGTGATTGTACAATGTACATTAATGCGCGATGTTTAAAAAATGTTGTTGTAGCGCTTGCTCATACTTTGAGGTACGTGGAATCCAATGGTGTAATAAAATCTGAGAGAACTTGTTGTTTACTATACTCTGTTCACGATAAGAAGGCGGGTGAAAATTCAGGTAGTAATGCACTATTTAGCAACAGTGCGTCTATACCGGCTACTCCAACCCTTCGCAGTGGCCGTTGTTCTTCCGACTTCTCTCTTGGCACGGAGGATTTCCAAGAACCGACAGACTCAAAAATTTACACACGCCCAGTAAAAATCGCGAACGGTCAAAAATACGAAAAAACGGACGAAATTTTCGTCCTCAAGGACTAAAACTCGGCAAAATTAGTCGACTTTGAATATTGATGACAGTCGTAAACTCGATATTAGACGAAATATCCTGAATTTAATTCGGGCTGAAAAATACGAATTTCTCAGAGTCATCAATATTCAAAGTCGACTGGTTTTTCCGAGTTTTGGTCCTTTAGGGCGAAAATTTCGTCCGTTTTCTCGTATTTTTGACCGTTCGCAATTTTTACTGGGCGTGTGTAAATTTTTGAGTCTGTCGGTTCTTGGAATTCCTCCGTGCCAAGAGAGAGTTCGGGAGAACAAGGGCCACTGCGAAGGGTTGGAGTAGCTGGCATAGTGGCTTAGCCACTGTTGCTAAATAGTGCATTACTACCTAAACTCTCACCCGCCTTCTTATCGTGAACAGAGTATAGCACAAATTATTTGAAAATTTGGATCGTGTTTCTTATTGCAAAACCCCACAAGAACGAGTGAGATAGAGCATTTGTTTGGAACCAATTTTTTCGTGACGTCACACTAAATAGGTCTATTCTGTGGCCATAGGAGGAGACAAAGACTATTAGGGGTGATTAGGTTTTTGGGATCGGGGAGGGGCAAGAATACACTTTTAAAGTTTTGCTGCACTCTCGTGGAACATTTGCAAGGTGATGGCCTTTTTTTTTATTTCGCTCGTCCATACCCTCGTTTTGCCACTGGGGACAAGATGCCTCCCACTGTAGATCCGCCCCTGTCTTAAAATCCGAATCAGTCGGTACATGCACACGTGTTTAACCGTATGTCGTATATCTAATGAAAACAAACAAAAAATACCAGCTCGAAATTCTTTTCTCGTGATAAATAAATTAACGCACGAATGCAAATAGACTGACGTATTCGATCCTCCCTGAAGCAAACACATTTCGACGCAAATAATGTGACAGGCGCGTTCTTTGCTGTGCAAAATCCCATGAAGAGTTGAAAATCTCAAATGTATATAGTATGTATCCGTTTACGCAGCTCAGCCTCCATTACGAAAAACACAAGTGAATAAAAATGGGGAAAATGAAAAAATTAATAAATCGAACCAGCTTTGTTTTTGGCAAATCAAATGGAGTCCACTCAAACCGGGAAATTAAGCCCCATTTGATGAGGACTGGCCTAGTTTTCCTGAATGGGGCTCTTGCAAACATTTGCTGTAAACAAATGAAAAGTCTTATCTGTTGTTAAAATCACGAAAATCACACTGAGAAAGTTTGAAATTCAGTAATAAACTCACATAACTGCGATAAGTGCGATAATGGCAAGTTCGTAATGGCGGTTCAACGCAGGCATCTTTGGAGATTCCTGTCTAATTTGTCACTCTCTCTCTACCGAAACACAGAAATGTGTCTTAACCCTTTAAGGAAGGACCAAGCCCGAGTTTACTCGTTTTTCTCCTCGAAACTAATTCACATTGTTTCAGTCTTCATTCCGGATAAACGCGACTCATTCATGAAAACAATTAAAAGATGAGGTGTCTGTGGGCGCCTTCAATGTATCGTATAGGCAATTACAACTCCCCCGAGTACGAACAGTTAACTACCTTTCCCTATATAAACGGAAGGGGGCATTCTTTTGAACTAACCTGGCCCTTAGAGGGTTAATTCCGATACGAATCTCCCATGATACCTGCGTTGAACCGCCTCTAAGCCCGATTCTGAGAGTGAATTTCTTGTTTTTTTTTAGTGTACTCAGCGTAATTTTTACAGGTTTTATGCAAGAATCAATCCTTCAATCCCCTGTATAGCAAACATTTTCATGAGCCCCATTGTCAATTTCATTTTATTATACTCGTAAAAAAAACTGTTGCGGGGGAGGGGGGAGGGGGGTGTAGATTTATGTAATTATTTTCACACTTTCAGTGACGGTTCGTGCAATGTGGCAACAACGTTTTCTCTGCATTTAAACCCACACAATTAATCGATCTGCAGGGGATTAGCATAGCTTAAAATGACAAAAAAAAAAAACGTGGGTGCCGCCACAGCACGAGCCGCGACAGCATCAGTTCGGACCACCAGAGCTCCCGTTTTGCGTACAATTAAGGGCATTTTCAATTCACCGATGATTCCACCGGTTGAGAAAAGATGGCACAGCTCAGTTCAGCGAATCACTGTAATGCACGAAAAATTCTCGCAACTGTAATCTTTTCTCAACCGGTGGGAGTCGTCGATGACTTTAAAAAAAAAAAAACTTGCGCAGATTTTAATTACTTCGCGGAGCTTCCACCGATTGAAAAAAGATGACATATTAGAGTGTTTTTCGTGCATCGCAGTCATTCACTGAACTGAACTGTGTAATCTTTTCTCAACCGGCGGAATCATGGGTTAATTAAAAAAAATAGCATTGATTATACGCAAAACGGCAGCTCGAGCTCTGGTTGCCACCCACACTGACTCAGTTCGTTGGAATAATGAACCGATGAACGTTGACCTTATTTTTCCTCGAAGTGACCGATTTTGAGATATTGCTAATGTTTGCCCATTGTTGCCGTAACTCGCGATTATGGGATGTAAATCACAAAATCTATCATTGGAGCGTTCGCTGGTTCGGCAACCTGATCGCGAGGTGGTTGTGACTGTGAGTCCGACCTCATAACACGCCATCCGTTAAGCAATCAAAACGTATGCGATACGCATTATGAAAACGGCGCAACGGGTGACAACTGCAGCCATTTGTGTGATAAGGGCGCTTAAAACAAACAGGTCCGCTCCATCATGAAAGTCAGCGTGGGCAGAGAATTGAGATTTCTGTTCTTGAGCACACCTGATGTTTTAGGAGCCTGTGTTGCATGAATATGCCTTCAAATGTAATGTAACTCATTGTCAGTGGAGAGAGTTTAGACTTAGTCTCAGCTCGAAAGTATTTAGACGCGTGCAAGCATGCCGATTAAATGCAACGCAAGGTGCATTTAAATATATGGGATATAGGATTCAAGATACAGGAAAAGAATAGCATGGTGCATGTCTCGCCAATGTCAAAATCAGTGTTGCCACATTTGGTGCAAAACATTACATTGTAATCAGTGGCGTAGCGTTCAATTTGACAACGTTCGGTTTTTTTTCCATTTGAGCCCACGTATAAGGTCTAACGCGAAGGTGTTCACCGAAGAAAATCAAATCAAATAGTTCGATCTTTTTAAGGGGTTTAAATGAACGAACTGCCTGCGCAACCTTGCCAAATTGCAGGCTGCGCCACTGATTGTAATTTTTCCGGTTGTAATTATTACAGTCGCAAAGATACGCGGGTACTAATAACATGTACAGGTTTGACGGAATCGGCAACAGTGCCCAAACTGCCAAGCGAATCCTTGACGTGGGGCGGCCGTGGGCCCATTTCCAGTTGAGAAGTTTGCAATTTGGCAAAGCGGCTCTTTTTCCATGTAAATAAATCACCTAAACAATAGCGAGGCGTGAAATTTGACAACGATGTACCTTCTCCATTTAAACTCACTGAAAGAATCGAATGCTTCGGTCATCGGCGATGACTAGATGTTTTGACCAATCTAATGTGTTTAAAGGGGGGGGGGGAGAAACGTTGCCAAACTGCACGCCTCGCCGCACTGCATCTAAAAGCTCGGAAGTTTTGAGTGCGCGGTAATCACTCTCCTATTCGACCTTTTTTATGGGTTTTAATCGACTTTGTAAGTGTAGCGTTGCCATAATCCGCGCACCACCGATTGGCAAAGATGCTCTTTGTCCATCAAAAAGCTCCAAGTTTTGAGTGGCCGCGGCAGTTAGTATGCAACCAACCACTCCGCTGCTTCTTCGGGCTGCCCAGTGCCCACTATAGTTAAAGTTATAGTTATAGTTATAGTTACTATCGTTATAGTTATCTCGCTTATAACGCTTCGTATCGGGGGAGGGGGGGGGGGGGTTAGAGCGTACCAATAATAATCTATCCACGAGTTTTCTCAACTAATTTCAGTAATTCTTTTTCAAATTTCCAATCCGTAACATAAAATTTGTGCCGTTGAAGGTACAGTCGGGGACCACTGGCGCAACCAGGGTCTCTTCCCATCTCTCTCATTTCCCTTTTGAATGTACAAGTAGGAAAAGGACAGAAAGAGGGGGTCTTCAACTAATTTCAGTAATTCTTTTTCAAATTTCCAATCCGTAACATAAAATTTGTGCCGTTGAAGGTACTTACAGTCGGGGACCACTGGCGCAACCAGGGTCTCTTCCCATCTCTCTCATTTCCCATTTGAATGTACAAGTAGGAAAATGACAGAAAGTGGGGGTTTTATCCCCTTGTCCATCCTTGTCTAACATACGTTTTTTTAATGGAGAAAAGAGAAAGATGAAGAAACTCTCGGTGTGCTACTGTCGGGGACAAAAATAATGTCAGACGTTTCCTTAGAGAGTAAGCCACCTTTACTACTTACCTTAATGAAGTTAAACATTGCAGGTGGCCTTACATCAAGGAGTCTTCCTTTTCCTCGACTGTACAAAGATTGACTGAAAAGTACATACAGTCAGACCTGATTTCTGAATTTTTCAAGGTCATTGATGGATTCGGGGCACCAACTTTCATGACATTAGGTTCATTTAATGGTGGTTGCTATTCCAAAAAAGATTAATTTTTTTTTTTTTTAAATTTTGGAGGGGGGGGCTGTATAGCTCAAGAGGGGGACATTTTCGGACTCATTTTTTTAGCGAGATAAGATTTATCTTGTTCTCTAGAATACGTATTTGCATATGTTGCCGATACACTCTGTATCTGTACATTGTTCTATAGACGAATTAAAGATTGTCGCGAGATTTTCACACATTTTCAGCAATGGGTGTGAGTGTCGGACTGATCTGCAACTGCTTTCCCGCACCGGCCTCTCACCTGCAAGGTGTGAAGAGTATGAAGAGGGGCCGAACCAGAACCTTGAAGGCAAAACTTAGCTCGTGAAAATCTTGCAACAATCTTTAATTCGTCGAAAGTACTGTGATTTTCAAAAGGAAGTATCCTGATAGAAATTTTGATTTATTTTTCTCCGCCAATTTTGCGAATTTTCACCGTTTTCAGGTATTTCAGAATCTCACACTGTTGCCACTTGTGACAATATGCCTTAAAAAAAAATTTAAAACGGTGGAGAGGAAGGAATAAAATTCAGCAAGAAAAAATTTCGATGAGAGTAATTTCTTTTGAAAGTCATAGTAGAGCTAGTTTTAGAAGTGTAGGCGGACCTAGACCGATAATCTTTGGAATATGTCAACATTATTTCTGATATTACTCGATGAAAATGAATAAAAATGAAATTGAGTGTTCACTTTTCAATGAGGAAAACTTTAAACACAAAAGTTGACAAAAGAATAAAGTCAGGAGCAAATTCGGTATTGATTTGAAGGAATAAAAGTTGAAAATTCGCAAAAGATTATGGTTTTCGTCCGCCGACACTTCTTAAACTACCTCTATCTGATGTGGGCGCACTTTTTTACGCTGTTGAAACATCGCTCCCAACTGCACTCAACACTCAACAGCAACGACCATTCACACCAAACGTCGCAACGCAACGATACCGTTCTAGAATTCATCCCTTTATTGTCTCGATGCAGAAAAGATTATGAATAGCAGCACTTTCCAATGTACATAGATATACAGTATCACAGGATAATGTAATCTTTTTTGCACGGATGCAGTAAATGGTTGAATTCTAGAACGCTACCAACGCGTCATTCACCTTACGATTGGAGTTTACGTGTTTCCGTGCTCTCGTGAGCTCTGTTTCTGCTTAATTACACCCTAATATTCGCTCCGTTTCATAATTACTTGTATTTATGTTCGCTGTTTACCTTTCCTTGGCAGACCGCTAAGAGTTGCCCCTTCTTTTTATTTACAAGTCCCTCCGCGGGATCGCGGATTGGCAGTTTATTCTGAATCGCCAGCGTCCGACTCGCTTCGTTTGCTCCCTTGTGTTTTTGTATTCTCACTCTCTCTCTCTCTTTCTCTCTCTCTCGACGAATGTTAATTTCACCGAATCGGATCATCAAAACCGATCTGTTACTTCAAAAACGCCCATCTTTCGCCGAAATTAAACGACGGGCCACCCTCCACGTCCACCGCGCCGAGGAAAGCTTTTTATTACTCTTTTTGTATATGAGCTGCGATCCCAGATAATTATCGTCCGATCGAGTTGTGATGACGTTACAAGCAGAGCTTCGATAAATGAGATAAATCGCGCTTGGTTCCAAACAACCAGCCGCACTTACAGAGGGGATTTCTGGGAAGTGCGTTTGAGGCAGCCAGAACGGAAATCTCTTGCGGACATTTTCACACGGGCTCGCTTTGGTTGCCACATTTTGGTGGGCTTTTAATCGCTGATAAGGCGCACGGCTCTCAAAACGTCCCATCTGCTCTTCCAAAGAACCGCCGGTGTAATTTTAAATGGGAAAACAGACTTACCAGCAGACCTGTCATTTTGGTGGGCTTTTAATCGCTGACAAGGCGCAGGGCTCACTAAACGTCCCCTCTGCTCTTCCGGGGCACCGCCAATGTAATTTTAAATGGGAAAACAGACTTACGAGCTGACCTGTCATTTTGGTGGGCTTTTAATCGCTGGCAACGCGCAGGGCTAACTTAACGTCCCCTCTGCTCTTCCGGGGCACCGCCAGTGTATTTTTAAATGGATAAACAGACTTACGAGCAGACCTGTCATTTTGGTGGGCTTTTAATCGCTGATAAGGCGCAGGGCTCTCAAAACGTCCCCTCTGCTCTTCCGGGGCACCGCCAGTGTATTTTTAAATGGATAAACAGACTTACGAGCAGACCTGTCATTTTGGTGGGCTTTTAATCGCTGATAATGCGCAGGGCTCTCAAAACGTCCCCTCTGCTCTTCCGGGGCACCGCCCTTGGAATTTCAAATGGGAAAACAGACTTACGAGCAGACCCGTCATTTTTGTAGGCTTTTAATCGCTGACAATGCGCTGGGCTCTCAAAACGTCCCCTCTGCTCTTCCGGGGCACCGCCAGTGTATTTTTAAATGGATAAACAGACTTACGAGCAGACCTGTCATTTTGGTGGGCTTTTAATCGCTGACAAGGCGCAGGTCTCTCAAAACGTCCCCTTTGCTCTTCCGGGGCACCGCCCTTGTAATTTCAAATGGGAAAACAGACTTACGAGCTGACCTGTCATTTTGGTGGGCTTTTAATCGCTGGCAACGCGCAGGGCTAACTTAACGTCCCCTCTGCTCTTCCGGGGCACCGCCAGTGTATTTTTAAATGGATAAACAGACTTACGAGCAGACCTGTCATTTTGGTGGGCTTTTAATCGCTGACAAGGCGCAGGTCTCTCAAAACGTCCCCTTTGCTCTTCCGGGGCACCGCCCTTGTAATTTCAAATGGGAAAACAGACTTACGAGCTGACCTGTCATTTTGGTGGGCTTTTAATCGCTGGCAACGCGCAGGGCTAACTTAACGTTCCCTCTGCTCTTCCGGACCACCGCCAGTAATATTTTAAATGGGAAAACAGACTTACCAGCAGACCTGTCATTTTGGTGGGCTTTTAATCGCTGACAAGGCGCAGAGCTCACTAAACGTCCCCTCTGCTCTTCCGGGGCACCGCCAATGTAATTTTAAATGGGAAAACAGACTTACGAGCTGACCTGTCATTTTGGTGGGCTTTTAATCGCTGGCAACGCGCAGGGCTAACTTAACGTCCCCTCTGCTCTTCCGGGGCACCGCCAGTGTATTTTTAAATGGATAAACAGACTTACGAGCAGACCTGTCATTTTGGTGGGCTTTTAATCGCTGATAAGGCGCAGGGCTCTCAAAACGTCCCCTCTGCTCTTCCGGGGCACCGCCAGTGTATTTTTAAATGGATAAACAGACTTACGAGCAGACCTGTCATTTTGGTGGGCTTTTAATCGCTGATAATGCGCAGGGCTCTCAAAACGTCCCCTCTGCTCTTCCGGGGCACCGCCCTTGGAATTTCAAATGGAAAACAGACTTACGAGCAGACCCGTCATTTTGTAGGCTTTTAATCGCTGACAATGCGCTGGGCTCTCAAAACGTCCCCTCTGCTCTTCCGGGGCACCGCCAGTGTATTTTTAAATGGATAAACAGACTTACGAGCAGACCTGTCATTTTGGTGGGCTTTTAATCGCTGACAAGGCGCAGGTCTCTCAAAACGTCCCCTTTGCTCTTCCGGGGCACCGCCCTTGTAATTTCAAATGGGAAAACAGACTTACGAGCTGACCTGTCATTTTGGTGGGCTTTTAATCGCTGGCAACGCGCAGGGCTAACTTAACGTCCCCTCTGCTCTTCCGGGGCACCGCCAGTGTATTTTTAAATGGATAAACAGACTTACGAGCAGACCTGTCATTTTGGTGGGCTTTTAATCGCTGATTAGGCGCAGGGCTCTCAAAACGTCCCCTCTGCTCTTCCGGGGCACCGCCAGTGTATTTTTAAATGGATAAACAGACTTACGAGCAGACCTGTCATTTTGGTGGGCTTTTAATCGCTGATAATGCGCAGGGCTCTCAAAACGTCCCCTCTGCTCTTCCGGGGCACCGCCAGTGTATTTTTAAATGGATGAACAGACTTACGAGCAGACCCGTCATTTTTGTAGGCTTTTAATCGCTGACAATGCGCAGGGCTCTCAAAACGTCCCCTCTGCTCTTCCGGGGCACCGCCAGTGTATTTTTAAATGGATAAACAGACTTACGAGCAGACCTGTCATTTTGGTGGGCTTTTAATCGCTGATAAGGCGCAGGTCTCTCAAAACGTCCCCTTTGCTCTTCCGGGGCACCGCCCTTGTAATTTCAAATGGGAAAACAGACTTACGAGCTGACCTGTTATTTTGGTGGGCTTTTAATCGCTGACAACGCGCAGGGCTCACTAAGCGTCCCCTCTGCTCTTCCGGGGCACCGCCAATGTAATTTTAAATGGGAAAACAGACTTACGAGCTGACCTGTCATTTTGGTGGGCTTTTAGTCGCTGGCAACGCGCAGGGCTAACTTAACGTCTCCTCTGCTCTTCCGGGGCACCGCCAGTGTATTTTTAAATGGATAAACAGACTTACGAGCATACCTGTCATTTTGGTGGGCTTTTAATCGCTGATAAGGCGCAGCGCTCTCAAAACGTCCCCTCTGCTCTTCCGGGGCACCGCCAGTGTATTTTTAAATGGATAAACAGGCTTACGAGCAGACCTGTCATTTTGGTGGGCTTTTAATCGCTGATAATGCGCAGGGCTCTCAAAACGTCCGCTTTGCCTTTTCAGGTCACCGCAGAAATTGACATCAATGTTTCTTTTGGAAGGATTTGGGCGATAAGGAAACCGACGTATGACAGAAACGAGCAACATTTTCTCACCTGGATAATTGAATCAATTTTTTCTTCTCTTCTCCCCCCCCCCTCCTTCATTTAAGGTTAAAAAAAATACAGCAAATATACCAGAACCCAGATCGCCCGTGCCGCCGCTCTTTGGGATAGGAGAAACTGAGGCACTTAGGTTTGAGAGTGGAAAAAAATGGCAGAAAATCAGTGGAAAAATTTAACAATATCATATTTTTGACTATTCAAGCTTAGTTTCAACGTTGCCAGGGACATCTCTCAGTTTAAGTTAGGTACCTACTTCTTAAAAGTTTTGACAGTGATCTAAAAGAGATTTTGAAGTTTTTAAACGGTAAAGAGGTGAGAAATTTATTTTCTGATTTTCAGCAACATTTTGGCAATCTTACAGGGAGGAGTTCACGATGTGTCCGGCTCCGATTTCAATCGAAGGAGGAGAGCCAATGAGACCGGGTTTTGGCCCCAAAAAATGGTCAACATTTAAATTGATCCGTTAGTTCGAGTAAAGTGGCTCTACTTACTCTTAAGGGCAAACATTTTCAGGTTTTAGTGGTGTTTACGCGTCATTTGAACTTTAATGGCGTATTTTACCTCCTCTTTACCACCTCTTTACCACCTTTTACCATAAAATCATGACATACGTGTTTTACAGGATGTCAAGCACTGAAAAAAACAAAGTTTACGTACAACCGAAGCAGCTTTTTAAAATAGCTTCGCAGAGCAAAAGTTTAAGCTGTACCGGAGAAAGTTGCAGGTGTACCAAAGCACTACTTCTTTAGAATAATAGCCTCTTTTCTTGCTTTGGCTCTACCGAAGTAGTGCTTCAGGACAACGACAGCTTGCTCCGGTAGAGTTAGGACTTTTGCTATGTGAAGCTATTTTAAAAAGCTGCTTTGGTTCTACTTAAACTTTGTTTTTTCAGTGAGTGGTGATATTACTATTATTGCATTTATATTCATAGAATTCGTTCAAGTTTTCTGTTGTTACGAAATCAGAAAAGTTAATATTCAAGTACGAGCCGGACATAGTTTGTTGACTATTTTTAAGTTTGCTATCCATTTTATTGTAGCCTCACAACATATTTAAAGGCTAACCCCAAACATTGTCCGGCTCACATCCATATGTAGGGGTTCAACAATTTACCGAAAAAGAGGGACTTTCCCGTGAAAAACACGCAACCGACCCTTTATGAGGTGATAAAATACGGCATTTAAGTTCAAATAGCCCGTAAAAAACACTCCAACCTAAATTGTATGTATACCCATAAGAGTAAGTAGAGCAATTTTTACTCGAACTTTAAGACCTTTAATTTTTGATAATGTTTGAGGCCAAAAACATCAGATTTGTTCGGGAATCACCGTCCTCAACAAACAGTCGCCAACGGTTGACTGATGAGGAATGAGCAAAACGGAAGGCTCTGATTGGTTAACGGATAACCGAAGCGCGCTCTTTGAATTTGCCACGCAAAATCAAAACAAACCTTGTTTCTGCTTCCGGTTCCGGGAACCAAGTCACAACCTTACGTTTTTCTCACCATCCAACAGTAGAGTTGGCGACTGTTTGTTGTTGAGGATGGGACGGTGACTCCCGAGTGAAATTGGAGCATACCAAGGTTATAGATTAAAGAGGTATGCTCATCTGACTTCGCGCCACAAAGTCAGTAGCGCTCAGTTCAAAATCCAGATCCAAGATGGCCGGAAAAAGCAGAAAACATTGCATACTCTTTCCAGAAAACATTGGGCTCCGTCTCCACAAAAGCAGAAAACAGTCCGATGTTTTCGGGAAAGAGTAGGTATACAATGTTTTCTGCTTCTTCCGGCCATCTTGGATCTGGATTTTGAACTGCGCGCTTCTGACTTTATGGCGCGAAGTCAGATGAGCATACCTCTTTAATCTATAACCTTGGGAGCATCCGATTCGCTTCAATTTTTTTTTTTTTTTTTTTTTTTTTTTTTTAACATGGAAAGCATAGCCTGTGCTGGGTTTTTATTTTGTTTGCCCAGGACCCAAAAAATGTTAGGGACAGACGGACGACGGTCCTGCTTGCGGACGATTAGTGATCTCGCACGGCCACCAGAGACATTATTTTATTTGGTACGAAATGATTTCAACTTTGCTAATGTGTTCGCTTTCATTTTTGAACTCGTGCATTGGTAGATCCAGCCCTCACGAACGTGAAGGCAAACTTGGGCTTCTCGTGCCTTCTGGTGACACCCCTTATCACCCTTGTTTCTCTCTTTCTTGTCCCCCTCCTTCCCCCTATTTTCCCTTGTTTTTTCCGAGCAGTGGGGGGGGGGGGCTAGAAGGACAAAATCTTGGATTTGTCTCGCAAATATGCGATCTGACACTCATCATGCTGAAAATGAAAATGTAAGTACTCAAAAATTTCAGGACTCTGAAAATCTACAATTTGCCTCTTTATGCTATTATATTGTTCAATTTTTATTTGAATTTTAGCTCTAATTTTAATCTTGATTGGTCTCTCTTGTCTGTTTCAGGTTGTGCTTTTGTAACATTCACCTCAAAACAGTGTGCATTAAATGCCATCAAATCCATGCATCAGTCCCAAACTATGGAAGTAAGTTTATCTGCTCTGTAGCTTTACATGCATTATTTTTTGTAACTTACCTAGCAGCAACTGGTCAGGTTTTGATGCTTTGTAAATTTGTGAAGAGGGTAGAGGTAGTTTCAGAAGTGTAGGCGGACCCAGACCAATAATCTTTGGAATTTGTCAACATTATTTCTGATGTTACTCGATGAAAATGAATGAAAGTGAAATTGAGTGTTCACTTTTCAACGAGAAACACTTTAAATGCAAAAGATTAAAGTCAGAGGCAAGTTCGGTTTTATTTTAAAGGAATTAAATTTGAAAATTCGCCAAAGATTATGGTTTATGTCCGTCTACGCTTCAGAATCGAGCTCTATCATATTTTTATTCCTGACTCTTGTCATGAATTTTGGAAATGTGACCCGCAGAAAAAAAAATTGGAAGAGGTGACAGTCGCCAATCTTCTCTATAAAGCTCAAGTTATTGAATGACGGCAACTTTCAGAAACAAACAGATTTGATTTACTGAAAGATATTGATTCCCAATATCTTTAATAGGCAAGGTATCTTGTTAGTAGCAAATTAATTGGATGTATGTCTATAGATTCGATATAAGTATCATTTGTATCTTAAATTTTAAGGAATTTGTTTTTTTTTTGTTTCTCTTTCAGGGATGCTCTTCTCCTCTGGTAGTTAAATTTGCAGATACTCAGAAGGAAAAGGATCAAAAGAAAATGCAACAAATGCAAGCCAACATCTGGAACAGCTTAGCTGGAGTCAATATATCACCTCAATATCTCACTGCTGCTGCCCTCAATAATCAATTAACCGCCGTAGGTTATGATTTCAATCCAGTAATCACCTTATATCATTTTTACACTTAGCGTAGTTACCTTTACCTTTGTAGCAGAGACAATATGAAATAGAAACCATGCACTATCTATCTTGCCCATGTTTGCGCGCGGTGGCAACTTTTTTTTTGGGGGTCTTAACAGAACACCGCGCGAACATGGACCAAGCATGACTGATGAGAAAAGTTGTTGAGGTTTTTGCCTATTGAGACCGAAGCACCGAAATTGCATCAGTCAACGTATGGATCATGTTGGATGGTGCTCCTTCATGCTCCCTTTGTTAATTCCTGTTGAGCTCCAAAAAAAAGTCAGCCATCGCGCGCATGGCTAGTGCGTGGTCTCTATTATATACTGTCGCTGCTTTGCAGCAGGTTTTACAGCCCTCAGCATGTTCTTGGAGGGAAGTAACCCTAAGTACTATTGGTGCCTGAAAGACTGTTGCACCTAAGCTAGCTGATACTACAGTTTGATCGTATAGGCAACTATTGATGCTTTTTTCATGAATAGGAGTTTTTAAAGGTGGTCACCTCTGATGGTTTCTACACTTGATAGGAATATCATTAGTTGCCTATATGGTCTAATCTAAGCATTGGCTGGTTCAGCCGTGACAGTCTTTTTAGCGACGATAGTACATGCTGTCACATAAATGTCGATTCTAAGCAATCTGCTCTAGAACCATAATCCGAAACTTTCTAGATTTTAAGATGACTGAAGAAAAGAAAGAAAGGAGTTTGTTGTTTTTACTTGTAGTGCGGATTGCGTCGAAGCACTTATGCGACTGCTTTTTATTGTCTTGAAATCTTGCCGAATGATAGAAGAGAAGCATTTTGAGGATCAAGTTCTGAACAGTAGGGGTGCCTGATTGCGAATTGCTTGAATACCGCTACTTATCAGGACACAATACTCAAGATGCTTCTACTACGGAGAGACAGAAATATACTAGAGACCACGCACTATCCATCTTGCCCACGTTAAAATCGGGTGGCAACTTCTTTTTTTATTTTTGGGTCTCAAAAAACAATGTCCAACTGGACTGGAACAACTTTAGTTAATTTTTTGAGTAGAAAAAATAATAAACTGAGATATGGTTGAACTAATAAGTAGGACTTTGCATTTATTCAAGAGAGAGAAGTTACAGTTGGCGAATTAAATAATGTCCGTCATTGTCCCTTGGATTTTGGCTCGGGTAGGCAACCTGCAGTACTGAACGTAATGAATTTAAGCATTGCAAGTTTCCTATCTGTGCCGAAATCTAAGACTGACATTATTTAATTCGCTAACTGTACTTACTGAGAACTGAGTTGCTGTGTGGACAAATACGAAACAATGTTTGAACCTACTGCCAACTTATGAAACCAAGATATAACATGGACCATATGACTGATGAACAAAGGTGTTGGGGTCTGTTGCCAATGATAGAGAAGGATGGTAGTTTTATCACTCAAGGTATGGTCCTGTTAGATGTTGCTCCCTATTTTACTCTGTTAAGTTCCCAAAAAAAATAAAAAGTATACCACTGCGTGATCAGCTATAGTCAAACCCAAATCAACTGAAGCTCGACGCTCTTTTTCCCCTCGCTCGCCAGCACTCATTTTTACCCTAGCTCCACTATGCACCCGGCTGGACAATGCGTCGCATACCATCCCCGGTCATCATTCTACCTGAGGCTTCTCACGCAGGTACGGGGTTTTGAATTGAGCGCCAAGAGACGATGAAAGAGGAGAAAGGCCCGACGCCGGCTACTGTTGGCTGGCGAGTTCGCTCGGGCCGTTGTGGTGGGGGAAGGCAGCCGAGGAGTGTCGAGCTTCAGTTGATTTGGGTTTGACTATAGTGCTAGATTTGTAGTATATTTTGTCTCCGATGATACTTACCTCACATTTTTCCCAACATTTGAAAAAGAAAAATTGTCCTTTTCTTTCCTTTTTCTCTTTCATTTAATTTGGAGACAAAACTCTCGTGCACATAGTACTTAAAAATGCGCTTGACAGATTTTGAAAATTTTGAGGAAATCAGTAGAGAGATAAAAACTGTTGATAGATTTTTGTGAAAGTTGAAGTGTATTACATCATTGTTAACAAGCTTTCTGTCCAAAGGTTGTTCCTTACGTTTACCCTGAGAAATCAAAATTATGACGGAGTTTTAGAAACAAGAAATAATTATAATAATTAGTAATAATTGAAAGTAATTTTATCGGGTGGAAATGTGTTCCCTACATTTGCAAAGCCACTTTTTCCACGGATAAAACAGAGTGTGTGCTGGAGCTCAAAAGTCCTTATTCCGAAGTGTTATTGCGTGAAATTCTGATGAAGACCACTGGGTTCTCTTAATTATCTAACAATCAGAGCGTGTAGTCGAATCAACAGATGGTTAAGAGAATCGCAACGGCCAAACCAACATTTCATTCTCTTGTAATAACCTTTGAAATCAGGTTTTTTGAGCGCGAGCACTCTCACTGTTTTATCCACCTTTTTACTGAAGCACTCCTCAATTAATAACGTGACTTTTAATTTATTTCACGGAACAACTAAAACTGAACTAAAAGAAATACATTTTTGATAATAATCTATTTTGTGCCGTTCCAGAATGATACTCACACAACGTGCCTTACACCCACCCTTCAACAAATCTTGCAGCAACAGTTGCAAGCGACAAACACTCCTCAGACCCGTAGCGGACTCTACAATGCCTCTGCCACTGGTATGTCTACGTTACTTTTATTTATTTCAATTTATCCAGTTGATTTGTTGTTTATTCATAACGGTGAACAGGACCCTGAATAGTAATTTCTTTTCCAAAGGAGGAGTATCAATGAAACCGGTTAACCCTTTAACTTCTACGGACGAGTATACTCGTGGTGGAAAAACCTCTTCTCTTAGAGCTACGGACAAGTATACTCGCAATCTTGACTGGATTCCTCAAAACTCTAAAAAAAAATCAATTCATAAAAAAATTAATAATAAAAAAATAAATAATAATAAAAAAAAAAAAATGTAAAAATTAGTAAATTTGCACGGTTTCCCATTCACACCCTAGCTGTACCTGCATTCCTAACCTAGCCGTCAAAGGGTTAATGGCCCTAAAAATGGTCAAAATTCGGTCATGTCCAGCTCGTACTTGAATATTAACTCATTTGATTTTGTGAAAATGGAAAACTTGAAGGAATTCTATGAATATCCGTACAGAAATAGTTGTACTTCAACCTGGCCTCCTGTAAAAGCATGACGTATGTTTACAGATTGCAAAGATGCAATATTGCTATTTTTGCACGTATTCACTCCTACCCTAATCCACAGCGGGGATTCTTCACTAATGGTGAATTTCCTTCTGTTATTTCATTTTTTCTCTCTCTACCAAGCCCAATCTTTAGCTAACTAAAGCCTATGGAGCCATAGCTAGTAGCTAGAGTGGCTGAGCTCTTGTTTGTATTCCAAATTAGTACAACCATAGTCATTCAGTATGAGAACCACTCAAGACTACATTACCTACAATTTTGCGAATCTTGAAATTTGTTTAATCCTCTAATTTTTTGATTAATTTTGTGTGTTTTAGGTCTTCAAAATTTAGCACCTCTTAGTACTAGTCCAACTTTAGCCGATATTAACTCAGCAAACAATATAGCAAATTTAAATTTAGCAACCTTAGCCAATCTTTCTGTAGCCAATGCAGGTATGTGTTAGTTTTTTCTTCAGTTGTGAAAAAAATTAATTTTATAAAACTGGTCAAACTGGATTTAATTAGTTTAGTCATCAACAAAATCATTTAAATTTTTTATTCTAATGAATACTGTAAATTCTGGTAACTTGGGATGGATTTTTTAATGCTTTTCCTTGCCTAGGAGTCTATTTCAAATAACTGAACTCTTACATCCTGTCCTTCCGAAGTTTTGATTTTATTGTAGGTATGTTAGTAAAAGGACTTTGCAGACTCCTTCATGGGAAATGATAATTGTTTCTCAAGAACTGACTAATATTTATTTGTTAAAAGAAATTGAACATTTATTTTTACCAATAATGAGGAGACTTCATTAATCCATTAGGTTTATTTGCTCATTTGAAAAAGTGTTATTTAACCACTGTTCATTTTCCTCTGACAAAACTGGTTTATCAGAGGAAAGTTTAGCTGTATGTTGCTTTGTTGTGCGATGACGATTTTGATTATTTTTTGATGCACACACGTTTTGTTGTATTTTTGAAATGTATAATTTCGTTTGTACGCTCAAAATGTGCTGACTTTGATTCTAATGAGCTTTTAAGTAGTTAAAATGGCAATTTCCAAATTTCTTCGATGGCAAGTTCGATGTTTGATGGTCTTCGCGGTTGACCATCTCTTGAGGTCCCCAACTGCGATGATCATCTTACATACCAAAACTTGCCATCGGAGAAATTCAGAAATTGCCACTTCAGTGACTTTTAGCTCATAGTGGTCCAAAATCAGAATTAAATATGACAAAACATATTTACGGCAGAAAATATTCTGAATCCTCATCGCGATGGCGAAGCAAAATATGGCTTTTTACCGCTGTTTTAAAAATACGTGTGCCATCAATGAATGTGCAAACAGCCAAGTTTAAATTTAGGTCTTCCAAATAAATTCACATTAGTGTGATGTGGGAGTTGTTTATCTTTTGATCTCAAAAGCAAGGTTCAGCGCTCGAGAAAAAAATTCAACACAACTTAACCCTCGGTCTCTCATAAGACAAATAATGGATCCATAAGTATGCACCATGATTATTATTATAATTGGGAAATTATTTTCGAAATGAATCGTTTGTCAAATTTCAAGTGACATTTAAATGGTGTCATGGAGCTACAAAAGACTGTTACGTTGAGTTGGAAGGGTGATGACGAAATTATAGTGGTCGATTTGATGGCTTGTGAGAACTGCAAATTATGTAATTAGACAATGAACCATTTATCATAAGCATGAGCCCTGTTTTTGTACTTTACAAGTTTCTTTGAAGGACCAGTCCTAGGCTGCCAACAGTAACTTGCCTGTATTGTGTAATGAGAGGTAATTGTATCCGCTTGGCAGCTCATCAAACATAAAGTTTTAATATGAACGATCAAAATTTTCTTTGCAAAAAATTTTACTGACGCTGTCTCTTCTGTGTGAATTACCAGCTCCTCCTCTTCAATGATGAAGTAACACTTTCCAAGTCTTCATTTTGCTCTTGAAAAAATTTTGAAGTCTTAATTGAATGGTAGGGCATTTTGCTGGGACCTCCAATTATTAACGGTCAATGAGTTATACATTCTAGAAGTGATGAAGTTTGTAATGGAATCCCCGGATGAATTTATAAACTTTCAAAAAATATACGACCTTAACAGTGGCGTAGCTTGCAATTTGGTAACGTCGTTTTTTGTCCGTGTGTTTTGTCCGTGTTTGACGTTGTTTAAATTTCTGTTCTCAGCTGCTGTGAATCCTATCAGTGTGCAGAATCTAATGACCTTAGCAGCCATGAGTGGGACCCAAATATCGCCAACAGGTTGGTTTTTTATTTCTCAATCTAATGGACTTAAAACATCCTAATTTGAATGAGACTCTCGCTAAATTTTGCTGTAAGCAATTGATTGGTTAATTCTTTAGTCAAATCCAGCACAAATTACGATGAGCACGTGAGAAATTACAAAATTCATTTCACTCATAGACTCTTAAAATGATTTTAAAGTTTAAACCGTAATCGGCGGAGCTATGTATGTACCATGAGAGATTCCTGTCTAATTTGAGACTTCCCTCTCTTTGTTTCTTTAGAGGAAGTGACAAATCAGACAGGAATCCCCCATGACACCTGCATAGTTTTTCCATCTTTCTTCTTTAATGGTGGAGCATGGAGGATTCCTGTCTAATTTGTCACTCTCTGTAGAAACATAGAGAAGGAAGTCTTAAATTAGATAGGAATCTCCCATGGTACCCGCATAGCTTTGCCTAAAAAAAAGTCATAAAGTGTTAAAGTCATTTTGTGTGTCTGTGAGTGAATTTTGTATTGTTATAATGTGCTGATCGTAATTGAGGAGCTAGTTGGAAAAACGGCCTTAGCCGGCTAAGGCCGTTTTTCCGGAGAACAACTTTTCTGAGAGAACATAGGCTCAATAATATCTCCGCAAAATTTCATGACCGTACGTCAAAAATTGAGTGAGATATGGGAGTTTATATGAGAAGAGGTTCCCACTTCTGCTGGCGACTATAATGACCATAATGGGGAAAATTGAAGATGGTGAAGAGGACTCGGGCAACAGTGAAAGCGAGAGTGAATACGAGGACGAATAATTTTATATTCTTTATTTTCTAATAAATTCGCCTCTTTTTTTGCAGATTTTTGGTTTTTTTTTTTTTTTTTATATCTATCATGTAGTACATATGTTCCATACAGAAAGTCGTTCTCTGGAAAAACGGAGTTAATACTCAGCGTTTAGTGAGGACTTGTCTCTGTGCAACAGGTCGTTCTATGGAAAAACGACCTTAGTAGACCTTTCGTATTTATCCAATTTCTTCTTTCCTATACAGCCAAAGCATATTTCAGTTGTACCAACTTCAACCTGAGGGTATGGATCAACTTTTTTGATCCAACCCAAGCCTGATTCTTCATCTATGTTAGATTGACACTAAAATAAAAACTTTAACAGCCGTTTTCTCAGAACGCGATTTTGCTACTTAGGCCGTTTTTCCAGCTACCTCCTCAATTTTCTCTGGATTTTACTCAAGGATAAACTATTGAATTAAGTGTATAGCAAAAGATCTCGATTGTTTCTGAATGATGTGATGCAATGGTGGCCGGAGAGATTGTCAATCCGTCTCTTTTCTCCATTGAAATCAGCGTGTCAGCCAAAGACAAGAATACATAAGCGGTTTCCAAGTAAGCATCAAAAACGACATAATGTGTCCGCGACATTCACCATCCATCAGTGTTAATTTTACTCATTTTTAGTGTTTAAGAATAATTCTACTCCCGCAATTTCTCTTCATCATCGCTATCTTAGGTATTTTGAAACGCTGATTTCAAGAATGCTATCAGTTTTCATTAAACTGGCGTAGATTTGACGTAAATTTGAAATTACGTCTTTGTAGCGAAAAATTCGAAATTCTGGAAAAAGTATGAGTTTTGAGTAAAAACTAAGGCTGAATTTGAAATCAGCGGGTTGAAACACATAGAGATTCCTGCATGAAAGGTGAGAAAGAGGTATCTTATGTAGAGAAATGCTGGTTTTACTTTCATAACAGCGTGACGCACTATGTCGTTGAGGCGTAAAAATTGATGTTTCCAACTTATACATTCAATGGAAGAATGAGATGAATAGGAGAGGTTTACGGTGCTTCACTGATCTCATGTTGGATGACTCAGTTTCATCTTAATGTCGATGCTGCTTACTTATGTATTTTTAAGGGAATTTTAGTTGACTCAGAGCTGAAATTAATCCAGAATCCTCTGATATTGTCCTCTTTATGGGAGGGTTGGGGGGCTATTTTTCGGGAACCACTCATGTATTTCGGATAAAATTTTTACCCCAGAAGAAGGTCATGGTAAAATATCTTTTTGTCTATTCGACATAGTCCAGCATGAAAGAGTTAAAGCCCGCTTTCAGCAAAATTCAGTTCCCTCACACCTTTTGAATACTGGTATGCTTATGACACTAAACAGTAAATTCAACTCTATTTTGAAGGAATGTGCAGAAATAAAGGAGATAAATGCATTCAAAGGCATGCATTTGTAAAATAATCAAAACTGTCATCACGATGACTGAGCAAAATACGGTTTTTATTTTTTAACCATCTTTCTCTCGTCAAAACGGTTCTAGCATTGGTTTAGATGTGGGGTGAAAGCCTTGTCTCTCTTGTATCTCACCCATTGCGTCCTTATTTTCATCTTTATGTGAGAGATTCAAATTTTGAAAAATGTTACATTATCTGTGAACAAAGTTCTTCCCATACCTGTGTTGGTTTTTCAAAACAATTAAAATGAAGTTTCTTTTCATACTTGTATTAAACCGTCCCATCTGTACTCAGTTACGACAGAATGATCTGTAAAGTGTACAGTTGCCACTTTAAATCACTGTTGAATCAATTAGCAGCCTTTTAGGTGAAGTAATGAAGTAAACAACTTATAATAGAGCTGTTCCTTAAAAGGGTGGTTATTTTCATCCTACTTTACACCCTTTTTCTACTGGGTCCAGTCATTTGCTGTGTAACACCTGCGTAATGAACCAAAGTGTTTAAATAGCTGGACTATACAACTATTACTTTTACTATAACTACTACCTATCACTACTAGATTCCAGGACTATATGTCCACAGACTTTGCCCACCTACTTTTATCGTCCACTGATTTGTATGTCCAATATTTTCATGTCCATTTTTTGCTATGTCCACTAATACCTGTGTGCACATGACTTGAGTCCCTCTTTTTCAAAAATCCCATCTTCAATTGACATGAAGAAACTCTGCACATCATTGCACTTCTGTCTAAGCAAACGTCTTCACTCAGTGTCTGCGTGGAAAGAAGCTATGATGGAATGAACGCATGAAAATCAGAAAGAATGGATATTTCTGTATCAGCAAGAGGATGATTGCAACGGTTTTGTACACTTTAACTTAAGAAAATTTCAGGCTTTTTTGCTTACTGTTTTTTTCCAATTTTTAAATACTTGAACTTTTAGTGATCTAACTAATATCTTTATTACCATTTCGAAGAGTTGACTTTAAAGTTTTGGATACGATTCATAATGAACATAAGTTATGGACGTACGCTTTGAAGTGGACGTAAAAACTGTAGACTTTAAGAAAATGGACGCAAATGGGGTGGACATCAAGTCTGTATCTACTACCATTACTTTATTAGCAGATTAAAAAAATCTATGATCGGAATGAATGCTGACTTTAAAATGATTTTGTTTTTGTAGGGTCAAGTACATCTAGTCTCAGTAATACAGGTTCGTTCTTTTCTGAAAAAAAAAACGTTTTTTTTTTGCGTGTCACCTAACATTCACTGTGTGTCCCTAATCAAATTAATGAAGCTTGTTGTTATGTAAATTTGTAGCTAGTTGCATTTCTATCTGCCTGTGAAACATGCAATTTATGTTACATAGATGTTGACGAGAACATGTTCTTTTCATCAAGTTCTAATCCGTAAAATGGGTTTTTTACAAACTTTTGCTACATCATTTGCACCATTAACAGATTTAACTCTTGATGGTTGTCTCATATGTAAAATGCCTTGAAAATTACAATGAACTCAATTCAGTCATTATCCATTCAGTATCAATTGGCGCCATTTCCAGGAAAAAGAGCCCGTGTAATGCCCGGTATGCTCTTTCTGAAAAATTAGCTTTATGACTGGATAGAGATTTTTGCCTGAAGAGAGCCCCTCTTGTTTTATGATCCTTTTTTCTGGAAATGAGATCTAGCTGTTTACAAATGCTATTTTGTGACTTATTTCTTATCCTTAAAATTTTGAACCGATTTGCATCTTGCACTAGTCTGAATTAATGATAAACAGTGTTGCCAAAATGGTTTAAACCGAGTCCACAGTGTGTTACTGAATGTGTGATGTAAAAAGATAATTAATTTTTTAAAAATTAGTGATAATTCACTTTTTTTTTCTCTGAAAGATTTTTACCTCCCAAGTTTCTATATCACAATGTGTGAAAAAAGTCTGTGAATGCTGAGCCCAACTTCCTCCGTAGCAATTTTTTTTTTTTTTTTTTTTTTTACGTGCCCTGTATCTGTAGAGACATGAATATTTTGCTTTTTCATACCTCACTTCCTCTCAAGTCATTTTTTACTGATGCCTTCGATTTCGAAAGTATGCTGTCAGCCATGCATTTGTGCGATGAAATTGCATTCTGCAAGAAGCGGAGGCGTTTTCTATCATGGCATTTGTAGTAGTGAAAACTTGAAGATGCAAAATTGACAGGTCTCTCTTTATACAGATTTAAATTGAGAAAGTTAAAGTGTCCTTGATTTTAAATAAAACTCAATGGTTGGCTCTAGAAGTGTGGATTTATTTGTGTCGTTGAGTCTAAAAATGTTTAACTGAATGAAGGTTTGAATTGAAGAAATCGTCATAGCAACTTCTCTGTCATTCTGAGTAAGTCCTGTCATTTGCTGTCAACAGCTTTTGTCCTTAATGCAACTCTCTCACCCCGCTCCCCCCTCTCTCTCTCTCTTGCTCTCTCTTTCTCTCCCTCTCTTTGATTCTCAAAAATTGAGTCTGAAATTTACTCTGTTCTGGTCCAACGAGCTGAAATTTGGGATTAGCAATGGCTGGAAATCAGTTTTTCAAGAGTGTGTCTGTATTTTTGGTTGTTTTTAAATGTTTTCAGGTATTAAGAAAAGAGCCTTTATTACTCATAAATAGTCTTTTGTACAATTTTTAGAGCTAACTATCATCAAAGCCTGCTCAATATTAATCTTTTGGGGAGAAATTTCAAAGTTTTTCTGACCAAAATTCCAACTTGTGTAGCTTTGTCTTTATGCCTTAAACTTCTAAGTCATTTTGTGAGTTAGAGAGTAAATTTCATAATTTTTTATTGTGCTCATCAGAATGGATTTTACTCAGGAAATACTTAGCAAGAGCTTCATTTAAAGCAACAGTCAACCCAGACATGCATTTGAAAAATTGACCAGTACCGCTTCCTCTAATCCTGAATTCATAGCGAGAGGGAACTTCCTGCCTTTTGTTTTAAAAATTTTATCCGTCTTGTAACATGATTTTAGACACCAATAATTGTATTTACTGCACCTAAGTAGTTGTTTGCTCAACCATTCTTTTTGCTATTTTACCAGATTTTTAGTTGGATTTAATTTTATTCCATGTTCCTGTCCACTTGTTTCTCTGAATTTTTAAAATCTGTAGATTTTATGCCTTTCTTTTGTGTCTATGCTTTGCCGTTGAAATATAGCGCCTCTGCATGTTGAGATTAAAGTACATTTGGGGCTGATGACTTAAAATCAGTTTTCCGGTCTCTAAATTTGATTTATCTTCTACTATGCTTGATTTAGACGCTTGATTCTATTTCAACTTGTGAACTCATAACCAGTTACTATCATCTGCTTACTAAACATTTGTATTTAAATCGAAGTTGAGTTGAGTTTAAGTTTCCTTTGGGCTGCTTGGAATTTATGAAAAAAGGAAAGTACTCAACTAAGCCGTTGGATACAAAAATGGTCTGGAAATCTGATTTTTAGAAAACCTTTCTTAAAGTTATGCTGATCGTCTATGAGAGTCAGTGTACGGCTAATTTTTTACTTTTGCGCTGAACTGATAGTTAAGACTGTCCATGAGGGATGCTATAGGTCTAAAATCGTGAGACTTGATTGTTACTGCGGTAACCACAGTTAAACTCTCTGTTTTTAACAGCTTGCCATGAGTAGCCTTTATAAAACTATAGGTAACAGGAGACTTAACTATGTTTACCTACCATAGCAAAGGCCAAGTCTCACAATACTAGACCTCTAGCATCACGCTTAGACAGTTTTCACTATTGGTTTAACGCAAAAGTAAACAATCAGCCCGCAGGCCCTAAATCATGTGCGCTTAAGATGCAGTGATGAACAGCTGAACTGTGAAAACTGATTTTACTATATGTGTTATGGCTTCAGACGCAAATACTGCGCATTCCACATTTTGAGAATCCAAATGTGGAAAATAGGTACACATTATGTGTGCTGTGAACTAAGGTTTTCTCTCAAATTTGTATCATGTGTAGTACAGTATAAGAAGTACAGAGAAGACTATAGAGTACTTGAAAGAACTATTTGAAGAATTATATTAATTCAATTTTGCGGAAATTGTATTCAGATCTCCTTTGAATTTTACGGCTCTTAATCATTAAATGGGGTTATCTGTAGATGATGTATCAGTAAAAAGGTTAGGGGACAATTGGTGCTTTTTTTTATTCTCCGGAATCCGCACCGGTGCAATAACCTGGAGTTTTTGGAGCTGCACTGATGCTGTCTGGTGCTGCACCGGAAGCTCCAGCTCCAGTGCATCGGTCTTCAACTCCGATACACTAGAGCTTGCACCAAAGCAGCACCAGGTGCATTGCACAGCTACTAAAACAACTCTCTGGTGCGAGCCGGTGCTGGGGCACCGGAATAAAAAAACATAATGGTGCAGTGGAGCTGCACCGGTGAATAAAAAAACACATCAATGGGTATTATTCCCTCTCTGTTTTGATTACAGATTGTGTTCTAAGAATTTTTCCTATCGTTTACTGATGGTTTTTTTCTTTTGTTTTTTCAGCCTTATCAGGTTTATCAAATTCTACCGCTGCTGGTATGTATACTACTTTCTTCTTTTATTTATTTTTTATTTATTTTTTCTTTTGTTTATGAATCTGTTCAATGAGTACTTGACTCGTAATCTTATTACCAGTATAAAGTTCTGTCTCGTCAATCGATTTTTGCGTTTGACACAGACCCCAAAAAATTGAGGTTTATAATCACTCACCAATAAAGGTTCCTTCTTTTAAGGTGTGTACAAAATCAAAGTTTGGAGGGGGGGGGGAGGTTGTACAATCTTTTGTTAAATTATGAAAGAATACTTTCGGACTTTTCTAGTCCTCTAGCCTGAATTTCAGTCAAATAAAATTTCAAAAAATGGGAATTAAGACTTGAAATTTTAGCAACTCTGCGACCCCAGTGTTTCAGTGAATGCTAGGAACTTAAAATTTTTAGTGCCATCATTTTCGATGTTCCATGGGAATCCTCATCAGATTTGACTCAATCCTAAATACTCTTGTCACGTAAATAAATACTAACAATGATTCAGTGTGCAGATTTTTACGTTAGAACTTATTCAATCGATTGTTTGATTGTACATAATAACTTACCATTCTTCAGTACTGGTGTTTCATGATTTTACTGGGGCTTTTGCTAACTTTTGCTGTAAGTGTTTGAAAAGTTAATTCTTGAGTCAAATCCAGCGAAAGTTATGATGAGCACATTAAATAATACGAAATTCACTTATTGAACTCACAGAATGAAGTTGAATGTGAATGGTGGAGCTATGCTGGTACAATCATGGGCGGATACAGGGAATTGTCTTTCTCTCTCTCCTCCCATTAGAAAACGTGCGTTAGAAAAGGACAGAAGAGGAGGCCAAAGTCACGTGATGGCCCCCTCTGCTGTCCTTTTCTAACACATAAGTTTAAATGGAGGGAGAGAGAGAAAGACAATTCCCTGTATCCGCCCATGGGTACAATGGGAGATTACTATCTGATAGCCTTTAGGCTTTCCTTTGTTTGTTTCTACAGAAAGGGTGACATATTAGATAGAAATCTCAAATGGTATCTGCGTAGCTCTGCCATTATGCCTTAAACTTTAAAGTCACAGTGCAGTGGTTTTAAGTCTGTGAGTGAATTTCATAATGGGTCTGTTGCATACTTTTGCTACAACAATATAGAACCTTGATTCTTATGTAAACATTGGCGGAAATAACGATGCGCACATTAAAAACGTTCAAAATCCACTTATTAACTCAGGAAATCACTTCAATTTCAAACAGCCCGCGCTACACTAGACACTATTTGTACCGGTATACTGCTACATAGACGGAACCACCGTGCATAAGTAAACAACATCGTAACCACAAAATGATGGAGTTTCTTTTTTAATACGTGAAATATAAGCTGCATTTGCTGTCTGATCTTTTCGGTTTATCAAAGATTACTAAATAATATAAGGAATTTACGCATCTAAACGAAACATTCCAATGTTTGCAAGTTCTGTTCATGTTTAGATAAACGAGATGGTTCAATCGATGTAGTTATAAGTTGGTGATATAGTGTCTAGTGTAGCGCGGGTTGCTTGAAATGGAAGGTATTTTCTCAGTTAATGAGTGGATTTTGAAAGTTTTTAATATGCACATCGTTATTTAATATTTTCGCAGAATTTTACGTTAGAAACAATGAGTTATATTGATGTAGTAAAAGTACGCAACAGATCCATTATTAATTTCATCATAATTTTTGGTAGTTTTTACGATAGAATGAACTTTTCAATCGTGCATAGCAAAAGATAGCAATAGTCTCATTTAAGAAGAGGAGTGAGAGATCTGTTTTTAGAGGACGGTTCCGGCTTGTGGAATTTGGCATCAATGTTTTCCCTCCATTTGACTCACTGTAAAACGATTGAATGCTGGTGAAGCGCTGTCTCACTATCGAATCGATTATTTTACATAGAATCTAATGAAGGAAAAAACACGGTTGCCAAATTGCACAAGCCACCATTGTTAGAGGGGAGGTGAGAGAACTGATCAAATTCATTGAGGGTCGCTGTAGAGAGTATAACTCTTGAGAGACAAAAACATTTTTGAAAGAGGCGGGAAATCTGCTTAAGGTGATTCCAGGTGAAACTTTTCCAGATTTCAATCCGATAGATAGCGCCACTAGTAGCTTTTAGGAAAAGTCATGATTTTGGCATTTTAAATTGAAACCAAAAAAAAAATCGAAAATCCAATAGTGTCAGCACCTGCAAATTTTTTTTATAGATTTTTTGAGCCCAAAGCGAGCAAAATTGATTGTGAATTAAAGCCGTAAATTATGAAATTCATTTCGCCATAAGCTTAGTGAGTGGGAGTGAGAGGCAAGTGATACTACGTCAATCTACCTCACGCGCACTCATTGAGGCTTATGGGAATTTTTGTAATACATAATTTCCGGCTTTATTTTTGAGTGTTTCAGCTTGAAACTTTCAGAGTATCTTCCTGAGGTATACTCACAGCTGCTTACATTCCTCAAATTTGTGTTTATTGCGTGAGTTCATCAATTATAGACTAAAACTGTTGACTTTTTGAGCAGCGCGACGTGGTATCCTCGGTTGGAACTAATCGACCCTGGAATCATCTTAACAACTCAACTGGTGTGCAAGGAACTGGGCTTTTAGTTTCTCTCTTTAGAAAATTAATTTTTATGAAACTACCACTCATGAAAAGTGGTATCAAGACAGTAGCAACTGCTAATCGAATTTATTCCTTCAATGAAATGTCATTATTCCGTTTCATTTTACTGAAAAACTTCATTATTCACTTCTCTCTTCTGATAACTTTTTCCTGAACTTTCTTTTTAGCCCTACTGAGTAAAGCTACAACAGCGCCGGGTATGTTTACCGCTCTTAATTTCGTACACCCGTTCGTTTTTTGTTCACTCTAGTTTGAGCTGTTTTCTCTCTGTATTCCCTGTAACTGTTAGAATGAGGTTCATCTTTCCCGTAGTTTAAAAAGTTATAGTGAAGAAGAACAAGAATATCAGCGTTCGTTTCCTCTGTAAGCTCATTCACAGTCCACTGTTGGCAGTTTTGTCACATTCGATGGACATTAATTGAGTAGTATTTTGGTAAAAGGGCTTATGAAGATATGTATAGTGTTGAGAAAAACGCAATTGAAAGTTTATTGACTTATATTTTCAGAAATATTCAACATTTTAAAAAAAAAAAAAAAAATGTTTATTTTTGAATCATAGAAGAGTTTTCCTGACAATGACATCATGTTTTCTCACAACCAACAATTTAAGGGCAAAATTGATGTCATAATCATCAGCACGTCAAGAATCAAATCCCAATACATAATCCTTTTTAGTTATTGCGGTTTTCATTTTGCAGTTTCGACGTGCAAAAATTGGTTCTCGACATTGTAGATGTTCATTTTTGTGAGCTGCTGAACAATATTTTGATCAAAAATCAATTTAGGCGTAGGAATTTGTGACTATCAAATGCATGAAAACTGCAAGCAGTGGATTCACTTTGAGTCAAAGCCCTGTACTATTAAATGCAAAAGATTTAGGAGTCAAGAATTCCTTGTGTGATCTAAGCATCATTTTGCACTCCTTGTGCATTCTTGACTGTCAAAACTTTTTCGTTTGCTAGTACTCTGGCATTTTAAAGTTTGTTTGATTTGTAACCATTAATTACCTTACCTCACGTTTGAAACTCTCTTTTAGCTTTTCAACTCAACTTCTCCCCTTTTTGCACTCCGACCTCAAAGCCTCAATTTGTTTATTCTCGTTATTCCTTCGCTTTGACTTTTTTATTTTGCATTTTCCTTTTTTTATCCTGAACGTGTTTCAACAGCTGTAGACTTCGATATAATTCATTTTCCTTATCATTGTTTGGGATTGATTAGTATTTTCATATTTTCAGGAATGACTTTTCTTTTCGCGTTCGTAGAGTCAAACTTCGTGGCATGTGTTTTTTAGTGCATGGAAGCCAGTCTCAGTTTTGTTTTCATCCCTTTTCTCTTACTGTATTTAATTGGAAGAAAAAACGAGAAATAAAATTAAACTAAATTCATTATGAATTGCCAGTCTTGTTGTTAAAATTAAAATTAAGACTAAAATTGAAGACAAAGGCTTTTTGATCCTCTCGATCATCGTTAGTGGCAACAACAAACAAAAGTTGAACAATAAAAATAAAGTAAACTAATGAAAACAGCGTGATGCCAAATAATATATGTTCAACAAATAAAAGCGAAAGCAGAAGCAAAAATGGGATAAAAGCCAAGAGCCAAGAGCAAGGTATACGAGAGTATACAAGAGGATACAAGAGGTATACAAGGTATACGAGATACAAAGACAATACAATTTTAATTACAAAATTGGCTATTTATTATGAATTCAGTTTCATTTCATTTCTCATTTCTTCTTTTAATCCAATACATCTTGTTCTTCGCAATGTTTCAATTCAATTGAGGAAGCTGCTGGGAGATAGGTCCATACATAGTACATGATGTGTTCTCTTTTGAAGCCATTGTGATCAAAATTAAATTAAATTAATTATTAATTAAATTAAATTAATTATTAATTAAATTACATTAATCATTAATTAAATTAATTACTAATCAAATTAAATTATATTAAATTAATTTTTTATTACTTTAATTTAATTACAATTTCCTCTGTAGAGCACACTGCCTGTTTTACAGGCCACTCTCTCAATTATTGCCTCAATGTTAATCATTGCTTGACCCCTCCTCACACAATAGTGAACTTTGTCATAAACGTTTCATTCTTGTCTTACAGTATTCTTAATTAGGTAAATAGTCGAATCTGCAGATTTGACGTGATTTTGCTGTATTTGGAGGAAAATTCACTTTGAGTGCTGTAAAAAAATTCTCTAATTTGCAGTTGAACTTAAGAAGGAATTTAACAGATTCAATTCCCAAAAATTCCCCGACAGACTTACTTGCTATAGTCTAGAGTCTTTAGTTTTTGTTTTTTGTTTTGTTTTTTTTTTTCCAATAACCTTTTAAAGGAATTAAGGCTTTTTTTTAAAAAATAAAAACTTATACAACTCAAACTGCTTTTAGTGAAGTAATTTTTTTCAAATTGGGTAATATTTGAGTGTGTTACTTTTTACCAAAAATATTTTTTGGTAACCTTATCACACTAAATTGTGTAATTTGTTTATACTTGTGGCTTTTTCTGGGTCATGAACTGTGAGTTCATAGACTTTGCTGTCTCACCCTTTTACTTGGGTGGTGAAAATCTACAACTAGAATTTCATCCAATTAAATCAGAAGTGCGTTTTACGTTTGATCCTTCATGTTGTCAAAGATTTACTGCATTAAAATCTGCATCTCTTTTTGTACATTCGCACTTTTGCTAAAGAGTGCGGAAAGTTTGGCGCTCTAAAAAATTATTCTAAATTATTTTCGCATAATTTTTTTGAGAAGTCACACCTTTTTTCCCTCTTCTTTTGCTCAACAACACAGTGAAATGTATTATTTATAGTATCAGTTATAGTTTCAGCGGACCGATCATTTACTGAATCGCTAAACCGATCGTTAAGACTGTATGAGTGATTCTATTGGTCTATTCTTGTAAAACCTAGCCGTTCCTATAGTAACCATCGTTAGAGTTCCCGTTTTTTAAAGATCATTCACAAGTAACCTTTAAAAATCGGGAACTATAACGATGGTTACCATAGCAACGGCTATGTTTTACAAAGTTCGACCAATAGAATCGCTCAAACACAGTCTTAACGATCGGTTTAGTGATGAAGTAAATGATCGGCCCGCAGATGTATTTTGTTCACGGATTGCTATCAAAACCACAAAAATAATTTATCTGAAAAAAGTAAAAAAAAATTGCTGCATACCTTTGTTTGCAAAAAAATGTTTGTTTTGATAACTTGAAAGATTATTTTCTGCAGACCTGCATCGGGCAGCTGTGGATTCACTGTAAGATGAGCCCATCAACTTGCTGTAATTTTTTTTTTATTGAATAGCTATTTTTACTGCAGTAAATTTTTTGCAATTTGTTTTACTGAAATTGAATAGTTTTTTGTAATTTTGTGCGAAGTAAACTTTAGCCTATTAATAACTATGAAAACATTGTTCTGTAGCCCTCCAGCATCCCGTAATGAGTCAGTCATTAAGAGCCTCAGCGTACCTTCCTAACGATTGCGGTTATGATCTCCAGCAGGGTAATTCAATCATTTTTTATCTCTCTTCAAAACTTTTTCAAAGACTACCTAAGAGCAAAAAATCTCCAATTCGGTACAGGCCTGCACTCTCTTTGAGATGGGATGCGATGCGGGTTTTCTGGAGCCATGTTTGGAAACTAATTTGTCATGAAGAATGATCTATCAATATTTTTTCGAAACCTAAATTTTGCAGGCCTGCGAGTTAATCAAAGGAAACCTTGAAACCTGCCAATTCTCCACCCCCCTCCCATTCCTTGTTTCTGAAAAATGAAATAAGAAATCAATTCTGATTCTCTTCCCCCTCCTTCTTGCTGCAGTATAATCTTTAGCATGCATGTTTTTTTTATCATAGGGCAGATTCTATCTGGTTTTTTTCATCTTATCACAACACATGTAGGTATTTTGTTTTTAGTTGAATCAAGCTTGCTTAGTTTTGAAAGCATTTTGGTGTGTTCGTTTGTAACACCGTTTTGTTTCATCTTACAATGCGTTTTTGTGTGGTTTTTGTGTTTTTTTTTTTTTTAATTTTTCTTTTAATTTTTTAGTTCCAAGTCCAAACTTAAAAAAAAATTATTCCAATCGAGTTATTCGTTAAGTATTCTCAAAATTATATATAAGATTTTTTTTTTTTTTTTTTTTTTTTTTTGCTACCATTTTGATATACTGTCAAGAATACTCACTCTTTTCGTTGTGTTAGTGAAAGTTTAGCAAAAAAGGACTTTCGGCCAAAATATGTTTGTTTACAAGCTTTCAAGTGAGCTTGCCGGTTGTGATTCACTAAAAAATAAGAAAAGTGGGAGGAAAAGAATAGAAAAAACTCCAAGCTTATAAAACAAAAAAAGTGTGTTAATCAACCCAGCAAAATGGCAGATTTCTGTTGATAAAATCATGTCATTTTCTGTTGAAAAAAGAAGAATTCTTTGAAGAAACAGGAAACAATTGACAGTTTCAACAAGATTACAGAAAACAAAAATTGTCCATAATATGGGGCTCTCGCTAACTTTTGCGATCGATTTAGTCGTTAATCATTGAGTAAAATCCAGCAAAAATCACGATGATCAGTGAGCGCGTGCACATAATGAATTATAAAATTCACTCACAAGCTCTCAAAATTACCTTAAAGATTAAGGTGTATTGGCAGGGACACTATGAGAGATTCCTATCTAATTTGAGGCTTTTCTTCAGAGAGAGTGTCGAATTAGATAAGAGACCCTGTCTAATTTGTCACTCTCTATGAAAACATACAGAAGAAAGCCTCAAATTAGATAGGAATCTCCAATGGAACCTGCAAAGCTTTGCCATTCCGCCTGAACTTTTACTTAAGTCATTTTGTGAGTCTGTGAGGGAATGTTGTAATATTTGAATGTGCTCATTGTCATTTCCGCTAGATTTTACTTAAGATTTTTTTTTTTAGGTTTTACCCATTCAATTGCATTTTGCAAAAGTTAGCCAGAGCTCTTTTGTGCAGCAGAGTTGGGCAAATACGAGTGTAATTGATTACGTGATTACTGGGTAATCAGTTAATGTCAAACCTGTGAAAGGTAATTAAATGTATTTTTCGCTGATAAATAGTAAACTTTAGAGTCTTTTTAATTGGATCTAATTCTTCTGCAACTAATAAGATGAGTGGCATGCAAAAAGTCAGCCCTGATTACTATAAAATCACCCACCGAAAAAACAATGATTATGATTATTCTGTAATCGTGTAATCGATTACCAATTTACCACCCCCAGTTCCCCCAACTCTGTTGTGCAGTTGGAGTGTTCGAATATGGACACTTTCAGCGTGAGTTTTGTTAAGTTCTTGGTTGTTTCAGAAAAGACACTGGCGCAACCAGGATCTCTTCCATCTCTCTCATTTCTCATTTGAATGTATAAGTAGGGAAAGGACAGAAAGAGGGGGTTTTATCTCCTTGTCCATCCTTATCTAACAAACGTTTCTTAATGGAAAAAAGAGAGAGGTGAAGAAACTCTTGTTGCGCTACTGAGAAAAGATTACACTTGACAGCTCTATTGTTTCATGAAATCATCAGCTTCTAACTCTAACTGTGCCGCTCTGTTGGTTAGCAGCAGAATGTAGATGACGTTTTCGTCTAATATTTTCCAGAGCAACGGGCATGTCTCTTTTATGAAAAAATAGCATCAATGTTCACAAAATTTTACTCTTATATTAAATTTTTGCAGTCCTGATAATTTTCCTTTTTCTAATTCTTAATCTAATCAAACAAAGCTTTAATTTTTAATTGTTTTATTATTGTTTGCTGTAGTGTCGACGTCAACTGCTTCTCTAGGAGCCTACACCTCATCTCTAAATGGTTTAGCTTCCTCTAGTCTCACACTCCCTGATGCCATCTCTCATTTTAAATTTGGTAATTGTTTTTTCTTCACTGATTGTAGCTTAAAGTGATTCCAAAATCGATTTGTTGAAACCGTAAGAACCACGTCGCACTGGTCAATAAGTCAACAGTTGTTTGTTTAAGGTGATTCCATGTCAAACTCCTGAAAATTTGAATCCGATAGATTCTGTTACTTGTCGCTGGCTCCGAAAATAGCCGTTTTTGAAGGTTTTCGGCTGTTTTCTCTGAGCAGACGAATTATAGACAAAAAATCGGAATGTCAGCACCTGCTTAACTTTTTGCTTGATTTTTTGAGCCATAAACGGGCCAAATTGGTTCTAAAATAAAGGCAAAAGTATGCAAAGAAAGAAAACATGTGTAATTTGGAGTTGTATCAGTAAAGATTACAGGTTTCTGTTTCACCTGTAATCTTTACTGATACAACTCCAAATTACACTTGATATTTTCTTTGCATAGTTACGCCTTTATTTTAGAACCAATTTGGCCCGTTTATGGCTCAAAAAATCAAGCAAAAATCAAGCGGGTGCTGACATTCCGATTTTTTGTCTATTATTCGTCTGTTCAGAGAAAACAGCCTAAAACTGTCGAAAAATGGCTATTTTTAGAGCCAGCGACAAGTAATGCCATCTATTGGATTAAAATTTTCGGGAGTTTGCCATGGAATCACCTTAAATTGATTAATATGCGCAAAAAGCACAAATTTGAGGAGCGTCCACACCTTTTAGCATACCGTAGAAAGTCAATCTGAAAGTTTTAAGCTGAAACACTCAAAAATTCAGTTAGGATATTGGAAATATGAAAATTCTTACAAGTCTCAATGAGTGCGAGTGAGGCATGAGATGAACAGTATCACTCGCACTCTCCAAGCTTATGGCAAAATGAATTTCCAATATTTTGGTTTTAATTCTCGACCATTTTCGCTTGTTTTGGGCTAAAAAAATCCATGAAATAACTACGCAGGTGCCAAATTTCTTGGATTTTGCGTTTTTTTTTTTTCTTCAATTTTGAAAACCGAAAACATGACTTTCCCCTCAAGTGACCAGTAGCGCTATACATTGGATTGAAATCAGGAAAAGTTTCACCTGTAAAATCACCTCAATATCTACTTTTTTTTTTTTTTTTTTTTTTTTTTTCACCAATCCTGCTCGCCCTTGATTAATAAACCGAACCTAACTTGTCCTTTGTAAAAAATGCTGGACTTTGATCTTTACATGGTGCACGGAGGGCCGTTGCTAGACCTTTCAAGGTCAAGGTGCTGACTTAAAAAATGAGGGACCTTAGACACTCCTCCCAGTTGAAAAGGGGTTTGAGGGGCTCTAGAATAAAATTTGAAGCAATATCAGGCCCATGTTACAAATAAATTGCTATCATTGCGCGGAAGCGGAATCAGGTAGCGTCTAGTATGATGTTCGCTGCTGGATCGCTAACTAACATGTTAACAGTTTTAGTCGTAGATAAAATTTTGTATTTTTGACTTTCAGCCACGGATTGGGGTTCAATACCCATAGTGCACTGAGAGAATTATTTTTTTAATCCTAGGTGTATTTCGTTTGTGTTAAAGAAACTGCATAGTGAAATATTGGCGAAGGGGAAATTCCTTCGACCCAAGTAAAATGTCCGTTGCTACAAGTAAAAGATGCCTTTTGTGTCAGTGATTCTCCTTGATGCAATCAGAACTTACTGGAAACTGTCACAAGTAAAAGTGTTTCCTTGTTTTGTTTTTAAAGAAGTGGTTTCTCTCAGTGTGTGCTGTATCAAAAATTGTCACCTCTTTATGAGCATTCATCAATTGTTTATTAATTTAGACGATAATTTTCTCTTTTTTTTCGCAGCATCATCGCCATCAAATCCAGCCGGTAAAAAAGTAGAAGGACCGGAGGGTGCAAACCTCTTTGTCTACTATTTACCTCAAGAATTCACCGACGTGGATCTAGCCCAAATTTTTATGCCCTTTGGCACTGTTATTTCAGCTAAAGTGTTTATCAATAAAGATACAAATCAGTCAAAATGTTTTGGTAAGTCTATGATTGTCTAATTTGAAGAGGTCTAACAATCTTACAAAATTAATTGGCACATTTCTTTCATTTTTCTGTTCGCATCATGGATTGCATTATTTTAGTGTAATCTATATTCCTACATTATGTTTTCCATTCTGAAGAAATCACTCTTCTAGGCCAAGGTCTAAACTGTTTTAGAGACAAACTAAAGGCGTCTAAAGGCTTAATTGTAACATGCAAATATATGCTCTTTATCTTCGAGATAAATGTCTTTGTGGCTTCTACTTTCATCTTTCTCGATCAATCAGAAAATTCAAATTACAATTAGGTATTGCTTGAGTGTTTTATGCACTAGGTACCTAAAATATGATTTATATTTTTAATTTTGATTTTGTTTAATTTTATGTTCAAACATTTAGGTTATTCTTTGTTTGGTGTCATTTTATAAAATATGTGGTTTAATACTTTCTGGTTTAAAAGAAGATGTTCATTTTCTTTAATAGGTAACAACAGTATTTTTTACTGTGATATTGTATTAGGATCTATCAACTGCTTCATGCAGGGTCCCCACTTCATTTTTCAGGTCCTCTAACATGATATCCCCAAATGTCCCCGCAAATGTTTGAATCTTCCTCGTAAAACTATGCAATTGCACGCTAGATTTGGTCATGACTAAAACTGCCTCAGATGCAAGGGAGCAAGAAAGCAATACTTATGAAAATTTAAATTTGAGTTTCTTTTGAGGAATTTACTGATTTCAGAAAACTGACACTGTAAGTTAGACTCTGTGGTGTGGTCAATTTGAAAAATATGCTGCTGCTTTGTAAAAACCCACACCTCCGGCCCCCCTAGGAGCCTAGGACCAAATTATGTGACAGTTTGACGGTCCTCCGAAAGATGTTGGATGGCGCGTACTTAAGTATGGTTGCGTGTGGTTTATACCCCCCCGGAAGTGCTCACCGATCATCATGAGGGCGGTGCAGGACCGTGAGGCCGTAACATTTTTTGGTCCCTGGGCCGTGGTACTAGAGCACCAGCTCCCAAACCCAAGTGGGGGCCCTGACTTCATGCAGTCGTTGCTCACTCTTTTGATTTTTGATTTTCATAGCCCTGTACTATCTGATAATTTTTTTCATGATGAGAAGTGGTCAGGAAAGGCTGGAAAATAAATTTCAGAATTCTTGTGTAATTGAATTACGAAAATGTAAAATTTTCAATTTGATTCAGCAGTTCGGGCTTATCAGCCCTTTTCTCCTCCCATTCCCAATTGTTTCCGAAAGTATTGTAAAAAAAAGTAAGGATGAAAGTTTCTTCTCCAGGAGCTAGAGTTGGGTTGCAAGATTGCATTTTCTAGGTTTTTCTTTGTTTTTCTGT
This sequence comes from Trialeurodes vaporariorum, assembly GCA_011764245.1. Classification (NCBI taxonomy): domain Eukaryota; kingdom Metazoa; phylum Arthropoda; class Insecta; order Hemiptera; family Aleyrodidae; genus Trialeurodes; species Trialeurodes vaporariorum. Next base: position 5,501,555 of record VMOF01000388.1, read on the forward strand.
TTACAATTCCTAAACCATCTGTCCCTAATTCCTCTAAATTTTTTGTTTGGTCCATTTTTCTAGTCCTGTGACAGTTTCTTTTGTAAATTTGAAGCTTTCTTTTAAGTCCAGACACATTTTTAGCTCAATTTTTTATTTGTTCCTTGACTCATTTTACTGTCACCTTCAGACAGCAGCTCTTTTAAATATGATTTGTCAATCTTACAATTTTTATTTTATGCGTATTTAATTTTAGGTTTTGTTAAATGTCGGGTACAGATTATTTAACTGACAAATTTTAAGACTTTTAAGAATTGTGGTGTAGCAGTGATGGGCAAATAACCGAATAACGAATAACCACGAATAATTGACTAAAATTATTCGCATTATTCTTATGTTATTCCTATTAGTAAATCGAAGTTTTGATACTACCAGCATATTCATCTGTCATAAGATGAAGGACTGGTAGTGTTAAAACTTTGATTTACTAATAGGAATAACATGAGAATAATGCGAATAATTTTAGTTAATTATTCGTGATTATTCGTTATTCGGTTATTTGCCCATCACTGTGGTGTAGGTGTGATGAGATGAATGATTAAGAGACGTTACATCTCCTTTGACTTGAACTTTGATAGGAATTTATGAAACATGGAATATCAAATTTTGGTATCATTAAAGTGATTCTGTGGTAAACTCCCAAAAATTTTAATCCGATAGATGGCGTTACTTGTCGTTTGCTCCGAAAATAGCCGTTTTTTGACGGTTTTCGGCTGTTTTCTCCGAACAGACAAATAAGAGACGAAAAATCGGACCTGCTTAATTTTTTGCTTGATTTTTTGAGCCGTAAACGGGCCAAATTGGTTCTAAAATAAAGGCGAAAGTATGCAAAGAAAAAATCATGTGTAATTTGGAGTTGTATCAGTAAAGATTACACGTTTCTGTTTCACCTGTAATCTTTACTGATACAACTCCGAATTACACATGATTTTTTCTTTGCATACTTTCGCCTTTATTTTAGAACCCAATTTGGCTGGTTTATGGCTCAAAAAATTAAGCAGGTGCTGACATTCCGATTTTTTGTCTCTTAATCGTCTGTTCAGAGAAAACAGCCGAAAACCGTAAAAAAACGGCTATTTTCGGAGCAAGCGACAAGTAACGCCATCTATCGGATTAAAATTTCGGGAAATTTGCCTTAGAATCACCTTAAGTATCATGACACTAAAACTTATAGCCTAGAAGAAAATAGGGTTTACAAACTTGGACATGACGTCTGTTAACAATTTATAATTACGACCTCTTCCCTCCTTTTCCAGTCAGATTTTTCATCCCCTACTGGTCCATTTGTGATATTAGAATTTCAATCTAGTCATTTTTGTTTGTTTGTCTCGCTTCCTATAATGTGATGCAAGTCAACTGATTACTAAATTTGCAAAATCCTCTTCACCTTCTGCTTATTTATTCGCAAGACGTATCGACTCACTTGTTTGAATCTTAACGTCTTCTTTCTGGTTGTATTACCTCAATGTCCCTAGCGCTGTTCCTCAAATTTCTCTTGTGCGCTCAAGTTCATTTGTTGCTTTGAGTTCTTGTTCTTCATCCCTGAAGAAAATCTACCTTATTTATAACTTTCTTTTGAAGTTAATCTTTATGCAACTGTGTTTCGTTACCCACAGCTTTGCATGAAATCTCTGTAAAGTTATCACGCAAATTTTCTCCTAGTCAGAAAAATTCTATCTCTGTTTCTCTCTCTCTCGATGGTTCTTTAATTTTTCTCGTACCAAAATGTACGTGCATGGTTTCAATTTTTGACCTGGTAGTTCTCACTGCTGCATTGTTTCTATGGGTTAGAATCAAGTCAGCTGGCTTTTTTTTGTTGCCTTAGGTGAAGTTTTAAATTTTTTTTATAGAATTACAGGAATGAAAAATCTCTGTGGCACCCTAACAAAGGTAGGCAAATCTTAAAATGACAGTGTGGACTTTTGAGTTTTTCTCGTTGTTACCGGAACTAGAAAAAATGAAACATGGTCAGACTAAAGCTTATTTTACTGGAAAACCAGCGGGTTGATCGTCTTCTTTTACGTTAAACTGATTCTTCAGAATTTCTTAAAGTGACTTTATTGGTCTGTAATGTGGCTTTTGCTAACTTTTGCTGACTATCTAGCGTAAAAACCAGCAAAACTTATGATGAGCAATGAATACAATTACTAAATCCACTCACAGACTCACAAAATATCTTCTTAGTTTAACAGTGTTGCCAGATCGAGGGTAAAAAGCCGTATCGTCCCCATTTAAATCAATGTAAAATGTACGGCTTTTTTACCTCAATCTGGCAACACTGTAGTTTAAGGCGTCATGGCAGAGTTATGCAGGGTACTGTGGGAGACTATCTAATTTGAGACTTTCCTCTGTGTGTTTCTATAAATGAAGAGAGACAAATTAGATAAGAATCTCCTATCTTTCTTTTGTGTGTTTCTATTAATGTAGAGAAATATTAGATAGACAAAAATTAGACTTCATAGTTTAAGGTGTTATTTTAAAGCATAGCGCATCTTGTCTCAGAATTTATTTATAAAGTAGTATTGACTTTTTTTCCAAAGACTATTCGACTAAATGCAAGAAACCGATTGGCAGTATTTATGGCCAGACTATGTATGTATATATTTTGGAATTTAGCTGTGAGAGAGAGAGACAGCAACACATGGGGTTCTGTGAGAGAGATGTTTGAAAACCTGTAATAAATCATGACAATGATGTGATGTCATCACAAAATTGTTCTTTATCGCTAATTGGATCTGGGCAGCATTATTGTGTTGCAGAGGCAGATTCAGGAATCCGTCTTCCCTCTCTCCGCCCATTTGAATGCAAGTGCTTTGAAGAAGGTCAAGAACGTGCTGACTTCACCAAAACTAGCATTCTCGATCCTTCACCAGCATTTGTTCCCTGTGACACGAAAATTGTAACGATTGATTAAAACGTTTTTTTTTAATGGAAGGTCAAAAGTTGAACAATGAAAACCATTGCTGCGAAAGGCCTTCATACACGCTCAAATGGGGTTGATCAAACTGCAGGATTGCCAACTTGGCATTTCCAAAATTCCCGAAACACCTCAAAATCGGGTTTTATTTGGTTTTATTGACTAAAGTCAGTCAACAGATGACACATCATCCATGGTTGTACAACTCAGTTGTTTAATGAACGGAATAGTAACTGTACATGTTAGGGGTTGGCTCACCCGCCATTTGTGGTGGCTTTCAGCTCATCAATTGCTAGTTTGATGGTTTAAGAACAGCTAATAAACGAAAGCTAATAATAATAAAGATGGCTAATAAACAGAGACTGCGTATACTTCCAGTGTTCCCTTGCAGACATTTTTGATATTATTGTTCGAGATGTAGGTGTAGCTAATTCTTGAGAATCATTGAATTGAAACGATTTTCAAATAATTTGGGTAGTTTTTATATTTTTTTTTTTTTTTTTTGAGTTTTTTCAAACGGTTTTTGGTGTCACAGGTGATGTGTTTAAATTAGGGGACAACAAACTCTTGGATTCGCTACTGTTGTGTTTTGGCTGTGATTTATCTACCCATCATCTATCTGTATGAATATATTTCATGTATACGTTGAGTATCTATGTAAATATACATGTACAGTCTTTTATTTTATGTTGATGCTGCATTTTACCTCTGCCTTTGAAATTCCTGCTGATACTCACTCAATCAGGCTACCTTTACTAGCGCCTAGCGGTACCTATGGTGCGGTTTGTAATAAGTCACTAGTTTGAAGGCAGACCCTCATATGTTGTCTTAAAAAAGTCAAAGCCCAAGGCCCGTAAGAATTTACAATTCTTGAACAAAAGCGTCTCTCATAGACAGTCTCCAACCTTAAATTCAATCCGACTCCTAATCCTCCTTAAATAGATGCCCGCTTACTTTATTTTGTTTGAGCAATTCTCTACCACATTTACAGCACAGTAATTTTCAATTGAAACCAGAGACAGAATCGTGTGCCGTTATTAGTATTCAATGGTGTTGGAATTCAAAAACATTGCTTTGCCTCACCATTTGACGTTTCCTGTGGTCATCATTCTGCTTGAAACATGCAATTATCTTTAAAGAAGTAAATACAAGATAAGTTGACTTAAAAACTTCACTACTGGCTGAATTTTATTGAGTAGAATTTTTTTAGGCTCAGGAAAAGCATTCTGTTTATGACTTCTCTTTCTTTCTTGAGAACCAAAAATTTTGTAATTTTAGTGTCCTGATTTGCCTTGAAAGCCCAGCTTGTGCCGTCTGCAACTTAGAATAGCAACATGATTGTATATAGCAGAAAAAGTTGCTTCTCTTACCCGAGCGAATGGTTGATGGAATGCAGGAAAATTTCTCGTTTCTACTTTTCGTTCTTTTTTTATAAATTTATCGATGGCATATGAGGGCTGTATCTTCTTCGATTACATGTTATTTTGTTTTTTTACTTTTTTCTCGTTCTAATATTTGTTCCTTTTTTTCTTCTAAATACTTAATTTTCTTTTATGTTGTGTGTTTTAATGTGAACAATTGTGTGTTTTGTGTCTATGTTGCAGGATTTGTGTCTTATGACAACGTCGCAAGTGCTAAAGCCGCCATACAAAGTATGAATGGTTTTCAAATAGGTACTAGGCGCCTAAAAGTTCAACATAAGCAACATAAGCGTGCGACTAAACCTTACTAACCCAAATTTCTTGTGCAGTTCAAATGTAGTATAATCTTTTTTTCTTCTTTTTTTTATGATTTCACCGTTAAAAGTTGATTTAAAGTAAATACAACAGAATTCTTATCATGTCAATTTATTTTTGTTCCTACACATGTACCAATTTTTTTTCTTCTTCTCTGCTCTGTTGTGTAAATCAGCATTTCGTCATCTTTTTTTCTGTTTTTTTTTTTTTTTTTTTTTTATAGCTCATCCCCCTTGTTCTCCTCCCCACCGTTTACTATTTACTTGTTAACTTTTAATCTTTGTTTTTTTAATCGCTTAATCGTTTGTGTGAACGATACCCTTTTTTCTTCTACTGCATATTTTTTTTTCTCTTTTTTTTTTTCAAAGAAACTTTATTAATTTAATTGTGCCTACCAATTGACTCTTTAATTTCATGTGCTGACTTTACTGTAACACCTATACCCTGACAAAATTACCATTTTAATTTTGACTACAAGCTTTTTTTTGTTTTTTGTTTTTTTTTTTTTTTTAGTTCAATTTTCTTCAGCAAATTATGTACAAGTCTATTTGTGTTCAGTAATTTTGAGGTAATGTTTTTTTTTTTTTCTCTAAAATTTGAAGTTCACTGATCCTTTTTCTGTCTTGTTGTTTTATATTCAAAGATAAATTTCTTTTGCTTTCTTTAAACCCCCCCCCCCCCTCAATTCTCCCCTCCTCCTCTTCACCACACTTTTCATGAATACATACTCTGAATACCAAATGGAAAGCTAAAGTAATAATTGATGGAATGCAAGAAACAAGTGGTGTTTTAAAGGTTACTCAAAATTATACGTGTCTGTATTTTCTGAAACTGCAACATCCTGGTAATCTTCAATGGATCTGTTGCAAACTTTTGCTACAACAATTAAGAGCTTTCACTTTAAAGTAAAATCGCCTGAAAAGTCCATTGGTGGCATCAGAAAGTCATGAAATGCAATAATAAACTCACAAGATGCGGTTTATGCAATCCAAGATGGCGGAGAAATATCGAGGAATCTGTATGCATGCACCGTGAACATCCAAGGATGGCCAACTTTGACAACCTCACTGGAGGTAGAGGTTACGTGTTTGTTTGTGTTGTGATTGGTTGTGATCGATATTGTGAGGTTGGCTATCCTTGGATGTTCGTGGTACATGCATACAGATTGCTCGATATTTCTCCGCCATCTTGGATTTCACTAAACGCCTCTTGTGAGTTTATTATTGCATTTTATGACTTTCTGATGCCACCAATGGACTTTTCATGCAATTTTACTTGAAAGTGAAAGCTCTTAATTGTTGTAGCAAAAGTTTGCAACAGATCCATTGCAGCAGTGACACAATCAGGATTTCTTCTATCTCTCTTGTTTTCCCATTTGAATGTATGAGTTGAAATAAGATGGAAGGTAGGGTTTTATCCCTGTGCCCACCCTTCTGTAACTCAGGTGGTTTCATGGAGAAAGAAGAAGGATAGCTGGAGAATTTCTAATTGTGCCACTGATTGAAGAATATGTTCTATTGCAGTGTTTTACCGTACTTGTTTCATCCACAACATTTTGTATTGGTCTCCTTTGATTCAGTGTCAACGCCATCTTTTAATTTGCTCTTATCCTATCTTTTGTAATCTTTTATTAATCAAATTATTGATCCTAAGTCAGAGCCATTTAAATATTAGTGAAAAGATAACCGTCATGCTTCAGACAAGTTTAAAATTTTTCTTAAGCTCATAAGAGGTTAAAGTGTTAAGAAGAAAATCAAATCAGAACTTGCAATTAAACGTATCAGGTACCCATATTTTTTTTTTTTTTTTTTTTTTTTTTTTTTTTTTTAAATCAACTGAAATTTTAAGTTTTTAAAATATTTAAATATTGTTTGTTTTTATCTATTTACTTATTTATTTAATATTGGTTTTTTTTTTCTTTTTAAAGTTTATTTCTGTTTCACTCCCGTGAGAACTCGGTTCTCTCCCATTCCCTCATGCCAGTTTATTTTTTACATGTTTGAAGCTTTACCGTAGATTTTGTTGTAAATATTCCAGAATCCTCTTTTGTCTTATTATGTTATGTTATGTTAATTAATGTACAATGTTTTTATGTACTACAATCTTGACCTTGTACATTATATTTTATTGTAGACCCATTTTTCTGTTGGAAATCTTGTTTTTCCCCCCATTCTTGTGGTTTTACTTGCAAACCAACCTCAACAATTCGTACGGGAATCGTCGATGACTTTTATAGATCAGACAATGAAGTGTCAAAAATAATAATTTTGTCTTGCAGATGATGAAAACTAACCGTAACTGCTCACTTTGTGTTTTTTTTTTTTCCTTGTTTGATTATAAAATGTAATTCAAGATGTAGGAAGCATTTGTCGTTATCTGTTAGAAACCTTCCCCCCTTCCTCCCTCCCCTGGATACGTTAGTCTTCTTCTTTTTGGTTAATTAACGACACTTCCTTGCAAAAATTCCTTCTTTTCACGCTTGTTTTGAACTCACCGCTTGTTTGAGACTTGAGAAAATACTTCAAACAATAAATATCAAGGCTTGAAAGCCCTCTTAAATTTGATCTTAAATTTTTATTTTAATCGCATTTAACCTCACCCTGTATCATCCTTTAACATCTTGTTTCATCTCATTTTCTTTTTCATGCAAGTATTAAAAAATTATCATTGCTTGGAGCAAAAATTAACATAATGGAAAATAATCAAAAGTGGTTCTAACAAGCCTTTCTATGCTAGAGTGAATATTAAAAAATAAAAAATTATGGAATTTGATACGGAAATAGGAAGGAATTATACTACGGAAAAGGAAATAGAATTTCAGAAACCGAAAAGTGAAAGATAAAAGTACTGAACTTGAACTTTGAGAGTAAAAAGTCGGGTATTAGTAGCTGTGGTAGTTTTGAATTTTTTTATATAAGGTTATAAAGCGAAAGGTTTTGTCTGTCTGATCGGTTTATTTCTTCTTCTTAGTTAAGAAAATCTTCAGCAACTTGAATTTTAGAGCAGGTTTTTTCATCTAATTTTCTTCTCTCATCCATGAAATGATAAGTGTCTTGAACTCTTGAACACAAAAGAGCTTGTGTTTTTATCGTTTGAATCTTGGTTATTTTTTTCTGTTTGCACCCTAATTGAGTGTAAAAATAGTCTCCTTTCAACCGTGAAACTTTGCCTTGGAAATTAAGTGAAGAGACCTTCCTTAGTGCTCACCATTCAGCAGTCACTAGGCTAAATAAACGGAAGTTGGTTGTATAATTGTCAAGTTTTAAACTGTACACAATTCCACAATTGCAATGTGGGGAAAAAACAATTGTCAGTCATAATTTTTGTTTTGTTGAAAACATGATTGAGTTGTCTAAGAATTGTTACCTTATAGCCGTTTGAGACTTTCTCTGTAGACACTGTTTTCTTTAAGCACCACATTATCTGTGTACCAAGTTTTGAACCTATCTGGTTTGCTAATGAGCTTTTAAGTTAGTCAAAATGACTGTTTCCGATGTTACAAAATATTAGGTGCATGTTTTGTTTCTCTGTTGTTTCTTATCTCTTGTCTCTCTCTATTTTTGTTTTTTCTTAGCAACCATCAAGCACTCATTTGTCGAGAAAAAAAAAATTATCAATGGTTTTAAAATAATTTATTTTTGCCAAATTTAATTGATAAGTATTGATAAGTTGAAGAAAGGAAGAAAGAGCTGTTTTTTTTAGAATATCTATGCGATCTTCCGCTCGATTTTTGTCATTGAAAGATGAAATCCAGTGCTGCCGTTTTGCGTATAATTAATGACATTTTTTAATTCACCGATGATTCCACGGATTGAGAAAAGATTACACATTTCAGTTCAGTGTATGACTGTACTCCTAGAAAAAAATACTATTCTGTTATCTTTTCTCAACCGGTGGAGTCATCAAAGACTTCAATTATTCAACGGCGATTGCATCGAGTGAGAAAAGATTACAGATCAGTTCATTTTCGTGAAGTACAATCATACACTGAATTGATCTGTGTAATCTTTTCTCAACTGGTGGAATCATCAGTGCATTGAAAAATACCATTGATTATACGCAAAACGGCAGCGTCGATGAAATCGCATGAAATCATGAATTTATGATCATAATTAATGTAAGTTCCAAAAGATCCCCTAATGATCCAATTATTGTTACTCCTGGCTCTTGACCTAATTCTAATTTTTGGCTCTTCGACGGCTGCAGGCTGATTATTAACGATCGTATCGTAGTGCTTATTGAGTCGATGATCCAGTACGTGTTATCTTATGAGTGGTGCCATTCGGATAGGTTTCATTCCGATAGAAACCCTCCCATCTTTGTGGAAATTAGCCGATGACTCTTGAGCTATCATAGAATTTCCGTAGAGATGGGAGGGATTTTATCGGAATGAAACCTTTCGGAATGGCACCACCCATAAGATAACGCGCACCTAATCATCGACTCGATAAACATTACAATACGATCTTTCATTATCAGCTCGGTGGTTTATGGCTCAAATTGGTCTGAATGTCAGAGTATCCACCTGTTAGATTTTAACAGGCGGAAGATCTGTCCTCTATTTTAACTGGCAGCAGGGGTGCAGAAAATCCTCGATCACGCGATCGTACGATCGCGTGAAAATTGTGGACACTTTAGGTAAAATTATGGACACTGCCTGGAAGAAAATAAGTTTTTTATTTTCTTTTTAATACTTTGACTAATCAAAAATTGTCAATTGCGTTAATCCTACATGCTAGGCCAGGCTAAATTTTGAGTGAGAGCGCTGTTTTAAGCCAAAATTTTTGTTAGCACGTTAAAATAAGCACAAGAAAAAGTCAACAAAAACTGTGGACACCGTCCTCTATGTGTGTGAAAATTGTGGAGGCGAAGAAGATTCTGCACCCCTGACTGGCAGTTATACGATGAACAAACAGTCTTAATTTGGCAATCTGTCTGCTAAGCAAGAACATCCACCTGCTAAGCATGTATAACAGACGGTCTTAAAAGCGGCCCTCAATCAACTTGATGAATTGATTTGGAACCGAACAGTGTGAAATCACCTTAGCTCTTAACCAATGTCTAAAAATGTGCATTTATTTGTAGACCATCAATAAACTGAACTGTAGTCAATTTAACAGGAATTCTTTTTTTCTACCATTGTTGTTTTTATTGTAGAAATGAATATCAAAAGCCTCATGAAGAAGTTCTCCCTTTAAAAATATCTCGAATAATATCACTTGTCTCTTCAATTACTTTATTATTTTACACAGGAACTGCAGAATAAATAAAGAATCTAGTAGAATCGTTTTTTTTTTTTTTTTTTTTACTATTTTATCATTGTTGTGTTTTAATTTCATCTTAAACTACAGTTGAAAACTGATATTATCTTTGCTTTCTTCTATATCTGAATGGAACGATTGCAAACTTTTGCTGTACATGATTGAATTGTTAATTCTTGAGTGAAATCCAGTAAAAATTACGATGAGCACTTTTTTTTTTTTTTTCCTTTCCTGGTGAGTAGTTACTCAAAAACACTGCGACCTAAAGATCTGTTGTGACCAGGATGCGATGAGCACTTTGAAAAATTACAAAATTGACTCGTAGACTCACAATGACTTAGAAGTTTGAGGGGTGAAGGAGGCACTACGCAGGCACCCATGGGGGGGGGGGGGGATTCCAATCTAATTTGAGGCTTTCCTCTGTGTGTTTCTATAGAAAGAGTGGCAAATCAGGCAGGGATCCCCCATGACTTCTGCGTAGCTCCATTCTTTAACCCTTTCACTGCTACGAACGAGTATACTCGCGGAAAAAAAATCTTTCCTCAGAGCTACGCCCGAGTATACTCGCATTCGTGACTTCCATTGAATTTCCGGCCGTAGCGCTGCTGCGATTGAACCAAACATAGGACTATAGGTACTCATTCTGTCGGGAAAGATACGAACTACAAGTTACAAGTGTTTCCGATAGAATGCGTTGCCCCTTGATTTTAAAATATGTTTCTCCTCTGCATGTTTTGCTTCTGCTCAGCTGACGAAACCAAGTTAACCTAAGTTTGTCGGTATCGCGCTTGCCTCAGGGGTACGGATTTTTTGCAGCGAGTGTACTCGTTCGTAGCAGGCAATGGGTATATCAACAAATATGATTTTGGATGATTTTTTTTGTTTTTTTTTCTAATGATTTTTGGCCATCTGAAAATGATCGAATTTGCATAATTTTCGATTCCTAACTCAGCTGGGGGGTGGCTGCACCTGAATTCCTAACTCAGCAGGCAAAGGGTTAAGAGCAGGGATGGCAGAGCCATGCAGGAGAAGATTCCTTACTAATCGGTCTCTCTCTCTATAGAAACATACAGAGGAAAGCCTCAAATTAGATGAGAATCTTCCATGGTATCTGTATAGCTCCACCATTACGTCCTAAGGGGGATCAGACTCTCCATAAGGACCAATGTAAAATACACTTAACTTCATGTACCTTTTTCTCAGGAAGTACTGAATCAAATTACAAATTTTTTTTGTCATTTTGTTCCTTATAACTTCCTGCATATTCAGATGAGAGATTTTTTTTTGTTTTTTGAAAATTTGAAATTTTGACATTATTTTTAAAAAATTGTGAAATATTTTGTATAAATGCGCAAAAATTTGACCTTTGCAGTCCTATAAATAATAATATGTTCAACATTTTGAGGAAATCTCCTATCTATTTATGCAGGATAATATAAGGAAGAGAACGAGAAAAAAAAAATTGAAAATCGGTACAGTAGATCCTGAGAAAAAGGTACAGAACTGTCAATAAATGTAGTTTTCGGGAAATGCAATTAGAAAGAAAGCAAATAATCAGCTATCTTCGACCCTTCATGTTACTTAACCTTTCCTCTTAAAACAGTGTACAACTTCGAAACTACACATCAGATCGAGGTGATCTTGGTCTTAAATTAAACGTAAATAACTGCACTACACGAAAATCAAATTAATATAAATTTCGTTTTTTGAAAAAAAAAATTGTTTCTGACCCCCCTTAAATGTTTAGATCATTTTATGAAACTTTGAGTGAACTTTGTGATTTTCTAATGTATTCATTGTAATTTCCGCTGGATTTTACGTAAGAATTGACTATTTGATCGGTTTTAGCAAAAGTCAGCAAGAGCCCCTTTTTTCACTGTTACCTTTCCTTTTAATTTCCTTCTCTCTTTCTTGTATCCTTCATGGACATTATTTAAACCATGGTTGTTATCCCTTATTTTATGTTCTTTTTAATCTAAGGATACTCTAAGAAGATATTTTTAAGTTTTTAGTCAGTACATGTTAATGGATCCTTTAACCAAAGAAATCCCCAAATAAGTTGAAGTTGCGAGACTTGTATTTTTCCTGGACCGTTCTCCGTAGTTATTTTTTTCTCCTACAAAAATTTGTCCTTCAAATTTGGTCTTTATCTTTATAGTTCAAGTGAATTTTAATGTCCTGTAATTTTTTGTCTTACTGCATCCAGGCCACCATTTTTCCCTTAAAATTTGTATGACCATCGTTATTCTGTCTGGTCAGTTGTCAGAGACTTCTGAAAGGTTCTGTATTGATTGAGGAGTTTTATTTTTACTGGGGTTAGTGATGTAATTCGATGAAGAAGGGCCATAATTTTCTGTACTTAAATGTTTCCTCTTGAGTCTTGTCATTGTCGGAGACAAATGTCATGGCTGTTACCAGTGTTGTCATTTTTTTAGATAGTTATCTAATTTTCCCCGTTTGATTTAATTTATAAGTGAAAAAGTAATTACTAATAATGGTAATTATTGGTAATTAATAAGAAAATCTGGCAACATTGGCTGTTACGCAAGTACTTATGATTGTTGCTAGTCATAATATTTTACAACTTTTCAATGTTACCGTCCTGCAGTGTTGCCATTTCCCGTAAGAACACATAAAAAAAGTCGCAGGATCTAGCAACACTGCCGTCCTGATGTAGAAAGTCTCAGAATGTTTTGTTATGTAAGAATACAAACATTGAAAAACAAAAGCGGGCACGGAAGAGGTTAGGTTGATATTACCTGTAAATCAAAGTTGGGGTAGTTGTTGAAACTTGCTTAAAAGAAAGTTACCAAGTTCAGTTACGAGCAACAGCCTCTGTTGCAGAGTGGTTTTTCATATCTTTGAGCCCTTTATTTAGGCGCTTAGCTTGTTGAATTTTTCTTCTCTTCAATCATACTTTGTAAATAAGTAGTGTGAGTTACCTACGAGCAGGGGCTTGCCGAGGTTTCTTGAGTAGCGGAGGCAAGATTTGCAATTTTGCCGCCCGGGGCAAAGGTACCTGCGTTCCCTCCCCCTCGGCATGCTACTGCCCACAAGATGTATTAACTGTCCGTCTCGAAATTTTGTGGAGTACCCTCTCAAAATTTGTTGTACAAATCATGTTCCTTTGCTTTTGGGTAGCTATAGTACATTTCAGAAGAACTTTTTTCAGTGATTAGTATTTCAGCTGTGTGTGTTTGCTGGGAGTATCTTTCTGGAATACAAAGTGAACGGTAGACTAAAAGAGCAAAATTGAGCTGATACACGTTCATTTTTTTCAGAGCTTTAATTTTCTTCCTTAACAATTGGTCATTAAAATTTGAAGCTAAAAATCTCTTGCTTTCGTATTTATTGTTTGTTATCACCTCACTTTATTTTGCTTCACGGAGAAAAATTTTCCTGCTAATTGAACCGGAATTCCGTTCAGGACAGTATTAAACAGAATTCTTGTTAAAGCAACTGGAATTCTTTTTAAATGTAACCGGACGTCCGGTGACTGTAACCAGAATTACAGTTACGGGAATTCCAGTTGCAGCTACTGGAATTTTCGGTTGGGTAAGTGTTAAACAGACATCTAGTTATGGCATCGGGAAATTTTTCTCAGTGTTTGTTTCAAGGCTTGAGAGTATTGATTATTGACAGCTAGGGCTCGGAGTGTCAAAGCAACTAGTGTCACCTTTATTAAATCCTTTTTCTATTTTTTTCTGCTTTTGCATTTTTGTTTCCTTAAATTTGCTTCAGAAATACTGAAATACAGAGCTCTGAAGTCTAACTGAGGGTAGAGATAAAAAAAAAATTATTTTAAATTTAATTTTTTTTATTCAAAATTCACTCACTTTGTTGTTAATTATCTTTCATACCAATTTTCTCCTCTCCCCTTCCCTGAGATTTGTTCAAATGATATTTTTTAAGATCATTTTTAATTTTTTTTTTTTTCTCAATTCTAAAGAACGAGAACCTGTTAATCACTGCTCTAAAATATGTTTGCCCTGTAACTCTTGTGTAGGAATGTATCAGAACCTTTCTTTAGCAAACGGGAGAGTTAAGTACCAACAGCTATTTTTTGGAGAAGATGAAGTTTCCCGTGAAACCCCAATTATGTTACCTTTTCTGCTCCTTAATTGTTCTATTTAATCAAGCATAAAAACAGTAGAGAAAATGAAGGAATAGAAAGAAATAGTCAGTAAGAAAAATTATGGAAAAACCTCAATTTTTTTTCAAGGGACCTCTGACTTCCGAGAATCATGAATACTTTTAATGATCGAATATCCAGACATGGATAAAATTTATGGATAAATCATGAAACCTTACAATCATCATTCTATATTTTAAAGTCTTTTGTGTACAGCAATATGGCACACTGATTGTAATGTATCTAGCATGCTTCAAAAATACAGATGGGCACTGTTAAAACTATCAAAATTTACCTTTTAATTCAGAAAATTGCGAAATGATTTACCGTGTTTATGAGTGGTCTTCAAAGATTTTATGTATGCATCCATATTTTCATAAAATATTATGCAGAACCAATTTTGCTGCCAAAAAAGTAAGTTGCAAACCCTAGAAAGAAATCCTCTCATCCTCCTCGAACTCTCCTGTTGGCTTGAACACAGTGGCGGTCCGTGGGTTCAAGAGTGGTGGGGCTTAAAAAAGCGTCATTAATTATTTTTCCCTCACTTTCGTTGAGACCTCCTCGATATAAAAATGAGGGGCTTTAGGTGTTATGACATTTGTTTCTATCTTTTTTTGAGCCCCTTTCCAATAGAATGAGGGGCTTGAACCCCTAAAGCTCCCCCCAACGGACGCCACTGCTTGAATGGATTCATCACCACTCTGTACCACTCTTTTTCATCTTTGAGTTCAGCTTAGCTGCTTTATGTTCAAGGGATCAATTTTTATAAACGTAATCATGAACATTAAGAGTCGCATTTTAATTGGATTATATATATATTTTTGTTTTCTTTTTTATACCTATCTACGTACATCTATTTTCTCTCTCCTTCTCTAACTCTCTTTCTCCTCAACTATGCAATTTTTATCCAGTTCTTACTTTGTTCAGTTCTCTCGAAGAACTTAAAAACTGTACCTCTGAATAGAATTGCTAATTTTTAGCTTAAGTCTTATCTAAAAGAATTAAATGATCATCAATGTTGGTATATTTGTTTTTACTCTAGGAAATTAAAGAAGTAAAAAAAGGAAAAAGTATAAGTGATAATAAATTCTTGTAATTTCTATGGAAAATGTAGTCAATACTATTTTCTCTTGAAAAATATATCTTATTTTTTCTATTTATCTTTTGAGATTGTAATTTATCCCCTTTGCGTCTCCTTTCCCCTGACATAGAGGTTGTTTCAGAAGTGTTGGCGCACCCAAACTGATAATCTTTATAACTTTCAAACTTTATGTCTCACATCACAAAGTAAACATGAATGAAAATGAATCCGAGTGTTGGCTTTTACTTGAGATATGCTTTAAAATCAAAAAGTTGAAGTTGAAGTTGCAGTCAAGTTTTGTTTTGATTTGAAGGAATGGAAATTGAAAATTCATCAAAGATCATTGATGAGCTGCGAATACACATCTGAAACAAACTCTAGCTTACCTGACGATCTATCACAGGATCATCAGGAGCTCAGTCATTGAAGTTTTTTTTTTTTTTTTTTTTTTTTTGTATTGAAAAACTTGCTACCTCAATAAAAAAACTAACTTAATTTTGCAAAGCTGTTGTGATTCGATTCCGCAAGCTGATCGGAATAACAGATTGATAAAACTAAACACAAGTGACGCAATTAGGTGAGTGACCAATTTGGGGCAGATGTTTTTTTTAAACCATCGTCCAGCAGCTCGTCATGTACAGATGTCTTTGGAACAACTTTTACTTAACCCTCTCCACTCCGATGTCGGACACATTCGACAAAAAAATAGTTGAGTTCCATTCTGATGTCGGATCTATCCATCTAAAGTCAGCATAAGGGAAAAAATAAAAAAAAATTGTCAAAGATAAAAAATGTCTCAAGAAGAGGGAAAAGGGCCAACGAGCGACTGAACAATGGTTTTCGATAGACATTCGCCTCGAAGTGGTCTCTCACCCAATTTTGTCACTTTTGTTTAGTTTTATTGCAGTAGCAAAGCGTGCAATTTGTCAACGTTGTATTTGGCTCATTAAAACCCATGAAAAATATCGAACTACCTAGGAATCGTCGATGACCATCGGATTCGACCTTTCCTATGGGTTCAAATGGATAAAATGCCATGTTGCCAAATAACATGTTTCGCCACTGTTTCATTGATCCGTTTAACTATGAATTCCCGGATCAGCTTGCAGATTTAGTTTCCAACTGGGCCACCAATCAATTCATGATAAAAATCTGGTCGTGACCAGCGGGCTGATTGTTTTCTTATGTTAAACTGATAGAAAAGACTGTCCATGAGTGATGCTATTGGTCTAGAATTGTGAGACTTGACCGATGCTATGGTAACCATCGTTATACTGTCTGTTTTTAACCGAGATAATGTACAGGGTGTAAAAAAAAAAAGGAGCAGCTCCAAATAACTTGAGTTTGGGTCCGAATTTCAAAAAACACTGAAACACGGGCTCCAATATTTTGAGGGGGACATCTTTTAGGGGGTTGCCAAATTCCAGGCCCCCCAGGGGGGCGGATCCGGGGGTAACCGTCCCCTAAATCACATTTCTCATAAGGCGACCCCTAATTTTTATTCTCATTATTTGCCGTGAATTGCATCATTACCTCGATTAGAATCATATAAAAAGATTCTCCAGCAACAGCCAAGTGTTACAATGTTTGACCAATAGCAATAGCTCCCTCATTCATCCACTGTCTTAACAATCGGTTCATTGATGAGGTAAATGATTGGCCTACGGGTCTAGGTAAGATACTATCCAGCCCTCGAATTTGGATTAAAAAAGGATCATTCAAAAAAAGGTCGCCAAAATAAATAGAAACAAACTAATAGTCGGACCTTTGTTAGCTTTACAGATTTTAATCTTTAATCCATTGGTGGCTAAGTCTAGATTGAAATCAGTTCGGGATCATGTTATGAAGTCAAAGGTACTAAAGGCTGATTTGCCTAAAGTGACGAGCGGAACATTAAAAATTCAGGAATCTGATTGCCGCGGATCGCAATCAGATGCTTCAGAGATGCTCAGAGGCAATGTCCTGCTTCTCTTCAAATCAGTTTATTGATGACAAAAGACTGTCTCACCTTTTACCCTCTTTTAGATGCAGGCATTGATCTATCTTGCTCTCAGCTTATTTGAATGTACGTGTTAGAAAAGGATAGAAGTAGCAATCATATGGCTTTAGCCTTTATCTCTGTTCTTTTCAAACATATGCGTTCAAATGGTAGTAGACAGAGAGAGAGAGAAAAATATATTCCTAGATCTGCCTCTGCCCTCTTTGCGCTACTCTAAAGTAATTTTTCTTGCCTGTAATGCCATTCCTAGGCACAGCGCATTCCTAACATCCCGTTGCAAACCAGTGGCCACTTTTTAACTATCTGAGACCATATGTAGTGCACTGTAGCCGTCTGTGAACTTCTCTTTGGTGACCTGGTAGTGGTCTTGCTAGATTGCATTGTCGTATTGCAATATTAAGCATTCTTTAAATTTCGGATGGTTCAGGAACCATCCTTTTTAAAATTATAACTTCAAAACAAGCTGTAACCTTGGATCGGAATATCGCGGATCGAGGAAAGAAGCCCGTCAAATCGTAAGTCCCGCTTATTTTTCAAGAGGCCGCAGTTGTTGCATACCTCGCAGTTCGCAGGCAATCTGCTAGTTGCAACACCACCAGTGGAGTCCTCATCTGTGATAAATTCTCGTCTGTGTCGTGACGTAAAACCGCGCCGCCGCAGTGACGTAAACAAACCCAACAGCCTTATCACTTTTTTCTCTCTCCTCTCTCTCTCTCTCTCTCTCTCTTGCTCTCTCTCTCTCTCTCTCTCTCTCTCTCTTGCTCTCTCTCTCTTTCTGTTGTGTATTTGTCAGACACTGCGGCCCCCATTGCCCGTATAGTGTCGCTCCCTATCGACTCCTCTCAAACTCTTTGTAATTTTTTTTTTTTTTTTTTCACTCAATTTTTATTCTTTTTACGTACTTCTGTTGAGTCTCCGCAGTCGAGACTCGAGAATCTCTGCTGGTAGAGCCACTAAAACCAGTTGAATGTGTTATCCGTCGACAATCCGATGTCGGTCAACTGTCCTCTCTTCGTGTTCTATCTGTCTGTGTGAACTATTTCGTGTTTTCCCCGCAAATTGTTTCCGTGTGTTTGCTTTTTATCTTTTTATTCTATCGTTTATTCAAACCCTCTTCGGTTTTCCGAATTAATCCATCGTTTTTTGGCTCTTATTCTATTAAATATCCAGACGTGTTCTTTGTGATCGAGCAGTGCGCTGGCCGCTGAGTTGTGTTTGTTCATTTTTAGGTTAACAACCTATGTGTTCCGGATGCATTTGTGTGTCTAGGCTGTAATCGCCCAGACTGTGACCAAATACATATTTACCAATCCGTTTTATTTTCTGATTATCTTCTTTGTTGTTTTTTTAAAATCGATCAAAATTCGAAAGTGTATACGTGTGAGTTTATCATGAGGATTAACCAAACAAACCTGGAATGTTTATGTTCTGCAGCTTCCCCAGTCCATAAACATCAATTCTGTAAGTCACATTTGCCTTTTTGATTCTTTTTCTAAAAAGCGCTAGATCTTTGGTCATATCGGGTCAACTTTTTTGAATATGTACTCATCTTCATGACTCTAGTCTGCCAACTGACTTGGGAACAAAATATTTGTATCCTTCAACTATTAAAGGCTGTGCATTTGACGTAGACATGAATTTGGCTGTGGCAGAACCATCCCTTACAGCCATGTTAAAGCAAGCATTTAAATCAGGATTATGAGTTAAGAACTCATCTAAGGCTTGAGTAAGGCCCAACAACATTTCCAATTTGTTTTGATCTTTGTTGAAATTGGGGATTAAGTTGAGGAATCTTGAAGTGATTATTGTTTTTACCTTACGTCTACCAGTTTTAGGTTAGAATTGTAGTTAGAGAGTTCAGTGCGTTTTGTGTTCTGAGGGTAAAAGAAGTTGCCCTTTTTTGTTTTCACTGAATTCTTATTGAAGATGATTCAGTGCCGTAATTAAAACTTAGGTGAATTGCGTCCTCCATAGCTAGTTATATTGTACCTACATTCACAGTACAAATTATCACGGCAACTACGAAGAAGAACATAGTAAATCCAAACTGCAAATCAACATTTCGATAATCCGAACCCAGTTTAAGTTGGACTGAAGCGCCTACTTGTTGGTAGCCATTGTCTCCACTAAAGACGAGGTACCCCTACTTACAGATGTGACATTACCACACAAGGCCAAATTTTGTAAAGTAAACAGGTAGAGGTTGTTTCACAAAAGTTGGCCCATGACAGATGGGTTTGTTTACTGCGCAGAGATGAGTTTGCGTTTTTGCGCATGTGCAAGAACGCAAATTTGTCTTTGCGCAGTGAACGGCACAATCTGGCATCGGCCAACTTTCGTGAAACGAGCTCTAAATGGAGGGCATGAAACACTTTGGCAAACTGGAAGGATCCTAAAATTAACAAAGACTACTGAATCTTCAAGCTTTGTGAAAGTTTGTTTACAAAGAAAAGTATAGCTACTTTCAACCGTAAAGCAAATGTGGGAGGTTACGTTACTGGTCACAGTCAGTGTTACCAGATCGCAAAAAAAGTGGAAGGCATGGACCACCTTTCAAAGCCTTAACTTCCGCTGTTTAAAGTTGTATTATAAGGCTGTTTGCTTGAAAATTATATTGCGATTCTTAGATTCAACTGTTTATAAACTTTAAAGTTGGATTAATTACCATACTTCGACTCTAAGCTGTTGTTTTAGTCCTAAAATTATGTACTTTGAGTCCAAAATTTGAAACCATATCGAGCAGGAAGTTGTATACGACTTTTATGAAGCTTCCGAAGCTGTACATCTGCTGTATAGCTTGTCCTAGGAAAGATTGGATTCAACAATTTTACCGCTTTTGTGAAAACATCAGCTGTGAACCTCACATAAGGCAACCTGATTGGTGAGGAGCAGTTAAGATGATTCCAGGGTCGAATAGTTCCAACTGTGGACACCACGTCGCGCTGCTCAAAAAGTCAACAGTTTTTTTACTAAATTTGACGAATTCACGTTGAAAACTCAAATTTGAGGAACGTCAGCACCTGTGAGCATACTTCAGGAAGATACCCTAAAACACTCAAAAATAAAGCCGGAAATTATAAAATACGATATTTCCTGCAAGCCGCAATGAGTGCGAGTGAGACAGATAGACGTATCATCACTCGCGCTCACTTTCACTCACTAGGCTTATGGTGAAACGAATTTCATAATGTACAGTTTTAATTTTGAACCAATTTTGCTCATTTTGGGCTCAAGAAATCCATAAAAAATATTTTGCAGTTGCTGACGTTATTGGATTTAGCGTTTTATCTATGGTTTCAGTTTAATATGTCAAAAACATGACTTTTTCAAAAAGCGACAAGTGGCGCTATCCATCGGATGAAAATCTGGAAAAGTTTCGCCTGGAATCACCTTAAGAAGCCGATGTTTTCATTCAAACCTACAGTTGTCAAGTCCAATCCTTCTTAGAACAGTCTGAAACACTGGTCATAAGTAAGACTGGCAGACCCAGGAAATTGTCCTTCTATCTCTCACACATGTGTTAGAAAAGGATAGAAGAGGAGGCAAAAATCAAGTGATCTGTCCTTCTCTAACACAAACGTTCTAATGGGAGATGAGAGGAAAGGATAGATTCCTGGATTTGCTGATGACAGGGGATTCAATACTAAACGTGTGACATCAGCTCTAAATGCCTCTTTTTGCCTTCTTGAGGCCCTCAAAAATGTTGAACTTGATCTAATCTCAATTTTTGGTCTAAAACTGGAACTATGGCAAAATTATTAGATTATCAGAAGATTTAAGTCGTAAAAATTTAAATCCGCAACCTATTTACGTACTTCCTTGTCACCCGGAGAAAGTTTATTTTTCAATTTTTTTTTCAATTCAATTCAATTTACTATACAAAGAAATTTACAAAATAAGTGAAAAAACTACATTGTGCACCACCCATAAAAGCATAGCTTGAGTGAGTGGGACAAAATAAACAAACTAACATAAAACAGAACGAAAAGTAATAACTAATAATAATTTAAGTTAAAAACAAAAAAAATAAAAAAAAAAAGCAGAAAACAATGCATAGTTAAATTAATCATTTATCTCTGTTTTTGCTCCTCCTTTTTTTTTTTTTTTTTTTTTTTTTTTTGGCAACCATGATTAGAAGATTTTTATTAATTTTTATAAATGCGGCTCATGAATACATATTAAAAAAATAACGAAAAATTTATAAACTCAAAAAACTTCAGGTTTTGAAGTAAAACATAATTGAATTGAAGTAAAACATATTGAACAACGTCAGATAAATCTCATAATTACAACCGAACAATTAACAACAAAAAACTAAACAAAAGAGAGAGTGTATTCGTCTGCAGTGGGAAATTAATACCTTTGTGACTGGCCTCGAGACCTTAATATACCTGAGCATGTTTAAGTGTAGCAAAATTTTGTCGTTTACGTGACCTAGAACTAAGTATTTATTTTCAAATAACACTGTTTTTGTGACAGTTGACACGAAAGCAAAGGCAACCTTATAAAATTCTATGTTGTATTGTGTTCTCTACTAACGTTATCTCGTAAAGTATTCTGTTTGGTCTACCCGATGTATGTGTTCTCGTTATCATCACAGTCAGTAGTAGCCAGACCCTATCAGGAGCATTCGCTTCGTTTTAAAATGATATATCTGTTGCCGAGGTTGGCTCTTCTAAATGTTAAATGTGTGGGCAATTTTTTTTTTTGAGAATTCTGAAGAACTTCTATCTCTACTCTGCCACTGTAGTTAGTTGCTATCCACTTAATTTGTTTCTTAAAATCGCAACTAAATCTGAAGAGGTAGAGCTCTTCAAAATGAGCTGTTTTCCCAGTGAAACACCCAATTTCAGAATTTTGATCAAAATCAACTTTCAGGGGTTGAATAGAGATCTTTAAGTAAATGTAGCCGATCCGGTGAAATTTGAGTCCATCTGCTACTTGTACTTATACCATATACATAAAAAAAAAAAAAAAAAATCTTCAACCCAAAATACCCACGCATAAGGGACACTAGGGTTGCCAGAGGAAGTGCAAGGCTTCTGATAATTTTCAGCCCTTGGTGGTAACGTTGTATGGCAGTGGCGTAGCGTGCAATTTGGCAACGCTGTACTGTGTACATTTAAATCCATACATATAAAAGGTCGAATGCGAAGGTGTTCACCGAACACCCCATAGTTCGATCTTTTTCATGGGTTCAAATGGAAGAACTGCATCGTTGCCAAATTGCACGCTACGCCACTGTTGTATGGTCATTTCAAGCAAACTCTAGTATCCATCACATTCTAAAGTTACCCACTTTTGGTTTACCATAAAACTTGGAATTTTTAACTTTCTAGGAGAGGAGAAGGAAAGAAAGTAATTTGGCCTCCCACTCATATGTTCAATGCCAATAAGTTCAACGTTTTTAGTTCCCAAGTCAAAATTAGGTAACATTTCGAAATGTAACGAAAGCTACAGTTTGGTTGAAAATGCTCTTTAAACAAAATAAGAAGTGAAAATGCTCTCAAAACAAAGAAGAAGAAAACCAAAACAACAACAAAATGATTTTTGAGGCAAACAAACCGATCCCATGTAAGATGTCCGTACTTATGAGATTTCCATCATGGCTACATTTATTTATTTATTTATTTATTTAACTAAATTAA
This sequence comes from Trialeurodes vaporariorum, assembly GCA_011764245.1. NCBI lineage: Eukaryota > Metazoa > Arthropoda > Insecta > Hemiptera > Aleyrodidae > Trialeurodes > Trialeurodes vaporariorum. The sequence continues at coordinate 5,524,368 of VMOF01000388.1, forward strand.
TACAGGAGCCACCCTTAAGGGGGCTATGGTACAGGTCAAAGAGATAATAAACTATGATACAGGGAATAAAGTAGTTGTACATGGAATAGAGGATAGACAAGACTAGACTAAACTACATAGTGGCATTGGCTACCCCTTAGATTTGTAGCCAATCCTCTTGTAATCTAAGCAACCATGGGCAATTTGGCAACTGTGGATTCTTCCCATTTGAATGAATGAGAAACAATCGATTAGAAGTTGGGCCATGGCCTACTCAAGAATCGATTGTTTTCCATACATTCAAATGGATAGAATCCACAGTTGCCAAATTGCTAGCTCCGCCCATGAAAGCAACATTCAGCGCTCCTTGCGCATTTTTGAAGATCAAAACGTAAGTTTGGTTCTACCGATATTTTTGATCTGTTCCATCTGTATTCTGGATTAGAAGGGGGGGGGGGGAGAATAGAGGAAACTTTACTTTCCGGACGGCTGACCGCCCTCGCGCTAACTTGTGAAAGATCTGCGAGCTTTTTCGCAATAGCATTTTTGATTATGGATTCATACGGTAAACGTCTCAGCCTAAAAAACGACGCGAGAACAAATTTTCAAAATCCATTCCTGAACCACAGGTGCTGATAAACAAGTGTTTCAATTACTCGAGCTCGAGAAAGTCACGGACGCGCATCGCCCCGCACTGGTTTGAAAAATGGATAATATGGACAAGTTGTAGTTTTGCTTTAAAAACATTTTAGAGTTGATTTTTTTCTCTGGAAAACCATGTTATTTGACTCATGTTAAGCTCTGACATAAATGATTTCCACTTTTTAAAGTTACCTTACTGTTTTATTTATTTATTTATTTATCTATTTATCTATCTATTTAGGTATCTATCTCTATCTATCTATTAAGTACTTACAAGTTTAACAAAAATAAATATATAAATATAAAGTAAATAAAAGTTTCCCCTGCCGCGAGCTAGCTCGCGGGGCAGGTTTTCTATAAACTTAAAGTAATAACAGAGAAATAATAATAAGATGAAAATAACAAAAATATGAAATAAAATTAAAATCGCGATGAAAATAATAAAATGTGAACACAATATGAACTTCAGAAAATTTAATTTTAAATAAGGTTGGTAACCTGTCACAACACAAACTGTGGCAACCTTTGTTTTGTTGGTAATTTTGATTTTTATATCCTTAAAATTATGTCCGGAAAATCTCTTGTTTCGACCCATTGTACGGCAGATGGCAACGTTGCTCTAATCACTCTCATTAGTTTTTGATAAGAGAGCCGTCCGTGTACAAGAGGTGGGCGCTAATTTAGATAAAGATAAGGTTTGGATCGGCAGGTAAATACCGATTTGAGAAATCGATGGCGGTGAGGAGAGAAACTTAAGTTGTCCTTTATTTCGTCATATGCATGGGATGCCGATGGCTATTCTTATTTTTTAAAATAACGTTACTGATTGTGATTCTGTTGTTACGATTGAAATCGGACTTACTTAATATGTGATAATTTTTACGAGTACAAGGTTTGACGGTCTGCAAGTCCAATCAAATGCAGATTCCAGCAGCGGCTCGTGCAATGTGGCAACAATGGATTTTCTCCATTTAAAACTGTGTAAAATAATCGATTACTTGGTGAGGCGCTCGCCTCACCTAGTATCGATCTTTTTGCATACGTTTAAATGGTAAAAGTGCACGGTTGCCAGATTGCACGAGCCGCCACTGGCAGATTCTACAATTTTTCATCGATGTCATCGGATACCGCTTTTGCGGGCATCTGATCTCGGAGCTCGGCATTAGGTCGAATTAAAAAGTGGCCCGAAATCAGTGAAAAAAAAAGTCAGCCATAATAATCGTTTTCTACCTTAACCCCTTATGGACCAAGCCCGAATATCCTCGGTTTTCTCCTCTAGTCTATTTCACGTTGTTCCAGTATCAGGATTCCGAGTAAACACGATTCTCAATGTAGTATAAAAACATGAGATTTTGTTCTGGCGCCTCCAATCCGTCGTATATGCAATTCCAACTCCCCCGAGTACGAACAGTTAACTACAAACCCCATACAATCGCAAAAGTGACGTTCATGTGAACTAACCTGGTCTTTTAAGGGTTAAAGTCATCAGTAATAATCGTTTTCTACCTTTAAAGCTTGATTTAAAATTGTCCTGTGACATTTCTAGGAAATTACATTACTGAAAAAAAAAGATTACCAGAAGAATGACAATATGTGAACCTATGTATAAGGGGTAGTACTATTACCAGAATTCTAGTGTTTGTACCATAGTTCTTGAGATTTTTTTTTTTTTTTAGGAAATGACCTTACTCTAGTATGAACACCAGAATTTTCTGGTCAAGGTACTAGACCTTCTGTGGTTCACATAATGCTGTGCTTCTGGTATCATTACTAGAATCTGGTATTATGATATCTTTTTTTCAGTGTTAATTGTGTTCTCTGTGATTAAAATTAGTCTTGAATGTTTATCATTGCGATACATTGGTGAACAATTTACTTTCTGATTTTTTGTTACTTTTTGACGATCTCAGACTATATTATATTTTATCAGTGAAATTAATTGTAGGCATAGAATCTGCATTTGATTGGACCTACAGACCATCGAATTCTGCAAAAATCATCATATTAGTCTGATTTCAATCGTAAAATTAGAATCAATTACAATCGGTCTAGTTGTTATTTTGAATGATAGACCTGCAGGCGGCTGCAAGCTGATTATGAACAATCGTATTGTAATGTAAATAGCACGCATGGGCGAAGCTAGTAATTTGGCAACGGTGGATTTTTCCCATTTGAATGAATGAGAAACAATCGATTAGAAATCGGGCCATGACCCCCTCAAGAATCGATTGTTTTCCATATATTCAAATGGATAGAATCCACAGTTGCCCAATTGCTAGCTTCGCCCATGATATCACGTTTCGCCACTGAAGAATAAACATTTATAAACATCGGCATCTCAGATAACTACAAATAAAGGACGACTCGAATGAGTCGTCGCATTTTGCCAATTTGAAGTTTTAAACCCATGAAAACTATCGAAGTTTCGAAGCACTCTTGAATGCGACCTTTCACGTGGGTTTAAATGGATGAAATACAATTTTGCTCTACTGCTCTTTGATGCTTTTGATTCCGATTATTTGAAACTGACTTTAATGACCGAGTCATTTTTGTGTACTCGTCAAATACAATGTATTGAATTTATCAAAAAACCGTTTTTTCCAGTATTGTCACGTCTATTTTGCCTATTCTGGCAAAAAGGGATAAACCTTATTGATCTAAATAAAAAACAAACAAAAAACAAAATCGAAATATATTACGAAGTTTGGCAACGCTGACTCCAACCACGGAAATAAAGATAAGTTTGTCACTTGCTATCACGAATTTTCGACATTCATACATCACGAGTACATGAGTTATTCGTATAGCACTTCATTACAATCCGTATCTTGTTACGGGTAATGTCATTAACTATTTGTGAGCATTCCCGAATGAGGCAACTTTCCATTTGCACACATCCACATGTCACGCACAGGAAGAATGGTAAAGACACTTTGGTAGCGCTGACAAAACCTTTGGTAGAAAAGTGACCTAACCAAAGTAAAAGACTTTATTTCAGCTAACGGAATGTTTTCTATGCTTAACGAAAGAGCTTTTGCTGGGTGGACCAAAGATTTGGTTGGCTCAATCTAAGTTTTTTGCTAGGTCAATTTTCTGTCAAAGGTTTTTGTCAGCGTTACCAAATTGTTTTTTTCTCTGCGGTGTTATTCATCGGCTATAGGATGTTAATCACTACTGTGCTGACGAGTTACTTAGGTAGAGTTTTAGAATTCATCTGGGGGATGTAAATTATGGATTCCAATATTTTCAGTGTGTTCCCTCAAGGGGTTTCACATGTTTTGAAACAGTGGTCGCTTCACTAGCAACTCATGCCTATGCAACTTGGGCGAAAAGTTGATGTCGCCAAAACCCACCTTGCGACCTCTCTATCGATTCAGCTTGGCAAGGGGAGTCGATCGCCCTCAAGGGTTTTCATATCTTTTGAAACTGTGGTCGCTTCACTAGCAACTCATGACTATGCAAGATGGGCGAAAAGTTGATGTCGCCAAAACCCACCTTGTGACCCCTCTATCGATTCAGCTTGGCAAATGGAGTCGATCGCCCTCAAGGGTTTTCATATCTTTTGAAACTGTGGTCGCTTCACTAGCAACTCATGACTATGCAAGATGGGCGAAAAGTTGATGTCGCCAAAACCACCTTGTGACCCCTCTATCGATTCAGCTTGGCAAGTGGAGTCGATCGCCCTCAAGGGTTTTCATATCTTTTGAAACTGTGGTCGCTTCACTAGCAACTCATGCCTATGCAACTTGGGCGAAAAGTTGATGTCGCCAAAACCCACCTTGCGACCTCTCTATCGATTCAGCTTGGCAAGGGGAGTCGATCGCCCTCAAGGGTTTTCATATCTTTTGAAACTGTGGTCGCTTCACTAGCAACTCATGACTATGCAAGATGGGCGAAAAGTTGATGTCGCCAAAACCCACCTTGTGACCCCTCTATCGATTCAGCTTGGCAAATGGAGTCGATCGCCCTCAAGGGTTTTCATATCTTTTGAAACTGTGGTCGCTTCACTAGCAACTCATGACTATGCAAGATGGGCGAAAAGTTGATGTCGCCAAAACCCACCTTGTGACCCCTCTATCGATTCAGCTTGGCAAGTGGAGTCGATCGCCCTCAAGGGTTTTCATATCTTTTGAAACTGTGGTCGCTTCACTAGCAACTCATGCCTATGCAACTTGGGCGAAAAGTTGATGTCGCCAAAACCCACCTTGCGACCTCTCTATCGATTCAGCTTGGCAAGGGAGTCGATCGCCCTCAAGGGTTTTCATATCTTTTGAAACTGTGGTCGCTTCACTAGCAACTCATGACTATGCAAGATGGGCGAAAAGTTGATGTCGCCAAAACCCACCTTGTGACCCCTCTATCGATTCAGCTTGGCAAATGGAGTCGATCGCCCTCAAGGGTTTTCATATCTTTTGAAACTGTGGTCGCTTCACTAGCAACTCATGACTATGCAAGATGGGCGAAAAGTTGATGTCGCCAAAACCCACCTTGTGACCCCTCTATCGATTCAGCTTGGCAAGTGGAGTCGATCGCCCTCAAGGGTTTTCATATCTTTTGAAACTGTGGTCGCTTCACTAGCAACTCATGACTATGCAAGATGGGCGAAAAGTTGATGTCGCCAAAACCCACCTTGTGACCCCTCTATCGATTCAGCTTGGCAAGTGGAGTCGATCGCCCTCAAGGGTTTTCATATCTTTTGAAACTGTGGTCGCTTCACTAGCAACTCATGACTATGCAAGATGGGCGAAAAGTTGATGTCGCCAAAACCCACCTTGTGACCCCTCTATCGATTCAGCTTGGCAAATGGAGTCGATCGCCCTCAAGGGTTTTCATATCTTTTGAAACTGTGGCAGCTTCACAGGGCAAATCGGGGCAGTCACGTGATTTTCTTCCCTTTTTCTATCCTTTTCTCATTCAAATGGCCAGAGAAAGAGACGGAGAATTTCCTCGGTCCGCTAGTGTTTGCCATAGCTCCGTTCGTTGCGAGGTGTCCCCTGTGGATCCTTCACTGGTAATGTTAGTTGTCCACCGAAAAAACAGACTAAAACGCTTTGGTCGGGCTGACGAAACTTTTGGTAAAAAAATGACCCGACCAAAGATTTTATAGCAGAGCAAACCGCAAAGGTTTTGTATGCTAGGTTTTTTTTTTATGACTTTGTAGGCTTTGCATGATTTGCACTTTTAAAATCTTTCACTGGTTCATTTTTCTACCGAAAGTTTTGTCAGCGCAATCGAAGCGTTTTTGTCGTGTGGTTTTCTGCGTCGTTCTTAATGTTCGTTTAGTAAGTATTCCACACTCTAGCTGATTCAGGAACTTTTTTTCTCTGTCTCTACGGCCATTTGTTTGCGTGTGTTAGAAAAGGACAGATAATGGGTAGTCACGTGACTTTAACCCTCTCTTCTCTCCTTTTCTAACACACGCGATCAAACGGCCATAGAGAGAGATATAGAAAATCCACTGGATCCGCCAGTGACCCCCCCCCCCCTCTCCACGGCAAAATAAAGCTATCAACTCCGTGCGTGGTCTCTACCTTAATCTGGTATGCTCCATACTTATTACTCCATATTAGCTGTTCATATGTATATGTATGTATGTGTAAAATAATGATTTTATACTCATGCGCTGTCAGTACAATCTAACGAGTTCTTAAATAGTAAAACGTTGCAACACTGTGCAGATTGCTGAACGGGTGAGTGGGGGGGGGGTGTCCGGTCCACCCTAATTTGACGCTGTGGCTGCAGTATCGCGGTGCCTGTGGCTCTGGACTGTGGAGTGTGGACTGGTCATATTTGTTTGGTTTTTTGATGATTGTTTTTTTTCTCCTTTTTTTTCGACCTCTGCTTCGCGTCGCGTGAGCTCGCTGTTCCGAGTTCGGCTCGCGCGTCGCGCGGTGGGGATCTCTTTGCGTCGCCCGCTCGTTTGCGCTCGTTAGCTCGTCAGCTCGTCAGCTCGTTAGTTCGTTAGTTTGTTAAAGTGGTCGTCTTTCACCCGTCGTCGTCATGTCAAGCGACAGCCGGCATGTCTTTGGCGAGGCATGCATGTTGTTATGCTGTTATCGTTGTTGTTGTTATTGTTCGTTGTCCCTCCTCACAGTGGAATGACGTGAAGCAAATTTTAGCGATCGATTATAATTCACTTAAAGAATTGATGTTTGCTAACTGATGCCGCTAATCGGTGAAAGATCTAGCCAATGAGAGTCGAGAATGAACTTCTGAATGATATTCTCGTGAAAATGAAAACTGCGATAGTAATATTCAATAACATAACCTCTAAATCAGCTCTAAATAACATGACCATTTTTAACAATAAAACTAGCGTTTTCGAAGCTAAAATTATGTTTGTCTCATAGAAAAATGACCTCTACGCATGGTCTGTACAATAAACTTTATTCGAAAAGTTCGTTGTTTCCGAAATTATCGTAGCGAAAGGAGTCAAACAGGATAGAAGATGAGATTTCTGACACCAGTTGCAACAATTCAAAATCGAATCTAACTCCGGAGGTGAATTTGAAATTTCCAATTGTTGGAATTCAACGGTCTCCGGTGAGACCAACGAAACAATCGAATATCATCAAAATAAAATGCAATTCCATCGAATATCATACGACGGTGAATGATATTCGATCGCTAAAATTCGCCTGTGGAGAAATGTCTGGTTTGGGCACCGTTAGTTACGTTTTTACGTCAACCGTTAACCTCTATCCTCTCAAAATTTTGTGTAGCAGGCACCAATAAATGTTCGGTACAGAGCAGAGACAAATAGAGACGGAGCACTTTACGCTGAATTACATAGGGAAGATTTGAGGCACACTGAATTGTCGGGGATCCAACAAAATAACATGTTGAACCACAGTCAACACCTTTTGATGTCGCATGGTGTTGAACGGTGACATTCGGTACACACATGGGGGATAGGCTGGGAAGTGTAGAGGGGGAGGAGGGTGCTCACCATTAGACATTAGAAGGGTGTTGACTGTTGTTTTGTTGAATCCGCGAGAATTCAGCGTGCCTCTGCTGCAGCCAGTTAGTGCTCCGTCTCTATGTTTCTCTGGTACAGACAGAAGGTCCTCGACTCAAAGTCCTCCCCAAGTACCTCAACAAGCATCAGGCACCACTCAACGGACTGCATCGGATCGTTTAAAAATGGCAATACCACAAACTAACCTCAAAATATGTACCGCGAGACGCAAACAACGAATCGCAGCTCTTAATGTGAGTCGGGTTGACTCTGAACCCGTCCGAAGTAACGTAAAGTTGGGAGCGCTCCCAACATACGGATGTGCCGTTAAAGAGTTGTGAGGTTAGAATCGCCACATTTTTGGTACGACCCAAAGCCCGTCGGTACCGACAATTTATTGGGTCCCTCAAGTGGAGTCCCTAGGATTCTTCTTCGAGTTGCTCCATTTTTTTTTTTTTTTACCAATTTAATTAAAAAAAAAAAAAAAAAAAGAAGAAGAAGGGAAAAAAATAAGATTACTTGAAGCAAAACTATGTGATAACCGAGGTCATAGACCCCTTTCGATAAAAAAACAAACAAACAAAACAAAACAAAAACAAAAAACCAAACGAGATTGCTCTCTATTTTAGTTAATAATGTGTTTAGTTGAAGCGTTCATTTACGAATGTGTACGAAATTAACAAATTGTCAATTCCCTTCATTCCAGAATGGACAAAATAATTTTTGGGCTGGCTGTACATTGGATAAGAAAATTGGATCAACAATGGACGATTTATTTTCGACAAAAAGTGTTTTCGACGAATTGGGATTGGACGGAATCTCTTGGAACCGAATCGGTTGCCTTAGCCGAAAAACGTGCGTTCCTTTTTCAGTTAGGTAAATGACAGATGTGCTCGTCCCTTAATTCTTGATCGGTTCATAGAGAAATGGATGATTTTTGGACGGAGAGAAAAAAGAACTTAAACATTTTTTGTTCTTTTGTTGCTTGATGTTGAACGCAAAAATTTCTATTTTTTTCAATTTTTTAGCTCTTAGATATGGAAATGGAGGGAGAGAGAGAGATAGAGAGAGAGAGAGAGAGAGAGAGAGAGAGAGAGAGAGAGAGAGAGAGAGAGAGAGAGAGAGAGAGAGAGAGAGAGAGAGAGAGAAATAAAAATTGGTTTCTGTGGGTCAACGTGAGTCGCATTACATGGTTGTTTAGCCCTCAGGAAACATAAACTGAGAATGTTCTCTTATAAGTTTTTAAATAACAATAAATGTCACTTCTCTCGTCCAGAGAAACCTACCGTCTCTATCCTTTGTGCGCCTTTGTTAGTCGCGACTTCCAGAACCGACTCGTTCGCGTCGTCGAAAATTGAGCGATGATTATGATGAATGGTGAATTGCTCGCGCTCCATAGATGGACTTGATGCTTGATGTTGGTTTTCATCGTTTGCCAACGGGGCTGATCGCTGCGATCTATCGGACCAAATAGACGTCGGTTTTTTTTTTTTTTTTTTTTTTTTTTTTTTTTTTTTTTTTTTTTTTTTTGCAATGAGGAACCAACTTCTACTACTGATCTCGTATGTAGTTGGCTTATTTTTGCAAGAAATCGTTTGTCTAATAAAATTTGGACCGAGTCGTTGCCCGTTGCCCTGTAGTGAATTCGCCCGACTCGTATAAATCACGTTTAAATTGTGACTGTAATCTGATTGTCAAGCAAGCGCGCGGCTCTGTGTGTAACATAGCGCGGTCCAGATTGATTGTGACGTCATGCGTCATCCTAAAAGGCAAACTTTCCACAGTTCTGACTGGAGTCAATAGGGCGCAAAATTTTAATTGGCGACAATGGGTCTATTGCGTACTTTAACAATATGACACATTAATTTTAAGGTAAAATTCGGCGAAAATAACGATGAGCATATTACAAACTTTCAAAATCCACTCGTTAATTTTAGAAATCACTTTCATTTCGAACAGCCCGCGCTACACTAGACTCTATTATCACCGACGTACAACTACATAGACGGAACCACTGCGTTTTTGTAAACATAACTTACAAACATTTTGAATGTGTCGTTTAGATGCGTACATTCCTTATATCATTTTGTAATCTTTGATAAGCCGCGGAAAAGACCAGACAGCAAATGCAGCCAATATTTTATTTACTTAGAAAAAAATTCCATCATTTTGTAGTCACGACGTTGTTTACATATGTATACACGGTAGTTCCGACTACATAGTAGTATGACGGTGCAAATTGTGTCTAGTGTAGCGTAGAGTCCCTATTTATGAAAGAGTCTCGCCATACGAGGTTCCATCTCTCTAATCGTATAATCGATTACACTCCTATTTGCCCAATTCTGGGACCAAATAATGTACGGTCCTGAGCGTAACTTACGCACGGTCATGTGACCGTGCGGAAGCTCTCTGATTGGTCGAAACCGCACGCAAGATGCACGCAATTCAATGCTCGGGACCGAACATTATTTGGTCCCTGAACTATGCGTATGTTCGACTGAAGTAATATACTTTACTACTTAATTACTTTACTTTCTTATACTTGTGCTTCTGAAATCTGAAATGAATCGTCTTTCGGTGTTGATCTGTTTTCAGTGGGCTAACGAATACTTGTCCAGAGATGTTTGTGGAGCAGCCTCCCTCCCTGTTGGGCACCGTGTCCTCTTTGGGCAGCTCACAGCGGCGAGCCAGAGCCCTCGCCGACATTGTGCCATCTTGTGGCAGTCTTAAGGTAAGAAATACTCTCTCTATACAGTGTGTTCAGAAAGTCCGTCCCCCCCCCCCCCTATCTAACTTTTTGTCGGTTGATTTTTTCAAAAATCGCCGAAACACGTCTATACTAATTTTTTCCAAGGAATCTTATGAGCTACATGAAAAATTCCGAGGGGCCCCCCTTGGGGGGTTTTTGGGGGGCAACTTCGTTTTTTCAAATGGGAAGGGGGGTTTTTTTATTACACCATTCGATTCTCCTTAAAAAATAAAAAATTTTGACGCAAACCGCACCCCAAAATTCTTACTACAACAAAAGTTATGGGGGGTCAAAGTTTCAAGTAGACCCTTGCCCCCCGATTTTTTTCTCGTACCAGAAAAGTCGTGGAGAGATGATCTTGATGTCAAATGAAAGCTATTATCAAGGGCTACAATCTCACAAAATTTTACGTCCTTACAACTTCCCCTTCAATTACATACTCATACGCAACACACGCATTTAAAGTAAATGTATTCTCTGCGAATCAAGTGTGGGTATTGCGTTTTAAGACTATTGTGCGCGGGGAAATGGAGCGCTGTGCTGTACTCACACATACCATTGCTTTTTACAAGACTGGCGCACAGTGTGTCGAGGCAAGTTGATTTCAAACTTTCCATTCGTGAAAATCTTATTCGTGTTAATGTTTTCTGGCGTTTCAGGCCGAAAGGTTACGGCTTTTTTTTGTGGCTTTGCTAACTGCTTTGAATTTCCGTCAAGACGGCTCTCCTACGATGCTTCTATCTCAAGAAAAAAACAAGGGGGGCGCGGAACTTTTGCCTCAGTTGAACCCCCCTTTTGCAATTGAAGGGGGGGGGGGGTTGTAAGGACGTAAAATTTGGTGAGATTATAGCCCTTGATAATAGCTTTCATTTGACGTCAAGACCATCTCTCTACGACTTTTCTGGTTCGAGAAAAAAATCGGGGGGGGCAAGGGTCTACTTGAAACTTTGACCCCCCATAACTTTTGTTGTAGTAGGAATTTTGGGGTGCGATTTGCGTCAACATTTTTTATTTTTTAAGGAAAATCGAATGGTGTAATAAAAAACCCCCCTTCCCATTTGAAAAAACGAAGTTGCCCCCCAAAAACCCCCCAAGGGGGGCCCCCGAAAATTTTCATGTAACTCATAAGATTCCTTGGAATAAATTAGTTTAGACGTGTTTCGGCGATTTTTGAAAAAATCAACCGACAAAAAGTTAGATAGGGGGGGACGGACTTTCTGAACACACTGTATACTATTTATCTGCACAATTACCTATTCATTTCAATCTATCTCATTTTTTCAATCAGTGTATTTATTTCCTCTGTTGCAAATAGTTCATGTTCCATGTATTTCTCTATGGCCCTAGTCCTTTATTTTGTGAAGAAAAGACGCTATCTCTACGGAGAGAAAGCTTGCATGATACGTGATCTCAATTTTCGGTAGTGATTGTGAATCTTCTGCGTTTAGTGCCGTTTGCCGCTCCCAGAGCGCTGACGTTCGATTAATGTCAAATTACCCCCCCCCCCCCCCCCCCCAAGTAATAAAGATTTAAGATAGCGGAGTGTCGGGTACTCGATAATCATCTGAAGAATGTTTTTTTTTGCAAAATATCTCGTCAATAAATTTAAAAACAAGGCTGAAAAGTTCTTAAAAACGGAATACCGTAAATCCAATCTAGTATCGAATGTAGAGTCTAGATATCTTTTTGGCCCCTAAAAAATTAAGCCTAGCTGGCCCAAATGCCCCCTAAAAATCTCGGCGAAATGAGAACTCTAGTTGTTACCCCCGTGGTCCCGGGTTGGAATCCCGGCTGAGGTGACAAGATTTGACGATCTCAGATCTAGTCACATCTCACATCTCGAAAGGACATGGATGCACTGGCGCAACCAGGATCTCATCTATCTCTCTCATTTCCCATTTGAATGTATAAGTAGAAAAAGGACAGAAAGAGGGGGTTTTATCTCCCCCTTGTCCATCCTTGTCTAACATACGTGTCTTAATGGAGAAAAGAGAGAGATGAAGAAACTCTCGTTGCGCTACTGCATGGATGTAACTCTTCTCTCTTTCATCTTCCCTTTCTTCTTCTCTCTTCCATTTCGTCTGTTGGGCCCTAGTTGGCAAAAGAGGACATGTACACTTAAACTTTAAAAAAAAAAAAAAAAAAAAACGCAAAAAACAAAAAAAAAACTAGTTCTAAGGATAAATCAATGTGAACAACCCCTTCCAGAATTTTTTTACGTATCTCTCTTTAAATATTGAGGGACCAGTCATCACTCATCAGCTTTGGTGGCGGCCGGCCGCCCGCCGACGCGACGCAAGTACTATATGGATCGCATCGGCTCAACCGTACGGTAGGTCACCAAGGATGGTCCGATTTCCCTCGCAAATCGATGGCCGATTTGGCACGGTACAATGACACGCATAAAAATTCATTGTCTCGCGACCGAAATTTGAATGTGACCCGCATTCGGCGCATTTGCATACCGCGCCACGCTTAATAGAGCCTTATCTGCGAATGCGTTGTACTCTAAATGTGAGCTTTGCTTCGCTATTACGACCGACCGCATACCTCATCAGATTTTAATCTCTCTGCAACATTCGCTATGGAACTCTTGCAAGGTGTTGATGGAGTAGGTTAACGAACCGTCAATTCCAATGTAAAAAGCTGAAACCGTTTAAAAAGTCCAATATATGTAGACTGTTTTAGTAAAGCGATATATCGTATCGATTGCCGTTCGAGGGCCTCTGGTTCCAAACAAACTCTGGTTCAATGTAATTTCCCCATAAACGAATTTTTGATCGGAAATTTAGACTATTAAATCAAACAATTAATGCGACCTTTTTGCGATTATGAATTCTACGTCCTCGAAAATGCTTAATTATGCCTGGTTCCTTGACTAAAACTGCCAAAATCAACAAGATATTACAGATTAAACGATGCGTTTGGAGGTTGGAAGCACCCAAATGTTATTGTTGTTGTTGTGGAGTTGGCGGGATTTCGGGCGATTCTAACCTACAAATGCAACATTTAATCTGTAATATCTTATTGATTTCGGCAGTTTTAGTCAAGGAACCAGGCATAATTAAGCATTTTCGAGGACGTAGAATTCATACTCGCAATAAGGTCGCATTAATTGTTTGATTTAATAGCCTAAATTTCCGTTCAAAAGTTCGCTTATGGGGAAATTACATTGAACCAGAGTTTGTTTGGAACCAGAGGCCCTCGAACGGCAATCGATACGATATATCGCTCATTAACGAAAACAGTCTATTCCAATGTAAATAGCTTCGGAACATGTAAATGAAACCGTTTAAAAAAGTCCAATACTCACTCCTTGCAGTGCGGAAACTTCGCTCGAAGTTCAGATTGAACATCCATCTATGTATGTATGGACTACGCACAGAGTTGGGCAAATGTGGGTGGTGTGTATGTTGCACAGCTCCACAGATCGTAGATCTACCCTTAAAATAAGTATAATAATGGTACGTGGCTCTGCAGTGCGAAGATCTACGCACCGTTTCATTTTGATCCGATTTGTCTCTAAATAAAGGTGCAGAGCTCTATACGGATTGTGGACCTACGATCAAAATCGATCACACGATAACCGTGGAATTGTAATCGTCGTTTTTTTGGAGGGCGATTTGCTAGTTCGAATGCGAAAGTGTTCAACGAACACCCCCCAGTTCGATCTTTTTCATGGGTTCAAATAGACGAACTGCAACGTTGCCAAATTGCACGCTACGCCATTGATTATTAGAAGTTAGGAATTTTATTTTTCAGGTGTCCTTTCTATAAGCTCAGTTCCCTTTTTCTTTACATTGAAGCTGCATCGGTGCAACGCCGGTGAAAAATAATAATAATAATATTAATAATAATAATAAGGATAAAAAAAACCGCACGGTAGTTGAAATTCGTTCACCGGCTCACCTTGCAGAGCGTGCGCGCATGATGGAGATCAAGGAGGGGGGAAGGTGGCAGTGTGCAGTCGCCACTGTGTTTTTTTTTTTTTTAATATTTTTTTTTTATATTTTTTTTTATAGGTCATTGGCAGCACGGTGCGCGGTGCTGCGCGCGCGCGCGAGCCTCAGCACCCAGCCCAGCGCACAGCATCGGCTGCTCTGCATATCGCATCTGCATAATGTGTGTTCGGAGTCGGACTATGGTTGCAGTCGGCGAGCGCACATTGGATCTCAGTGGATCTTAGAAAACTATATCTATCTATATCTAGTTTAAGTGGGAGCTATATAGCCAGACCTTTTTTTTTGTATTTTATTCACATAATTTATTTTTTAAATAAAAAACACAGTAGAGAAAACAATAATGAAGTTTTAAACGCAAACGTTTCGACTTGAATCACAGCCATCCTCAGTGCAAAAAATAATAACAATAAACCCAAACTGGGAAACCGACACAGCAATCGAAAACCATAACAAAAGCAGAAACTTAACTGACTAAAAGATCCCACTCCTTAAACTTAGCTCCCACTTCTACTATGTATTGAGTTAGCCATTGCAAATTCCATTCTATAACTAATCTGTCTATATTGGAATAGAATCGATAGAATATCTTAACCACAAAATAATACAATCAGAACGGAAACTCTGTCGGATTTTGAAGCAAATTCATTCCGCGTCCGCGCCATTATGGGATATAGGATGTTTACATCTGGATTCGCGCGCGGGATAAAAAAAAATATATAGGACATGATCCGCAAAATTTTCATTCTGAAACGCCAGTAGAATAAAAGCGAGGTCGGAAACTATAAGATTTCTTTCCAGAATTTACAGAAATTAATGAGTTTCAAACACAAATCAACCACATCCGCCATGATGCCCTTAAAACTTGATATTTTTCCACGAAATTTTGAGGATGACTATTCGAGGGTTCGACAGACCGATTTACGTGTTCACCGCAAAAAAGGGCCCTTATTTCAGCTACCTCCTTAACGGATCTGTTGCATACTTTTGCTACAACAATATAGAACCTTGATTCTTACGTAAAATTCGGCGAAAATAACGATGCACACAATTTTATTAAAACGTTCAAAATCCACTCATTAACTCAGGAAATCACCTCAATTTCAAACAGCGCGAACTGCACTAGACACTATTTGCACCGGTATACTACTACATAGACGGAACCACCGGACATAAGTGAACAACATCGTAACTACAAAATCATGGAATTCTCTTCTACATACATGAACTATTGGCTGCATTTGCTGTCTGGTCTTTTCGGTTTACCAAAGATTACAAAATAATATAAGAAATGTACGCATCTAAACGAAACATTCCAATGTTTGTAAGTTCTATTTTTGTTTACATAAACGAGATGGTTCCATCTATGTAGTTATAAGTCGATGATAAAGTGTCTAGTGTAGCGCGGGTTGTTTGAAATGGAAGGGATCTTCTGAGTTAATGAGTGGATTTTGAAAGTTTTTAATGTGCGCATCGTTATTTTCGCCGAATTTCACGTTAGAAACAGTGAGTTATATTGATGTAGCATAAGTATGCAACAGACCCAATCAATTATCAAAATGTCCGTGAAGTTTAGGAGCAAAACTTGTCTTGTCCTGATAAAAATCTCGGTTTTGTATAAGTGTGCGGCGTTATCAGCTAAGCTGCGCGGCCGGTTGCAGCCATGCAGATTGCAGGAGCCATAGGCCATGGCTATAGAGGAGCGTTTGTTTGGCTCACTATCAGTCGCATCGCATCTCGATCTGACCATCTCTCCCATCTGTGGATTGTGGTCCGGCCGCGGATGGTGCGTCCTGTGCTATAGTGTTGCGGTCGTGGCCGCAGCTATCAATCAACTGGTGGAAAGTGTATCAGTTAATTACCCAGGCCTAATGCTCCCCGATTTGGTTGAAAGTTCTCCTCTGTTGCCGGCTCGGGCGACAAATCGGTACACGGAATTCATATGCCCATCTATAGCTCGTGTAAGTTCCAAGGTCCTTGTGAACAGGTCGGTCCGACAGCGCTGTGTACTACAGGATGATCCGAAAGTCCCGGGACGGCTTCGTGACTTTTGAACGGCTGCAGATAAAAAAACCAAACTTGGGGGATGTTTATAACTTAATAGGATCTACTTTTTGGCGTACCCGAAAATTCCGGGGGGCACCCGTAAAGGGGGGTTTCGCCCCCCCAACTCAAAATTTTCGAATGGCAACCCCCATCTTGTGATACCTTGTTTGGAAGGACATAAAATTCTAAGACTTTTGTCGCAAACCGGAGGTCGATATCGTGTTTCGTCTTCGATCTATCGATAGTCAAAGTTCGATTTCGACCCATTTTCAAAAAATCAGAACTCCCATTTGAACAGACGAACTTTAGAAAACTAGGAGTCAAAAATACTCTAAAAAGCAAGTCCTGTTCAGAAAAAAGTACGGTTTTGATATTTGTCTAGTCTTAGGGCCCCCCAAAATTATTTAAAAACATGACCACTCATCAGGGGGGTTATCTCAAAAATTCCGAGCCACGACCCCTATCGAGTGATACATCGCTTGTAAGGGCACACAAAACTGAGCATTTTGGAGCAAACCGCTGGTCGATATCGTTTTTGGTTTTGAAATAATGAAATAATGAAAATTTCTATCAGGATACTACTTTCTTTTGAAAGCCGAAATACTTAATTGTATCAAAATTCGATTTTTTTTTTTTTTTTTTTACACCATAGTCATTGGAAATGTGTAGGCTATTCTGGTGCTGTGACCATACTATGATAGTAACACCAGATTTTTTTGGTAAAAGCACTAAACTCTCCGCAGTTCACATATCTTTGTGCTTCTGGTAAAGGATTACTAGAATGTGGCTCTTGCGAACTTTTCCTACACGGGATTGAAGAGTTGATTCTTGCATAGAAACCTGTAAAAATGACGATGAGTACACTAAAACTTCACAAAATTCACTCTCAGAATCGAGCTTAATGGCGGTTCGACGGAGGTATCATGAGACATTCCTATCTAAATTGAGACAAACCTCTGTGTTTCTAAAGAGAAAGTGGCATAGTAGATAGGAATATCCCATGATACCTGCATCGAACTGCCATTACAATCTTGCCATTTATGTAGTTAGGTATGTTGGTTTATCACTGAATTTTAAACTTTCTCGGAGTGATTTTTGTGATTTTTGCTGGTTTTTACATCAGAATGGACTATTCATTTACTTACAGCCAAACTTTGCAAGATCCCCTTTGAAGAATTAGCTTTTCCAGTGCAGTGTCTTTCCGTGACCAATATTTTTATCACTTCAAACATGCTAATACTCGCGACAGTGGCGTCGCGTGCCATCTGGCAACAATGCCACTGCTCCATTTAAACTCATCAAATATATCGAATTTTCCTTGTGCACTGTGCACCCCCTGAATTCGATATTTTACATGAGTTTAAATGGATGGAAGACAGTGTTGCCAAATTGCACGCGACGCCACTGACTCGCGAGAACCAGTCAACTATAATGCCTAATCTGTAGAAATCATTTTTCAGCTTATTAAGGTTTTGATTGAGCTGTACAGTAAACTTAGATAGGATTATTTTGTACGACCAAAGTGCGCCGATGCGCCGAGTCTGACTTTATGCTTCGATTAAATGAGCGTCATGTAATGTTATTTGCCTAGCCTCCTAGGCACTTCTCAAAGTGGCTCGCAAAATGCCCCAATTTTCTTTCGCCTAGGGACTCCAGACAGATGTGACAGAAAGTTCCGAGCTTTGATCTTCGTGCTTTGTGCTTTGATGCGCTGCTTCAAGCGAATTCCTCGATAGACATGTTGTGAGTGCAACTCAGCTGCCACGAGCAGGAGTATATGTTTTGCGAATTCCCGAGAGAGATCCCCGCCATGCGCCATGCCATGCCAGACGCGAATCCGGAAATCTTTCTTTCTCTCTCCTCCTGTCATTTGAACGCGTGGGTTGGATGAAGATAGAAACCAGGGCAGTCAGTCCTTTTTCCGCTGACTTTCACTCCTATATCTTTGTCCTTTTTTGACTCGTTCATTTGAATAGGGGGAGAGAGAGAGAGAGAGAGAGAGAGAGAGAGAGAGAGAGAGAGAGAGAGAGAGAGAGAGAGAGAGAGAGAGAGAGAGAGAGAGAGAGAGAGAGAGAGAGAGAGAGAGAGAGAGAGAGAGAGAGAGAGAGAGAGAGAGAGAGAGAGAGAGAGAGAGAGAGAGAGAGAGAGAGAGAGAGAGAGAGAGCAAGAGAGAGAAAGACAGAGAGAGAGAGAGAGAGAGAGAGAGAGAGAGAGAGAGAGAGAGTTTTCGGGAGGGAGTGAAAGACGAATTCCTTGATCAGCCTCCTTGATCATCTTCCCGCAATCCCTTAACTGAGATGCCATCGAAGATGACTTTGACTGCAACGATCTAAATATACAAAGTGAAACACTCACTGCAGACGTATTATACCTATACGTCGTCTACCTCAGAATGGAACGAAAAGTAGGTTTATCAAGATCAAAGAAAATCCGATCCCTATAGGTTCCACAAAAAAAAAAAAAAAATTGAAACGCGTGCATTTTGTGTTCTGTAATGCTGCGACCAAAAACCAGACAACAAGCAAGAGAGAGAAAATTCTTGAAATCAGAAATCAATTTCAAAAATCAATGTGCACTCAGAAAAAAAGTAGGTTCTGATTTTTAACTAAATAAATGAATACTTGAACGTATGAGCGAAACGTAAAAACTGTGAGTTTAACCAGTTAATAGTTCAAAAGCCTCCGTACAGTGCTCATTTAACTATTTTAAATGGAAAAACTGATAGTTTTTAAATTTTGCCCATACTTTTAAGTATTCAAATAATTAAATTCAGCACCTTTTTTTTCAGTGCAGTTGATGACGGGGGGCCACCCGCCACTGCGCTGAGGAAACCTTTTTATTACTCTTTTTGTATATGCTGCGATCCCCGATAATTATCGTCCAAACGAGTAGTGATGCCGTTACAAGCAGAGTTTCGATAAATGAGGTAAATCGAGCTTGGTTCCAAACAACCAGCCGCACTACAGAGGGGATTTCTGGGAAGTGCGTTTGAGGCAGCCAGAATGGAAATCTCTTACGGACATATTCCCAGCTGCTCTTCCAGAGCACCGCCCTTGTAATTTTAAATGGGAAAACAGACTTACGAGCAGACCCGTCATTTTGGTGGGCTTTTAATTGATGATTAGGCGCAAGGCTCTCAAAACGTCCCCTCTGCTCTTCCGGGGCACCGCCCACGTAATTTTAAATGGGAAAACAGACTTACGAGCAGACCCGTCATTTTGGATGCCTTTAAATCGCTGATAAGGCGCAGGGCTCTCAAAACGTCCCCTCTGCTCTTCCGGGGCACCGCCCACGTAATTTTAAATGGGAAAACAGACTTACGAGCAGACCCGTCATTTTGGATGCCTTTAAATCGCTGATAAGGCGGAGGGCTCTCAAAACGTCCCCTCTGCTCTTCCGGGGCACCGCCCATGTAATGTGAAATGAGAAAACAGACTTACGAGCAGACCCGTCATTTTGGTGGGCTTTTAATCGCTGATAAGGCGCAGGGCTCTTAAAACGCCCCATCTGCTCTTCCGGGGCACCGCCAATATAATTTTAAATTGGAAAACAGACTTACGAGCAGACCTGTCTTTTTGGTAGGCTTTTAATCGCTGACAAAACGCAGGGCTCTCAAAACGTCCCCTCTGCTCTTCCGGGGCACCGCCGACGTAATTTTAAATGGGAAAACAGACTTACGAGCAGACCCGTCATTTTGGTGGGCTTTAAATCGCTGATAAGGCGCAGGGCTCTCAAAACGTCCCCTCTGCTCTTCCGGGGCACCGCCGACGTAATTTTAAATGGGAAAACAGACTTACGAGCAGACCCGTCATTTTGGTGGGCTTTAAATCGCTGATAAGGCGCAGGGCTCTCAAAACGTCCCCTCTGCTCTTCCGGGGCACCGCCGACGTAATTTTAAATGGGAAAACAGACTTACGAGCAGACCCGTCATTTTGGTGGGCTTTAAATAGCTGATAAGGCGCAGGGCTCTCAAAATGTCCCATCTGCTCGTCCGGGGCAGCGCCCATGTAATGTTAAATGAGAAAACAGACTTACGAGCAGACCCGTCATTTTGGTGGGCTTTTAATCGCTGATAAGGCGCAGGGCTCTCAGACATCCCATCTGTTCTTCCGGGGCACCGCCAATGTAATTTTAAATGGGAAAACTGATAGTCTTTAAATTTTGCCCTTAATTTTAAGTATTCAAATAATTAAATTCAGCACCTTTTTTTCAGTGCAGTTGATGAAGAATTTTTTAAATTTTTTTTATTTATTTTTTTTACGCGATACAGTTGGCAACCATTGACCTAGTCACAGGTCTTATCATCTCGGGTGCTCGGTTCTCGAATACTCTTTATCAAAACTTGGGAATAAACGAGGATTATATTAGAAAAGGGCGGGGTGGATAGGTCATAGGGTCAACGGTTATTGACCCCGGTGAAAATAACTAGCAGTGGATGAGTGTGGATCAGTATATCAGTGTCCTAAAAATCAACATAACGGTGATATCGGAAAAATGTGAATGCTTTCACCGGAGATTTTTTCGTTCTTTTTTTTCATCAAGGAAGCGGACAAAAACTTTGCTGATAGGCATCTCCATCGCGAGATGATTTTTTGTTTTTTTTTGTTTTGTTTTTTGTTTTGTTTTTATCAACTGAACTGTCACGCGAACAAACAGGTCTCAATTAATGATGATCTCATCTCTGGTGCCGGCTTATTTTTGACTGTCGCACATCGAAATGAAAAGATACATTTTTTTTTGTTGCTTCATCAGGGATGTTTCTCTCTCTCTGTCCATTGCTAAAAGCGATTCAATAGTCGATTCTGGTGTAAAAACCTAAAATACAAAAAACAAAAAAAAAAGGATGGCAGCAGTAAATATT
Organism: Trialeurodes vaporariorum; assembly: GCA_011764245.1. Lineage (NCBI taxonomy): Eukaryota > Metazoa > Arthropoda > Insecta > Hemiptera > Aleyrodidae > Trialeurodes > Trialeurodes vaporariorum. The sequence goes on from VMOF01000388.1 coordinate 5,545,562, forward strand.
TCCGAAATCCACTCATAAACACAATGAACGCTTTTATTTCCGCGAGCGTAAAGGTAGCTCAGAGCAGTAATAAATGGGAGATTCCCATGTGCCTCAAACAATTATTTAAAACGACGGAAAATAAATGAAAAATTCATCAAGAACAATTTCGATTAGAGGACTTTCTTTTGTAATGCATAGTATACGACCCCTTACCTTGCTTTACGTATTGTTGCGTGCTTCTGGTATTTTTGCTTTCTCTTTTTTTTTCAGCGTATTTTTAAAGAAGGAGGAAGGGGGAGAAAAATTTGGAAGGACCAACGAAGAAAAATCTATAATTCGCGATTGCCATTAAATTTGTCAGCTTTATTAGCTTTTGAATGTCTAGAGGATTTTGATTTATGAATATGCAAAGGGTCAATATTTTCATGGAGTTAGTTAAATTAATGAGTGGCGTGGTTTTCACCTGTACAGGCATTTTACGAGCCGGTATTTAAATTGCCTCGACGACATATTAAAGTCAAATACACATTCGTTAACAAACGTTGCTTGAAGCAAAAGACCAAAAGAACGGTCTCTGTGAACATGATGATTGATGGCAGTAGCGTACACAGGAAATTGTCTTTCTCTCTCTATCCCCATTTGAACACGTGAGTAGGGAAAGGACAGAAACAGGGGCTCGAACGTGTCTTCAGCCCCCATCGCTTTCCTTTTCTAACTCATACACTCTAAAGGGAAAAGAGCGAGAGAGACTTATTCCTGCGTACGCCATTGATTGATGGGGTTTAAGTACTGCCATCTCATTCTAATCTCAAAAATCGTACATTGCGACATCTTCATGAAATTTTTTGGCTGAAATGAATTCCTCGAGGCATTTCAACGCGATTTTGATAATAATATGTCGTAAAACAAGGCCCTGTTTACGAATTCCGAAACTAGAAAGAGATGGGTATACATGGGGGTCACGGGAGAGTGAGTGAGATAGTTTGGAACGCTACGCGAGTTTTATCGGTACCGATTGCGACCGATGAGTGCATTGTTGTGGTTATTGGCTAACCGTTGACTTAGCACTAAAACCGTCTATAGACCTGTTTAGTGATGACGTCACGATCGAAATTGGTTCCAAACCAATGCTCTATCTTAGAGTCCCTATATGTAGAGAGTTAAGACAAGAGAAATCATGTGGGCGCCGCCATTGGATGCGATTTTGCACATTTGTTTACATTCTGAGGCCGTTGCGTTTTGCTCCACAGCAAAGATTACAGTTCCGCTAAGTTTGAAACGACGTAATCTTTCCCTGCTTTTGTTGATCGACATGTATTAACGCTTTTTAATGATTCTTTTGAGATTTATAGACATTCTTGTGGTGCATTATGATTAAAATTAACAGATTCGTCGCAAATTAACTCTTTTATCTGTAAAAGACCGTTGGTAAACAAAACAAAAGTGCAAAATCGCATCCAATGGCGGCGTCCGTAGAGCCTAAAATTCATCGACCAATCAGAAGTTGACTACCCTCTTGTCTTAACTCTCTACATATAGGGACTCTACTCTGTCTCGCTCACTTTCTTGGAATTACCCATAAGAAATCAGATGAGCCTATCTATATCCTAGAATTTTGTGTCCATAAGAAAGTGTGAGTGGGACAAGGACAAAACATAGGACTTTCTTCGATATAACTATGATTGTACATTGATGCGCGATGTTTCAAAAACTTTGTTGTAGCGTTCTCATATTTGAAGGTACGTGGAATCCTATGGTGTAATAAAATCTGAGAGAACTTGTTGTTTACTATTTTTTTATAGCACGAATTTGCATTTGAAAATTTGGATCCGATTTCTTACGGGAAATCGTGAGATAGCGAGTGGGATGGAGCATTTGTTTGGAACCAATTTTTTTCGTGACGTCACACTAAACAGGTCTATCCTATCGGCGAACGATTCTGCCCGGTTCTTTAGTCTTTATATCAAATCCACAATCCACGCAGTTGTCCTGAGTGAATACCTGCGTCGCCTGCGTCTACGTGCCCCGCATACTCGCCCTGTGCGTCGCGTCCTTTTATTGGTTCAAGTTTGGTGTCCGGACCGGAGGAATGGGAAAGGGTTGAGGGGTTAAGGGGAAGGCAAATGTAGGGATGATTGGAGGGGGGGGGGAGTCTGCAAAAGCTCGTTCCTATCTTCCTGTGTTATGTACTTATTTACACGTGTGTGTATGTGTGCGCGTGTGTGCGTGTCTACTCCTTCATTGTCGTCTCTCGTCTTCACGAAGCATAGTTGCCGGGTCGTTCAGGAAAATCGATCAATCAAAGTCTATTTCATATAAATCTGTGGAAAATGATCGGTAGTTAGGTAATTCATTCAATCGATACTTTTGCGTAGGGATCCTTCAGGGACCAAATTATGTTACGCGGCTTGACGGTCCTCCGAAATACGTTGGATAGTGCGCGTACTTGAGTATGGTTGCGTGTGGTTTATACCCCCCGTAAGTGCTCACAGATCATCATGCGTGCTAAACCGTGAGGCAGAGTTGGGCAAAAAATTTATTCGGAGATTATTCGGTGAGTCAGGCAACGCCGAGTCAATCGAATTATTCGACGAATAATTCTACAATTGACCTATACCTTCCGTGTGTTTCCCTTTCCTCAGCTCAGGTAGCAAACCCAGTTTTCAGTGTTGCCGGAGTCATTTCATTATTTCTGATTATTCGGTTGCCCAACTCTGCCGTGAGGACGTAACATAATTTGGTCCCTGGGGTGGAAAACGATCATCGATTGATGTTCACAAGCTATCAAAATATCATTTTCATGGGCGTTCGCAGACAAATTTCGTTGAAGCCCGATGGAAGGTCTAGAGGTGGACACCACCTTCCAATGGCCGGTCTGGGGGAGCCCCCTCTCTTAATATGGGGGGAGGCAGTGGCGGATCCGAGAAGCCTCAAATTTTGCCTTTTTTCTGTAGAAAAAAGCCCGAAATTTCTTCCACCAATGCTTCGAATTTCAAAATTCCACAGGCGTGCCCCCCCCCCCCCAGAAACGTTTTCTGGATCCGCCCCTGGGGGGAGGTCACTTTTTCTGCCAAATGGTACAGCTTAAGTTATTGTAGGTGTATCAAATATTGATGATAGTGATAGTGAGACAAATGCTACTATTCCTTGCGAAAATGAGTTAAAATTACAAATTAAACTATAATTATAAAGTTCGTCAACTATAAATAATATACTGCTAATATTCTGCTGTACTCTCGCCCTGTCTGGCAACACTGCCTTGGACTGAATCACTTATTCAACTGCTCCGCTTCTGATCTGATACTTCTATAATAGCAAATTGCAGTCGACCGCCTTGAGATACAGGTATACTGACAATGAGTCTCGCTTAAAGTTGCCGGATTTCGCTGTGGATTAATTATTGGTATAAATGCGTGGATTTTGTATACGCGAGCGAGATGTGGATCATTGAGTCTAGACTGTAGAAGAAAGGATTAGGGTGCAATTCAGAGACTCGACGAAAAAACCTCCTTGCGATGATGGCCTTGGCTTGAGAATACCTTGCGAGCTTTGCCCATTTGAACAGTGTATGAGAGACATGGCTGCCGTTTTGCGTGTAATTCATGTCTTTTTTCAATTCATCGATGATTTCACCGGTTGAGGAAAGATTACACTGTTCCGTTCAGGGTATGACTGTAATGCACGCGAAAATACTCGCATCTGTGATGTTTTCTCAACAGGTCTATAGAGTCGTCGATGACTTTGAAAAACTGGCGGATATTTTAATGAATTAACGGAGTTTCCGCACCAATTGAGAAAATCTTACAGATCGGAGTATTTTCTTGTATTACAGTTATACGCTTAACTTTAACTGTGTAATCTTTTCTCAGCTGGTGAAATCATCGGTGATTTGAAAATTACCATTAATTTTACGCAAAACGGCAGCTCTGAGAGATGATGAGGCAGATCATCAGGAAACGAACCTTTTTGGGCTTTTGGAGGCACTTTTTCGAGATAGCTCTAACGATGTACCATGGAGTTTTAGAAGAGCGTTTTCTTGATTTCCTGCACGTTTTGATGCGTCGCCATCTCTTAAATACAGTGTTTAAATGGAAAATTCCCAAAGAATTCTCAAGCCAAGGTCATCGCAAGGAGGTGTTTTCGTTGAGGCTCTGAATAACACCCCTAGAGTACGACCTTTGTTTGAAAACAGTAGATAAGCAACAGCCCAACAGGTCATCTGTTCTCACTAGTTCAGGTTAGGTGTTCTGTTTTAAGGTCGTCCACAAACTGAAGGATGTATCTATACTTTCAAAGTTTTGTCAAATGTGCACTTTATCGTAATTAAATAATTTTGAATAAGTGTGTTTGCTGGGAAATTGTTGACGTTTCAAAATTGTGTCGCATCGAAACACGATTTTCTCGAGTCTGACTTTGTGATTTTAAAGTGCTCTTTAATAAGTAAGATTATAAATAGTTAACAAAGGTTACAAGTTTAATGAAAAGCCAAAGATTAAATGTGTCTATTTATTTGATTTCATAATGCATTATTGTGATGAACGTCTTTGGTACTTTGGTAAAATACCGGCCATTGCATTGGCTTGCGTGAAATTTGGCAACGCTGTTTTGTGTCCATTTGAACCCGTGTATAAGGTCGAATGCGGATGTGTTCACCGAACACTTAATAGTTCGATCTTTTTAATGGGTTTAAATGGACAAACTGCAATGTTGCCAAATTTCCGCTACGCCACTAATACCGATGATTTGTCGCAATGAGCTCCTTCCTCTCCTCTAAAACGGCGAAACGAGCTCTACCAAATAACGAATTGATTAATATTATGTCATGATTATAGTTTATTATTTAATAAAAAAAATGAGTGAATAAATAGTAAAGAAGTTTGAGCCAGATTTCATACACTCGTCCTATTTCCCGCTAGCTATCAAAAACTCTGGTGATAACAGAATCATTGTTGACAGAATGACAGATCCGTGTCTTTCGGTTACAGATCAGGTTTCAAAGGGCAATAAACTCGCTCGCTTGGTAGTACTACTTAACTTAGTACTTACTCGATTCTTGTTCCGAACTAATAAAGTCCAATAGTTTCACTCGCGCGAACCGTTGTCTTTTATGATGTGTTTCGGCCACCCCCCCCCCCCTTCCCCCCTTCACCGTCTTCTTTCTTCTTTCTCTCTCTTTCTATTACTTGATGCGATCCTGAAGTAAGTGCCGCACAATGGAATTGAAAAATCGATTTTTCCGATCATGAGAAATTGTGGTTTTTTTGCTGTTAAAAAACGTAAAAGTGCGATGATTTTTCTTACGAAATTCTTGTTGTTTGACTCATTTTAAGCTCTTTAATGTAGGATTTCCTATATTTCTAAGTTCGATCTCGCTGAATAATTTTCTTAATTTTTTCTTCGCCTGTCTGAAGTAAGATTCTGGCTACACTGATAGCGTCATTAATTTCATTTAAATTTTTGATTTTTTTTTTTTTTTTTTTTTCTGAAAGCATCAATTTTATTGTAAGGGGAGTTCCCTTAGAGTTGCGCAATTTTTTAGCCAAATTACAAAAATATTGGTCCCAGATAGATGGAGAAATCAAGCACTGACATTTTGGCAAAATATTTTGCTAGCTAGGGATAGGGGCATTCAATCATTATTTTAAATTGCCCCTACAACCCCCACATAGCCTAACATTTTGCTAGAATTTCGGTGCTTGATTTTTCCGCCAATCTATACTTAGGACCAATATTGTTGAAAATTAGAAAAAAAAATTATATATAAATAAATAAAATAAAATAAAATAAAATAAAATAAAATAGATTAAGTAAAAAGTTATGTAGTTACTGTGGGGATTCCCCTTTTGATTCATGCGCTTCGAGAGAGAAAACAAAAAAAAACAAAAACAAAAAACAAACAAAAAAACAAATAAACAAACTATAAACTTTTAAACAGATTTAAACGAAATGACTTGTGACGCTCATTTGACCCACAGGTGAGGAATCACCCTAATCAGTGACAATGAGAGAATTACTTTTTTAATCCAAGGTGTATTTCGTTTTTGTTAAAGAAACTGCGCATAGTGGAATGTTGACTAATCCTTTAACCCAAGGAAAATGTCTGCTGCTACAAGTAAAAGATTCCTTGTTGTGACAGTGATTCTCCTTCATGCAAACTTCGGGCAAGGAAAACTGCCACAAGTAATCGTGTTTCCTTGTTTTTAAAGAAGTGATTCCTCTCAGTGATTTTGATTTTGAATCGCGTAGTATTATGTCCAGGAAATTCCATTTTTCAGCCCTGTTTGTGCCGTGGCCGTAACTCGCAGAAAATCTTTTTCTTCGGCAATAATATCGCTGTTTTCGTCTAACTTGTCGCTCCCCATCTCTTCGACAGGGACCCCCCCCCCCCTGCCCCTTTCCGACCTTCCGCGTACCACCATTCAGTCTCTTAATTCCTACCCACGCGTTTTCCGATCTCCTTATATTTTTATCGTCGCAGCTTCACGCGTGGGATTGCGGCGCACCGCGCACCGTGAGTAGTGGACACAGCTTTTGCCGAACATGAAACGTTTTACCATGCAGCTTTTTGTAATTCAAAAGTTTTAGTACCTATTTAGTGTTTGCGCACTGAGAGAAACCACTTTTTTTAAAAACAAGGAAATACGTTTACTTTCCTTGGGTCAATATTTCACTGTGCAGTTTCTTTAACACAAACGAAATACACAGCTTGTATTAAGAAAAGTATTATCTCAGTGCGTGTACGTAGTTATTCTCTCAAGAAAAATGTAAAATTGGCTGTGAATATGAAATAAAACTGCAATGAGAGAATTTAAATTGATTTTTTTTTTTTTTTTTTTTTTTTTTTTTTAATTCTGCCACAAGCTTATTATTAGTTGTTAATGAGGGTAAGGACCCTATAAAAATTACGATTAGCGCATTAAAAAATCACGAAATCCACTTTCAAACTCATAAAATGCTTTCAAACGGGAGACCGTAATGGGGGCCGTTGCCGCCGATTACATTGGGTTTCTCTATCTCAATCAGCTCCATCCTCACGAGGTGTTCTCGCGATATCACACAATCAGAAGAAGAAGCATACAATTACGGCCGTCATTGCGTTCTCGCATTTGAAAGCATTATATGAGTTTGGGAGTGGATTTCGTGATTTATTAGTGCGCTAATTGTTATTTTTACAAGGTTCTACCCCATTATCAATTATTAATAAGCCTAGAGCAAAAGTTTGCAACAGCTCTATTAAATGTTATATTAACAATTTTCTTTGTATCTTAACTTCTAAAGTTCCAGTCATAAGTAGTTGCCGAAAAATACACCACAAAAAGATGTTCTATGGTCATAACTCGTGGACGGAAATATTATTAACCCTCAAAGCTCTATCGAATAATTTTGTCGGCCTAGGACGGTCAAATGGAACCATTGTGGAAAGTGCGCCGCGATCGCCTGCCAGCCTCACAGCGTGCCCGTTTCATCCGCGTTCTTGTGTCATCATTTAGCCGTATATAGTTTCCCCCTCTCGTTTATTTCCAGTCTATAATGATGGGCTCAACTCGTAAGGCACATTGCATGCGAGCTGTGTAGGATCAAAACTATATATGACTCCGCACGGTGGATCTAACTATTGAATTTCCCAGACATCGATGTAAGGGCAGCAGAAATTGAGATTTTTATGGACAATAAATTGTAAATTATAACTAAGGTATAGAATAGATGTCCCAATTACCGCCACCCTTCAGAAAAAAAAAATTCCTTAAAATACCTGTAAAAATGTTAATTTTTATCAAATCTAGGATCTGTTTGCACCAGGACCTCTCAAATACATCCCAGTTTCATTAAAAAAAATAAAATGGAAAAAAAAAATTGTTGGAATGAAAAAAAATTATGAATAAACTCGAAAAAATGGCCCTTGTCCCAATTATCGCTATGCCAAAAGTTACTTTGTCCCAATCATTGACATAATATCAGTTGTTCTATAACTATCTCCGTACGTATTTTCACTGGCTTTTCATTTTTACATCATGTTTATTGTTAAGAAGTAACGAAATTAAAATAAGTTTAACCTTGTCCCTTGATGAAGCTATGAAGAAATCGGCACAAACAGGTGATACTGGGCGGATCCACTATTGTGATTTTCTAAGGGCACAGTGCTGCTAAATATCAACTTCAAACTTTTTCACCAGTTCAGCCAACCTATGAAAAACATTTAGCCCATATTCTCTTAAATTTCCCTGCTAGTGTAGGCTGATTTTAAAGAATAACTGAATAGGGTGGCGGTAATTGGGAGATCTACCTTAATATACTTGCCATTCGTATCATATTTTGAAATGAATGAGATTTTATGGGATTTGAAAACTGTATTGATCCATTCAGAGCTCATTAAAATAAGATTCTTGTTAGCTTTAGAAGTTCTTTCAAGAAATGAAGATTTTGGTTTAAAAGATTCTTCTATTCCATGAATTCTTTTATACAGCGGAGGGAGCTTCATGACATACAATGGGTGCCAAAGCTTATTACATATAGATTGTTCCGGTTGCGGCTTCCCCGCCGCATGTTAGAGACGAGTTCTAGTTTCGCCCTGAAAATCATCTTTCCTCATACAAACACTCTTGAAGCATATATATATAAAAAAAAAAAAAAACAAAAAGCAAAAAAAAAATGCGCGGAAAACAAACGCACATGCGGCGAGGAATAATCGGCAATCGTCAGTAAATCTGCGCACAATAACAAAGCCGCCTCTCAGATGGGCGGTGTGGATAACTTTTTACGACTCAAATCTGGGTCACTCTTCACGGTTAAGGATAGTTATTGCTCACTTTTTGTCTCAGCGGGCCTCTAGAAATACTGAGTTGAAAGGATATAAAAATAGTCATTCGGTTTTGCAAGTGAGCAGAGCTATCTGATTAAAAAAAAAAAAAAAAAAAAAAAAAAAAAAAAAAATCCCCCCCTTTCTCCCTCTCTCTCTATTTTTTTACTATTCCGTAAGTACTGAAAGCATTTCTGACTCTCCAATGCCAAATCACGAGGGCAAGGTAGGGTAATTCTCCTTTCTTGAATGACCAGAAAACTCAAGATTTAAGTTCAGTGGCGTAGCGTGCAGTTTGGCAACGCTGCGTTGTAGTGTGTCCATTTAAACCCATGTAAAAAGTCGAAGGTGTTCAACGAACACCCACCAGTTCGATCTTTTTCATAGGTTCAACGGACGAACTGTAACGTTGCCAAATTGCATGCTACGCGCCACTGTTTAAGTTAAAGTTAACCAACAAAAGCTCGAAAAACGTGAAATATTGGCCGAGCATCGATTCCCCCCCCCCCAACACTGGACACACTTTGTCGCCTTTTTCTTTATCTTTTTTTCTGAATACACTTTTGCCAGTTAGTGTTTCGACTTATAATTCCTCTGCACTGAAAAAATTAATTCGTAAATTAAATTTATAATTAGGTTACCATAAGCGCAACGATTTGTCAAATTCGGGATTTCATATTCGATACCTTTACCAGGAAATGCTAGTGTTTTTATCCCAATCTGGTAAAATAGTTACTGATTTTCCTCCAAATTTTCTGAAACTTTGGTACAAATTCAGAATACAATTACTGGGATTCTAGCAATGGTACACTAAGAGAAATTACTTCTTTTAAAACAAGGAAACACTTTTACTTGTGACAGTTTTCCTTGGGCGAAATAAAGTTCTGTTGCATGGAGGAGAATCACTGTCATAACAAGGAATGTTTTACTTGTACAGCAGGAGACATCTTCCTTGGGTTAAAGATATCTCCCCTTAGTCAATATTTCGCTGTGAAGTTTCTTTAACACTAACGAAATACACGTTGGATTAAAAAAAGGAATTCTCTCAGTGTACCAGCCATTCCCTGGTTCAGGCCTGCAGAATATTCCCTATCCCACAATCTTGGATCGCATGATCAGTGTGGCAAAGTTAGACATTTTGTGGCAAATTGTGGCAAAAATTAAAAAAACTGTGGCAAATTGTGGCAAAAATGTGCTAATTTGGAGGTAAAATTCTATCGATCGCTAATTTGGAGGTAAAATTTTATCGATCGCACTGATTTGGAGGCAAAATTTCATCGACCGCGTTAAAATAACCTCTTTGCAAAAAGTGTGGCCAAAAAAATTGGGATTGCAGAAGAATACTGTGGAAGATTCTGCAGGCCTGCCCCGGTTGACTTATCATTGGTAATACTGCAATCTTTGTTTCGTCATTGTATATTCCGTACTAAAATTCAGTGTAACTGAAGAAGTGTGCGACAATTTTTTTAAATGCCTTGTTATGTAAATCGAAAAAAATCTACTAAAGAGAGAAAAGGAAAAGACAAGAAAAAAAAAAAACAAACAAACACGAAACAATTTTAAGAACTGTTGAATAAGATAAAAATAAGGACCCTTCGGCTGACATAACTTTATATTCAAGATTCAAGTGAATAATGCCTTACAAGGTAAAGTGATGCAATAAAGGGAATTCAGTGAGAGAGCAGGGGACTGAACGAACAAACGTAAAAAAAAAAAACAAAAACAAAAAACAAAAAAAAAAACAAACAAAAACGGGTATTAAACATACGACCAACAAGGTTGGAAACTGGAAGCGAATGATCCATTAATCATCTGGAGGCACAAGTTGACAAATGCAATGTTAGAATGTAAACATCATCAGGACAACTTTTATGCAGATGCTATTGGGCCGGTATTAGGTAAAAATTGGGACTTGCGGGTGATAGATCCACTTCCTGGATTTACTTATTATATATTTTATACGTTTCTATTACCTGTTTTTAGTTGGTTTTATGTCATTCTCTCATTTCAAGGAATCCGCAAAGATTTCTCTGACGACGCGATTGTTCAAACTGGATCTTCAAGTGTGTTTTGATTTCGGATGGAGGAGACGACTTTATTTTTTTCGTTTGTTTACTTTCTTCCTTTTTTTCTCTCTCTCTCTCTCTCTCCTTCCTTTCTGACTAAAAAATTTAAATCATTAGGTATTCTTATTTATTAAATCCAGATGCAACGCTTGTGTATACAGGAAGAGAGAGAGAAAAAGAAATCAGCTATTAGGTATACTTGTTTAGTTGCTTTATAACGTTCAGTGTTGCCGTTCGCGTGTATTTATCGGCATTTTTTTTATTTAACCGATGATTCCACCGGTTGAGAAAATATTACTTAGTTCAGTTCAGTTCAGTAATTCAGTTCATGGCTGTAATGTACAAAAATACTCGCATCTGTAATCTTTTCTTAAACGGTGTAATCGCCGTTAAATTATATTAAAATATCCGCCAGTTTTTTTTTTTTTTTTTTTTTTTTTAAAGTCGTCTAAAGACTCCACCGGTTGAGAAAAGATTACAAACGTGAGTATTTTCGTGCTTTACAGTTATATGTACACTGAACTGAAGAATGTAATCTTTTCTAAGCGTGTGGAATCATTGAATCGAAAAAATGCCTTTAAATATATACAAGGAAAGGCAGTTCTGAGAATGTTGAACGATATGCGCTGGCGATCTGCATTTTCAGTGAATTTAACCCCTTATGCCCGCTTATGGGCCAAGCCCGAGCATACTCGTCTTTCTCCTCTACAGTTTAGTTCACATTGTTTCCGTCTTCATTTAAAATAAACGCGACTATTGATGAAAAAACTTAGAAACAAGGTTTATCGAACGCCTTCAATTTGTCGTATATGCAATTTCAACTCCCCCGAGTACGAACAGTTAACTACCTTCCGTATGTAAACGGAGGAGTGGCGTTCTTTTGAACTAACCTCGCCTTCAATTTGTCGTATAGGCAATTTCAACTCCCCCGAGTACGAACAGTTAACTACCTTCCGTATGTAAACGGAGGAGTGGCGTTCTTTTGAACTAACCTCGCCTTCAATTTGTCGTATAGGCAATTTCAACTCCCCCGAGTACGAACAGTTAACTACCTTCCGTATGTAAACGGAGGAGTGGCGTTCTTTTGAACTAACCTCGCCTTCAATTTGTCGTATAGGCAATTTCAACTCCCCCGAGTACGAACAGTTAACTAACTTCCCTGTGTAAACGGAGGAGTGGCGTTCTTTTGAACTAACCTCGCCTTCAATTTGTCGTATAGGCAATTTCAACTCCCCCGAGTACGAACAGTTAACTAACTTCCCTATGTAAACGGAGGAGTGGCGTTCTTTTGAACTAACATCGCCTTCAATTTGTCGTATAGGCAATTTCAACTCCCCCGAGTACGAACAGTTAACTAACTTCCCTGTGTAAACGGAGGAGTGGCGTTCTTTTGAACTAACCTCGCCTTCAATTTGTCGTATAGGCAATTTCAACTCCCCCGAGTACGAACAGTTAACTAACTTCCCTGTGTAAACGGAGGAGTGGCGCTCTTTTGAACTAACCTCGCCTTCAATTTGTCGTATAGGCAATTTCAACTCCCCCGAGTACGAACAGTTAACTAACTTCCGTATGTAAACGGAGGAGTGGCGTTCTTTTGAACTAACCTCGCCTTCAATTTGTCGTATAGGCAATTTCAACTCCCCCGAGTACGAACAGTTAACTAACTTCCCTGTGTAAACGGAGGAGTGGCGTTCTTTTGAACTACTCTGGCCATTATAGGGTTAAGCTGTGCAGGTGGCTTACCTAACCCAATACCTTTGGAGCCGAATAAATTTTACTTACATAAATGAACTTTCCCATGTCCAGAAATGGAAAAACCTTGGAGAAAACTGAAACTTTTCCTTGTTCAGAAAAATCCAGATAATGAAGCCAGTGTGCGCCGCGCCCGCGCCGCAGTGAGCGCCAGCGGGCAACAGAGCCGTGCCGTGCCAAAATGACACCTTCACTGGTGCATTGACGCATTTTTGATGCATTAGAGATGAATTAAGGTTGCCTCGCTTCGCCGCTTGATTAGGAAGCTGCGCTGCGGTCGTTATTGCCACTTGCATCCCCATTCCCCATCATCTCTCCCGTTCGCTCATTCGAACCTCATGGAAAATGTAAGCGTTACCTCTTCTTGTTTAATGAGCACATTTAAAGGCTCTCCCGACGGGAACCTTAATTTCTAGAGATGAAATGAGTTTCTTTAGGGGCTGTGTAATACGATATACTTCCAGGGCTGCAGTTTTAAGGACTTAAGTAGGTTTTTTTTTTTTTTTTTTTATGGGTCTGTTGTAATCTTTTGCTACAGCGTTGAGGAGGGTTGATTCGGGTGCAAAATTGCGTTAAAATCACATTGAAAGCATCAAATAGTCTCAAAATCCACTCATAAACCCACATAAAGCGTTTTAAGGAAAGTTAAAAATGACGGCTGAAAGGGCGAATCATCGCTTCATGCATGTACCGCACGAGCAGCAAAGATGGCCGACGGAGGCATTCGACAAAGTAGGTACTTGCCCGGCGTTTTCTCTTCCCCGGCAAAAAATGAAACTGTCCGAAAAACGTCCCTATTATGTTTAAGATTATTCCCCGGATCCAAAAACTTCATGGAAAAAACCGTAAGTCTAACGCATGCATATGGGCTAAGGTCTGCATTGTTTCTGAAAAATACACGAGAAACGGACATCCACCTTATTCAAACTGCACTGCAGGCCGACACTAGGACGTTCGCTTCGAAACCGAAACGACCGGATAATACTGGGCGGTTTTTAGGACGTTTTTAACGGGTCATTCATTCATTTTTTGCCGGGTCAGAATTCCAGCAAAATCGACTCGGAACGTATTATTTTCGCCCTAGTAAATTAGTAATCACGGACACCAAAAAGAAAAAAACACACAAAATGTAAGTACAATGAGGAAGTGAGACGTTTGTTTACGTTCTAACCAACATTATAAATTGCTGTCATCAGCCATCTTTTGGTGCTCATGGTGCATGCATGCATGCAGTGTTGATTCGCCTTTTCAACCGCCATCTTATATAGGCTTTCCTGAAAACGCATTTTGTTGGTTTATGACTGCGCACAAAAGTGTTTATTTTTTTCCATGGTGGTATGCATGACAGTGGCGGCTCGTGCTACTTGGCAACAATGTCCTTCACTCCATTTGATTGCATGTAAAACAATCGATTCGAAAGTGAAACAGCGCCTCACCAGCAATCGATTGTTGGACGTAGGTTCAAATGGAGTGAAGACATTGTTGCCAAGTAGCACGAGCCGCCGCTGGACCCTACGATTGCATCGCCTCTTTCGTGACGTCACGCTGCAGCTCCCGATCTCCGATACTGCTCCGTGTTAATTTTACACCGACGCGACGTCGAAGATTCCTGCGAATAAAAAAAAAAACAAAAACAAAACGTGTACCCACTATTTGTGGTTGTCCGATGCATGCATTATGGTCTGAGATCGTACAAAAGTGGCCAAAAATCAGTCAAATAAAAAAATACGATGTAAAACATCGTATTTGACCTTTTAAGCGTAGTATACACCTTTCCAGTGACATTTTTAAGCTTAAATTACTTGCTTAGAAGTGTTATTTGTAGTTGAAATTGGTCTTGAAAGTTTATAAATGATAAATTGATGATTTTTGGCCATTTATTGATAATTTCAGACTATAGTACGCGATGCCCGAAGTTTTGACAGTTTTTGATCAACTTTAATGGGTATGTTGCAAACTTTTGCTACAGCGATATTGAGTGTTAAATCTGAAGTAAAAGCACGTGAAAAGTCCATTGGTGGTATCAGAAAGTCATAAAATGCAGTATTAAACTCACAAGAGGCGTTGAACTGAAACCCAAGATGGCGGTAAAATATCGAGCAACCTGTGTGCACGCACCGTGAACATCCATGATGGCCAACGTTAACAACTCCACAGCATCGGAGGTTATGAGTTTGTTTGCGTTGTGATTGATTTTGATCGATGTTGTGAGGTTGGCCATCTTGGATATTCATGGTGCTTGCATACAGGTTGCTCGATATTTTACCGCCATCTTGGATTTCAGTTAAATGCCTCTGGTGAATTTGTTATTGCGTTTTATGTCTTTCTGATGCCACCATTGGACTTAATTTTTAGGCTATTTTACATAAGATTATACTTTCCTAATCGTTGTAGCAAAAGTTTGCAACAGACCCATTAAGGGTTGAGAAAATGAAAGCCTCACAAGAACATAAAACAGTCATCGGAGCCATATAATCAACGGTGAACGGGAAAAAAAAGGCTGGTAGGATTTACCATTTTTATTGCTGATTTTGGAGTCTGCTTTCAAGTATGGTCAATTGTACCATCATATGGTACACGCAACGTACCTTGAGGTGAAATGTACCAATGGCTTATCTTAATTTACCACGAGGCACGTTGCATTTACCATACTTGATAGCAGACTCAAAAATCAGCTATGCAGATGGTAAATTCTACCATTGTATCGTGTTATTGCGTTTTATGACTTTCTGCTGCCACCAATGGACATTTAACGCGATTTTACACGAGGTTGATCACTCTTTGGCGCTGTAGCAAAAGTTTGCAACAGACCCATTCTCTTCCGTGATAACCGGAATGGTGTTTTTCACTCGCCGGGGCTTCGTCTTGGTCTTTCTTTTTCCTTTTTATTTTAAGCAGAAGCTAGGGAACTGTCTTTCTCCTCCCCCCCCCCCCCCACACTCTGTGATAAAAGAAGATCCACAATATTGAACCGAGGAAACCGTGGGAAGGGAATGAGGACGTTGCCTGATTGGGGGGGGGTGTCCTGGCGGGGAGGTGGGGGGGGGGTGGGGAAGCACGAGAATCGTCTTAAAAGTAGGTGAACGTCGTGTGCTTCGTGATCGAACGGAAACTGTTGCCGTTGCTGTTCGGTGGCTGGTGGTTGGTGCCCGTTGGATGTTGGATGTCGAAGGAATTTTTTTTTTTTTTTTTGGGCAGTAGGAGATCGAGCGAGCACCCAGCAGTAGCAATAGTATAGGAGCCTGGAGTAGAGAACATTAGTGTGATGTGATCCGTGGGTAGTTTGCCCCTCCCCCTCCCCCCCTGTAATGCGGGTCCTTACCGCCTCCCCGAGTGGTGTTAGTCATACGGGTATCGTCACCACCGCGACCGGGGGAATCCCCCCTCCTGCCCCCCTCAGTCCTCACCCGGTGCCTGCCATCGCTGCGCGCCGCGCGGCCGAATGCGGAGTGGTGCAGCTGGCGTGCTTGCTTGGTCGGAACTGTTGCTCAAGTTTAAGTATTTTTTATTTTTACTGTCATCAGTGTTTACACCAGGTTTTGGATGGACTGTGTGTGTGAAACATGGTTAAGTTTGAGTCTTGGGTTTTTTTTTTTTTTTTTTTTTTTTTTTTTTTTTTTTATTTAATAGAAAAAATTGCCTCTTAACGCTTTCCTGCACGCATTTTGGAATTTGACTTTTTTTGAGATTTTTTTTGACCATTCGAAAGAGGACAATTTTCTAAGACTTTTGATGGGTCACACATGTTTTTGCAAAATGTCCATTTAAATTCCATTGAAACCCATGTTACAGAAAATGGTACAAATGCTGTACCACCTTGCTGAATAGGGTTAACCCTTTCCTGCACGCTAGATTTGAGTTTTTTTGGCATTTTTTAATTTTTTCAAAAGAGGACAATTTTCTAAGAACTTTAATGGGTGACTCAACTTTTTTAAAAGTGTCCATTTAAATCCCATTGATTCCCACGTTAAATTAAGTGGGACACATGTGACCCATTGCCCCGGAAAGGGTTAAGTGTAAAGAGTTGCATAGCAATTTTTGCTGGAAGATTACACTGGAATAATAATTTTTTTAGTCCAAGGTGTATTTCGTTTGTGTTAAAGAAACTGCACGTTGAAATATTGACTTAGGGGAAATTCCTTTAACCCCAGGATAATGTCTGCCGCTACACGTAAAAGATTCCTTGTTGCGACAGTGATTCTTCTTCATGCAGTAGAACTTCGCGCAGGGAAAACTGTCACAAGTAAACGTGTTTCCTTGTTTTTGAAGAAGTGATTTCTCTCGGTGTAGCAAGGAAACCAATTTCAAAATGAATCTGTCACAACTTTTGTTTGAAAATAAAAAAACAAGAGGCAAAGAAACTGAGCCCGTGTAAAATGTCCATTAGAGATTTTTATCGTGGATGCCTCCGGGATGTCTTTAAAATCATGTCACAGAAATCGCCTCTATGCGTATAGTTGATTTTTACGCCTCACTATGGGACGAATGGGCTAAAAACGGGACATTTGTGGATTTTGTGCGATAACTTGCAATTTCACGAACGAAAGTTGATGATTGATGATTGATGACTCTTTGATGACAAAGTAGCTTGACTCGGACATTTTTTGTTTTAGATTTTTGAATTTTAACTCTTTTGAGCCCAAATTTTTGATTGAATTCATTTGACAGATTTTAGACTTTTTGGTCAGTCCAACCCCTAACTTCCTGATATGTTCGCAGTATTGGTGCAATCTGTTTTACTGAGCAAATTACACTTCAATAACAGTTTTGTCAATTTGATGACTATCCTACCAAAAAAATAGGCTTAAAAGAGCCATCTCACTCGCACAGTGGGCTGGGAAAATGTTCGATAGGATAGAAAAGAAAAATGATGGAAATAAGAGGTATTATGTTTATAAGATCTATAAATTGGAACATGAATTTATGATTGTCACCGTCTATAATAATCAGGAAGAGAGACTCATTCATATTTTTGTTCATCTTTTTGAATTTTAACCCTTTTGAGTCCAAATGAAGTAGTACATGTTTCCATCGTTTTTCTTACGTATCTTATTGTAAATTTTAGACAACCCACTGTGCGATTGGATTGGCTCTCTTTTGCCCATTTTGCTGATAGGATAGTTATTAATATTATGAGGTTATTGAAGAGTCGTTTGCGCAATGAAATAGTTTGTGCAATGCTCCAATCATAATAAATTAGGATGAAAAAGGGGTTTGGGTAACCTAGAAGTCTAGAACATTTCCTTTTGAATTCATGCACAAATTTGGCCTAAAAAGGGAGAAAATTCAAAAAGGCAAACAAAAAAATAAATAAGTCTCTCTTCCTGATTACCATAGACAGTGAAAATCATAAATTTTCGCTCCAATTTATAGATCTTACTAACATACTATCTTATATGTTTCCATCATTTTTCTTTTCATCCTATCGTACATTTTCCCAGCCCACTGTGAGAGTAAATGGCTCTTTTAAGCCTATTTTTATGGAAGGGCAGTCATCAATTTGACAAAGCTATTATCGAAGTGTGGTGTGCTCAGGAAAAAAGATTGCACCATGCTACAAACATATCAGGAAGTTAGAAGTTTGACGGACCGCAAAGTCTAGACCCTGTCTGTTGAATTCAAACAAAAAATTTTGGGCTCAAAAGGGTTGAAATTCAAAAATCTGAAACAAAAAATGTCTGAGTCTTGCTACTATGTCATCGAGTACCACTCATCAATTTTTGTTCTCGAAAATACGTTTCATCTCACAAAATTCACAAGTGTCCCGTTTTTTGCCCATGCACCCCATAGTGCGGCGGCGGGCAACGCACGCGCTGGTCGCCCGGACTACTGCTTTTAACACACATTTCCTATAGACATTCTATACATTTTCGTCAATAAAATCTAAACGTGCAAACTTGTGCAGCTGATTGTGGACTCATTTTAAAGCTAAGGATGTGTAGAATAGCATGGTGTAAATAGTTTTGCCGCCATTTTGAGCCATTTTTTTAAAAGTCTATCTGAAAATAAAATTTTAGATTTAGCATTGGTGCGTAATTCCAAGTCTTATTTAATGCATAAATAAAATAATTTAATCGAGTTTTTAACTTTTATTGTTAGTTTTAGTCATATAGTAACTGATGAAAAAGAGGAAAGAGAATTTGAATCGATTCTGATTATTTTTGAGCATTATTTAGTTAGAGTCAAAAATTTCAGATTTTGGCCTTCTCGTTGCATACCATGATTTTGAGGTGGTTTTGGCGAGGATATAAGATTTTAAATTATCTTAAATGATTCATTATGATTCATATACATCCTTTAGAGTCCCCTTAGGCCAAAAAAAAACATGAAAAAGTCGAAATCCATAATTACGTCCTATGTCCCATTTTTAGCCCGGTCGTCCCATAGTGCGCCTTAACGCAGGGCTGCCGTTTTGCGTATAATCAATGCTATTTTTTGTTTCACCGAAGATTCCACCGGTTGTGAAAAGATTCCACAGTTCAGTTCAGTATATGACTGTAATGCACGAAAAAACTCTGATCTGTAATCTTTCCTTAATCGGTGCAAACTCTGTTGATTAATTAAAATATCCGCAAGTTTTTTAAAGTCATCGATGACTCCACCGTTTGAGGAAAGAATACAGAAGCGAGTATTTTAATTTATTAAAGTCATGCACTGAACTGAACTGTGTATAATCTTTTCTCAACCGGTGGAATCATCGGTGAATTGAAAAAATAGCATTGATTATACGCAAAACGGCAGCCCTGCCTTAACGACATGTGTCCGGATGTTATAAACGTTTTCTCATCGTAAGATACCTCTTTCTCACCCCTTCCTCAAAACTATCATTGTATTTTGACCCGCTGATTTCAAATTCGGCCTTAGTTTTTACTCAAAACTCATACTTTTTCCAGAATTTCGAATTTTTTGCTAAGAAGATGTAATTTCGAATTTAATTAAAATCTAGGCTAGTTTAATGAAAACTGGTAGCATTTTTGAAATCAGCGCCTCAAAATACATAAGCTAGCGACGATGAAGTGAAATTGTAGGCGTAGAATTATTCTAAAACACTAAAAATTAGTAAAATTAACACTGATGGATGGTGAATGTCGCGGACACATTATGTCGTTTTTGATGCTTACTTCGTATAGTTTGTTGAAGTCTTCGTGATGGTCGCGTCTTACCATGGCGTAAGATAAAAAAAAAAAAAAAAACAAAAAAAAAAAAAAAACAAAAAAAAAAAACAAGTCTTTCAAAATTATCATTTTCCACCCCCTAAAGTTTCATTTAAAACTTTCCAGTGTAATTTATAGGCGTAATTTATCTGTTTCAAGTGTTGTTTGTGATTAAACTCGGTCTTGTAAGTTTGTAAAATGATAAATTGATGATAAATTTACTTTCTGCATTTTGGCCACTTTTTGACGATCTCTGACCAAAGTGCGTCGACCTGCTAATATTTTAATCGCAGTGTTGCCAGACCCTTTTCTATATGTTCTTATCGGAAAAGCCGCAAGATCTGGCAACAGTGGCGTAGCGTGCAATTTGGCAACGTTGCAATGTGTCCATTTAAACCCATGTAAAAGGTCAAATGCGAAGGTGTTCACCGAACACCCGATACTTCGATCATTTTCGTGGGTTTGAATGGACGGACTGCAACGTTGCCGAATTGCACGCTACGCCACTGGATCTGGCAACACTGATTTTAATAATTTTATTTGACACCACTTCCAACATCTGTGTGGGCAATGCGAGAGGTTTACAGTGTTGCCAGATCGAGAGTAAAAAGCCGTATCGTCCCCTTTTAAATCAATGTAATTTAAGCGTACGGCTTTTTCACCCCAATCTGGCAACACTGGAGGTTTAGAAGATCAATCGCGATGAAGAGGTAACGATAAAAGGGGTTTCGAGCGACGTGCGTAGTTTATGCATCATCCTGTACAATATACAACAAACAAGGGCATTTACCTACTTTAGTTATCTAAATCTAAACAGTAAACATTAATTATTTATGGGTGAAAGACTCCTGTGCACCTGTATGTATGTAGTATACCTATAGTCCTATATGCTTTGTTTGCTCTCCCATTATGCTCTCGATGGTTGAGTGGGGGCAAAGCTGCCATACAGCGAAACGTCTCTTGAATCACTCGCATTGTTTACCTCAACCTGCGAGTTTAGTTCGGACGTTTCCGCCCTCTTGGTTTTTTTTTCTCAAACGCTCTAATCTCGGCGAATGGCAATTAATTATCGAATTATGTCTGATGCAGTGAGTGGCTCTTGAAAGTTTCAAGTTTCAACCAACGAGCTATACATTTATCTATAGAATGGAAGTTTAATGGGTAACCTGCGTAACCACCATGGGGGATTTTTAGGTTAGGTTTAAGCGAGTAATTTTCCCATTTTACTCCCGTGTATATTTCGATGCAACGAACATGTTTCGATTCCACGTACGCTCTAGTGGATCCAGTTGATTGTCTTTCTCTCTTTATGGACATTTGATCGCATGTGTTAGAAAAGGATAGAAGAGGGGGCGAAAGTCACGTGACTGCCCCTTATCTGTCCTTTTCTAACACACGCGATCAAATGGCCATAGAGAGAAAGAAAGACAATCTACTGGATCCGCTAGTGCGTCCGTGGAATCGAAACATGTTCGTTGCGTCGAAATACACGGGAATAAAATGGGAAAATTACTCGCTTAAACCTAACCTAAAAATCCCCCACGGTGGTTACTCTTCCTCGTTTACTACGCAACGTTGAACTTCTCTATTGTTATCACCGTGCTCCTAGCGACGAAATATGTATAAATGGACCTTTTTACTTTTTGAAAGCAAATTCTCCAATCTCACGGTGCATAATTCGTAGGTCATGTTCTTCTGTTCGGGATGCGAATCTGAGGTCGGTGCATACATGCAAGGGTGGTCACCCAAAATTTTAAGTTGAGTTTTCTCCGTGAGGAGCGAGTTTTAGACTTTTTTTTAATGGTCTGGTCGTTACTTTTGCAGCATTTTATACATTAAAATCGAGTGCCCATTTTCCTGCGCAGTAAAACCTTGCAAGAGCTCCATTGTCACATTGGCGCCACTGGTGTCAAATTTCAGGGAAACCCTGCAGGAACTGTCAAGCAATTCGATTTGATCCCCCCCCCCTTTAATCAGGGGATGTAGAGTATGACCCTGCAAAAGACTTCGCGAATTTTAGGCGGAGTGAGGCTGAGAGAGTCGATTGAGAGTTCTCACTCGTGGAAGACGGCTGCTTTTATAGTTGTTATAGCTCTTTGGCGCGGCTACCCTCATGCTTTTAAGATCTTTCTACCCAACCGAGATAGGTGAGGACATGACGTAGGGTTTTTTGTGCAAGTTTGTTCGAAGTTGCTTTTTAAGAATGTAAGAGAATGTAAGGAAATCGACCCAGAAAATGTCTTCGCTTTGACGCTGTAAGTGTTTAAAAAAAAAAAAAAAAATAAGGGTTGACGACACTCACTATACTTAACTCGATTCGTGATGCGACGCGTCGTGCAGAGCCCAAGTCTTTTCCTTTCAGAAGAATTCTGATCGTATCCTTCGTGTCTTTGTAAACTTAAAGCTTCGGTAGCCTCGAACCCCCCCCCCCCCCTTTTTAGGCACGATTTTGTTGGCGCGCTGTCAGAACTTTCGTTCCGACTAGTGCTCTGAGAAAAATTTTCCGGGTAATTCAACCGGACGTCTGTTTAATACTTACGTAAACGGAATTATTGTTGTTTCTACAACCCGGCAAAAAATGAATCGCCCAGTTTGGTCCTAAAAACGTCCTAAAAACCGTATAATATTATCCGAGTGCCGTTTCGGTTTCGAAGCGAACGTCCTAGTGTCGGCCTGCAGTGCAGTTTGAGTAAGGCGGATGTTCGTTTCTCGTGTATTTTTTAGAAACAATGCAGACCTTAGCCCATATGTATGCGTTAGACTTAAGGTTTTTTCCAGGACGTTTTTCGGCTCTGGGAAAAAAATCTTAAAACAGAATAGGGACGTTTTTTCGGACAGTTTCATTTTTTGCCGGGAAGAATTACTGTTATTTCAACAGGAATTCCTGTTGAACTATCGGAGGTTTTTCTTGTAAAATGAATTGGAATTCCGGGTAAATAAGAATTGACAAGACGTCCGGAAACGACGACAGCAGACGACAGCAGGAAATATTTATGAGTGTGGTCAGTAGCGTATCTAGAAAGTCTCTTTGGCAGGAAGGGGGAGCTTGGAACTTGAAACATTGCAGCGTCCTATAAAGCTGGGCCCACACTATACCGTCTCCGTCACCGTCCCGGGACGGTGACGGAGACGGAGACGGTGGTGCACCGCACACTATACCGTCCGCGCTTTTTCTGCCCGCCGCCGCGCCACGCCAGAGAAGTTCTTGCTCTTCAGTTTTCAGTGTCTTCCTTGCGGTTGTCGGAGGAATAATTATTTTGGTTTTAATTTTAACATGAGTGAATCAAGCAGTCATGAAGAAATGTTAGTTCTTGCTGCCCTCCTGGAGGAGGAGGAGGAGGACGAAGGGGTAGATCGACGGTTCTGGGTTCACCCCAGGGGTGCCCAACCCCCCCTAGGTACCGTACGAGCCACCCCCCTAATCATGAGTATTGAAACCCTCCCCCCCCCGGGAAGGTTCGAGGTGAATCCCCCCGGAGAATGGGGGACGGGGGTCCTCCCCCGCACGGAGAAAAAGCTTTGAGTATAGGGGAACCAAAGTCTGCGGTAATTATATAGTTGCTGAGGCGTCTTTGGGCAGGGGGACTAAAATCTTTGGACAAAGCAACCAAAGTCTTTGGAAGTTGGTTTCCCTCGCCCAAATACTTTGGTTGCTCTGTCCAAAGATTTTAGTCCTCCTGCCCAAAGACGCCTCAGCAACTATAATTCTGCCCAAAGCTTTTTCTCAGTGCGGCAAATGTTTGAAAATTTGACCATCTACAATTCGTTTTGGAGCATATTTAAGTGGAGATGGGGTATTAGGAGCATGGGGTACCCTGAGAGAGAAGGGGGGCTCGTGGGACCTTTCCCGGAAAATTTTTGGGATTTTGACATTTTAGAAAACCACTTTGGAGTCTCAAAAAAATGAATTTCTTACTGTGCACCCATGGAAATTTCTTGAAAATTTGACCTTTCAGAGTTCGTTTTTGGGGCTTTTTACGTCGAGGGGGGGGGTACGCATTTCCGGGAAAAAATTGATGGGGGGGTTGATAGAGAGAGGAAGAGGTTTTGAGGGGGGTGTAAGTTTGAGATGAGAAATGGATTGGGGGGGAGGTATAGATCAGGTTGAGGAGAAAGTTTTGGGAGGGGGTAATGTGGATAGAAAAGGTGGACTTGGGGGGGGGGTGTATATTGGGAATGCGGATTTAAGGGGGGGGAGAGTATAGATGGTGGAAAATGAGATAGAAGCTGAGAATTTGTGAAGCTAGTTATAAGAAAACGTTCATCAGTATTTATTTATAAATAAATACTGATTTTCTCAAAATAGGAAAAAAAAAAAAATTCACCCCCCCCCCCACAATTTCGAAGTATACGAGTTGATCGTATGATTTTTATTACGTGGGCACCCCTGGTTCACCCCATCCTAACGAGAAGAGAAAATCATTGCTAATTTCACGTTCTGTTTCCCGAACTTCGACAAGACGGGCAGAAATTCTATGAATATTTTAGAATGTCGTCGGAAAAGTTTGATGAGCTGGCTGATCTTGTGAGTCGGGACATTGAAAAAAACCATACAACATTTCGAAATGCCATTTCTCCAAAAGAACGGCTCTCTGTTACTTTGAAGTAAGTAAATAATGGATATAAATATGTAAAATAAATATTTTGAGCAATAAACACTAGATCTTTACACCCGAAAGTCACAGTAAACACTGAGGAGACGGTTCCGTCTTCCGTCACGAGTTGCTATTTTTTCAACGACACCGTCACCGTCACTGTCCCGTCCGTCCGCGCGACGGGACGGAACCGTGTAGTGTGCGCTTCTTCATTTGTTTCATTGGCGCGCAAGGCTTCCGTCTCCGTCACCGTCCCGGGACGGTGACGGAGACGGTGGACGGAGACGGTATAGTGTGGGCCCAGCTTAAGAATTATCACGGAGCTATTGTTTGTTGATGGTAGGTTATTTCTGAGCCCTCGGAGGGGGGGGGGTTGCTCCCTTGGATTTTTACGTGGGGTTCAGAATGATCTGAGTAACATATTCAAAAAGTCTTATCTAAAAGTAATCGGGCACTGTTTTGTTTTGTATATGCACTAATAATATGATAACTTTTGTAATCAATGTCAAATTTTTAAAATTCGTGTATTTCTGTTCTGTTCTGTTGTAGGTGAGTCTTCTGCCATAATTCATTGATATTAATTGCTTCAATCTTTCGAAATCTCGTCCTTTATGTAAGTATATAGTGTCTCATTTATTATGCGCTTTCGATCATTATTTGGCAAATCTCTAAAGATCTCAAATTGCTTATGGGTTATTTTATGCAAAATGAAGCAAGCACATGCCCTTTTAAAACTGTAATTTTGACAGCTTCGTTGCATTTAAGTTGAATCTTCAGTGTTTAGTGCCGATTTCTGCCACCAGAGCGCTACCGTTCGATTAAAGTCAAATTACTGGCCGAAAGTAATTTATTTTTAATAAAACGGAGTGTCAGTTACTAGATAATCTTCTGAAGAGTGTCTCCCAAAAAATCTCGTAATAACTTCAAAAATAAGGCTGAAAATATACCAAAAAATGAAATCATATCGCATTTCGATACAAGAATCGATTTGCGATCTTTCATTTTTTGGTACTTTCAGCCTTATTTTTTAAGTTATTGGCGAGATTTTTTGCTGAGACACTCTTCAGATGATTATCTAGTAACTGGCTTTCTGTTTTATTAAAAATAAATTACTTTCGGCCTGTAATTTGACTTTAATCGAACGTACGGTAGCGCTCTGGTGGCAGAAATCGGCACTAAACGCTGAAAAATCACCTGAAGTGGAAAATTTAACGTCCTTAACGAGTAAAGGATAGGAGATACAAACAAAACAAGTGTTTATGCCTCCTCGGTGTAGTGTCATCATTTTATTACTCCAGGGGTGTGTATTTTATGGATTTCTCTTCAGTTTATTTTTGTTTTTGTTTTCTTTTTTTCTTTCTTTCATCCCGGAAACTATATACACTGGGAGAAATCATGGCTTTTATGTAACCGGAGTCAGAGAGTGAACGTTTCTAACAGTAGTGTCACTTTCGATGCTTTCGTTGGATTTAACCCTAAACCCGACTCCTGAATCAACCGTATCAAACACTTGCCACAGCCCCATTGGAAGTACTTACATCTACGTCAGTCGTGTGACATGTTTGCTCGTCAAAAAGAAGAATGACTGCGAGAAAAACACATCAAGCCAAGATTTGAACCTCGCGCCGGCCGTTTCGACGTAATAACGGAACGGTTATGAATGAAAAATAAGGAGAAATGCCATTAATAAAAAACTTGGCCATTAATAAGGGTTAATAGGTTATGTTGGCCAAGTGGAGAAGAGTGCACAAGTTAATCAGTCTATGGTCTAGATAAAGCCGAGTGCTCTGTCATGTCGTGGCTCGCTCGCCGAGATGGCGCTTGCTGGCTGTCGCGTCGTTGCCAAATTTCAGATTAAAACTTTTTACATATTCGTTTTTTTTTAAGTTTGATTTGTTTTTATTAAAAAACAATGGGTCTGTTGCAAACTTTTGCTACAGCGATAAAGAGTGTTTCATCGTAGGTAAAATCGCCCGAAAAGTCCATTGGTGGCTTCAGAAAGTCATGAAATGCGATAATAAACTCACACGAGACGTTTAATGAAATCCAAGATGGCGGTAAAATGCCGAGCAGTCTGTATGCATGCACCTTTAACATGCAAGGATTGCCAACGTTGACAACCTCACAGCTTCAGAGGTTATGTGTTTTTTTACGTTGTGATTGGGTGTGATCGATATTGTGAGGTTGGCTTTCCTTGGATGTTTGCGGTGCATGCATACAGGTTGCTCGACGTTTTAACGCCATCTTGGATTTCATTAAACGTCTCTTGTGAGTTTATTATCGCATTTCATGACTTTCTGATGCAACCAATGGACTGTTCACGCGATTTTACATGAGATTGAACACTCTGTAGCCGTAGCAAAAGTTTGCAACAGACCCATTATATGTATGTTTTAAAGCTTTTATACGTGTTAATGCCTTATAGTACAATAATTATAGTTTATAGGTTTTTCTAGTATTTTATTGTTTTTGTTTTTTTGTTTTTTGTTTTGTTTTTTAATTGATTCTTATGGGAAATATATTGCCTGAAGCCGTACATACATCTGGCAACACTGCACTATCGCTTCACTCCATTCCATTGACTTTATTCCCACATAAATTTATCAACCCCCCCTCCCCCCCCCCTCCACCGCAACGCACTCCTCACCCCTCCCCCGATTCACTCCATTTTTTGCACTAATAAAGAATCATCAATATCGCTGTTCTCAACGGCTAATTACGGAATGCTTGCGCGATCGCTTGAAAGAATTTGCGAGCCGAAAGAAAAAAAAAATATTATCCCGCGTCTTCGTTTTCTCTTTAATTGTATTTGTGTTTACACGCATATCACGCCTCGCTTCTAATAAACCCAATGCATCAATGTTCGATGTGTTAAGCCTCGAACCAGTTTTTTTGTTTGTTTTGGTAACCGTGACCCCACAATCATATTTTCCTCAGTTTTTTGTTGCTTTTTTTTGATAACTGCATTTTATGATTGTCGATTGAAATACGCCTGCGACCCATCTCTGCATTGACCTGTCGTGTCACTTGGGACTGCATATTTTATTGACACAGTGTCCGTCTCAACAATGTCAATATCGTGTCTGCGTTCGCACTATGCAGTCTCTTTCACTGTGGAATATTTTCCGAAATAAATGCTTACGATGGAATTCCGTTCCGTGCCCAGCTATTATTAATCAAAAACTTGCTGTTTTCAATATTTCTTGTGTCACATAAAGTGCGACAAGGGTGGCGTTGAAGGTCAAAATTTTGAAGGAGGCTTGAAAGTTATTTTTTTTATTTATTTTCTATTTATTTTTTATTTACTTTATTTTTTTTTTTTTTCATAATCAATGTTGGTCTATCAAGGGCTTAAAACTAATTCATACATCATACGTAACACGTCGTAACTCGTGCATCATGTGTGCGTCTTCTAAAATCAGTATTATTTTCAGAAGTGATGTTATAATTCTGATTTCTTGCTTTTCTCAAAAGTAAACGAAAATGTATGGTTTTATTCCCAAGATTATTGCACCCCAAGCCCAACCCCCCCCCCCCCCCCCCCCCCCCCCCGTTTGAAAAGGATGTGAGATGGTGGAAAATGAGGTGCTATCACGTGATATCAGCCCATAACTATAGGTCCTTTTCCAACCCGTGCATTCAAGTGGGTAAAGAGAAGGAAAGGCAAAGTCACATATTCCTGACTATACGGGTACAACTCTGGTTCAATTTGTATAATCGTTTTCTTTTTTTCTTAAATTTGAATTTTGTGAGTTCATCTAATGACGATTTGAAGAAGGAAGTTACGTAAAACATGTCATATGATGTCTCCGCCGTGTTCAAGATTCGGCAGTAGAAAAACATGGGTACTCGCCAGGGTCACGTAAGCGTTGGTAATCGCGATGACATGATAGCTGATTTAATTGCCATTGAACATTGCATCGGTGGTTACCTACTTCTGTGACGTCACCTGAATCCTTTTTTTTTTTTTTTTTTTTTTTTTTTTTTTTTTTTTTTATATACATTTGTGCCTGTATCTCTGTGGGCCCTCGACCGTCGCACCCGTCGGTACCGAAAATTTTATCGGTCCCAGATTTCTTCACAAGAAGATTAGAATTTTCCACCACACTGACAGAATTTCATCTCAGGAACTTTCTATGCGAATTCGGGCCATTTTTAGTGGAATATTTTTCTCCGTGTGTGTATTTCGCATTGCATGTCGTTTTCGTCGAAACTTCTTTCTCTGAGTGCATGCGGTTTAGTTATAATACTGCAGCCCGAGGCTAAAAACAAGTGGCGCCGCATATTTAATTTATTCGGGCCGAACTTTTTATTTATATTATCTAACCAGTTGAGCTTCTGTGTGTTGTCCGATATTTGAATCTTATTGTTTATAACCCCCCTCTCTCCGCACCTGATTGGTGTACGGAGGGGGGCCAAGAGGGGTAGAACACCCGAACAGGCTGTCACGGTGATGTTGGCACGATGCTGTATTATCTCCTGATCCCAGGCCCCCCACATCTTTTCTCGGGCCCCGGGGCTGATTCCGTTGCCGGGCCCCTTGTTGCCGACAACCCCTAAGGGGGGTCTGGGGGGCGGCCCCCCAGGAGAAGGGGGGTCCGGGGCCTCCCCCGGAAAATTTTAAAAATTTTACACCCTCAAAACTGCAATTTTACACGGTTTCAATGCATTTCACGAGCATTTTACGGACGAAAAAAGCATGTGAAAACGGTACTTTAATCTTTCAATATCCGATATTTCTGTCTTCAAGCTAGAGAAAGTAGTTTCGAGTTTTCAATCAAAGTTTTAAAAATCTCGAGAAAATTGCGATAAATTGTTTTTTTATTTTTTGAAAAATCACGAATTCACGATTGATAAGTTGAAAGCATTCATCAATGGTTTATTTTTTTTAAATAATTGCATTGAGGAAAGCAAAAGAGGCAGTCTAGACACATAATAAATAAAACGAAACAAAAAAAGGTAAAACATGAAGAAAGACGAAAGTAGAAAGTAGAAACTCATTTATTACCAGATTTTTTTTCTTGTTTTTTAAGCTGGAAAATACCCGAATGACATTTGAAAAGTCCAACGTGGATGCAAGGCGATGTTCTATACTCAGCAAAGCTAATGAATTGAGACGATCCTGGCCTGTGCTTGCTCTTTGCCATGTCTTGAGAGTATTGCTTAGTTTACTGAAAGCCCGCTCTCCAGACGACACAGTGACAGGAAAAGTTAAAAATAGTCGAATGGCGGTGATAACATTTAAAAAAATTTGCTCCAGTTTTTTTTCATAAATTTTATTAAGCAATTCAATCGGGCTGATTTCAGTTTTGGAGCCGAAAACTGAAGCGGAAACATGTTTCAGATGAACAATCTCTTCGCAGAAATTTTTAGATATATCTTTCTTATATTGCGTCACAAGGCTATCTGCTTTTAATTTAAGCTCCTCATCGTCCAAGGTCATATATTTCAAAATAGGGATAAACAGATTGGCAATGAAGTTAACCTCTTCATACCGACTTTTGAGATCCTGTAAAATAAAATCTAACACACTAAAGACAACATCAGTCCGGAACATATTCAATGAGTCGTCTTGGTCACGATTCCGCTTATCAACGAAAGTTGTAGCTATGCCTAACTGTTCGGCGATCGGGCGTGATTCGTTCAAAATTACGTCCCAAGAATCACGAAGTCGTTGAATGTCGTTGTTCAAATCGTTTATTAATTTGACTTCAACGTCCAAAGAAATTCCTGGAGATTGGATGATAATATTCTTCTCATCGATGCAAGCCAAAGTTTTTTGCCAAAAAGCAGTCATAATTAATCCCTCAAAAGATGAAAAGTAAGTTTTAAGGCCCAAGGCTGTGCTATAAGATTTCGGTGGGAGATCTGTGTGCAAAAGCCGATCAATTGCTTTAAGCACACCTGGATAGTGCCTAGCTAAAGGCAGAACTGCCTCTTTCCGCTCCGACCATCTAGTTTCGGGCATTGATTTCAGTGACATAGGAATCTCCTCTAGTAAAATTTCCCATCTCGCAGGGCTGCCAGAAAACAGAACATATAAGCTTTCCAAATTTCCGAAGAACTTTTTTGCTTCGGGACTTACTTTTGCAGCATTCACCCCGACGCGGTTTAACGAGTGCGCTCCACAAGGAGAAAATAACGCTAGTTTATTCTTCTCAAGAATTCTCGTTTTCACACCTTTGACTTTTCCGACCATGTTCGAACCTCCGTCGTAGCCCTGAGCACGACAGTCTTCTAAAGGAATTTTATTATTTTCTAAGGCAGATAAATTTCATCCGTAATATCCTTACCGGTTTTTTCATTGAAGTCTAAAAACTTAAGGAACCGTTCAAATACATCAAATTTCTCAGTTATCACATCTTTAGCAACGTATCTTACTATCAATACGTTTTGCTCTTTCTTTTCAATGTCAGGCGTAGCGTCAGCAATTATACCGTAATATATAGCTTCATTCCTCTCATCAAGTATGGCTCTCAAAACGTTATCTCCACAAAGAGATATAAATTCATTTTGACTTTTCCATGATAAATAGTGCGCTTGACCTTGCATGGTTTTCCCCTCCAGTTGTTTCGCCTTAACTTTGGCCAGATGTTCGCGTGTAACTTCATCGTACTTCCCTAAAAGCTCCAAAACTCCGAGAAAATTGCCATTGTGAACATCCCCAATTTTTGTATTATCACCCTGAAACGGCAATCCTCTTGAGGCCAAAAAAAGTGTCACATCCAAAATTCTCTGTAAAATTGCTTTCCATTTATCAATTTCACACTGTTCCTGCTTTCGTAATTCCGAATCTAACCCTGCGCCATCAATAGACTGCATCAAAGATTTCCACTGGGTATAACAGTTTTTTGTGCTCAGAAGAACTTTCATGCGCCGGTAAGCGATCATACAGTTTTTTCCAACGAGTTTCCTTGCAGCAGAATCCCTCTCTTTTGGCAAAATTACTTCGTACATTGGATGCTTGATAGTTTTCTTCAAACAAAAGGCACGGAAGACAGTGAAGTGTCTGTTTTGAGACGCTCCAGATAAGCCAATCTCGAGGGTACCGCTCCCTTCCATTGACTGATTTTGAGTAAAGGAAAGATTTTGCAAAAGAATGACCACTAGCGTCATTTGGGAACTGTTTTGATTGCCGAGAAAAGTCATCAAACGAAGCAGAACAACTTACAATTTTTATCCGTACTGCATCTGTGATTGTTTTTGGCCATTTTTGAGGATCCCTTAAGTCACTGACACTAGGCAAACTTTCATTACATGTCGGAACTTGCAAATTTTCCCGTAAACTTTCACTTTCCTGTATATCACACTCGCGAACGTCACGAAACTCACTCAAATCATCCGATTCACGGCGCGCTGAATTACTATCTTTAGTTGCGCTGGACTCGTCATCCAGTTTATTTTCTGAATTTTTCGCACTAGAAACAGAGGCACTTGAGCTTGAGCCAGGATCAGTAGGAACACTAGGAACCGGACATTGCGTCACATCAGAATCGGAGTTCTTAAAAAATTTTGTGATCGCTTGGCGACCTTTGGTCTCAGCAACTTGTTTTTCACTTTTTAACTTCCGTTTCAGAGCCCCGGATTTGTGCTGATAAGATGACATTTTCTTATATTTTGAAACAAAAAAAAACAAACAAAACCAAACCCGTGTCACTACAATGCGGCAATATCGATGCTGATTCTCAATTTCCCGGATGAAAATATGAAGCTGGAATCGACATTCGACGGCGACAGCTTGAGCGACACTGAGTAGAGAGTAATTTTCATAGCCAATCGTAGAAGAAAGAGAGAGAGAATATGCCAGACAAAAGGGACATGAAATACTTACTAAGTTTTGCTGATAGTGCAAAAATTTGAGATCGTGACTCGTGAGAGTGAGGGTGGACGGAGAAAAATAGAGATAAGAGTTGAGTTTTGCAGAGGGCCCGGCTTGGCTCGCCGCGCTAGCGCCTTTCCTGCGTAGTCAGCATTCCAGCAAGGAAGCAATAGGATCGCTGGTCAAACTTTCGCAGCAGAATCTATCATTTTGGTATAAATAGGTATTCATTTTTCAAGAACAGATTATGACTTTATGAGAAGAAATTACCTGTGTTTTTTTCTGGCCGCCGGGGCCCTCGCCGGGCCCCCCGAGGGCCCGGGCCCCGGGGCTGGAGCCCCGGCTGCCCCCCCCATGTGGGGGCCCTGCCTGATCCCCCCCCCCCTTCTTTTCCTCCTCCACCATTTTGACAAGTATAAGTTTGGTATCCTAAGACCTTTCTTCTTTCCATTTTCGGACTTTGTTTTGTCGTATTATATTCAGTGTCCTCACTTCTTTCTTGCTCTTGTTGTTGTTGTTTTTGTTGTTTTTGTTTGTTGTTTTGTTGCTGTATACGCTTTGCGTCACCGCGCGCACCTTCACCGTTTGCTACTGTTGTACCCTCGGGCTCGGGAAGCACTGCGCTGTTGAATCCTAGAGATGTCGTAAATTGTAAAAAAAATATATAGGTACACCGCGGTAACGGAGAATCGACTGCGCATGCGCGGGGTCTGCGCACATTGGATGAGCTTTGATCTTTACCAATGGAGGAAATTTCTGGAACCTGCTTTTGACGCAACGCGGAGGTAGCCGTGAAGCCGTATGATGGAGAGATAGCTCTTATGGATATTTTCACAAGAGCTCGGTTTATTTGTCCCATTCTTTTAACATGGGTGGAGCCAGAAATTTGGCAAATGTGGATTCCATCCATTTGAATGTATGAGAAAAAATCGATTCTTGAGGGGGTCATGGCTCAATTTTTAATCGATTCTTTATCATACATTCAATTGGGAAGAATCCACAGTTGCCTAATTGCTGGCTCCGCTCATGTCTTTTAACCTTTAAGGGGAGTCGGAAGTCCCTGTACTTACAATGTTAGATGTGTCGTTACAAATGCCCCTTTTTCTCAGGAGTCGTAAGAGATTTGTGAGCGGACTTTTTTTGCTGGATTTAAAAAATTTCAAGTTTTGATTTTTAAATTTTCTTTAAAAAATTGTTAAAAATGTCGTCTAAAATGAGTCATAATTGAATGAGGAATCAAAATTTTGAAAAAAAAGCCCACGTTAAAATTTGTATTAGAGTGTTAGGATTCAGGCAAAAAAAAAATTATTGAGATAGCTTCGGTAGTTTCTGAGAAAAAGGGGCATTTGTGGGGAAAAAAACATAAAATTGAGAAAACTCACTTTTAAAACTGAGCAATATTTTCTTTCACTGATTCAGCACATAAATCAGCACGCAAATCTGAAAATAAATTGTGTGCACTGCAATCCATAAAACAGCTTATAAAAACCGAACCAATGATCAGAATGATAAAGCACGAAGGTGAACCCGATAAAAATTTGCCGATTGGCTGAATAAAAATTAGTAAAAAAGAAAAAAGTTGAAATTTTGACCCAGACCGACTTCCGACTAAACTTAAAGTTGAAAAAAAGAGAAATAAAGTTGTGACAAATCAATGTAGTTATTGTATTATTTTTGGGTAAAGTGGGTAAAAAAAAAGAAAAATTTAAATATTTCACAAATGGACTTTTGGATCTGGATAAAATATCAAAGGGGGGTCTGGGGGTCTCCCCCAGAATATTGAAGATGGTCTGGGGGTCTCCTCCGGATTAAAGTTGCTGTGAGAAAGTGTTTGTAGGGTATTCCCTACAGTTTATTTTTTCAGTGTCTATATGATCATTTGGTCCACTGCACTGGTTGATTGACTGTTAAATTTGAGAATTCCATTAAATTCACGCCAAATGACACCACTGTTGTCGGATGGTGTGAAATATAGGCGCACACAGAGTATCCACCATATTTATTTTATGAGACCATGCGACCAAAGCGACCATACTTTAGCGACTCGCAATCTTCGCGATTCTCTCCGCGGGTCAAGCCACGAAGAGAATCGAATCAGTTTCGGTTTTAACTCCTACAGCGTGTTTCTTAAACCCTCGACACTTGTTGAGATTAACTTACAGTTAGTATGATGACGCCAGTGGCGCGGCTCGTCCAATTTGGCAACCATGTTTATTTCCCATTTAAACCTATGCAAAAGTATCGATATCTAGGGGTGCAATTGCACCTCCTAATAATCGATTGCTTTAAATAGGTTTAAATGGTTGTTGCGACATTACACGAGCCGCCACAGGATGACGCCACTACGCTGCTGTAATAGGGTGTAGCATATAAAATGGTTATTTTCTCCGTTAAAAACTAATCCGTTTTAATGGGGCAGTTGCAAGGGTCTGAAATGTTGTGTTTTTTATAAAGAAAATGATAGTACTTGTTGAGCTGAGAACAATGAAATGATAGTACTTGTTGAGCTGAGAACAATGATGCCTTCGGTTTTTTCATAAGTTCCTCGGTTTTGAAGATACTCGCGTTCAAAGTTGTAGAAAATCGTGGGTGTTGTGACGTCACTACGCGGAATTCCCATTTAAAACAATGTATTTTGGGCCAAAATCTCATCTCCGGAACAATGGGATGTAACTAGAAACTAAAGGCTTTTTTGTTCTGAGCTCACCAAGGACTTTCATTTTCCATGTAAAAAACGTAAAATTTCAGACCCGTGCAACTGCCCCATTACCAGCTGGGTGGTATTGGCCAAATGGGGCAGTTTCAATTAAGGGTCTGACTTTTTGTGTTTTTTTTTATCAAGAAAATGATAGTACTTGATGAGCTGAGAACAGTTGTGTCTTTGGTTTTTTCCTCAGTGTCCCGGTTTTGGAGATACACACGCGAAGTAAAAAAGTTGCAAAAAATCGTGTGCGCAGTGACGTCACCACGCAAAATTTTCATTTGGAACAATGTATTTTGGGCCAAACTCTCATCTCCGGAACAATGGGACTTAATTAGAAACCGAAGGCATCTTTGTTCTCAGCTCATTATCTACTTTCACTTTCTTTACAAAAAACACAACATTTTGGACCCTTGCATCTGCCTGCCCCATTCGGTCTTCTTTGGTGATGCCGAAATATAACAACGAGCTACACTGGCGCAACCAGGATCTCTTCCATCTCTCTCATTTCCCATTTAAATGTATAAATAGGAAAAGGATAGAAAGAGGGGGTTTTATCCCCTTGACCATCCTTGTCTAACATACGTTTTTTAATGGAGAAAAAAGAGAGATGAAGAAACTCTCGGTGCGCTACTGACGAGCTATATCAATAAATGGGCTATGGTGTATGTTGAGTCCTATCCCAAAATGTGACTGCATGAGCGATTTGACGACTGACTGCTATGTCTGTCTAATTTTTTTTTACTTTTTTTTAATTTTTTTTTTATTTGTTTTATTTTTTTAAACCTTACATAACAAATTGTAATTAAATTAGTGGACATTGGTTTTCAACGAGAGTGCAAGTGTTTTAGAATATGGCTATGTAGATTGTAGACACTTAATTCTAATGCAACAATCCAGGTGAAAAAATGTATTGATTATTTCTATCATGTGTTAAATCCCCTCTATCGGTGGAGCGATTGCTCGTTGCTGCAGATCCAGCCATCGATGACTTTATGAACCATGCTGTATTCACTCCTTGTACCGCGCGAAAGTAACAACGTGGGACTTTCTCTCCACAGTCTCTTCCAATGTCTTTCCGCGCCGAGGCCCCAACCGCGCGCCGAGAGGCCGTGACGCGGCCAGCTGCTGTATTTAAGCCGTCTTGTTTTTTTTTCCCCTCAATAACCCCCCCCCCCTTTAGTTGACTCTTCGGTGTCGATTCATATTGGCTAAAAATGCCGCGGGGCACGGGCGCTCCAGCGCTCGCCGTATTATTATTCCTCCGTTTCCCGAGGATAGAGATGATGCCGGTTGGGGGGGGGGTTCCTTCTTCACGAGGGGGGATTGACAAGTCACTTGAGCGTCCTCCGTTCTGCGCATGCGTAGCTTCTACTTCGCGCAGCGGTTGTAAGTCACCGCGTTGTGCCGCCGAAATAAACCGGTTGACGAATCGGGATGGTCATTGGTCCTCCTCCGGCCGGACTCCCCGGAAGTGAGGCTTTCAAAACGTGAGGTGCTCTCCCTCTGAGATTACACCACGCACCGATAAGTTCAGATTTTCCCGGGATAGCGCACCTCATCCGTTATGGTCCCGTTTCCCGGAGACCACCTCCTTCCAGACTCCGGAGACAGTTTACAATGGGGCCGCGTATTTTTGCGGCGGACAACTTTATTTTTTTCGCGGACTCAGCAAAATAACGGAGGGGTCAGCATCCAACGGCACCTACTTTTGATGATGACCATCAAAGACGAGAAGACGACATTTACCGATGCTTCGCTCTCAGTGTGGCTATATTGGCGTCGACAAATATCAGCATCTAACGTAAGGGTCTTGGGACGTTGTTTTGTTACGACCTCAAAGAGTGGACACCCGATAGCATGGACAATAGACTGTTTTAGTAGAGCGATATATCGTATCAATTGCCGTCCTAGGGCCTCTGGTTCAATGTAATATTCCCCATAAGGGAACTTTTGAACGGAAATTTAGGGTATTAAATCAAAGAATTAATGCGACCTTTTTGCGATTACGAATTCTACGTCCTCGAAAATGCTTAATTATGCCTGGTTCTTTGACTAAAACTGCCGGAATCAATTAGATATTACAGATTAAATGTTGCATTTGTAGGTTAGACTCGCCCGAAATCCCGCCAATTCCACAACAACAACAATAACATTTGGGTGATTCCAACCTCCTAACGCATCGTTCAATCAGTAATATCTTGTTGATTTTGGCAGTTTTACAGGTGGAACCAGGCAAAATTAAGCATTTTCGAGGACGTAGAATTCATAATCGCAAAAAGGTCGCATTAATTGTTTGATTTAATAGTCTAAATTTCCGTTCAAAAATCCGCTTATGGGGAAAATGCATTGAATCAGAGTTTGTTTGGAACCAGAGGCCCTCGGACGGCAATCGATACGATAAATCGCTCTACTAAATCGGTCTATAGTCAACTCTAGTGTCACGTTGCCAAATTTTGGCGCTGCACTCTCAAAAAACTTCTAATGTCCGAACTGTGTTGAGGAGGGAATCATAGAATATCACTTGAAATATATTCTGTGTCTAGATAGCCATTCGTACACACATGTGCTTTTTTTTTAAAAACCAATTTCAGATAATGTATTGGTTTTTTTTTTTTTTTTTTTAAATTTAAAGGTTATAACAAACTGAGCGTGTGAGAAAAACGTCCATACAAAATCTCCATCATGACTGCCTCTTTGCTGCCGCAACACAGTGGCGTCGCGTCGCGTGAAATTTAGCAACAATGTATTCTATTCAATTAAATTCTTGTAAAAGATCGAATTCTGGGGGTGCACAGTGCACAAGGAAAATTCGATTTATTCAATGAGTTTAAAAGGAGCCGTTGCATTGTTGCCAGATGGCACGCGACCGACGCCACTGCCGCAACATCACACCCCACATTCCTACAAATCCTTTCTATCGCCATAGCTCGTTGAGCTGAATGCGTGTGTTTGAAAAAGATCGAATCTGAGGTTAAAATCACGTGATAAAGCACCTACTCCTATCCTTTTCTGACCAGTGGCGTAGCGTGCAATTTGGCAACGTTGTATTGTATCCATTTAAACCTGTGTAATATGTCGAATGCGAAGGTGTTCACCGAACACCCTATCATTTGATCTTTTTCATCGGTTTAAATGGACGAACGGCAATGTTGCCAAATAGCACACTACGCCACTGTTTCTGACACATTCGTTCTTATGACCATACAGAGGGAGAAAGACAATTTCCTGGACGTGTCGCGTCATTGCGCACTGATGACAGCCCTGTCTTGACTCGTGCTATATACTGCTCGTCTCCGAATCCTTCTCGAAAGTGAAATTTATTCCTGTCATCATATCAAACCCTCCCCCCCCCCCCAATCCATCGTTCGCGTCCCCTCTGTCAAGTCCTCGGGACCCGCTTCTCAACCGATATCTTGAGAATTCCTCCTCTTGAATGCATTCTTTACTTTCAAATCGCACGTTCTGGTTCTCAGATTCGGGAGTGTACTCACAAACTGTGTATATGCCTATCCGCTTTTGTTTTGTTTTGTTGCAAACGGAGATCGATACAGTGTTGCGAAATTTCGGGTTTCAACATTCGTATTACACATCGAGTTAAGTAACGGGTAATACACGGCTCAAAGCCTAGTGTTGCCATTTTTCGGATGGTTTTCGGATATCATAGTATTGACGCAATGTAAAATTTGGTAAGGAGGAGTGCCAATAAGGCCAGTTTTTGGTCCCAAAAATGGTCAAAATTTGAAATGGTCTTTGTGTTTGTGTAAAATGGATCTACTTACTCCTAACCCATGTATGCCCATTGGGTCGTTAACAGCCCACTTAATTTTTTTTTTTTTTTTTTTTTTTCCTGGACCAAATTACCGTAAGTTTAGTCCAATTAAACCCAAAAATCAGTGTTGTGATCTTTCAGCACCCTATCATTTAGCTGGACCAGAAAATTTCGCAATTTTTAATTTTTCAATTTTTTAACTCTAAGATCTCAAAAAACACCAAACATTTTTAAATAAAGTTGGGCATATACGGGTTAAAGGCTTATATTTCTAGGTTTGAGTGGTGTGAACGGGTTTTTTGAACTTCAATGGCGTATTTTACCACCTGTCAACGTTGGTCGGTAAACAGTGTTTTTCATAACAAAATCCCTATTTTTCGTTAAATTATTGAATATTTAGTTGTGAGTCAGACATAGTTCGGTTTTCTCCTTTAGATATATTATTAGGCTACTAAAAATGAGTAACATACTTAAGAAAATAGTCACCGAAGTATGCCCGGCACATGCCTAAATATTACCTTTTCTGATTTCGTGAAAATGCAAAACTTGAACAAATATACCATGAATATTCTTGCAATAATAGTAATTTTGCATCTTGGCAACCTGTAAAACATATCTCATGGTTTGAAACCCAGTTGAAAACCAAAGGGATTTCTAGTTTGCAGCTCACTGAGTTTTTCATTTGCTTACTAAAATACAACCATAATCCAGACCCTCGCAACTGCCCCATTAACTCTTCGCGAAAGTGAGCTAGATTGAACATCATTGGTTTACATCCAATTTTGATCGTGACAGCGTCATTACTAAATCAGTCTATAATTGAAGAGAAGACGATGTTTCAGTACTTGAATAAAAATATCGATATAATGTGACACATTATCCAAACGTTGGGAAGTACGGTAGGATATGGAGGGATGAGTCAGACAACCAGCGAAGGTGGCCTAATGCAGGGGTGGGCCGGAAGTCTAAGCTGACACGGATCGGAAACGGCCGATTTGAGCCGAAACAAAACGATTATTTCCGAAGCTCACGCAACGCCCGCTGATGGGTTCATAAAAAACTGAACAAAAAGTTAAAAAAAAAAAAAACTTGAAAGAACGAGTCTTATTTCTTCTGGAAAAGGACTCATCAAACATCAGGTGTGCCCGTTCCAGCGAATCTCAATCAGACCTTAGTGGGATCATCCTTCCGAAGAGCGCATCGCAATAATGGAATGAGCATTCCGCAGTATCGCGTCAAGTTGGATCGCTTTATATTTCGTTCTCTCTCTCTCTCTGTCGATTGCGCGGAAAACAAGGGGGCAGCGGAAAAACACATCCTTGACTCACGGCTCGTGAAAGTTGTGAGGGGCGGGAGAGGTTGGTAGGAAGGGGATGGTGCGGTGAAGGAAGGGAAGTGAGGGGAGGGGAGGGGAGGGGAGGGGGGTCGATCGAGCCTCTCGAAGCCGACGTAGATTGACGAGGGATGAATGAAGGACGAGGGTCGAGAGTTGTGTTGCGGGTTGCGGGGGAAAGGATTGAAGGGGTAGCTTCTCGCCACTCCGCTCCGCTCGCTCTGACCGACCGACCGACCGACGCCCATAAATTATATTGCGTCGCGACGTGACCACGTGACCTGAGCTGAACCATCGCACAATGGTTTGAAACCGAAGAGCGGTGACCCTTTGACGGAGTTGGTCAAATATGGGCCTCAATTTGAGCCGTGAGTCCCTTCTTGAACTCGAGTACTTGTTTTAGTATAACCAGTCAACCACTTTCAGTCGAATTTATAGCACTTTCTCTTTAAATGATAAAAAATTCAAGGGACAAACAAACCCCCTAAGCGGTGTCGACAATCTGTGCGTTTTTCATGGACTTTTACAATCCATCAGTGAATCCACCGGTTGAAACAAAGGTGACATGATTTTATCAGTCGAGAATTATTGTTATGTCATGATTCTCTTTATCTTCCTATCAAATCAGACCACTTTTGGTCTCTACATTGAATAAGACAGCGGACTTATGACTCCTCAAAGATGCGAGCTATGCTGAATTTTGTGAAATTTTGGCTACTTGAAACTCCTCAAAGGTGACCTATGCTATAAATTTTGTGAAATTTTGGCAACACGTAACTCCTCAAAGGTGACCTCTGCTAAATGGAATGAAATTTGGGCAACTTGAAAAGTCAATCATCAATGGGGCTGTTGTAAACTTTTGCTACAGCGATTGTAAAGTGTGAAATCTGGAGTAAAATCACGAGAAAAGTCCATTGGTAGTACATTGTATCAGAAAGTCATAAAATGTAGTATTAAACTCACAAGAGGCGTTTAACTGAAACCCAAGATGACGGTAAAATATCGAGACAACATGTGTGCACGCACCGTGAAGTGAACACCCATGATGGCCAACGTTAACAACCTCGCAGCATCGGAGGTTATGAGTTTGTTTGCGTTGTGATTGGTTGTGATCGATGTTGTGAGGTTGGCCTTATTGGAT
Organism: Trialeurodes vaporariorum; assembly: GCA_011764245.1. Lineage (NCBI taxonomy): Eukaryota > Metazoa > Arthropoda > Insecta > Hemiptera > Aleyrodidae > Trialeurodes > Trialeurodes vaporariorum. Next base: position 5,586,674 of record VMOF01000388.1, read on the forward strand.
GTTCATAATGCTTGCATACAGCTTGCTCGATATTTTACCGCCATCTTGGATTTCAGTTAAATGCCTCTGGTGAGTTTGTTATTGCATTTCATGACTTTCTGCTGCCACCAATGGACTTTCAACGTGATATTACATGAGGTTACTTACTCTATAGCGCTGTAGCAAAAGTTTGCAGTAGACCCATTGTTGGGTCAAACAAACTTGAAAAAACATTATTTTGAAATTTGTTGACCTAAACTAAAAGTGTGCCGAATTCCATGAGATTCTCAGAAGTCAGGTTTGAAAATCAATTTCTTTTGGTTACCCAACAATGGCTTGGTAAAACTGGAATTTAGTAATTAATTGTAGCTTCAATGGAGCTGTTGCAAACTTTTGCTACAGGCTTATTAATAGTTGATAATGGGGTAATACCCAGTAAAAATAACGATTAGCGCACTAAAAAATCACGAAATCCACTCCTAAACTCACAAAATGCTTTTAAATGCGAGACCGTAATGGCGGCCGAGGCCGCGGTTTTCTTATGGCAATTGTATGCTTCTTCTTCTTCTTCTTGTGTGGTGTTGCGAGAACACCTCGTGTAGATGGCGCTGATTGAAAATAGGGAACCCCAATGAAAACCGCGGCCCCGGCCGCCATTACGGGTCTCGCGTTTAAAAGCATTTTGTGAGTTTATGAGTGGATTTCGTGATTTTTTAGTGCGCTAATCGTCATTTTTACTGGGTATTACCTCTTTTTCAACTATTAATAAGCCTGTAGCAAAAGTTTGCAACAGCTCCATTGGCTAAATCACCAATGGCATGTAGAATGCCTGAAAATATCCGTAAAACAACAGCACTGTGCTCGCTAAGATCTGTCGAATTTCTAGCGATAAATCGATATGTTTTTGTCCTAAATATCGACGGGTAGGTCCACTGTGTGCCGTGCGGAGACCGGAGACAGAAGCACGCTCTAAAAATACATATTATACAGAGCGCCGCAATTTCAACCCTCACCTCCCCCCCCCACCCCTCCCCGCTACCTATCGTACATTGCGTTACTCACCGGGATTTTACCAACAACCCCGTACCCTCCTCCTGCAACCTAGGAAACGGAAGAATTTCAGCGCTCCCTTTGAGAGGTTTCCGTATATGAAGACGGGCACGGATGAGCTGTGCAATAACAGGTGGAGTTTCCGAAAAGTAATTAAGGTCGTCTCCGGGAAAAATAGGGTCCGTAAATAAATCAGCTGTACTCTACTCCAGGAATCATAAAATTGTGGTTACAACTGACAGTGAGATTTTTTTCGATCAAGTGGATCTGTTGTTTCGTGTGGGGTCCTCGCAAGGTGATTTTTGGAAGTCCGTCTGTCTATGTCTAATTGTCTAGTGTATATGTCTCCTAAACACTAGCGGATCCTGGGACCATTAAATGTTCGGTACAGACGGTCCTCGAAAGACGTTGGATGGTGAGCGTTTACGAGTGCTTTTAAATGGCCGTAGTTGCACACCAATCATCTGGGTGCAGGACCGTCTGTACCGAACATTTATTGGTCCCAGGGGATTGTCTTTTTCTCTCTATGGTCATTTGATCGCGTGTGTTACAAAAATTACAGTTAATGGATAGTCATGTGACTTTCGACCCCTCTTCTATCCTTTTCTAACACACCCGTTTAAATGGACAGAGAGAGAGAAAAATACAATCCACTGGATCCGCCAGTGCTCCTTAAAAATCGGGTACGCGGTCGTTCTCGAAAAGAATCATCGTGACAAAGTAAGGATTACTTCGGAAGAGCAAATTTTTTATTGGTTTTTCAAATTTTTCCTCAGGTTTAGTTTTCCTTTTCGAAAGAAAATTCTCCCGAAACATCTGAGTTCCTCGTTTCCCAAAAAAATCGCGACGTGGTGACGTGAAGATAACAGACTGTTTTAGTAGTGCGATGTATCGTAACGATTGCCGACCGAAGACTTCTGGTTCCAAACAAACTCTGATTCAAAATCAGATGGCCGATTTTAAGTGTCTTAGATTTTCAGATTCACGTTCAAAAGATACTTAGAGCTCATTGTACTTCCCAAACACTTTATTAATCTTATTAATTTAGTTAGTGGCGATGCTGTCAAACATCGCATCGTTTCAAACAATAACAGTGGTGACAATATTTACGGTCACCAGCGTACTCCACATTGCATACTTCGTAGGAGTCGAACAACACTTTTGAATCGTTGTGCCATATCTTTTAGGCATTATCTCTGTTCATGGCAGCTATGAGCCAGGGCGCCAATAGGATGTCTGGCTATCACGATCGGTGGCGCCTTCAAAGTCTAAAACGCAAAACGCGCCGTTCCGAGTCCTGTCGCGGTACATTTATTAAGCAGTCGGAGCTTGTGTGTCATGTTGAGGAATTGAGGTTGAGTCGCTTTGCGGAATGAAGCCGTCACTCGAGCTTTCGTGCTTTTATCAATGGAGTGAGCTTTGGATGATTGAAACGAGGGATGGTGGCCGGGGGGGGGGGGGGTTCGCCCGTCTTTGTCTTCGATCGTCCTCGTCATGCGAAATGGTCTGAAAAATGACAATGGAATCGGCCCGCGATTTTGATTAATTGTTTTTGACACCGCAGCCCGCACTGGAGGCGCTGCCGTTTCGTGCCGCGTCCCATGGGCGGATACAGGGAATTGTCTTTCTCTCTCTCCCTCCATTTGAACTTATGTGTTAGAAAAGGATAGCAGAGGGGGCCATCACGTGACTTTGGCCCCCTCTTCTGTCCTTTTCTAACGCACGCTTTCAAATGGGAGGAGAGAGAGAGAAAGACAATTCCCTGTATCCGCCCATGCCCATGCCGCGTCCTAGAGAGCTCGCGGTTGGTTGGCTACTGAGCGCTTAACTATCTATTATACAGGGTGTTTCAGGTTCAACGTCAGGAAATTCTGAAGCCGATTTTTCAAGTCAAATTAAGACGATTTTTTCTTATCAATATGGTTCTTAAAATGCTTTCGGTGTGAACTACGATTTTTCAAAGTTTGGATTTATTTTCTTTCTTTTTTTTTGTTCTTAAATTTTGGCTAAAAAGTCATATCCATGATTTCCCTCGATTTTAATAATGTGCGCATTTAAGTGGGAAATTCATTAAAGCCCGTAGTCATGACATTTCATTCAAGGAACTCTATACTGAAGAATTGAGGTAAAATTCAAATTTTCGAAAAGAATGAAACACCTCTCTCATCTGGTTTTCAGAATTACAATAATTATGATTTGTCGAGTTTCTTGAAGTTTTGATTATTTTACAAACAATTTAAAAAAAAAAAAAAAAAAAAAAAAAAAAAAAAAAAAAAAAAAAAAATAATAATAATAATACTTTCACAAGAAAGTTCTTTGTATCTTTCTTTATTTCATTTGGAGGCGAAGAAAAATTATTCATGTTGATTTTCAATACTTTCCTCTTGGAACGTGTATCAAATTCTGCTCAATCCTCTTGAATTAATTTACGAGGCTTTCTCAAGGTCAACGGCTGTAAAAGCGGTCCGCAGAATAGCGATGTTATAAAATTACATTAAGAACTCAGCAGAATCATTTTCTTGGCTCTAGAAATATTTTTCATTTTTTTTTTTCAAATTTTATTCGTGTTTTTTAGAGACAAAATTAGGTTGCAAAACTGTGCAATAAATCCTTTACTACAGATAAACAGAATGGAAACTCCCATACCAGCTAATGGAAACATTTCCCCTATCTCTTTCGATGACTTTTCAAGATGGCGGACTTATCGCTGTCTCTGTCTTTCTCATTTCATTGAACGGGGATGGTTTGGAACTTCTCGAGATGGCGGACCAGAAAATGTTGCTTAAAAATGAACCACCAAAGTTTCCATTCTAATTCTATAGTATTCTATGCCGTTAATCTTTGGTTTTTACAATAAGTGTATTTGTTTTTTTTTTACCACTGTATTAGTGTGTTTGGGGGGGGGGGGGTCAGCGTCAGAGGTGTCAACATTCATGTGAAATCATACTTATTATTATTGTTGTAGCAAAAGTTTGCAAGAGACCCGTTGAATTGAGTAGTGAATTTCAGTGGTTTTTCGTGCTCGCGTCGCCGTCGTTATGTTTTTAATTTTTATTTGAATCAGACGCTTAAAATTGCTGTACCGAAAGTACCCATCCAGTTAAGGGGGGGGCGATAAACAACCTCCCCCCCCCACCGATTTTTAAACCCTTTACTGTACTGAATTGCTCGGGTGGGGCATGTTTTTTGCAGTGACGTAGCGTGCAATATGGCAACGTTGCAGTTTTTCCGTTGAAACTAATGAAAAAGATCGAACTATTGGTTGTTCGGTGAGTACCTTCGCATTCGACCTTTTAAACGGGTTTAAATGGCCACAATTCAACGTTGCCAAATTGCACGCTACGCCATGCGTCACTGGTTTTAGGCTCCATCTCAATCATGCCTTTGTAAAACGTGGCGTGTCATTCTCCGAGAAACGGTTCATTTCATTGCTGACATCACTTAATCACAAGCGACGCCGACGTAACGTAACGGATCGATCGATCGAACTATTTTTTTTATAGCGGAATGTCAAGTGTATTGTTCTAAATTAATCAATGTAAGTACTTACAACTCAACGTAACTTCGAGGCCGTTTTTTGACGATTTGACGTTGACGTCTATGAACAAAACGCCGAGATCATAACACAACCCAAGGGTACGTAAGGGAACACAGCGCGCCCCGGCCGGGCCGTTTCATTCGGACCATTAACATTCCGAGGTCCTTTGAAATGTATTCTCATTTTGAATTTCAAATATACGCGCGCAAAATTACCAAAAACTCATTCAGCGTTGAAGGATTGAGATGATTGCGAACTTTCGGTCGTTATTCGCCAGAAACAGACAACAATATTTGGATCAATCATTTTTTTCAGAAAGCAACATGAGGATAGTTCTAACGTTCCAAAATAAAGTTTTAAGAATTATAACCGACGCTCCTATGTACTGAAGCTCGTGTGTTTTATACTAGATTTTAACTTTTTAAAAGCTGCGAAATTTCAACGGACCGTTAAAAGTGCGTGTGATCCATCTTTGTTGAATTTGCTGAAAGCAATTTTTTTGACACTCTTAATCGTAGCAAAAGTTTGCAACAGACCCATTCAACCATTTACTGCATCCGTGCAAAAAAGATTACATTATCCTTTGATGTACTTAGTACATCTATATTTATATTGAAAAGTGCTGTTATCCATAGTCTTTTCTGCATCGAGACAATGAAGGGATGAATTCTAGAACGCTACCGTTGCCGAAAGGGGTATACAAGCGGCCGCGGCGAGTCGCGGGTTGTCATAGTGACAGACAAAGGCAGCGGTCCGTAAATGCAACGGCTACCACATTCACTCTCTCTCGCTCCCTTCTTGAGAGAGGAGGTATATTATATTATGTTGACGCTGCTGTAGTAAATTATATACAACAGAAGGTAAATCGAATTTCCCGCGCTCGCTCGCATCATCCTCCCTATTTGTGGGTATCAGCCTCGTCCTGCTCCTCTTCCTCCTCCTGGTGCTTCTGCCAACAAGCACAATTTAATTTCGAAGCAAGTGCTCGTATTAGAATTGATTAACCCTTTATGGACCAAGCCCGAGTGAACTCGTTTTTCTCCACCAGTCTATTTCAAATCTTCGGGCCGATCATTTACTTCATCGTTCAACCGATCGTTAAGACTGCATATTATGAGTGATTCTATTGGTCGATAATTGTAAAACTTGGCCGTTGCTATGTGGTAACCATCGTTAAAGTACCTGCTATTTAAAGGTTACTCATGAATAACCTTTATAAAACGAGACTTTTAACGATGGTTACCATAGCAATGGCCAAGTTTTACAATTTTCGACCACTAATGTCACTCATTGACAGTCTTAACGATCGGTTTAACGATGAAGTAAATGATCCCGCTGGTCGGTCTTCATTCCGGATGAACCCGACTATCGATGAAAAGTTCTCTTTGGGCGCCTTCAATTCGTAATATAGGCAATTCCAACTCCCCCGAGTACGAACAGTTAACTACCTTCCCCATATAAACAGATGAGCGAATGAACACCACCGCCCTTTGGTCTCAAAATTATTAAAAGTGGCAACAAATCAATGGAAAGATGTTAACGAAAATCATCGTTTCCGCGGAATTTTTTTTTCAAGATTGATTTCAAAACTTTCCTACCTATCTATACAACGTAACATTTGGGTAAACAGATGTTAGAAGATTTTATGAAATACTACTAGATGATAGATTGACGGATATAAATGTAAATTATCTGACGGAAGAGACTGTGCAAATGAGCTATAAATTTAAGGATTATTATGTTGAGAATAATACTAGCACTAATATCTATATAGCTTTGTTTACTACAGCAAATGCGAGACTAAGACTGTATGCAAAATTAGATGCATTAGGTGAGGCTGTAATTGGATGTGATACCGATTCAATCTTTTACTTTGATGACGGAGTAAATACTGTTAAGACGGGTGATATGCTTGGTGAGTGGACAGATGAGCTCAAGAAGGACGAGCATATCAAGTTATGGGCGTCGACAGGTCCTAAAAGTTATCACTATAAAACAAATTTAGGAAAAAGCGTAACTAAAATAAAAGGGTTCACGTTAAATTATCAGAATTTAGAAACATTGAATGGTAAAACAATGATTAAACTAATAAAGGAGGGTGTATCTGAACTGAGGCAGAGTTCAGTAGCCCTGACTTATAATAAAATAACAAGAGAGATCAAAAGTAAACAATTCGTAAATAAATTAGAAACGAAAAAGTTTAAGTTCGAGTATGATAAGAGAGTAATCTTACCTAATTATGATACTGTATCATACGGATATTGTACATAAAAATAAGTATAATTTGAATGAAATTTAATTGATAGTATATAAATATATTTTAATCCGATTCTATATCATATTCAGCGCTAAGTTCTTTTTCAATAATTCTAGACAATACGCTCAGGTGAGCGACAATATTTATCATATGTTTAGTGTATTTTATTCTCTTCGATTCAGGTAAATGTTGAATTTTATCCGAGAGTGGATCCATTAAAATTTCATATTTTGTCCGGGTTCGCTCAACAGGGTTCTTGAAATGTGGAATCGTGTTTTCAAAATCAAACTCATCTTCACTGATGAGAGAATCTTTTAACACTTCCATTTAAAAACAAAAAATTATATAAATAAAATAAGTTCAAGATATCAACTTAAAAGTCTTCAAATAAGGGTAAAAATATTCACTTTTAAATTTTTTATCTTGCCTGCACACTTGTGCGCATCTTAAAATACTTGGTAATATGAATCAATTTTTCGAGTTATTATGTAGTTGTCAGAGTAAAATTTAAAGCCTAAAATATTGGAAGTTCAAATTTTGATGAAATTGGTTGATTTATTGAACAAATTTTCAAATTGACTGGAGTGTCCTCAACGTACCCCTATACTACTGAGTTTATTACTGAATTTTAGACTTTTTCAGTGTGATTTTAGTGATTTTTGTTGGTCATTACATAAGATTGGACCATTTATTTGCTTATAGCAAAAGTTTGCAAGAGCCCCATTTCGAGCACATTTTGTCTCTACGAGTACTGCGCCATTCATTTCATATCGCGCTCATCGAAGCCTCCTCGAAAGACCGAAAGCCTCCTTAAGGCCACCCGGGCGAGCCTTAAGCGAAGTGCTTCTGTTTCAGTCAAAAATTTCAATTTTTCAGATGTTCAGAGGTCAGTAGTTGGTCTACTAAAAATTGGTCTACATTCACGAGGTCTAATAAATTACGTCTGATGACAAAAGGTCAAAATGTTTAGATCCACAGAGAAGTCTGTTAATAATAATAATAATAATAATACGTTAAAATCCTCCCCTTTACGCCAAAACCGGGGGGAGGGAACTACTCAATAAATTCGTAATAACTTTCTTTCCTCTTTCTTTTTCCGCAGGCATTAAATTCTTTCGTCCGGTAGATGGATATCCGCAGGTTTCCGCGGACACCTTGAAACAACCTCCCCCCCCCCTCCCCGGGACTACGATCCACCCTGATCACCACCCGACCGCTACCATGACACCATGACCACCCCTTATCTTTCAAATTAATGGGCTTAATCTAATTCCTCCCTCTTCCCTCTGCCGAATGCTCAACTGCTTGTTAAATGACCGAGCGCTCTAAAAGTCTAAAGGGCTGTGTATGTGTAAACGTTCGTTAACCGCTGCTTAAGTTGAATCGGAAAGATTATACAAGTGGAAAGAGCATAGTGCACGACCGGGCGTGCAAAGAGGCTTATAACACCGGGACAGGACGTGTGAGGGGAGGGGAGAGGTGGCTGTGAATAAGGGGTGAGTGGAGGGGGTGAAATGGTGGGGGAAGGGGGGTCGAGGAGAGTACAAAGCTTTACACATGCATCTACACGAGTGTAACAATTGTTCGCGAGTCCGTGCAGCATGTGTTGCGCGCAGAGAGTTGCTATATGGCTATGAACTTGCGAAGCCTGTAAGTTGAACTTGTTTCTCCATGTCCGCTTGTCCGCTTCACGCAGAGCTGCTTCGCTCCGAACCCCCCCCCCCCCCTCCCCCCTCACCCTTATTCTTCCAACGCGACGAGCTTTTACGCGTTGTTCGCGACGGCTTTTTTCCCTTGCGAAAGTTATCTCTCTTTTGTGCAAACTTTTCCGCCCGCTTTGCGATGTTGGCTATGGGAAGTATGTAGTACTTACCTATGGTACTGTACAAACACAGTATATTCATGTATCTCCATGTGAATACCTGGCCGTTCTCTCAGTCCCAGTCTTTCTATTTCCTTTCTTTTTGAGACTTCGAGAGATGCTACATTGTTTTTTTGTTTTGTTTTGGGTTGCTTTTTTTTCGAATGATGAAAGTCGTTTCCGAAGGAGAATATATCGAGTCTGTGAGTCGAGTCAGCGAGAAAAGATTTAAGCAGATTTCAGCAGTGAACATGCCTGAGTGGAGAAATGTACATTTTTACGCAAAGCTTTAAGTAGAGAGTCCTGGCGTTCGAAAGAGTTGCGCAATGAATCCATGAGTGGAGCCATTTTTGATTGGCTCTCAAGTTAACGCTTCGCTTTCGAGGAGGCTCCAATGAGCGCCAATAGCGTCGCGTAAACTGCGATCTATCGATTCTTTTTCCATTTGAATCCACAAAAACAGTCGATTATGAGGGGGTGCACTGTGAACCTCCAAAAAATCGATAGTTTTCATGTGTTTAAATGGAGGATAATAGATATATCGCAGCTCACGCGACGCTACTGATGAGGGCGATATGCAATGAAGGGGAAGTACTCGTGGAGACAAAATGTACTCGAAATAGGGCTGTTGCATACTTTTGTTATAGGCGATTTAACAATCGGTTCTGGCGTAAAGACCTACAAAAATAACAATGGCACTACTAAAAACTTCCGAAATCCACTCCTAAAATCAATAAACGCTTTTATTCGCGCCAGCGTAATGGTGGCGTAGGGCAGTAATAACGGGAGATTCCTATCTTAATTTTGTCAATCTCTCTATGCTCACGAGGATGATTAGCAAAGTAATTAGTCATCAGAGTATAGTGATCCACATCCGATGAATGGTACTGTGGCATCTAGTGACACTGGTGTCAAATGAAAGTCGTCTCTTATTGGTCACTTCTCGATGTAGTTACAGTATTGTTAGATGGGAATCTCCCATGAATACTGCCCTAAGCCACCATTACACTCGCGCAATTAAAAGCGTTTATTGAGTGTAGGAGTGAATTTCGGAAGTTTTAGTGCTGCCATCGATATTTTTGGAGGTTTTTGCACCGGAATTGACTATTAAATCACTGAAAGCAAAAGTGTGCAACAGACCCATTGCGTACACCCGAGGTGGGGGGGGCTGTTTACCCAAATGTGCAAATTCTAGTTTTATGACCATATTCTGGTATTAGCACCATAATTTTCTAGTCAAAGTACTAGACTTTTTGTCGTTCACATAACTTTGTGTTCTGGTAATATGACTAGAATCTGGTATTATGACTATCGTTTGTTTTTTTCAGTGTAGCTTGGGCACTACTACAACTTGATTCCGAATCTCCAACACTTTTTAGGTCTCTAGTTTTCTCCTTCGGTGGAGGTGGAAACCGGATCTGTGATCGTGTCATCTACATTTTTTGTTTCCAAAACTATATAGTGATAGTTTTTACAAAACCATCTCCGCCTCCGCGAAAAACCGGCGACGCGACGCGCAATCACTACGGGTCCAAGTTATTGTCCTTTTCTCTCTCTTCTTCCATTAGAATGCATATGTTAGGAAAGGATAGAAGAGTGGGCGAAAATCACGTGACTGCCCCTAATCTGTCCTTTTCTATCACACGCGTCCTAATGGGAGAACGGGAGAGAAGGATAGACTCCTGGATCCGCCGGTGCGCGCAATCGGGCATACGAAATTACGGCCCATCATCGACTGTTTAGTGTTTTCCCTGGAAGTGTTTTGTCACGCTCGTGCTTTCAACCACTTCGTTCTTCCTTTCGAATGCCGACTAATTACGGAATTACGTCCAATTTCTGAGCGTCTCAGCGGTAGATATCTTGTTTTTCTTCTTCTTTGTGTTTTTGTTTTGTTTTTTCCTCTGTTTTTTTCCTTTTTTTTGGACGAGGCAAATCAACCAACCAATCAGGTCATCGGCCACGAGAGACGAACCATCGTTTCCGGCGTCGCGCGTCGCTCACTAGTTGCACTCAGTGGCGGCTCGTGCATTTTGGCAACAATGTTTTCCCTCCATTTGATTCAATGCAAAATAATCGATTCGATAGTGAAGCAGCGCTTCACCTGCAATCGATTGTTTTACATGTATTCAAATAAAGGGAAAGTAGTGTTGCCAAATTGCACGAGCCGCCACTGAGTTGCCTTATGGTCTGATTGTGAGATCGAAAAAAAAATGGTCGATAATGGGGCTCTTGCAAACCTTTGCTGTGAGCAAATAAATAGTCCAATCTGATGTAAACACCAGTGAAAATTACGAGAATCAGCCTAAGGAAGTCTAAAATTCATCGATAAACTCACATAACTGCTTTAAGGGGGTAGGAGGGGTACCCAACTGAAATTTTTTTTTCTTCCCTAAAGCATTTTGCAGTCTGAAATTTTGCCCAAAAATTGCTCCTACTTTCAGTATTTCCCCCCCCCCCCCCCAAAAAAAAAAAATAATTGGTGAGGCTGGTTGCAGACCTGCATGCAAAAGATCTAATTAGAAGGCGTTCAATGCACATCAAATAAACCTGATTTTTTTTCTGTTTTTTATTTTTTAGATTGACCGCAGATTGCATGTCTGCGTTGATTATGTGATGTGTGATTGTTGGTTTGATTTCGTTGTGACCCGCCTATCGTTATTTTCACCCCATTGTGAGTACAGAAGACTAAATGCGGTATCGATACTGATGCAGAATCGAATCGAATCAAATTGAACAGATTGTCGATCGATGCAAGGAGAAATGCAGTAGAAAGCAACTCACCGCGATCATTCTCCGTGCCTCTCCCCCTCCTTCCCCCCTCCTCTCCCTCCACCCTCCCCTCCCTCCACCCTCCCCTCCCTCCACCCTCCCCTCCCTCCACCCTCCCCTCCCCCTCCTCTCTTCCTCTCTCACTATTCCTGCTTCCCAAACTATATCTCTGTGTTTTATTGCAATATCCCTGCCTCGCTTCCTCCAGTGTTGCCAAATTTGAATTTCGAATATTTTACGTTGATTCTAATGCGAAATTTACGGTTTAGATCCGGATATGTGGCAACGCTGGCTTCCTCCGCAATCCGTGGCAGCTCAACTGTGATCTCGTTCATCAGCACCTCAAATCACCTGTGAAGCTTGTAGTGCCGCAGCGCGGCTGCTTCGCCCGCACGCCGCGCACAGGTCCGAAACATGAATTTTTTTCGGACATGACAAATTTTCGTTTTTTGCTTCAGAAACATTTTAAAGGCGTTTTTCTATCTAAAAACTATGTTAACTGAATCATTTTAAGCTGTGAAATCGTTCATTAATCTCAGTTTTTATAGTTATCTTGCCATTATTTCCTCACAATCTTGATTTCCGTCCATGAAAAAAAGTCCAGGAAATTCCATACTGTATACGTCCCATTGTGCGCCGCCGCACGGTGTGAACTACTCTCGCCCTCGCCATCTGTTCGACGAGGGGGGGGGGGGTTGTGTGTTAGTTATGTCATTGCTAGTAAAAAGACCCTGTTCAGTGATGACGTCACAATCAAAATTGGATCCAAACAAATGCTCTGTCTCGCTCATTCTCGTGGATTTACCCCCGAAGAAATCAGATCCAAATTTTTCGAATGTAAATTCTTGCTAGTAAACAACCAGTTTTCTCAAAGAACACCGCACGGATCTTATGGGAATTAATATGGGGTTCTTAACTCTTTATGGACCCAGTGGCGTAGCGTGCAATTTGGCAACGTTGTATTGTGTCCATTAAAACCCATGCATAAAGTCGAATGGAAAGGTGTTCACCGAACACCCAATAGTTCGATCTTTTAAATGGATTTAAATGGACACATTACATTGTTGCCAAATTGCACGCTACGCCACTGTATGGACCAAGCCCGAGTATACTCGTTTTTTCTTATCAAGCCTACTTCACATTGTTTCAGTCTTCATTCAGGATAAACGCGACTATCGATGAAAACATGTACATGAAAAGATATTTTAGAGCGCCTTCAAACAGTCGTATAGGCAATTCCAACTCCCCGAGTACGAAAAGTTAACTACCTTCCATTCATAAACGGAAGAGTGGCGTTCTATTGAAATAACCTGGGGGGGGGGGGTGATCACGGAGGATCGGATCGTTTCGTTATCGTTATCGTTATCGTTTGCATTAAATCAAATGGGCTTGCTTCTGCGCAACTCGATCGCGCAGGTGATCCCCTCCTCACCTCTTCCTACTTCAAACGATCGAGATTACGACAGCCTGCGACTCATCGCTTCCTTTCGTCCGTTTCAATCGTTGTGAGGGGCTCAAAACGATTCGATGAGTTGAGCCACCCATAAGGTTACGTGTAAACGATAACGATAACGATACCAAAACGATCCGATCCTCCGTGATCATCAACCCCCTGGCCCTTAGAGGGTTAATGCGATTTTGATCATAGTATGTCGTTAAACATGGCCCTGTATACGAATTTCGAAACTAGAAAGAGATGGGTATGCATGGGCCCACGGGGGTCACGGGAGAGTAAGTGAGATAGTTTGAAACGCTATGCGAGTTTTGGCACTACCGATTGCGACCGATGAAAGCATTGTTGTGATCGTTGGCTAACCGTGATTTGCACTGTGGCGTAGCTTGCAATTTGGCAACGTTGTATTTTGTCCATTTAAACCTATGAATAAGATCGAATGCGAAGGTGTTCACCGAACACCCGATAGCTCGATCTTTTCCATGGGTTTTAGTGGACGAACTGCAACGTTGTCAAATTGCACGAATGCACGCCACGCTACTGATAGCGAGCGCAATGTTTGAATGGACGGAATATAAAGAATGGTTTGTACGACTTTGTGCGTGGTTTTTGAAGGTTTATAGTGTGTTCAGCAAGGTTTTTTTTTTTTTTTTTTTTTTTTTCCGGGCCTAAACTAAATAAGAATTTATGCTCCATATCGCCGCAGAGAAAGGGTGCAAAAGACCCATTGTTAGCTGTCCGTAAAAGACAGGCGTCCTCTCTCTTCTCTCAGAATGCCACCATGCACCATAAAAAACGAACTGGAATCCATAGGCTAATCTTTGTATCTCATTAGTTTATCACACGGAGGATAAGGAAGTGTCGCGAAATTTCACTTCACTGGGTGATGTACAACAACAACTACAAGTAGTCTCTTAGTTTTAACAACATAGCGATGAGTTAAAATAATGATACAAAGCTGCCTACTGATTCTGAGTGTAGTAACGGGCACTGAAGTCGTAATGCAATAAAACTGGCTTCAATTTATGGTGGTTGTGATCATTAATTGCGAGCAATAAAAACCGGCTCGCGGGGGACCAGTCAGGGGTGACTCCTCTCCGAACTCTCAAGTATCAAGGATCATGTATCATGTATCAAGGTGTTGGATGCAAGGTAGAAGTAAAATCGCAGCAATCAGCTGGACGGTGAGCGGTGGACCGGTGATCGGTAAACTGGTGAGTGGTGACATCGATGACGCGGCGGGCGGCGCTAGACATTTTGCAGCTAACACTTTCGCTATCGGTTCAAATAAATAAGAAGGCATAGCAGTCAAACCTGAAATCACTTTGTATCGTACATGCAATATGCAGGCGCGGGTCTATTAGCGGCATCGGCTCTGGCACCGGCAATTGCGACCAGTGGTCCGATCCATGGATATTTCTGGACATTTCCACTCGAAAGAAAAAAAAAAAAAAAATTAAAAATTAATTTAAAAATAAAAAAATAAAAGAAATAAATTAAAAATTAATTTAAAAATGAAATAAAAATTGCAATTAAAAATTATACTGAAGCAGTGGCGGGTCTTTGGCTGTGGCTCTCACCCGTTTATAGGTATAGGTTTATGGGTATAGATATTTCTGGGCATTGTCACTCGAAAAATTAAACATTAAAAATTAAAAAATTAAAAATTAAAAAAATTAAAAAATTACAATTAAAAATTATACGTAAGCAGTGACGGGTCTTTGGCTGTGGTTCCCAACCGTTTATAGGTACAGGTTATAGGTATAGGTTTATAGGTAGGTATAGATATTTCTGGATGTTGCCACTAAAAGAAAAAAAATTAAACATTAAAAATAAAAAATTAAAATTAAAACATATTAAAAATTAATTAAATAATTAAAATTAAAAATTATACGTAAGCAGTGGCGGGTCTTTGGCTGTGGTTCCCACCCATTTATAGGTATACATTGTTTTAATTAGTACAGCGATACGTCGTATCGAGCCGTGGCGTAACTAGAAATTACCTTTCTCTCACTTTGTCCATTAAAATGTGTAAGTTATAGAAAAGGATAGGAAAGGGGGATCAATCCCCTCTTCCTATCCTTTTTCTACCTTTACATTCAGATGAGTAAAAAGAGAGATAGAATATAGTCTATTTCTATAGTCTATAGTAATATTTCTAGTTACGCTACTGGATCGAGTATCGTTCGGGGGCCTCTGGCTCCAAACAAACTCTGATTCATTGTAATTTGCATAATATACATCACTCTTGTTTTGCGAAATGACTTACTTCGTTCACTTAATCGGAAAGAATTTGAATGTAATAATCAATCAGAATGTTCGAAAACATTTCTCCGCCCTTTCTTTCAGGCGTGTGATGTCTGTATGAAATAAGCAACTTTTTTTATTTTGCACGATTTGACAACATTGGACATGGGTCGATCCTAGGTTTCGCTCAACTCTTGCCTCGGAAGCAAATCGAGAGAAATCGCACGTAACGAGTTAATTGTTTCTTTGCACGTGCCAAATGAAACGTTGCCCGACCTCTAAGCGCGGAGGCGGAGCCCCGTTTCCATTCGCCCCCCCCCCCCCCAACCATACTTGCGATGTACCGATATAACCCTCCATGTAACTTTACTACTTTCATATACAGAAGAACCCATTCTTTAAGGGGTTAGTATAACCTCGAAACAATCGATACTTTTACTGTTGACTTAATCTTTTCTGACATATTGCACTTTGAACTAATTTGTACTTTTCTTTGTCTTGTTCCAGGTAAGATTATCGCTTTCTCAACAACCCAAATCTTGCTTTCATCCCGAAATTTCGTAAGTAAAATTCCTCCCGTAGTTACCTGAGAATTTGCGCGAAAAGTTTTTGTCCGATGTCACGAGTAAATTGAGCTAATAATTAGCATTCATTCTAATGGACGTATATCATCGTTTTTTTTAACTTACACGAGTGAAACGGCCCCATTGCAAAAGATATGAAAAGCCTTGAGGGCGATTGACTCCATTTTCCAAGCTGAATCGATAGAGGGGTCACACGCGGGGTTTTGGCGACATCACCTTTTTGCCCATGTGATGAGCCACGCTTCGCTATTGGCAGACGCCGACGTCAAAAACTACAGTTGCGGCGCGTGCAATTTGGCAAAGTTGCATCCAGTCCATTTAAAGTCTTCAAAAAGGTCGAACGTTGGGGTGCAAAGTGCCCACTCTGAAATCGATACTTTACACGGGTTCGAATGGACTAATTGCACCGTTACAGATTGCACGCGGCACCACTGAAAACTATTTCTCTCTGTGCTTAAGAATGCATGAAATGCACGAAATACCGATTGAAACCGCGATGTTGATGCGGCCGGATTAAGTCGTAAATACGAGTATAATGCTCTCTTAGAAATGACTTTATTCCACCGGTTTATCTACCGGGTTTTTTTTTATTTTTTATTTTTTTTAAATCATCGTCGGATCGAAGTCGCTGGGTTTTTTTTTTTTTTTTTTTTTTTTTTTTTTTTACCACAGAGTTTTATTTCTTCCTCTGATTATCGTGCGCGTTTAGGAGACAGGAAGGATCGATAAATTTGAATGGTTACGATCGCGGGACGGTTGATTTCGGTGTCAATCCTCATGAACTGAGACCAGTGTGGGATGCGACAGTGAGCGCAGAGTGCAGTAGTGGTGTTTATAACAACCATCCTTGGAGATGAGGACCACGGAGACCCAACATTATTTGGTCCGGGATCATTTTTTATAATTTTTCTTGCCCAAACTGGCATCACGGCAGAGAAAAGACACACATGCTCTCCCGTGAACTTCGTGAACTTGCTCTTTGATTCGCGCCACAAACTTTGTTCCTTCGGGATCGTGTTACCATCTGACGAAAAAGAAGGAGCCAAGCAGGAGCTTCCTGTTCGACGCAAAACAGAGCACCGCGGTCTCAATTTACCCTTGTTGACAATAAACGTTTGTCTGGCCTATTGTAACAACAATATGTCAGTCCTATTCAAAAGAAAACTCTCCCAAGCTCTTTCTCTCTCTCTCTCTCTCTCTCTCCCCCTCTCCCTCTCTCTCTCCCTCTCCCTCTCTCTCTCTCTCCCTCTCTCCCTCTCCCTCTCCCCCCCTCTCTCCCTCCCTCCCTCTCTCTCTCTCTCCCTCTCTCTCTCTCTCTCTCTCTCGGTCTCGCTAAATTTGTATGTGGATCTTGCTTTTATACAACTGCACTGAGAAAAAAGAGGCTGTTAAAACTATAAGAATAGAACCATAGATGTGTTTCGCCTTATTTCAAAAATAAGATCTATCCTTGCAATAGTCGGCGCGCTTGAATCTACACGAATTCCGATTGTCTCTATAGAATTCCGATTATTTCTATGGGAATTAAAGCGCGGGAATATCCTATCGGAAAATTCATTGAATCGATCGGAAATTTTTCTCAGTGCACGGAAAAAAAACTACGGTGAAATTAACCATACGATAGCTGATTTTGGCACCTGCTAGATATTATGGCAATGTTAACCAAAAGTATACTATGTTTTGACTAGGTACTAGGTGATGTTACTTGATTGCATGTCGAATTTACTCAAAGTATCGGTAAATGTACCATACTTCTGGTCAAGTTTACCATAACATCTAGCAGGTGCCAAAATCAGCTATCGTATGGTTAATTTCACTAATCTTTTTTTTCCGTGTGTGTCGTCTTTCTCTTTTGCTTTGTGTCTTTTATTTTATTTTTTTTACCAACGGAGTCAAAAAGCGAAACGAAATTGGAGGAGAAAGGAAGTTCAAAGTTATTCTGTTTCTTCCCTTGATGCGCACTCACCGTGAAAACATGATTAAGAGCCACGGGTCAGCTGCGTATGCTAGGGGGTACGATTGGTACGAAGATACGTGGCCGGGGTTATGCATTACGCAACACACACGCTACCAGTATTTGACACATTATCTAGTGCACGTTTGCGTATTACGTAGTTTACTATCATTCTGTTCAACGAGCCATACATTAATTTATTTTTGTTTGTAGTATATATTTGGGCTGATGAAGTGTTCTGACTATCTATAGTTAATTTATCTATCTATAGAGGAATGGTCTAATGGGTAACCCGCGTGACCGCGACTTTGGATGAAAGGAGTCATCGACAAACTCGCGCCATCTGCGTATATAGTTCTGGTCCCATGATTCTCCGGTCCTCTGATCTTCCTCTTGAGTCTCGTGTGTGTATACCTTCTAAATGAAAATACTGTTCCCAACTTCGCACAGTCGACTCCCAGTGCAATTCGGAAACTTTGAAATGTGTCCATTTAAACCCATGCAAAAGGTCGATTGCCGATGTGTTCACCGAACACTCGGTAAAACGATATTTTTCCTAAGCTTAAATGGACTAACCGCAACGTTGCCAAATTGCACGCTACGCCACTGACGACGCCTTGTACTTTGGTTCAGGTAGGCAACCTGCAATACTCACCAGTCACCACAATGCATTTAAGTAATGCAGGTTGTCTACCCCAGCAAAAATCCTCGGAACCGACTGACGTTATTTCATTCGCTGACTATACCTACGACACTACGTATAGTCCTCCGAGCTCCAGGTATATTTTTCTTCGCTTGTGAGTTTCTTTCTTTAGTATCCTATGGCTTAACTTTAAATTGTGAGCCCAAAGAATGGGTCTGAAGCGATTCCAGGTTAGTTTAACCTCCTCCCCTCTTTCTTAACCCTCCCCCCCCAGAGATAAAGCTTTGTAATCATGAGAAATTTGGTGGTTGCCATCTTTCCATTTCTTAGCCAGAGATGCCGTTTTGCGTGTATAATTAATGGCATTTTTCGACTCACCAATGATTCCACTGGTTGAGAAAAGATTACACACTGCAGTTGCAATACTTTTCATTTAACTTAACAGAGTAACGCGGATACAAAATTCTCACTCAAACAACTCACAGGTATTTCGTTCGTCACTCACACGCACACATAGAGATCTTATGATCGCTCTCGCTGGCTGCTCCGCCATAGAGTGATCTCTGGTTAATGGGGCTATTGCACACTTTTGCTATCAGCGATTTAATAGTCGATTGAGGCGTAAAAACCTCAAAAAATAACGATGGCGGCACTAAAAACTTCCAAAATCCACTCCTAAACTCAATAAACGCAGTTATTTGCACGAGCGTAATGGTGGCCGAAGGCACTATAACAATGGGAGATTCCTATCTTAATTTCGTCACTCTTTCTATGTTGACAAGGATGATTCACAGAGTAATTAGTCATCAGAGTGATGATCCACATCCGATGAATGGTGCCGCAACACCTAGTGACACCGGTGTCAAATGAAAGTAGTCTCTTATTGGTCACTTCTTGATAGAGTTTCAGAATTGTTAGATGGGAATCTCCCATTGTTAGTGCCTTCGGCCACAATTACGCTCGCGCAAATAACTGCGTTTATTGAGTTTAGGAGTGGATTTTGGAAGTTTTTAGTGCCGCCATCGTTATTTTGTGAGGTTTTTACGCCATAATCGACTATTAAATCGCTTATAGAAAAAGTGTGCAATAGGCCCATTGAGGTAAGCGGGGATGCGGGTTGCGGGTTGCGGGTTGCCGCCCCCCTGATGACGTAAGGCGCTGGGCGCGAGTTTTAAAGGCCGCGGATTGCAAGAACCGCGAACGCGCCCAGCGTCGGAATTTCGCTCGCGAGTTGACGCGTTTTCACACTTTCAATGTCGGATTGCGGATACGTTCGCTGATCCAACTTCGATTCCCTCGTCATTTGCGGCCGCCCCGCGATGTCATTGAGAAAAATGAGGCGCCTTTGATTCAATGTACGCAATGTCAGAACGACAACTGCGTGTTTGTTGTTATTGTGCGTGTGTGGTTGAATGTGTGTGTGTGTGTTTGTTAGTGTGTGTAAGAAGCGAACACTGACAATGAGAGAAATCACTTTTTTAAAAACAAGGAAGACACGTTTACTTGTGACAGTTTTCCTTGCGCGAAGTAAAAGTTCTGATTGAATGAAGATGAATCGCTGTCACAACAAGAAATATTTTACTTGTAGCATCAGCAGACATTTTCTTTGGGTTAAAGGAATTTCTGGTTAGTCAATATCTCTCTGTACAGTTTCTTTAACACAAACGAAATACACCTTGGATTAAAAAAATAATTCTATCAGTGAAGCTGTCGAACAAAGATTACAGCGCCCGCAGCAGGTCTGAGTTCGTCAAAAAGTGGCCAATAATCAGAAAGTAAATTTCTCGCAGTGGCGGCTCGTGCAATTGGGCAACAATGTTTTCCCTCCATTTGATTCTATGTTAAACAATCGATTTGACAGTGAAGCAGCGCTTCACCTGCAATCGATTGTTTTACATAGATTTAAATGGAGGGAAACCACTGTTGCCAAATCGCTCGAGCCGCCGCTACTGGAGGAAGATTTGGGAAGAATAAGGTGAATGGGGAATTGCGAAATGACTGAAATGTAAATGACTAGATATCTAGTGAATGTGAGGAAAATATATAGTCTTGGCCTCAAATACGACTAGAAGTACATAATTGCGAGTAAGCGATTCTCTTTTCAACTTTTCCCCCGTGAGCCTAACTTGTCCTCTTGATTGTTTCGCGTTCAATCGATTTATCGATCGAGCTGTCGACTTCACCATTCCTACTGCTCTGCTATCGATCGATTCTTTTCTAGAGTCCAGTTTATTCGCGACCCGAAGCAGTTAATTATTCACAACAACTAACAGTAAGTGGTGAGTGGTAAAGCAGGCTTAAAATCTCGACTTTACGAGAACCACTTGAAACGAGATCTCTTGAGTTCCAAGCAATCCAAGCCCCCCCCCCCCCCCCCAAGTCCCGCCTCGCCGCTCAGTGGTCGGACATGAACGATTTCGTGGCCAAAAATTAGCTGTTTGACTCGTGCAAACAGCTGGCGGTAAAATATCGAGCAACCTTTTCCATTTAAACCCGTAGGAAAGATGGAACTATTGGGTGTTCGGTGAACACCTTCGCATTCGACCTTTTACATGGGTGTAAATACACACAATACAACCACAGAATAATACAATCAGAACGGAAACTCCCATAAGAGCCAATGGAAGCAAGTTTGGAATTTAACGGCACCAATAGGCAACGCTGTGGTCCTATATCTCAACATGGCGGACGAGTGTGATTTGTGTTGAAACTCACTTATTTCTGTAAATTCTGGAAAGAAATCTTAAGTTTCCGGCCTCACTTTTATTCTATTTGGCGGATCATGTCCTATATTTTTTTTTTCGCGCGAATCCAGATGTAATTATCCTATATCCCAACATGGCGGACGCGAAATGAATTTGCTTCAAAATCCGACAGAGTTTCCGTTCTGCGGGCCGATCATTTACTTCATCGTTAAACCGATCGTTAAGACTGTGTATGAGTGATTCTATTGGTCAAACATTGCAAAACTTAGCCGTTGCTATGGTAACCATCGTTATAGTGTCGGTTTTTTAAAGGTTACTCATGAATAGCCTTTATAAAACGAGACTCTTAACGATGGTTACCATAGCAACAGCCAAGTTTTACAATTTTCGACCAATAGCATCACTCGTAGACAGTTTTAACGATTGGTTTAACGATGAAGTTAATGATCGGCCCGCTGATTGTATTATTCTGTGATACAACGTTACCGAATTGCACGCTACGCCACACAGTGCTTTGAACAATGGTAAAAACCCTCAAAAATCACCATTTAAGATGGGGGTTTTTGGCCATTGTAAGATGATTAGAAGGGTCTACTGGTCACTAAACAATCGCTGATAAAAAGTTAAACTGTGATTTTAACAACAAAATGGTTGACCGAAGTTTATGTAATGAGTATCGTGTATTTTTGCGGCCATTCTCAGTGCTGTTCGACCAGCTCATATAGCATGTACTGTGTTCTGAAATTTTATTTTTTGGAACTTATCGAACATGGGTCGATTTACTAGGGGTATGTTAAGCCCATTTCTGTAATTATAAAATTTTTCATTAATTTTGAACATTGTCATTGGGTGTTTTCAAGATGGCCCTATAAAAACTCTTAAATTTGTCGTATGTACCAACTTCAAAAGGACTTTTCTCAAATACCCCAAAAAACCCCCTCGGGTTCTTTCCAGAAAATGACTCCTTAGAGCCTGTACTTTTAGAGGATAAGTCGCTTTTTTTGCGCAAATTTGCGCTTTTTGAAATATTCACCCTTTACTGCTCCAACCTCTGCAGTGTTTTCATCTTAATTTTGGCTCCCTGCAGCCAGTGGAGTCGCGTGCAGTGTAGCAACGCTGTAGTTCGTCTATTGAAACCACTGCTAAATATGGATTCGAGAGATTGCACCGAGCACTTCGAATAAATCGATATTTTCCATGCATTGAAATGTAAATAGTGCAGCGTTGCCAGATCGCACGCGACGTCACTGTTCCTATAGCAATGGAGTAGATCAAGGAAAAATTTTAAGAAATGTAGCACGTTCCTATATCTTTCTCTGAGGGTAAGACCTGATTTGCTCTGCAAGAAAGGTGCTATTATGAGGGGCGGAAGTCTCCTCATAAGAAGAAGGAA
The DNA here is from genome assembly GCA_011764245.1 of Trialeurodes vaporariorum. Classification (NCBI taxonomy): domain Eukaryota; kingdom Metazoa; phylum Arthropoda; class Insecta; order Hemiptera; family Aleyrodidae; genus Trialeurodes; species Trialeurodes vaporariorum. The sequence continues at coordinate 5,609,107 of VMOF01000388.1, forward strand.
AAGGAAAGAAAAGAATTAACAAGGAATTACATACACACTTTGCCAGTGACTTGGTGCGATCCAGCAACCGCCCTCTTTTTCCTTTATAACGTTCGTAATTATGTGAGAAAATCGATCTCAAGTGAAGCACGGTGCCTCACTGAAAATAAATCGATATTTTTACACAGGTTTAAATATAGTCAATCCAGCGTTGCAACATTATACGAGCTATTTTTGGAATTATGACAAAAATTACACGATTTCATAAAAAGTTAGGCATGCGATTACACAATGGCAGTGACACCGACTGCAAGTGAATCAAAGCTACGACCTCCTTATTGATTTTATCATAAAATATGATCCACTTTTAGCATCCAAACGACAACTTGTGCAAAATTTAAAAAAATAAAATTAGAAAACACGCATTCGAGATGATAGTATCTTGTCGTATCAGAATACACCCTCAATAATTCAAGAAGCACAATAAAAAGGAAAGCTCCCGTGTCTTTGAATACGATGCTGTTACATATTAGTTTTGTAAATAATGTACCTTTAAATATTAATATTTTATTTTTCTGTTGTGAAATCTTCAAAAACAAATTTTCAGTATTTCTGAGATTTCATATTTAAGTAGTTTTGATTTTTAATTTTTTAGTAATGGTAGAAGTCTGAAATTATTTCTTTATTGTTGGCTATGAATCATATAAATACTGCCCCCCTTCCTCAATTTTGTGTTACGGTTCCTTATGATAATTATAGTCTATGAGTAAATTCTTGCTAGTTTTTTCCTCCCTTTGAATTTGTACAAATTTAAATACAAAGAATAATTTTTTTAATGGGTTGTACATTTATTACAGCATAATCTCATTTTCCCTTCTAAGCTGATTTTCTTTATGCTCTCATACGCGGAATCTGATTGTGAGGGTGCTGCAGGTTGAGTGCCCAATATTAAATTAGAGTGCATTGCAATCTGGCAACACAACATGTCGTCCATTTAAGTGCGTATCAAAGGTCAAATCCAAAAAGGTTACCGCAACATTCGAAATTCTGTATTTTTCATGTATTTGAACGGACCGAATGCTGTGTTGCCAGATGCCACGCGACACTACTTGTACCTATCATATTTTCAAAAATGTAGCTCCCCCCCCTCCCCCAAATCGAACGAGGGAATGAAATTTTGGTATCGGCGCTTGATAGTACTTGTCAAGACCTAAAGATTCCCCAAGTTTCATACTTTTATCTGCATTCATTCAAAAGTTATGAGTTTTGATAAATTTCCCATATGCTCAAAGCACTGTGCGCCACTGGATTTCTACTGTACGACGCATCAACAAAACAATCAGAACTCAACGTGAATCAATTAAAAACACCGGCTCTTTAACGGTGGAGCCAAGGCGAGAGTCATCGTTGGAGAGCAGGGCTGCCGTTTTGCGTATAATCAATGCTATTTTTCAATTCACCGATGATTCCACCGGTTGAGAAAAGATTACACAGTTCAGTTCAGTGCATGACTACAATTCACTAAAATACTCGCATCTGTATTCTTTTCTCAACCGGTGGAGTGGTCGATGACTTTAAAAAACTTGCGGATATTTTAATTAATCAACGGAGTTTCCACCGATTAAGGAAAGATTATAGATCAGAGTATTTTCGTGCATTACAGTCATACACTGAACTGAACCGTGTAATCTTTTCTCAACCGGTGGAATCATCGGTGAATAGAAAAATAGCATTGATTTTACGCAAAACGGCAGCCCTGTTGGAGAGACTAACACACCGGCCAACCAGTGCAGCCAACCAGCGTGTCCACTTTTCAAAGATCAACATCATTCATCAATACTCTTGTACTCTCTTGTACTCTTGTACTATCATAATACACCGTGAAGCTGCCTCATGCCGCTACAGCGGAGATGCTGTTAATGGATGGATTCACGCCGCGCGGCTGGCGGCTGGCGCTGGCCGCCACACGTTCCTAATGTAGGGGTAAATATTATTGTGTAAGCGGCATGACATTGCTCGCATTTTACTCTACCCACACGCGCCTCTTGTAGTAGCGCCCCCCCCCTTCCCCCGGGCCCACCACTCCTGACTCCTCCTCGTTTGAATGAAACTTACAATGAATGAATGAATGAATGAATGAATGGACCCGTGGCTGCTAGCACCATTGGCGGATCCAGGCAGTGACGTATTTTGGGGGTAATCAGGGGGATCAATCCCCCCCAGAGCCCAATAGTATATGGAAATATCATGATATTTTGAAAAGCCCCCCAAAAAAAAAAAAAAAAAAAAAAAAAAAAAAAAACCACCGAAGACATTGGTTATTGGTTTTTAAGGTGACCAGCGGGGGGGGGGGTGTCCCACTCTAAGTTAAAATGAGAAAGTAAAAATGGAGGTCATCGATTTTTTTAACATCGTGAGATCCAACCCCCCCCCCCCCCCGAATATCAAAAGCGTACAGTTACGCCACTGGATCCAGGGATCTACCCTTCTCTATTTTTTCCCATTAGACCGCGTGTGTTAGAAAAGGACAGCTTAGGGGTAGAGTATAACTGTACTATCAGACCCGAGTATTCCCGATCAATGCTACTTATAGGAGAGCCGATTCTAACCAAAAATGGCGGCGATCAGTATATTAGGAATGTAAAAATTGAGTGCGAAATCGCGTTTCTTCATGCAGTCGTGTCATATTTGTCAGTAATTTTTTTGGTGTAAAATTAATCGTGATTGTATATTTAAAACAGCAAAATGACTTGAATCAATATATTTTGACAGCAGGGGAAGCGTGCCTCGTCTCATTTGAACAGCGCGCCAAAACTGTCTGTCTTACAGTATATTAGCTCTAATCAGGGGCAGTCACATGGAAAAAACAAAGTTTAGGTCCAACTGTTGCAGCCTATGTGACTTTTCCATTATTCGGCATAATTCATTTTTTTGAAGTGGTGTAACCAGTGGCGTGGAGTGCAAATTGGCAACGTTGTATTTTCTCTATTCAAACACCTTCGAAAGGTCGAATTCAAGGGTCAATAGTTCGATATTTTGAATAGATTTAAATGGAGAAAGTACAACGTGCCGAATTGCACGCTACGCCTCTGGGTGTAACGTGAAATCTAGCTGCGGTGCAGTCTGTCCATTTAAACCCATGAAATAGATCGAAGCGATAAGGTGCGGAGTAAACATCACCCTCGAATTCGACTTTTCGTGTGGCTTTAAATGGACGGAAACGGGAAGGGTTTGCATGCCCACCGTCGCCTAACGAAATGCAAACGTTGTGGCTATCCAGCATCCAGATTCCAGAGTATCCAGTTTCTAGCAAATATAGGTCAGAATCTCTTCTCAACTTTAAGAGGAACGGTAGGGGTTGGGGGGGGGGGTTACCACGAGAATGTCGCCTCATCACATATGCGTGTTTGAGCACCGTAAGGACACCGCACCGGGTCGGGCACCGGCCGTTAAGTTAAGATCCACACACGAGCAGCGGAACCATCACCGTAGCCATTGGTTGCAGCGTTGCATTTTCAGCAGCTCGTGGTACACATTGCGATTGTATCGATGTCTCCTCCGTTTAAACCCGTGGTAAAGAATCGATTCTTAGGAACCCCCGGGAGGTTAAATGAATCACTGTGCTGAGATTTGATCGATAGTTTTGGATGGGTTCAAATAGGAGGGAAACGGTCATCGATTTTCGACGATTCCGCGGCTGTTTTCAGACTTTATCATGGTATCTAGCAGGGGTGCAAAATGTGCCCGATCTAGCGATCCGCGGATCGCGTGAAAGTGAGGAAATTTCTGGGAGCGTGAGGAAATTTGTCCAATTTTTTTTTTTTTTTTTTTTTTTTTTTTTTTTTTTTTTTTTTTTTTTTTTTTTTTTTTTAAAGCGATCCGCGGATCGCGTGAAAGTGAGGAAATTTCTGGGAGCGTGAGGAAATTTGTCCAATTTTTTTTTTTTTTTTTTTTTTTTAATAATGGCATTAAGGATTTCCCAGGAAAATAGTGTAAAGAATGGGAAAATATCGGTCATTTTGCGAACATACGGTGTTGAAACGTTAAAATAACCAAAAAAAAGTCATCACTTTCAAATTTTTGTGAGGAAATTTTTTAAAATCCTGTGAGGAAATAAGTCATGGATCGCGTGAAACTTCCGAAGTTTTGGAACATTTTGCACCCCTGGTATCTAGTATCAGGAGAAACCTGGAAAACCGTAAATTTTTAGGGAATCCGATTACATATAGGGAAATTATGGAATTTCAGGGAATTTGATTCCCTCATGGAAAACATGGAATTTGATTCCATCTTTGAAAAAATAATACCTAAATGTTAGCATTATATGTAAATCCGTTTAGTGTGGTGGGAGTCATTGTAGGAATTTCGCAGAAAAATTCCGTTTTTAGGACCATGCGTTATAGCCATGGCTGCAGCGGTCCATGTACCGTTTGAGAGAAGATTATACTGATCAGAGTATTTTCGTGACTTACAGTCATACATACTAAACTGAACCGTGCGGTCGTTTGGTCAACCAGTGGAATTATTGACGAATTGAATGTAATGTAATGTCCGAAAATACTCTTATTTGCAATCTTTTCAAATCGGTAGAATCACCGTTAAATTATCAAAATATCTGCAAATTTATTTAACGTCAGTGATGAAGACTCCATCGGTTGAGAAAATATTACTGATCAGAGTATTTTTATGCAGTACAGTCATACACCAAACTGGATTGTGCGGTCTTTTGGTCAACCAATGGAATTGTAACCACAACTCGTGATGGAAAAAAACTTGGTATACGATTAGATTCCTCATGATCTGAGGAAGAAACCTTTGCTAAGTCGGCTAAGTTCCGTCGCTTTTTAAGAAAGTTAAGCTTAGAATCAGATTGCAGGTGGAGATTCAGCCGAAATTTTCGGATCCATACATCGATACGATCGCATCACGATTGTATAGGTTAGATTTATTTGTTATTTCAACAACTCAAAGATATGCCCCAATTAATATCATTTTAATTCATCGAAATTACGTTTTAATAAAGATTCAAAGTTTCAATTAGCTTTCAATTCGCGATCAGCTTCTGTTGCGTCATGGTGACGCTCCTATTGCAGCCATGGATACGCTGAGATGCAACCCCGCTTAGATTGAGTAGGGATTACGAGGAAAAAGACACACGACTCAACAAGCAGGTTATTTCATTTTATACTCTATGAATTCTTCTCTATGGGAACTCTGCTAGAGCTCGTTTCAGAAGTGTAGGCGCACCTAAAACCATAATACTTGGGTTGGAAGCACTCACTCATAATCTTTGGTGAAATTTCAACTTTAATTCCTTCAAATCAAAACCGTTACTTGCCTCTGACTTTATTCTTTGGCTTTTAAAGTGTTCCTCATTGAAAAGTGAACGCTCGATTTCAATTTCATTCATTTTTATCGAGTAATATCAGAAATAATGTTGACAAATACCAAAGATTATCAGTCTGGGTGCGCCTACACTTCTGAAACTACCTCTAAGTGCCTAATTGATCTCGACATTGCAGACGTGTCCATGCAGTCTTGTTTGAATGTTAAGCTTTTGTTGACCAAGAAATATCGGCCGTCCCTCGTAAGAACGTTATGATCACGAGTAACTTATACATACCTACTTGAATCACATCTGTCGGTGAAGAACTTTAACTCCGGGCCATGATCTGTTTCTTTTTTTTTTCTTTTTTTTTTGGTATTTGGGGTCTATGTTTTCTAACACAAATGTGTTTGGAGTCGCGGCTTGTTTTTTTTTTTTTTTTTTTTTTTTTTTTTTTTTTTTTTTTTTTTTTTTAAATTTTTAACACACATGGTCACAAGGCGTGTATCAAACGACACCCATCACTCATCATGAACACACACTCACACACAAGTACAGATACAAAAGCAGAGATACAACGCTGACTTGTGGCTTCGAGAGTTCGAGTTCGAGACGCTGCGGCGCGACCGGCTCATAGTTGCCAATTTTATCTATCGATAATTTCTAGAAGTGATAGATACTAGATGATCGATACTTTTGTTCGTGCTCAAATGGTAGGAACACGATAATCGAATTGTTCACAAGCCGCTGCTATCGCGCTCTTATGATCAATAACCAATCTCTGCCGATTTTATTGTGCAATGGATCGATCAACCTATCTATTGACTACAACAAGCGCTCGATCGATCCAAATTTTCAGTAGAAAATTATGGAATCTTTGTGAAAATCTGGCTGGATCTGGCAACAAAGGGTTGGGTCCGTAAAAGTATATACTATATATGCATGCGATGATTTATACGGTCGAGTTAACTCATTGCGCATGCGCCGTAGCGGCGCACCCTGGGTCCAAACATGGAATTTTGTTGGACATCGTCACAGTTACAAGAAATAAAGATAAAAGAAAGTCTCGAATGCCACGACAGCTGTATCACCGACAAGAAATATCGATGCTATAGCTTAGGAGGGGTAAGTACCTTACTAAGTTACTACCTTGATGTGTTGTCTTCGCTACGGCTGATAGATAAGGTAGGTAGAGCTCGATTCAGAAGAATAAGGCGCTCTCAGACCATAATCTTTGGCGAATTTTCAATTTTCATTCCTTCTAATCAAAACAAAACTTGCCTCCGACTTTGAACTTTTGACTTTAAAAGCGTTCTTCAATGAAAATCTAACGCTCAAATTCATTTTCATTAATTTTCATTTTGTAATATGAGAGATTATGCTGAAACAATTTCAAAGATTTTTATCTGTCAAGGTGCGCCTACATACATTTCTGAAACCCCTTTCTACTCCGACTTGCTTCCCTTGACACCTCGCGTGTGCACGTCTTAATGAACGACGCGCAATGATTCGAGAGCCATTCGATTAATCGCGGACTGCTGCGCTGACAGTCCTCACCGTTACTAACTTTACACTGAAAAGCTTCGCATGTCCTCAGTTAATTTTAAGTGCGCGGTTAGGTTCATTTTTCTCCGTGTGCGCTTACTAGCCGGAGCCAATGGCGTCGCGTGCAATTTGGCAACAATGTATTCTAGCCATTTAAACTCATGTAAAATATCGAATTCAGGGGGTGCACAGTGCGCAAGGAAAATTTGATATATTTAATGAGTTTAAATGGAGCAGTTGCATTGTTGCCAGATGGCACGCGACGCCACTGGCCGGAGCGTAGACACGACAGTGCACTGTTAGAAATCAGTCAAAAAATCCGGAGTGAAAATCGAAGCGAACATAAAATTGGGGGGTACTAGTGGCGTAACATGCAATTTGGCAACGTTGTAATGTGTCCATTTAAACCCACGAAAAAGGTCGAATGCGAAGGTGTTCGCCGAACACCCAATTGTTCGATCTTTTTCATGGGTTTAAATGGACATATACAACGTTGTCATATTGAACGGTACGTCGCGTCACTGGGGGGGGGGGGGGTTATTTCACTCTCATGTGGAGTAAAAAAAAGAGTGTACCGGGAGTAAAGAGCGGAAAATATACTATCGAAGAGGGTGTTTTTGCCTCCTCGGTGGAGTATTTTGATTTTTTTTTAACTCCGGAGAATTACAAATTTTAACTATCTCTTTCCTCCTTTTCGCACCATTTTCTACTCCGAAAATTATATACCAGGAGAAATCATGGCTTTTATGTAGCCGGAGTGAGAGCTAACATTTCTAACAGTGTGGCGCCCAACGTGAGGGGAACAATGGTTAATACTTCTAGAATTTAGGAATTGTTTGATGTGGACAACTTACATTTTTCTCGTCTAAAAAGATGGACGTTTCAGCGACTGTGCGGTGTCAGCGGTGCGATTGTTTTGGGTTGTGATTGTGACTGGCGAGTTGTGACTGACTTTAGCTTGGCGCGCGTGAACGCTCGCTGTGTAACACGTTTAACTTTAAATGCCGCACGCTTCATGGCTTCTCGGCCTCATGCCTTCATCCATGGCCTCATGCATCCAATTCTATCCTCTCAGTATTGTCTAATGTAGTGGCGTACGTGGGGGAGGGGGGCGCTCAGAGGGCTAAACCCCCCCCCCCCCCCACCGACCACCAATTTCTTCGAGGATAAGATGGGGATTAATTTTCAGTCCAACGCTCATCAGTGTAAGCCCCTACCAAATTCTGGTGTTTTAATACCAGAACTAGAATTGCCGCAAAATATTCAAGAACTATAGTACAATCACTAGAATTCTGGTAATTGTACCATCCTTTACATTTGTTCACATCTCTTTATGCTTCTACGCTTCTAGTAATCTTTTTTTTTTTTTTTTTTCAGTGTAGTGTATTAAATATCTAATACCTAAATCATTACAGAAAGTAGAAAATTTGTCTGTAAAATATTTACACGGGTATGGTCTCGTTGATTGAATAAAGTTCAAGAGTGTAACTGTGTACTTTTCCTCATAGAGAACTCAGAGGTCCCAGAGAGATCAAAAGTAAGACAAAGAAAGATAGATATAAGATAAGATAAGATAAGATAAATTATGTATTTTCAGTCTTTAGACAAAAGCGAATAAAAAAAAAAAAAAAATGTTAAATTACTCAAGTTACACGTAAACTATACTAGACAAATTAAATAAACTAACGTAAAATTAACATAAAAATTAAAGACTGAAAAGTCGGTTCTTCCATAGGCGAGCCTGTTTTGGAGGTTACCTTCAAAAAAGAAAATTAAATAATAGAAAATACGCGAGATAGTTTAAGAGTGAGGGAGCAAGAAAGAGAGAGAGAGAGAGAGAGAGAGAGAGAGAGAGAGAGAGAGAGAGAGAGAGAGAGGAGGGGGGGGGGGGTTCATACAAAATACTTAACTTTTTTTTTTTTTTTTTTTTTTTTTTTTTTTTTTTTTTTTTTTTCAAAGTGTGATTCAGTTTGAAATTTCAACATGAAAGTTTTTTTCAATTGTGATTCAGATTCATGTTTTCCCTGTTTCCTTCAAAAAGAGGGCAGTCCTCTCAGCAAAGAAAGAAGTCACAGTACGAAGTACCAAGGACCTGGATGGCTGAAGCTGCGCAGCCGTGGCCGTGTAGTCGCGCGGATACCCCTCTCACTTTCTCTCAATTGAAAATAAATACTCAGCTCGTCGTGTATACTCTGGTCTCTGGACTGTGGAGTGCCATGCCATGGATATTGGATATGGTTACTTTGTTTTGTTCTGTATACCTTTCCTTTCCTTTCTTCTCCTTTCTTTTCTTTTTCATTCAACTTCTTTTGTTCGAATGAGCTTTGCCTCGAAAGGAGCGGATGAAAAGATGGAGAGAGGAGGCAGAGAGAGGGCGACCATGGAGAGCAAAACGAAGGGGAAATGCACAAGTATATCTTTTACTATACATTCAACCAGGATTTGGGGGGGGAGGCTGAAAAGTCAAAGCTTTTTGAGCAATTTTTTTAGCATCACAAAATTCAGAGTACGGCGTTTAGTCATTAGACCAGCCCGGAAATTTACTCTGCGTTTGGGGGGGGGGACTTTAGCCCGATAGCCTCCCCCCTCCCCCCTATAAAGTGCGCCACTGACTTCATTAAACATTGTGAAAATAGTCGGTGCGATGAATATGCACATTGCACAGGCATAAGAGGGTTCAATTGACATTTTTTTTTTTTTTTTTTTTTTAAATTGAGTTAGGTCACTAGCGCACCTAGATCTTGCGAACTTCCCTTATTTTCCATTTGAATGTTTCTTGGAAAAAGATAAAAAGAGGACGGGTTTCGTACGTTCAAATATTACATGACTTTTTTCGGTATTCTTTACAGTCATGCGGTATGTGGTTAATATTGACGGTTAGATGCCTATTTTTTAACCATCCAAATGGGGCTGTTGCACACTTTTACTATAAGCGATTTAACAATCGATTCTGGTGTGAAAACCTCGAAAAATAACAATGGCAGCAGTTGAAACTTCCGAAATCCACTCTTAATTTCAATAAACGCTTTTATTTACGAGGGCGTAATGGCGGCCGAGGGCAGTAACGATTGGAGATTCCTATTTTAATTTTGTCACTCTTTCTATGCTGACAAGGATGATTCGCAGAGTAATTAGTCATCAGAGTGATGATCCACTTACGATGAATGGTACCGCAACACCTAGTGACACCGGTGTCAATTAAAAGTTGTCTCTTATTGGTCACTTCTTTCTGGAGTTACAGTATTGTTAGATGGGAATCTCCCATTGTTACTACCCTCAGTCACCATCACTCCCGCGCAAATAAAAGCGTTAATCGAGTTTAGGAGTGGATTTCGGAAGTTTTTAGTGCTGCCATCGTTATTTTTGGAGGTTTTTGCACTTGAATCGACTATTATATTGCTTATAGCAAAAGTTTGCAACAGCCCCCATTGAGGCACAACCGACCAACCGTGTGCATCAATTAGTTTAGTTCGAACCGTGGACACCACGCCACGCTGCTCAATAAGTCAACAGCTTTTGGCTAAAATTGACGAATTTACACTCAAAGCACAATTTGAGGAACAGCAGCACCTGCGAGCATACTTCAGGAAGATATACTTTGAAAGTTTCAAGCTGAAACACTCAAAAATAAAGCCGGAAATGATGAACTATACGAAAATTCTCATAAGCCTCAATGAGTGCGAGTGAGCGCAGCTATAGACTTATTATCACTCGCACTAACTCTCACTCATTAATGTTCTGGCAAAATGAATTTCATCATGAATGGCTTTAATTCTAAACTAATTTTCTCGTTTTGGGCTCAAAAAATCCATAAAAAATTTCACAGGTGCTGGCGTTATTGGATTTTGCGTTTTATGTATGGTTTCAGTTTAAAATGCCAAAAACAAGACTTTGCCCAAAAAGCTACTTGTGGCGCTATTCATCGGATTGAAATCTGCAAAAGTTTCGTCTGGAATCACCTTAAATAACCATCATCGCGGGCATCACTTGTGCGTATAAAAAGACTTGCGGCTGAAGATCTCTGCAGTGCGGCGTTGCGGCATCAATAAATCCTTTTCCTTCACTCGATTGCATAACGTTTCGTCCCCAAAACAAAATCCACTTTTATTAGCCAACAATAACATTTTGTACTAAACCCAACGTAGAGTGAGCAAATGTCTGCGTCTGCAGTCGTAAAAAAAAGAAGGATTAAAACATTTGAATGTCCAAACATATAAACGCCCGTTGATACTATACATATACCTCAGACGTTCGGAGACGTCTTTAAAATGCGGTAGAAACGGGAGTTTGGACGCATTTAAAGAGCTCAGCTAGCGCTCAGCATGAATCAATAATCGCGACTGCTGCCGCAAAGTCGACACTCGACTGTTGAACGCAAATTTTCGCTCGTGCACAAAGGGAGAGGGGGGAGAGAGAGAGAGAGAGAGAGAGAGAGAGAGAGAGAGAGAGAGAGAGAGAGAGAGAGAGAGAGAGAGAGAGAGAGAGAGAGAGAGAGAGAGAGAGAGAGAGAGAGAGAGAGAGAGAGAGAGAGAGAGAGAGAGAGAGAGAGAGAGAGAGAGAGAGAGAGAGGAGAGAAGAGACAGAGAGACAGAGAGACGAGAGACAGAGAGAGAGAGAGAGAGAGAGAGAGAGAGAGAGAGAGAGAGAGAGAGAGAGAGAGAGAGAGAGAGAGAGAGAGAGAGAGAGAGAGAGAGAGAGAGAGAGCGCAGGGGAGTGGAGCGGCGGGATGCATAACTGCACCGACACCGGTTCAGAGCTTTTTGTGAAACACGGTTGCCATTTTTATTTACGGTTGCCCGAAAATACAGCAGTTACGAGTACACGGAAAAAAAAAACTACGGTGAAAATAACCATACGGATACCTGATTTTGGCACCTGCTAGATATTATGGTAATGTTAACCAGAAGTATACTAGGTTTTGACTAGGTACTAGGTGATTTTACCTGATTGCTTGTCGAATTTACTCAAAGTATCGGTAAATGTACCATACTTCTGGTCAAGTTTACCATAATATCTAGCAGGTGCCAAAATCAGGTATCCGTATGGTTATTATCACTAATCTTTTTTTTCCGTGTCGTGCCACTATACGATATGTAGAGAATTAAGACAAGTGAAACCATCAGTGGCGTAGCGCGAAATTTGGCAACGTTGCAGTTTGTCCATTGAAACTCATGAAAAATATCGAACGACTGGGTGTTCCGTGAACACCTTTGCATTCGACCTATTGCATGGGTTTAAACGGGAAAAATACATCGTTGCCAAATTGCACGCTACGTCACTGGAAACCATGGGCGCCGCTGTTGGACGCGTTTTTGCACATTTGTTTTCATTCTGAGGGCCGCGTTGTTATGTTTTGATCCCATGCAAAGATTATAGTGCCAAAGGTGTAATATTTCACTTTCTTTGCTGACCGACATCTATTTACGCTATCAAAGATTCTTTTGGCATTATAGACTTTCTTGAGGTGCATCAGGATTAAAATTAACAGGTTCATCGACAATTTTAACTCTATAATCCGGTAAAACATGGGGCCCCTTCATTTGTCAACAAATGAATTTAAACAAACTTGCACCAACGCATCCATAGAGGCTGATTACCCTCTTGTTTTACCTCTGTAACGGACTATAGTTACGAGATCTTAACTGATACTGTGGATTTCAGTGTTGATACAATGATACTTTTGCAAACTTTTGCTTCAGGCTTACCAATAGTTGATTATGGGGTAAAACCCTGTAAAAATAACGATTAGCGCACTAAAAAATCTCGAAAAACACTCCAAAACTCATAAAATTCTTTCAAACGCGAGACCGTAATGGCGGCCGTTGCCTCCAATTACATTAAGTTTCCCTTTCTCAATCAGCTCCATCCTCTGGAGTTGTTCTCGCGACACCACGCACAAGGAGAAGAACATAAGCATACAATTGCCGTTAGATTTAGGTGACAACGGCCGCCATTACGGTCTCGCGTTTGAAAACATTGTATGAGCTTGGGTGTTGATTTCGTGATTTGTTAGTGCACCAATCGTCATTTTTACAATAACTATTAATAAGACTGTAGTAAAAGTTTGCAACAGCTCCATTTTAAAATGATACAAAAATAACGATGTTATTAAGATGCGATGTTCCAACGCTGCTGCTGTGAAACGACTTCACCAGCTGACGCCTGCTGGCGCAGTCCACAAACTGGTACATTGAATACAGTGTGACTGGAAAAGTATTCGCATTGTGGAATGGGGTGAGAGGACTGAGGGTTGAATAATTTTCTATTATATGATTTTTTTATTCCCGCGCGGGCTACGTTAACTACCACTCGAGTTTATGTTTCCACAAATCATCGTCATCTTTCGCACACGAAATATCTTTTTAAATTAGGAAAAGTCCGTGTCCGTGTTTTCTAACCAACTGCAACTCCTCAAGTTCTTGTCATTTCAATAAGAACATTCGGTGATTTCGAAAGGTTTCCCGTGACCTCGATTTTTTTTTTTTTTTTTTTTTTTTTTTTTTTTTTTTTTTTTTTTTAGCAGGATTACCATCCAGAAATAACTTACTGATTTCTTTTTGCTGATTATTCAAGTATCCCTTCAGCAGTTTGCCTTATTTTTTTTTTTTTTTTTTTTTTTTTTTTCATTCATTTTCGTCTGAAGATGGCTCTAGATCTTATTTGAACCTCTTTGGTATGAATACATGTCACACATCTGTTTCACATTGATTCAGTCTTCATTTCGGGTAAACTTAAATATAGATGAAAACACTGCAATGGATAAGGTCTCGTTTGGAGCCTTCAATTCGTAGGATAGGCAATTCCAACTCCACCGAGTACGAACAGTTAACTACCTTCCCTCTAAAAACGGAGGAGTGGTGTTCTCTTGAACTACCCTGGTCCTTAAAGGGTTAAAAGGGAGTATTTCCGGCAATGTCCTACAACCAGCCGGGTTGTGATTGGTTGTACGCGCAGAGACAGCAGAGACCACGCACTATCCATCTCTCGCTTGTTAAAATCGGGTGGCAATTTTTTTTTCCTTTCTTTCGGGGGTCACAACGAAGCAACGTCCATCGGCTCATCGGCACCTGCATGCTGAATATTGAGCAAAGATGTTTAACTCTCTGCAGAGAGAAATGCTAACTCCCTCGTAAGTTCACCAAATGACCACTAGGAGCACAGGTGCGACACAAAGAATACAGTGACTGGATAAACCACAGTGCGGCCATTTCGGTCGTCTTCCTGATTGGTCGGATTCCTTAGATCGCGAATTTGAGCATTTAGAAGTATTTTTACGGTTTTATAGGGTTCTCGTGCGCAAGTTAGACACGACAGAAGGACGAAGGTCTTCTGTCAAATTTGAAACATATTGGTTCGCAAAATTAAGAGAAATCAACGATTCCCCGTAACTGACCCCCCGCGGATGCGCACCCAACTCAACACGGGCGCCATAGGGAGGAAGTGTGTTCCTGAGTTACTCGAAAATAATATCGCAACCCCCCGCTCTAAAAATGGATATACATAGCATCAATGACTTTTTTCAGACAGGGGGTAGAGAAAATTTAATTCCGAAACCCAAGAACAATCATTCTCCCCATGCTGCCCATGCTAAAGTGGATGCACTATTGAGGGGTGGAGGTCAAATGGCCGCACTGTGGTTTATCCAGTCACTGTAACAAAGAACTGAATTTTTTTTTGTCCAGACAAATTTACCTTTCGGTTCTACTGTGCGTTGCAGCACAGCGGAGAAGGCGCGAATATGAGCGCTGCTCCGTTGCGGGCGATCCGATCCATTGATAGCGTTATCGTTGCTACGGCTGAGTCATTTGTAATAATCGTATTTCCGATACTGTGTATCGATCTATCGCATCTGTTTCCGACGTTTTTATACAGAAACCATACACCACAGTCCACAGTGGCGCGGGCACGAAGCGGCGGCAGTGACGTGAAAATTTAATTTCGTCCCGCCAATTCCCAATTTCATTATACAAGCAATCAGAGCAGATTCTATCGGCGAAAGCGAGAGCGCTATCGGTCATTCGACGCTCTAAAGCAGAATCGAAACGTCGCACAGTGGAACGAGTCAATGTGAGAGTTGGGACATGGTGTGGACACTAAACTTGAAATGCATTTATATTTGTCAATAGATGCAACTTAGAAGTTTGGAAAGGGTTTTATTGGTTTTATTTTTAAATTTTATGCAAGAAACATCCTAAATAGTTTGTTTTATGACGGTAAAAACATTCAAATTTACATTTTTAGTTATTTGTGTATTACATGTCCGCCCCCTCTCAGTGAATCGCTCCACTGTGAGTCACACCGTGAGCAGAACTGGCCGATTTGAAGATCAAAAAGGAAAAGTCAGCAAGAAAAACTGGAGGTCCATTATTATGGCTGACCAGTCTGTTTTAGCGCTGCGTGAACGGACTGTTCTAGTATACATATAGACGGTTTTAGTGCGAAGTCAACGGTTAGCCAACAACCACAACAATGCGCTCATCGGTCGCAATCGGTTGTGATAAAACTCGCGTAGCATTCCAAACTATCTCACTCACTCTATCGTGATCCCCATGTATATCCATATCTTTCTAGTATCGAAATTCGTATACAGGACCTTGTTTTACGACGCATTATTATTGAAATCGCATTAAAATGCCTCGAGGAATTCATTTCTGCCATAAAATTTCACAAAATAAGTCTCTTTATACGATTTTTAAAATTAGAGTGAGAAAGCAGAGGCAGTACATATCGATACGATACATCGCTGCGATCAGTGGCGTTGCGTGCAATTTGGCTACGTTGTACTTTCTCCATTTAAACTCATTAAAAATATCGAACTGTTGGGTGTTCGGTGAACACCCTCGAGTTCGATCTTTTACACGGGTTTGAGTAGCCAAATACAACGTTGCCAAATTACACGCCACGCCACTGCACTGATCGCTGTTCTGAAATATTCTACCCGACACGACACGATTGACGTGCGTTCGCAAGATCACGCACACTCACCACAGAGTACACACTACTCAGGGTCTTTGGATCTCGGGTCGCGGGATAAAGTCGCGGACGCTGACAGCGATAGCTCGCACGCGGCGGGTAATAGGATCAAGATTGGTCGGGGGGGGGGGGGGGGGGGGGGTCAGTCCATGGAAAAACGAAACGAAATTGAGATCCAGAGTATATCAGAGTGATGCAAAACAACAATAATTGAGCGTAACCAATTAACTTGAGTGAAAGTTGCGTCAGCATCACAGTCAAAGCAAAGCAGCTCACCGCGCAGCGTTCTCGCGCAGCCTCACACCACTTCACCGGTCACCGCACAGTGGCGTAGCGAGCAATTTGGCAACATTGTGTCTATTTAAACCCATAAAAAAGATCGAGCTCTAGGGTGTTCGGTGAACACCTTCGCATTCGACCTTTTACATGGGTTTAGATGGACACTGTGCAACGTTGCCAAATTGCACGCTGTCACCGTATAGTACAGAGCTGCCGATTTTGGGTAGATTTAATGACAATTTTAAAATTCACCGATGACATGCCACCGGTTGAGAAAAAATTTCATTAGTTCAATTCAGTGTATGACTGCGTAATGCACGAAAATACTATCTGATCTGGAATCCTTTCTCAATCGGCGGAAACGCCGTTAATTAATTAAAATATCCGCAAGTTTTTTAAAGTTATCGACGACTCTACCGTTTGAGAAAAGATAAAAGACGCTAGTATTTTCGTGAATTATAGTCATACACTGAACGGAACTCTGATATTCTTTTCTCGACCGATGGAATCTTCGGTGAATTTCAAAATGCCATTAAATCTACGCAAATCGGCAGCTCTGCCGCAGTACCAGCATTCAGTGGCGTAGCGTGCAATTTGGCATCGTTGTATATTTCCCATTTAAACCCATGCAATAGGTCGAATGCAAAGGTGTTCACCGAACAACCAATAGTTCGATCTTTTCCATGATTTTCAATAGACAAACTGCAACGTTGCCAAATTGCACGCTACTGCACGCCACTGCCAGCATTATACCAGCATTACCAGCCAACCAGCATCGAAGCAACAACGATTGGGTTCCGCTAGGTTCTTTCTCGTGTCCCTCCCTTCCCTCCCCTCCCACCCTCCCGCTGATCTTCCTTTCCCCCGCCCGGTTGGTTGGTTGTCCGTTAAATATCTGTTGCCATCCGTCAACCTCCCTCCTCCCCCCCTCAAGTTCCCCTCCTATCACCCCCAACCGACCCCTTCTTTTTTGGTATTTTCTGCAGTGCACTCGAAACTAGCGCACGGTAGGACTAAATGGAGTAATTTTTGGGAAAGGATATGGAATGGAGGAAAAATAACAGAGACAAATAGAGAGGCAAATAGAGACGGAGCATCTGGCTGGAGCAGAGGCACGCTGAATTCTCGCGGATTCAACAAAACAACAGTCAACACCCTTCAAAAATCGATGTTGAAATGACAGGAATTCTTTGTTAAAATAAAAGGAATTCCTATCAAGTAAGTATTAACAAGACGTCGGGTCACGGCAACAGGATTTTTTTTTTTCTCAGTTTGGCAATAAACATGGTTGTCAAAATAGCACTAGATGCCTCTGCATCCTACATTGGAGCTGTTGCAAACTTTTGCTACAGGCTTATTAATAGTTGATTATGGGGTAATACCCTGTAAAAATAACAATTAGCGCATTAAAAAATCACGAAATCCACACCTAAACTCACAAAATGCTTTTAACTGCGAGACCGTAATGGCGGCCGAGGCCACGGTTTTCTTATGGCAATTGTATGCTTCTTCTTCTTCTTCTTGTGTGGTGTTGCGAGAACACCTCCTGTAGATGGCGCTGATTGAAGATAGGGAACCCCAATGAAAACCGCGGCCCCGGCCGCCATTACGGTCTCGCGTTTAAAAGCATTTTGTGAGTTTAGGAGTGGATTTCGTGATTTTTTAGTGCGCTAATCGTCATTTTTACTGGGTACTACCCCATTTATCAACTGTTAATAAGCCTGTAGCAAAAGTTCGGAACAGCTCCGTTATCATCAGAGATTACTAAGCCTTATGGCATGACGATTCTAAAGTGTTGTTCGACTCCTACGAAGTATGCAATGTGGCGTACGCTGGTGACCGTAAACATTGTTACTACTGTTGTTGTTTGAAATGAGGTTTGACAGCAACGCCACTAACTAAATTGAGGAGCTAGTTGGAAAAACGGCCTTAGCCGGCTAAGGCCGTTTTTCCGGAGAACGACTTTTCTGAGAGAACATATGCTCAATAATATCTCCACAAAATTTCATGACCGTACGTCAAAAATTGAGTGAGATATGGGAGTTTATATGAGAAGAGGTTGCCACTTCTGCTGGCGACTATAATGACCATAATGGGGAAAATTGAAGATGGTGAAGAGGACTCGGGCAACAGTGAAAGCGAGAGTGAATACGAGGACGAATAATTTTATATACTTTATTTTCTAATAAATTCGCCTCTTTTTTTGCAGATTTTTGGTTTTTATTTTACATCTATCATGTAGTACATATGTTCCATACAGAAAGTCGTTCTCTGGAAAAACGGAGTTAATACTCAGCGTTTAGTGAGGACTTGTCTCTGTGCAACAGGTCGTTCTATGGAAAAACGACCTTAGTAGACCTTTCGTATTTATCCAATTTCTTCTTTCCTATACAGCCAAAGCATATTTCAGTTGTACCAACTTCAACCTGAGGCTATGGATCAACTTTTTTGATCCAACCAAAGCCTGATTCTTCATCTATGTTAGATTGGCACTAAAATAAAAACTTTAACAGCCGTTTTCTCAGAACGCGATTTTGCTACTTAGGCCGTTTTTCCAGCTACCTCCTCAATTAATAAGATTAAAAAAGTGTTTGGGAAGTTTAATGAGCTCTGAGTTTATTTTGAACGTGAATCTGAAATTCTAAGTCACTTTAATCATCCCATCGGCCATTAAATGACAAACATTTATCTGCGACAGAGAATCTAACCTCATTTCCAACAACATGAATAACAACAATGTTTACGGTCACCAGCGTACTGCACGTTGTATCACGGCCATTCTGCAGGCGTTTTTTACGGAGCCCGGCCAACGGTTTTTTAACACGGTGGAGATAGGAAGTGCCATATCTCCTGAGCTTATTAATCTCTGGTTATCATCCATCGAAAAATCTCCTGAAATAGTTCTAAGTCGAGACCAATGAGCGACGTTGCGCGCTCCGCTCGCCGAAAAAGCGCGGGCATTCGTCCGTATCGCGTTTTTCAACCGCGCGATCTCTGTGATGCTTGGTCGAACATTTTGCCGCGGCTGCAGATCTGCTCGAGTAAAGAGACAAACGGACTCATAGAGTCGTAGCCAGTGCACACTTTTTCATCGGAAGAAAGGAATGCTCGCTCGAGGCAATGACTTGAAAAAAAGATCGCGCTGCCAAAATCTACAGGGTGTTTCTAAAACTTATGTCATCCTTTCTACCACGTATTTTTGAGGTCAAAATAAGACTTTTTTTTCCTCTAAACATGTGTCCGAAAATGCCCCCCTTTTGAGCTACAGCCCCCCAAAGTTTTAAAAAATTGTTGGTTTTTTTGGAATATCGACCATAATTATGAACCGAATGTCATGAAAATTGGTGTCCCGAGGTACTTTTACGTGTAAAATCCATTGATGACCTCGAGAAATTCAGAAATGAGGTCTGACTGTACTTTTCAGGCAATCTTATACCTTCAACAACACAAATTTTATGTTACGGAATGGAAATTTGAAAAATAAATAATGAAATCAGATGGGAAAAACTCTTAAAAAGATATTTGGTCCTCTTTGTTTTGGTCGATACGACGCGTATTAAGCGAGATAATCGTTGCACAAGGTGGAAAAGTCAGCACTTTTACTATAGCGGGCGGTCCGAAGAAGCAGAGGAGTGGCGGGTTGCATACTTCCTGCCGCTCCTCGTGATAAAAGCGCTGACTTTTCCACCTTGTGCAGCGATTATCTCGCTTAATACGCGTCTTACCGACCAAAACAAAGAGGACCAAATATCTTTCTAAGAGTTTTTCCCATCTGATTTCATTATTTATTTTTCAAATTTCCATTCCGTAACATAAAATTTGTGTTGTTGAAGGTATAAGATTGCCTGAAAAGTACAGTCAGACCTCATTTCTAAATTTCTCGAGGTCATCAATGGATTTTACACGTAAAAGTACCTCGGGACACCAATTTTCATGACATTCGGTTCATAATTATGGTCGATATTCCAAAAAAACCAACAATTTTTTAAAACTTTGGGGGGCTGTAGCTCAAAAGGGGAGCATTTTCGGACACATGTTTAGAGGGAAAAAAAAGTCTTATTTTGACCTCAAAAATACGTGGTAGAAAGGATGACATAAGTTTTAGAAACACCCTGTATATTTCGAGAAAAATCGCTCCCTGAACAATGAGGGTTTTGTTTTTCAGATTTATCTGTTGTCATGGCTGGAAAATTATTTTGTAGCTGCAAATTACAATTAGTCGGTGCGGTGGAAATTGAATCAACTTTTTTATCTCTTATTTTCAATCTAAACCTTTCTTTACCTCGGCCTGTGCGTTCGGAAGAGGCCACGATTTCGATCGAAAATAGATTGAACATCCTCAGATCGTTTAGACGTTTACTCGATGAAAGTGCAATCGAAAATTCGAAAATTTTCGATCCATCAAAATTTTTACAGTTAGCTTTTCGATACCAATACTGCTGTCAGTTAGATATTATCTACGAGCTGTATTAGTGGGGCTGCACTATAATATGTTACAGCTCCTAATTCCTATCCCAAAGTGTGACGGCATATACGATTCTGATTCTGGTTTATTCGCATCAATTTTTTTTTTTTTTTTTATATTATTATTATTTTTTATTTTTTATTTTAACTTTAAATCAAAAATTGTAATTTAAAATTTTGGAAATTGGTTTTAAACGAAAGTGCAAGTGTTAAGGAGTGGCTATCTGGACACAGAATGGATCTGTTGCATACTTTTGCTACAACAGTATAGAACCTTGATTCTTATGTAAAATTCAGCGAAAATAACGATGCGCACATTGAAAACGTTCAAAATCAATTCATTAACTCAGGAAACCACTTCAATTTCGAACAGCCCGCGCTACACTAGACACTATTTGCACCGGTATACTACTACATAGACAGAACCACCTTGCATAAGTAAACAACATCGTAACTATAAAATGATAGACTTTCTTTTTTAATACGTGAAATATAAGCTGCATTTGCTGTCTGGTCTTTTCGGTTTATCAAAGATTACAAAATAATATAAGAAATGTACGCATCTAAACGAAACATTCCAATGTTTGTAAGTTCTGTTCATGTTCGCATAAACGAGATGGTTCCATCTATGCGTAGTTATGAGTCGGTGATATAGTGTCTAGTGTAGCGCGGGTTGTTTGAAATGGAAGGTATTTTCTGAGTTAATGAGTGGATTTTGAAAGTTTTTAATGTACGCATCGTTATTTCTGCCGAATTTTATGTTAGAAACAATGAGTTATATTGATGTAGCAAAAGTACGCAACAGACCCATTGTAATACAACTATCCAGGTGAAGGGGGGGGGGGGGGAAATGAGCTTGTCTCTGTCATGCGCCAGTCTCTTTGCCGTGCAAATCCTTCCAAAATAATCCGTTTTATCGATTTCTGTGCCCAGATATATAGCCACTTTCAAACACTAGCCCTTTCGTTTGAAAGCAATTTCAAGTGAATTTGTCTCAACTTGTTTTTAAGGTTAAGAAACGAGATCTGTTCGAAATGATCCTTAGATTTATTTTAAATTTATGAAAACTGCGTTTAATCACAATCCAAAGGTTTGACGATTACCGATTACCCAGTAATCGTGTGTATTATAAATCGATTACATTCCCATCTGCCCAACTCTGGTTGAGTGACCCAGAAGTTTCCGTAAACTGAAAACACTTTTGCGTGGAAATCATATCTGACCGGTTTTATTGCTTGCGACTGGAATCCATCTCATCGAATCGATGCTTATATCGATAGTTAAAAACGCAGTCAGTGCATGTTCACGCGTAATGCGCGCTCTCCTAATGCAATTTTGTCCGCTATTTATTCCACTTTTCATTCATTCATACTTTCGTTTTCTAAACTCTTGTAGTGCACGAACCGAGCCCATCCTACCCCCCCCCCCCCTCCCGCCACCCCCTTCCACCCGTGACATCAACGATGCAAACGGAACCGTGAAATACTCGCCCCGCGAGTGCGCACACGATCAGCCGTGTGCGTTGCGCGTGCGAGAGACGCAAACGAGAAATCGCGTCTATGCAGTCCTAATAACCGCGTTTATTTTTTATTTATTTTCTTTTTGCCGGTCGGAGCACAGTAGGGTGATTCAATGAAAAAAGCCGGACATGGCGTTGTGATTTTAAATGCGTTTATCTTTGTCAATACGCAACGTAGAAGTTTGAAAGTGTTTTCATTGGTTTAGTTGTTAAATTTCCTACAAGAATCACCCTATCTAGTTTGTTTTTTGACGGTAAAAACCGTCAAATTTTCATTTTTGGTAATATATTCCATGTACGACGTCCCTCTGATTGACTCGTTCCATTGTGCGGCGGGGCGGTTCGGGCGCTATGCTACGTGCCACATCGTACAGTTATACAAAATATGGTTTTTATTGGAATTTGTTACGAGATAAATGTTGTTAACCCATAACAGCCTAGCTTTGCCATATGGCTACAGCTAGAGGGTAGTTTTAATTTTTGAGGGGATTTTAAATCAGGGGGTGATAGATTGGCAATCAGATGGTAAAGATTAAATGTCATTTGGCATCAGCCTTTTTTGGGCATTCTAAATTATTAAACTTGTTTTTTTTTCAAAGGTTTGGGGGTTGCTTTATTAAGGGTTGTTTTGAAAATGGTTGAAAAAAAAAAAAAATGAAAAAATTCAGAATGTTATGGGCGCCCTGAACCCCCTGAAGTTTTTTTTTTTGTTTTTTTGTTTTTTTGTTGTTTTTTTTTGTGTGTTTTTTTTGTTTTTTAATTATTTTCATCAAAAGCCCTTTATGAAGTAATCGGGCCCCAAAAAAGGAAGGAAATAATAAACGGCTCATCTCAACGAAGTGTAGCAAAAGAGAGGCTGATACATTTTTTAAGTCATATCTCTAAGTGAGAGGCAGCGTGGGCGATCCGAGTTGTGGCTAAGTTGCAATACATCACCCTGTATTGTCAAATCT
Organism: Trialeurodes vaporariorum; assembly: GCA_011764245.1. Classification (NCBI taxonomy): domain Eukaryota; kingdom Metazoa; phylum Arthropoda; class Insecta; order Hemiptera; family Aleyrodidae; genus Trialeurodes; species Trialeurodes vaporariorum. Next base: position 5,632,145 of record VMOF01000388.1, read on the forward strand.
TGATGTTTCCAAACTTCAAATTTTTGATTTATGTCCAGCTAATGGGGCAGTTGCAAGGGTCTGAATTGTTGTGTTTTTATAGAGAAAATCGAAGTACTCGCGATGAGCTGAGAAGAAAGATGCCTTTGGTTCCTAATTAAGTCCCATTGTTCCGGATATGGGATTTTGGCGCAAAATACATTGTTTTAAATGGGAATTCCACGTTGTGACGTCACTACGCCCACGATTTTGTGTGTAACTCTAAAACCGGGACATTTAGGAAAAAACCAAAGTCAACATTGTTCTCAGCTCATCAAGTACTATCATTTTCTTCATAACAATCACAACATTTCAGACCCTTGCAACTGCACCATTTGGCCAACACGGAGAAAACGGTTGGCGGTTACTACCGGCAACTTAGGCGTCTCCTGTAACCGTCTTTTGAGGGCCACGCCACCAAATTTAGACGTAAATAACGCCAATAGTTGGGAAAAATATACTTTGAATATAGCGGATTTTCCCCCAACTAGAACTATTGGCGTTAATTATCTCTAAAATTGGTGGCGTGCCCCTCAAAAGTTGCAGGTTACAGGAGACGCCTAAGTTGCCGGTAGTATACCACCAACCTTTTTTTCCGTGACATCGCACATAGTGCGGCGACATGCATATCGGCTAGCTTAATGTATGTATACATGTATACTTTTTAATATTGTTAGCATTGTCCATGCCCATAGGTCCACCTTGCCGCGTGCACGCATGAAGTAACAAGTAACAAGGCAAGACAGGCGCGCATTCTCGCTTGGAAAGTGAACTGACTCGCGAAGATGCGCAGCAGAATGTTGAATGTTGATTATTGAATGTTGGATGTTGGAACGCCCGGGAATTTTGAAAACCGTCCCGAATCAAGTCGGATCGCTTTCTGATAACTCCATTTTTGCCGGTCTTGCCCGCTAACGATAAGTGAAAATGATGAGCATTAGCGTTAGTAATTAGTAAGAGTAGCTTTTGCTTGAATTCAGAAAACGTTTTATGTGTATTCAATATGCGACCGATTTTGATGAGTTTTTCTTTTATTTTCCATCGTTTTAAATTTTTTTTGGCATAATTTCACAAGTGACACTAGAGTAATACTCTCTGAAATACCTGAAAACGATAAAAATTCGCAAATTGGTCGAGAAATGCAATAATGAAAATTGCTGTCAGAATATAGTTAAAAGACAGTTATGTAGTTTAAAGACAGTACTCCTCAATGGGTCTGTTGCAAACTTTTGCTACAGCGCTATAGAGTGTTCAATCTCATGTAAAATCGCGTGAAGAGTCCATTTGGTGGCATCAGAAAGTCATAAAATGCAGTATGAAACTCACGAGAGACATTTAATGAAATCCAAGATGGCGGTAAAATATCGAGCAATCTGTATGCATGCACCTCGAACATCCAATAAGGATAGCCAATCTCACACAATATCGATCACACCCAATCACAACGTAAATAAACACATAACCTCTGAAGCTGTGAGGTTGTCAACGTTGGCTATCTTTGGCAATCTTTGGATGTTAAAGGTGCATGCATACAGATTGCTCGATATTTTACCGCCATCTTGGATTTCATTAAACGTCTCTTGTGAGTTTATTATCGCATATATTTCATAACTTTCTGATGCCACCATTGGACTTTTCGGACGATTTTACGTACGATGAAACACTCTTTATCGTTGTAACAAAAGTTTGCAACAGACCCATTAATTGTTTATTTCAGTTCTCTTCCTCCCCCCCCCCCCCCGCACTTCACCCATTCCTCTTATATTTTACAGTCTTTGTAAATTATTTCTTTCTTTCTGTTTGTTCCAGGTAAATTTCAAATTCAAGCACCTGCTTTGCGTTTATATATATTTGAATTGTAACAATTTGTGAGTACTCCTTTGGTTTTAATTCTATTGATTTTAAACTAAAGTTTTGACAGCCAAGAAAACTTTCTTCAACCTTTTTTGTCCGGAAAAATCCGTCTTTGGATCTTAATGAGCGTCGTTCGTGTCACGTTGCACTCAGAGCTGCCGTTTTGCGTATACTCAATACATGACTGTAATGCACGAAAATATTCTGATCTGTAGTCTCTCCGTAATCGGTAGAAACTCCGTCAATTAATTAAAATATCCGCAAGTTTTTTTAAAGTCATCGACGACTCCATCGGTTGAGAAAAGATTACAGATGCGAGTATTTTAGCTCATTACAGTAATGCACGAACTGAACTGTGTAATCTTTTCTCAACCGGTGAAATCATCGGTGAATTAAAAAATAGCATTGATTATACGCAAAACGGCAGCCCTGGTTGCACTCGCGAATTATTGCGCTCCGCTTACGCGTCCGTTCCTGAGTGAAGTTTTTTGAATAAGGAACGACCGAATGAATCCAATTTTGGTACAATCAATCTACGTCTCCCTCCCCCCTTTCCCCCCGCCTCGGCGCCCCTTTTATCTTACCCTTTTCCCTTGATGCCTCCGGCTACGTCTCTGTTGCACCCGAAGCTGGGGGGGGGGCGGGGGCGGAAAGAGTTCCCCTTTCCTTTGTACCGCCGACCACCGCCGGGAGGGATTCATGGATTCATGGGAAATTAGTAGTGACAGAATTATAGCTCTCACCGCCGCTGTATTGCACCGGTACAGACCAAAGAGACTTAAATTAAGAGCTGGATATAGCGTTTTATGCAATGTACAGGCTGTAACAAAACTAATGTGCGAAACTTTTATCGCCAAATTATTACAACCAAAACTATCTCGTTTGAAACGTGTCGTATCGAAAAAATGCAAGAGATCAAAAATCTGTTCGAAGGTGTTTTCCACCTGATTTCCGTAATTATGTAAAAATTTGAAGTTTAAACATAAAATTTGTGACGGTAGGTACGATATTGCCTGCAAAATGTAGTCGGATATCTTAATTGTGATAACTAGACGTTATTTCGATCAAAATTGTAAGGCTATATTCAAACTTGGCAGGCCAAAACACATCGAAAGTTACTCGGAACTCTCGGAGAAAGGTCTAGAATTTAGTGGGATGGATGATGCTGTTTTTGCTTGAGTGTTTATCGAACTATAAAATTGAGCCATTCCCTGGTCGCGTTTCACTCAGAGTTGGGCAAATGGGCAGTGGCGGCTCGTGAAATGCGATATATCGATGTCCACTCCATTTAAAACTATGGAAAAGTATCGATTTCTCGGGGGTTCAATTGCACCCCCCGACGATCGATACTTTTCTATAGTTTTAAATGGAGTGGAAATTGATACATCGAATTTCACGAGCCGCCACTGCAAATGGGGGTGGTAATCGATTACACGATTACAGCGTAATCGTAATCGTCGTTTTTTCGGAGGATGATCTTATGGTAATCAGGGTTGATTTTTTAAAAGCCACCCATCATATTGCTTGCAGAAAAATCAAATCTAATCGAAAAGACCCTAAAGTTTACTATTTATCAGTGAAAAATACGTTTAATTACCATCCAAAGGTTTGACGATTACCAATTACCCAGTAGTCGTGTAATCGATTACACTCCTATTTGCCCAACTCTGGTTTAACTAGAAGGGAGTTAAATTTTTGGTCGATTAAATATAGTTTTCAAGTAAAGGCGGATTCAGCTATCTGGCAACCGTGGATTATTCCCATTTTAATGCACGAGAAACAATCAATCAGTAAAAGAGTCATAGCCCCCTCATGAATCGATTGTTTCTCATTCAAATGGAATGAATTTATGGTTGACAAATTTCTGTCCGCTTATATTTTCAATGTCCAACCCACTGTGCGGATAGCGCAACGGGAATCTCCTTATCTTAGCTTCAGGAAAAGGAACGCAGGCCACGCCAGTGGCATTGCGTGCAATATGGCAACGTTGTACTGTGTCCATTTAAACTCATGCCAAAGATCGAATGCGAGGGTGTTCACCGAACACCCTACAGCTCGTTATTTTTCATGGCTTTAAATGGACGAACTACAACGTTGCCGAATTGCACCTATCGCTCAGTGATACAGGTCCCTTCGAGTTAAATCGATGCATTCAAAACCGACTTAAAACGAAGAAATGATTTTTTTTTTTTTTTTTTAAGAACTAACGCCAAAAAGGCGAAGGCAGCCAGAAATCTGGCAACGCTCCATTTTGTTCATCGGAACCCATTCAATAAGACCAAGGTCGATATTGGGGATTTTCATTATGCTCCCCAACAAAGGCGGATTCAGCAATCTGGCAACTGTGGATCCTTCCCATTTGAATGTATGAGAAACAATCGATTAGTAAGAGGGTCGTGGCCCCCTCAAAAATCGATTGTTTCTCATACATTCAAATGAGAAGAATACATTGTTATCAAATTTCTGGATCCGCCCATGCTCCCCAGTAGCTAATTTCTTTTCGTATACAATTATGTCCGGGAAATGCCATATTTAGATCTATTGTGCGATATTAAGCTCAGTGGCGGCTCGTGAAATGCGATATATATCGATGTCCACTCCATTTAAAACTAAAGAAAAGTATCGATTTCTAGAGGGTTCGATTGCACCTCCTGACGATCGATTCTTTTCTATAGTTTTAAATGGTGTAGACATCGATGTCTCGCATTTCAAGAGCCGCTATACTGATTGCGCCGTCCCGTTTTCTGCGGAAAACCGCGCGAAAATGGTCAACGTTGGCAACGCGGCCGACAGTGGGTCCCGGGTCACAGGAGGTCGTGACTACGGACTTCGCGCAGCGCCGCGCTGCCAAAGATCAATCGAAGGATGCCGGAACTTCACCGAGAGAGTCCAGAGCCCCCCTCTCCTCGAGGTGCCCCCGAAGCCCATCCCCCCCCCCAGGTTTAGCCAAACCAACGGTAGACTTCCAGACCCGTTCGTTTTCCGTCGACAGCGACACAGCGCCAAGGACACGGTTGACTTAGCAGCGCGACCCTTGTGCACACGCGCTGACTCCCGAGTGCAGTCACTGCAATATCCCGGATTGTGAGTAGCCAAAGATTACCAATAAGTCAGTCATGAAACGAGCTTTACAGAAACGCCGCGCCGGCTTACAGTTGGGAGGTCAATAGACTGTTTTAGTAGAGCGATATGTCGTATCGATTGCCGTCCGAGGGCTTCTGGCTCCGAACAAACTCTGGTTCAATGTAATTTCCCCATGAGCGAACTTTTGAACGGAAATTTAGGATATTAAATCAAACAATTAATGCGACCTTTTTGCGATTATGAATTCTAGGTCCTCAAAAATGCTCAATTATTATGCCTGGTTCCTTGACTAAAACTGCCGAAATCAATAAGCTTTTACAGATAAAATGTTGCATTTGTAGGTTAGAATCCCGCCAATTCCACAACAACAACAATAACATGCGGGTGATTTCCAACCTCCAAACGCATCGTTTAATCTGTAATATCTTGATGATTTTGGCAGTTTTAGTCGTGGAAAAAGGAATAATTAAGCATTTTCGAGGACGTAGAATTCATAATCGCAAAAAGGTCGCATTAATTGTTTGATTTAATAGTCTAAATTCCCGTTCAAAAATCCGCTTATGGGGAAAATGCATTTGTTTGGAACCAGAGGCCCTCGGACGGCAATCGATGAGATATATCGCTCTACCACAGAATAATACAATCAGAACGGAAACTCAGTCGAATATTGAAGCAAATTCATTTCGCGTCCGCCATGTTGGGATATAGGATGTTTACATCTGGATTCGCGCGCGAAAAAAAAAATATAGGACGTTATTCGCGAAATTTTCATTCTGAAATGCCATGAGAATAAAAGTGAGGCCGGAAACTTAAGATTTCTTTCCAGAATTTACAGAAATAAATGAGTTTCAACACAAATCACACTCGTCCGCCATGTTGGGATATAAGACCACAGCGTTGCCTATTGGTGCCGTTAAATTCCAAACTTGCTTCCATTGGCTCTTATGGGAGTTTCCGTTCTGATTGTATTATTCTGTGGCTCTACTGAAACAGTCTATAGGGACATTATGAGGACTTTCTTAGGAATTCTTTCGGGCATTGAATTTTTTGCCGGGTTTCAGAGTAGAACGCGTCTCCCCACGATGACTTGACGGTCGGTCCGCGGATCACGGAAAGTTGGGGCTCGGGAGTTTGGAGTCAAGGAGTCGGAGTCGGGGATTGAATCTGGAACGGGATCAGGAGTATTGGGAGTTGGGACTCGAGCGGAGATTGAAGGAATGAGATTTCTCGCGGCGCGGGACGAGGGAGCTCGCGGGCCGCGCGAAGGAAGTCCGCAACCTTGATGGGCGCTTACACGTAAAGTCCTAGCGGGCCCGCGTGCTCTATTTTTAAGCGCGTAAATTGAGTCGCTCGATCCTTCTTCGATGCGACGTTGTCGACTCGTGAGAGCCAAGACAATTCAAGCAAAGCGTCCGTTTTGCGGATCTCAAGTATTAAATGGGCTCTTGCAAACTTTTGCTGGAAGCAAATATGATTAGTCCAATCTGACGTAGAAACCACAGAAAATCACAAAAATCTCGTATGGGTTCAAATGGCTAATAAACATGATTGCCAAAAAGCGCGAGATCATCACTGGTACCATTTATATCGCTCGTCGACTTGGTAGCTAACAATAATTTCTGCTGTGCTTTAGAAAAAAGCTCACAGTCGAGAGTATTGAAAAGTTTCCGAATCGCCTCTCCTGTGAAAATAAGCGGGACCTGATGACGGCTTACAAGGGGAGGCTCAGAAGTCGCCACCTCCGATTTTGAAAACAATTGCACGGAAATGTAGCTAAAGTATAACTATTAGACCCGTGTTTCTCACTTTTTGCCAATGGGCCTTCCTAAAGCGTCAGGAATGTTTTGAAAGTTGCGGAAATTCACGTAAATATTCGGAACGCTCTCCGATCGGGTTTTTACGTGAATTTCGGCAGCTTTTAAAAAATTCCTGACGCTTTAGGAAGGCCCATTGGCAAAAAGTGAGAAACACGGGTCTAATAGTTTTACTTCAGCTACATTTTCGTGCAATTGTTTTAAAATCGGAGGCGGCGACTTCTGAGCCTCCACTTGTTAGTACAAATCACAACGCAGGAACTAATCCCAATCCAGAGTTTTCACTTCTTCCCTATAATACAGTAACGAGGCTTGATATTTGGAAACGATGTACTTCCTCCATTTACACTAATTAAAAAAATCGAATGCTTCGATCATCTGCGATGACTAGACGTTTCGGGCTTCTAAACCCTTTATAGACCCACATTGTTTCTGTCTTCATTCCGGATAAATACGACTACCGATGAAAACCGTATATTTATAAGATAAGATTTCTTTGCGCGCGCCTTCAATGCACCGTATAGGCAATTCCAACTCCCCAGAGTACGAACAGTTAACTACCACCCCTATATAAACAGAGTTATGGCGTTTTTTTTTTTTTTTTTTTTTTTTTTTTTAAACTTACCTGGCCCTTAGAGAGTTAATGTGTTTAAAGGGCGGAAATTAAGCGTTGCCGAATTTCACACCTTGCCACTGCTATAATACTGTGGATGATGTGACAAATGGAGCATATAGACGATACTAATAAAAATAATTTAGGGGGGTCGGATGTGCCTATCTAAACAATGTAAAACATGGTCATGTTCATGTACCTTTTTCTCTGGATCTACTCAACCGATTTTCAAAAACTTTGGATCACTTGAAAGGTCTCATCTGACTACAGAAATAGACGGGGTGTTTTTGAAAATTGCAAAAATCCAAGTTCAGAAAAATTTTTGAATTTTTTTACCAACAAATTACAAAAGTTTAGACTTCCAGAGGACACAGTGGGAAAAATAAAAAAAAATTGAGAAACCCTCTCGTCTTTTCGTATAAGAAAACAAGACGATTCTGACAAGCCCAAGTTTTTGAAAATCGGCCCGGTAGATCCTGAGAAAAAGGTATACAAGACAGTGTCAAAAAATGACAAAAACCTAATTCTTGTAAAAAGAGGCTTATAAAAAAGGTAAATGATGAATATTATGTTAAAACGCGTGTAATTGCAAAAAACGTTAGGAATACTGAAATGGGCATAACATTGGGGCTAATCACCAGAATTTAAAAAAAAACTTAGTCTCAAAATGAAGCTGAAACTATAAAGAAAAAGAATTTTTGAAAAACAAAAATTCGTCAAAATCGCCTAATTTTCATATCCGACTCCCCTTAAGCCACACCTCCCAAATCATCGATACTGTTTCATCGATTCAAATGGGCGAGTGAAGATCATCTTTTGTTCATGCACCACTAATTTCCTCTCGATTTTTCAAAAATGTCTACGTCCTTTTTTTATTTTTATTTTTTATTCTATAGATAGTTTGATTTGTGGAAGAAAACGATCGCTCCTTTTAGAATCACCTGAAACAAACGAACTCTGGATCCCTTCGCTGGAAGCTGTGGACCGCAACTCACAAATTACTTTTCAGCTGTGAGCTTCCGGTTCCTGCGGCTGTGTGGGTGTGCCCCGCGGGCTTTTAGAGATTAAAAGCACCATCCATCGCCGAGAGGGGGATATATTCCTACAATAGCACAAACTGAGCCTGAGCTTAGTTGTCAAACTTTCGCTGGCTCGCATTTTCTTTTTATCGGCGCCGAGTCGTTCGGTTGCGATGAAATGCACTTAAATAGTGTTCCTAAAACAGAGCGGCAACGCAGCGGGTTCACCAATCTTTCCATAACAGTGGATAAAAATTAAAAACCCCAAAATTGGTCAATAAGAAGCAAGAAATTTGGGGGGGGGGGGAGGAGCGGACAATAAATCATGGACTCGACGTTGACAAATTTTAAAATATACTTTTTGAAGGTATAATGAATTAGAGTACATAGAAAATATTTTTTATTTGGCATTTTGAAGAATTCTTTTTCAAGTATTTGTGTTTTGCTCGCGCGGATGACAGTTGGAACACCCGCGATACTGGAAAATTGGAGAAAAGTTACGGGTAGAGGGGGTCATGAACCCATTATTGACAATTTTTAAAATTCATTTTTCGGAAATTATTTGTAAAAACTCTCTCCTATCGATCTAACAAGTGCCGTCATACAGCTATGCGGCAGCAGCAGTCAAAATTGACCCCAGGCCTGTTCTCTCTCACTTTTTAGAGCATGAGTGTCATGCTCTATTGAAATCGTTTCTACAAGGTCAATAATGCTTTTCTTATAGGAACGGCATGGTTCGGGGGTCCGCTCGGGGGATCGCTTGGTTTCAGTATCGAGAACGGGTCCTCGAGGACCGATTGACCCATGTGATTCCGCCAATCCGGTGTCCTCCCAATTTGTCGCTTTTTCTTTGTGGCGGGAGTTTTTGGCCAAGATTGAGGTTAAGCATTTTTGGGAATGTAATTACGTTACTAATTTGGATCAGACTTCAACGAAATTTTCTGTATGAGATATTGGGGTTTTATATCAGAGGATTGTGTCCATGTTTCGTGTATTCTGCGATTTAAAATGCATTTAGATGATTTCAAATTTCCAATCCTGTTATTGTTGATGTTTCGGTCCGCTAAAAGAGTTCGTTTGGGGAACGCGATCGGCGTTGCGTTTTAAGGTGAATCCTCAGCGACCTGTAGTAAGATTCTCATCCGCTAGATAACGCCACTGTTCCGCGGTCCAGAAACCATGCTTTTTCCGCCTTTAATCGTTAATTGCGAGAGCTAGAGTTAACTTTTCGAAAATGTAAGAACGTTGCGTTCTAGATCAAATCCTAAGGAAAATTTTAAGACCATTCCGAGCCATGGACGAAGATATAACTAAGGACTGCCGACTTCCTATCTCCGCCCGTGTTAAAACCTGTTAGCGGGTTTTCGAGCGCGACCGCAGCGCTCCAAGCAGCAGTAAGGGTCAACTAAAAGCGAACCGCTGCAGCGGTGGCCGCTCCGGCTCCCTTTCTCCCATGCCTTCCCGCAAATGTATACCGTGTAGGTAATTTGAATCACGATTGAACGAAGGGAACAAATGATCAGCGAATTAAAAGGAAGCAAAATCCGCTAAAAAGCAAACGTCTGGAGTATTTCTTGAAAGATTCCTGAATTGTCGAAAATGATTAATCAAGGACTGAAATACTATACATCACAGTTAACCTCAAAACGGAATCAAACAAGAAAGAGTACATAGACATTTGTTTTATTAGTAGAGATCAGGCGACTCTTTTAATTTGCTGATGATTTCTGTTACCTTGTCCAAAGTTGATTCTGAATTTCCCTTGCTTTCGATCTTCCATTGAGATACTGAGTTATCTGATCCTCTTGGGTCGCCGACAACAGTTGACAGCCATGCCATAACAGACCAACTCCAACAACGGTTTTAGCAGTAGCACAGCATGTGAGCATGGACACATCGCCAGGATCGAAAGAGTAGTTCAGCTGACCGCTGCTTGGAGCGCTGGGGTCGAGAGCAAAACAGGACTAACAACAGTCGGCAGTCCTTAGTTATATCTTCGTCCATGGTTTTGCGACGACCTCCCGTCCCCTTTGCCCTCCCCACGAACTACTGCACCTATGCCTACAACAGTTGCTTGCCGCGTTGTGCAGATTGCATGAATGATGTGTGTCCATCTACTTCATCCCAATTTCACAGCCATCACGGATGCCACGCCCGCCACGGGTCTTCTACCTGGTTTTATGCGACATCGGTCATCGTGGCCCAGTGTTACATGGTAATCAGCGGCGGATTCGGGAAAGGCACCCCCCCCCCCCCCCCCCCAACTCACGGTAGCCTTTGCCTTTTTTCAACAGAAAAAATCCCATAAATTCCTCCCTGCAAATTTGAAAATTCATAGGCGTGAAGCCCCCCCCCTAAAAGAATTTTCTGGATCCGCCATTGGTAGTAATTTTTGCGGCACACTACGCCGGATTCCCGTGCAAATTCCTACACTTACCTTTCTCCCTTATCTGTCAATGGGCGCTCCCCGAGGGGCGGCGCGGCGCCCCCCCCCCCTAATTCAGAAAAATCAAAACTTTACAATAAAAAAGAATCGGAACATTCGAAGATCAAATAATAACGAAAGGAGTAAGAGTTAACAAACTTTATTCTTAGTTTACTTTACAATTTTAATAGGGGGCGTAATTTAGGGGGGGCAGGGCGGGAAGTAGCCCCCCCCCCCAAGCAGTGGTGCCCAACCACCCCTTGCCACTATACAGCTCGCCCCCCAGTTTCAGGATTCCTCTCCCCCCCCCCCAGATCTAGACCTCCCCCTGATTTTTACCCCACCCCCTCCTGATTCAGACGACATCATCCTTCCCACCCGTCATCTCCCTCGCCGAAAGAAGTTTTAAAATCTACTAGTATGAACGTGTCTACATTGGCAACTACCGTTGGCAACGAGAATTTTGCGAACTTCCTTGAAAATTCAGAATCCTCTGGTCGATAATTACATGCGATTAGAGAATGTATAGGCAAGAGTTTTGGTTTTGTTAATTTAAATAGGTTAACTCTTAGAATTCATCAGGACAATGAAAATAAAGAAGGAATAGTTGTACTTAGCTTTTTACTATTTCTATCATCTGATGCTGTCACTTTATTCATAATATCAAACACGTCAAAAATAGAATTACTTTTGATACAACTACATGCTACAATCACTTACAATTTCTACCATTTGGAAGGATAATTGATTTATTTTCTATTTTGGGCGGAAGTGGGGGGGGGGGGGTTCTCTAGACTTGCCCGTCTCTAGGTGGTGTCCCCTAGACCTTCCATTGACATTCAAAAAGTTGCCCCTCCGGGCAATTGTTTTGCGGGTGCCCATGTCTTTGTCCATGGTCTCTGAACCAGAAATTGAACGTTCTTCCGGTCTGTGGTTGCCTTCTTTTCTCATAAGTTTAGACACGGCCACCCTGTAAACCCCACAACAAGTTAAAAGTCCGCAATCCGCACCCTCGACCCGCAGCCACTATCAAAAGTAAATTGCCGGTTGACTTGCAGGTACTCTCCTCCTCCTCCCCCAACTTAGATTAGACACAAATATAAAATTAAAAAAAAAAAAAAAAAAAAAAAAAAAAAAAAAAAAGTGAAAAATAGAATGTATGCCCCAGCAAAGGGCCCCCTCCACAGTTTTTCAAGAGAGGGAGCGACCCCCTTGCCAGCGTAACTCCGAAAAAATAATTCCAACTGGGGTCCAAGTAACTCAAGTAAGGTCTCAAAATGAAATCAGATGGATCCAAAATTTTAACGGCGAGTACCGGTAAGCTTACTCTTTTGATCGGTCCAAACCGAATTGCGATACATCGATTTACTCTCGAGATATCGATTTTTCAAAGGTGCGCGGTATAGGGTCAGAAATCTAAGATTCTCTAAAATCCGCGAATTTCGACTCTCATGGACCTAGCATGCGCCGTGAGAAGTCATATGTGAGTTTTTTGAGTTCACATGAAGTTCATTAAGGGCCCTGACAAATGTCGGACCGATAAAGTCTATATCGGGGGGGGGGGCGTGGCCCCAACTCCAGCGTAAGTCTCACGTACAATGTCTAACTGCGGCCGCGGGAGGTCCCATAAGATCCGTTTAAAAACTTGGATGGATCTGAATTTTTTTCAAGAATTATCTAAAAGCTGAAGCTACCGCCCAATCCAAACCGCAGTGCGCAATCCATCAATTCGTTCTCGAGATATCGATTTTTCAAAGGCGCGCGGTCTTGTCAGATCGACCTTAGAGGGGCGCTGGAGGCTGGAAAAAGGCGAATTTCGTCTCTCACGAACCAGTCGTGTGCCGTAGTATATCGGTTCCGCTTTTTTTCGGGTCCCAATGATGTCCCGAGAGGGCCCAATGCAGTTTCGAGCCAAAAATATCATCTTAGGGGGGAACTACTCCCCGTTTCAGCGTAACTCTGACAAGAAATGTCTAACTGCGGCCGCGAGAGGTCCTGTAAGGTCATTAAATAAACTCGGATGGATCTGAAATTTTCGAGGTTGTCAGTCACAAGCAAGCGCTTTCGACCGGTGCAAACCGAATTGCAATACATCGATTCACTATCGAGATATCGATTTTTCAAAGGCGCACGGTCTTGTCAGATCGAACATTGAAATAAGCTGTGGATACTCTGTATCCGCGAATTTCGTCTCTCATGGACCGTTTAAGCTCCCTTAAAAATCGAATGAGCTTTTTTCAAGTTCATATTACGTTCCTTAAGGGCCTTGATGAGTGTCGGATGACATTTGATCAATATTAACATTCATTTTTTAATCTGAGACAAAAAGAGCTGAAACCATAAAGACGAAGAATTTCCATCGTGATGACTTTGGTTCAAGCGAGGAAAATTCTATAGAAGTCCCAAATAACTAGACTAGACTTTCCGGCTTGCTAGGATTGGTATTAAGAATTTCCTTCCTGATGACTTTGGTTCAGGCGAGAGAAATCTAAAAAAGTCCCAAATAACTAAACTAGACTTTGCGGCTTGCTAGGATTGGTATTGCGTCATCCGATTTTAAAGGAACTATCACTATCGAAATCGATTTTCAAAACCACAGTATTCACCTCGCCTCGTGAACAACTGTTTCAACACGCTATAAGTAAATTTTCATTCCCACTTTGACCTATCAAGTTATTTTTACAGCGATCACTGTTATACAAACACAAATGCAGCGTTGCGATTGACTTTGTCGCAGTTTTGTACTATCAATATGGAACTCCACACTTACAATGATTTACGGCCGACACTCATGCTCTCTTTGCTAACACTGTTCCAGTGTTGCAAGTTCCAACTTGTTTTTTTTTTTTTTTTTTTTTTTTTTTTTTGGCGTAAAACTATCATTTTCTCAAATAAAATGTTGGGATTTAACAACATACAAGGCACTTGTAGGTATAGCTGACATCCATGCTATTTTCGCAGGTTTTGGACAGCAATAATTATTGTTGATGTTATCAGGCTTTTTAGGCTTTTTATAATCCTAGGTTATGGATGAAAACTGGTGCAACAAATCACATTTAGAAAATTTCTTTTGTCGCTGCAGGATCAGATGTTTAACTCTACGTATTTTAATGTTAAAAAAGAGAAAAAGAAAAAAAAAAACTGAAAAATCTGTTTCCAATTTTTTTTTTTTAAGTTCTCCAAAAGTGGTCATATTTTTGTCTAAAAATGTGTGACTGCGATGAAAAATGGTTTTAATTAAACATTCATTAGGATGAACTTAATTATTTAAATTACTTAAAAGGGTTTTTGTTTTTGTTTTTTTTTTTTGTTTTTGTTTTTTTTTAGAACTAATAAGCCTTCATGGTGAAAAACCGTTAGGGGTCTTTTCAGACCAGCACCTCCCCCCCCCCCCCCCCCCGATACCAAATGCTGGTAAAAATAATGCAATGTTACGCTAAGTGACACGCTTCGCCTCTGTGTGGCTCAGTGGCGTCGCGTGCAATTTGGCAACGATGTATTCTATCCATTTAAACTCATGTAAAAGATCGAATTCAGAGGGTGCACAGTGCACAAGGTAAATTCGATATTTTTAATGATTTCAAATGGAGCAGTTGCATTGTTGCCAGATGGCACGCGACGCCACTGGTGTCGCTGGTAGAAATATCGCTTTATTTATTTCAGAAGCGTGCCACCGTCCATTATACAGGGTGTTTCACATAACCTGCTCACTATGGTTTTCTTGAACACATGACGATAAAAAAATCGAGAAAAATCGGTTTTATACTAATTCGGACCTGAAGTTTCATTTAAAAATACTGTCACAACCCAAAATTTGGTTTTTGGGGGGGTTTTCAGGGGGGGGGCACCCCCCGAATCTCGAAAATTTCAAATGGCAACCCCCATCTTGTGATACCTCCTTTGAAAGGGCGTAAAATTCTAAGCATTTTGGCTTAAACCGGAAGTCAATAACTTTTTTCGTGTTCGAGATATCGAAGGTCGAAGTTCGATTTTGGACCAATTTTCGAAAATTCGTAACTCCTACGAAAAGAGTCGTAAAACAAAAAACTGCACATGCAAAATACTCTACTTGATGAGTACTTTCAAGAAAAAAATACGAATTTAGAATCAAACAAATTGTAAGCCAACTTTTAGGCACCTTAAAAATTTTGGCGGGAAAACCCCGATACATCAAAATTTTCAAATGGCAACCCCTATCATTGAACGTCTCATGCAAAAAGGCGTAAAAAGTCGTGCATTTTGGCGCAATCAAAAGTTCAATATCGTTTTTCTTATTCGATATATCGAAAATCGAAGTTCGATTAGGACCGTTTTGCGACCCTGTAAATAATGGATCCTATCGTGTGATACATCATTCGAAAGCGCCTGAAAAATCAAGAATTTTAGCGCAAACCGGAAGTCAATACCTTTTTTTGCGGTCGAGATATCGCAAGTCAAAATTTAAGGTGGGCCCTAAGCGGAGAAAGCGGTGTCGAATTAGTATAAAACCGATTTTTCTCGATTTTTTTATCGTCATGTGTTCAAGAAAACCAAAGTGAGCAGGTTATGTGAAACACCCTGTATATTACTCAAAACTGATTCTCGGCACCCACTGCAGAATCCGCCTGATCTCCTGATATCGGACGTCCAAGATGGCTCGCATGTATATAGGTATAGGAACATATCCTTTCAATCGCCTCAAGCCGAGTGAACGCTGCGCAGCGCCGCTTGAAGCAGCCCAGGTCTTTGTAATGAACAAATTTCGAAACACGTAGTCATAAGGTCGTTCCGATACAGTGTCGCCAGATTTAAGGTTAAAAGCCGTATATTTTACTTTAAGTATTATGGGAAAAATGTATCTACAGTCTAAAGCCGTAAATCTGACAACATTGGCTCGAGATCGGATTCATATAGGGTACTGATGATAGGTCTACTCAATCGGCCGTCATTGAAGCAAACGTACGGATTGATCGTTTGACTTTCAAATTGCAACTTAAGTATTAGGATGGAATGAACGAGCAATAGGTCGACCATCGCAGATCGCACTTGACGCAAGTTTGGTTCTCCGATCAATGACCGTGAATTGAGAAAGCATGGTTGTTAAAATGTTAAGCTCTCCGAGACTCTTAAATTATAGATATCGGGTAACGAATGAAAAACGCTCCACACATTAAATGAACAATTTTAATAATCAAAAGGTGAAAAATGATATTGTTCTCTCCAGTGGCGAGGCTTGCGATTTGGCAACGTTCCTTTTTTCCCCCATTTAAAAACATTAGAAAGGTCGAAATGCCTGGTCATCGCCGATGACTGAAGCGTTCGAGTTTTTTGGTTAATTTAAATGGTGAAAATACATTGTTGCAAGATTTCACACTTCGCGCCACTGGTTCTCTCCCTATATCTCCCGTGCATTTTTTTTTTTTTTTTTTTTTTTTTTTTTTTTTGCGGGCGGAGCGGAGTCTAGAGGTCGTTTCGAAAGTGTAGGCGCACATAGACGGATAATCTTTGGAATTTGCCAACGTTATTTCGCTTTTTATACGTTGTAACATTATATGAAAATGAGTTTAAGGTTATTCCAGCTGAAACTTTTTCATAGATTTCAAATCGAGGATAAAAAGATTTCAAGCTAAAACTCATGACCAACAGAGGTTAACTACCCTCTATACCCTCTTGTCTTAACCCTTTCCGCCAGTAATGGACGATATTTTTGCATGGATCCTTATGGAAATTCGGAAAAGTTGAAAGTATAAGACATGAAATAGACTATAGGACATGAAATTATAAGAGAAAAGTTCGTTCAATTTAATGGTATAGGTTTCAGATTACAGTGACACTTCTTTCATAATTCATGACGGAAAGGGTTAACTCTCTACATACCATACCGGGACCATAAATATGAACCGAAGTTCAATTTTCATAATCGAATTGTTTTCCATAGTGAGGGGGGGGGGGGATTGCCTCCTACATCCTCACCCTGATTGCGGCGACGTCACTTGAAGAAGGATTCCTCTTAAAAAAAAAAAAAAAAAAAAAAAAAAAAAAAACATCCCGAAGGTAAACAAGGAAAGCTTACTGCATAGTGCATGTTTGCAGCACGGCGGCGGCGCGGTCTATGGTTTCAATCTATAGATATCCTGTCGAGTAATAAGCCGATTGTCGACAAAGGCGGATCCAGAAATTAATATTTTCTCTCTCTGTCTACCCATTCGAAGGCATTCGTCAGAGAAGGACAGATGTAGGTCTTAGTCCTTCTCTCCATCTTTTTCTTACACACGTGTTCAAAGTGAGAGAGAGAGAGAGAGAGAGAGAGAGAGAGAGAGAGAGAGAGAGAGAGAGAGAGAGAGAGAGAGAGAGAGAGAGAGAGAGAGAGAGAGAGAGAGAGAGAGAGAGAGAGAGAGAGAGAGAGAGAGAGAGAGAGAGAGAGGGGAGAGAGAGAGAGAGAGAGAGAGAGAGAGAGAGAGAGAGAGAGAGAGAGAGAGAGAGGGAGGGAGGGAGGGAGGGAGGGAGGGGGGAAGAACTAATTCCTGATGGATCCGCCTCTGATTGTCGGTGTCGTGCAATTCAACTGAGAACTTAATCTGCGGTGAGGATTTAATCGTACGTGTTTATCGTTGAATGTGTGTAAGTTGTGTGTATGCATTACATGTGTTGATCGGTTTATGTGTGTGAGTGTGCGCGCGCGCAGAAAAGTGTTCAGGATGATGTTGTAACTCTTTGAGAATTAGTAGTCAACGCCTCTGACTCACGGAGTCACGACACGACGAACGACCAGGACCGGGCGAGACGAGAGGTATAAGATGCAAGAGACAGCTGTTATATGCTCATACTCAAGCGTTCCGCTCCAGCGCCTCTCTCTCTCTCTCTCTCTCTCTCTCTCTCTCCCTCCCTCGCTCTCTACTAATGCTCCACCCGCGTCAAAAGAGTCAACAGTCAAGCATCATTTGTATGTGAAATAGAAGCATCGATAATACACATATTATGCATGCAATGTATTTAAATATGCAGTACTAAAATATCGGGGACGATACATTCAAGATTAAAGTCAACGAGGTATATAGCTATAGAGAGGCTAATGAATGTTAGACATCCTATCCCGAAGTTAGACAACATGGGCGATCTGATTCTGGTTTGTTTGCTTCATATTTGTTAACCTTTAATCAAAAATGCTAATGTGGCTCTTGCAAACTTTTGCTACAAGCAAATAAATAGTCCATTCTTATGTAAAGACCAGCAAAAATCACACTAAGGAAGTCTAAAATTCAGTAATAAACTCACATAACTGCTATAACAGCAAGATGGTAATGGCGGTTCGACGCAGGTATCATAGGAGATCCCCGTCTATTCTGTCACTTTCTCTACGGAAACACAGATATATGTTTCAATTTAGATAGGAATCTCCCATGATACCCGCGTCTCTCCGCCACTAAGCCCGATTCTGAGAGTGAATTTCGTGATTTTTTAGTGTACTCATCGTTATTTTTACAGGTTTCTATGCAAGAATCAACTCTTCAATTCCCTCCAGCAAAAGTTCGAAAGAGCCCCAGTAGTTCAGTGGAAATCGGTTTCAAACGAAAATGCAGGTGTTTTAGAGGGGCTATCTATAGACACGGAATTCCAATACAACTATCCAGCAAGTAAGAAAATTTGGCTTGTTTCTGCCCTGTATGTGTAAGTATCTTTCATCGTGCAAATCCTTCCAGAAGAAACAGTTACACATCGATTTCTGTGTCTCTGTGTCCAGAGCCACCCTCAAACACTTGCACTTTCGTTTAAAACCAATTTCAAAAGGATGAGTCGTAACTTTCTTTTTAAGATTAAAAAAAGGCAAACATACTGAGCCCGTGTAAAAGGCAGTGGCGGCTCGTGCGATTTGGTAACAGTGTTTTTATCCCATTTAAATACATGGAAAACAATCGAAACTCCAGGAGGCTGCCAGCCTTCGCTTGAATCGATTTTTTACCCAAGTTTAAGGGGAAAAAATGCATGGTTGCCAAATCTCACGGGCAGCTACTGGTAAAAGGTCTATGAGAGATTTCCATCACGGCTGCCTCCTTGCATGGGTGGCTCGTACGATATGGCAACAATGTTATCCTTCCATTTGATTGTATGTCAAACAATCGATTCGAAAATGAAGCAGCGCTTCACCAGCAATCGATTGTTAAACATAGATTCGAATGGAGTAAAAACATTGTTGCCAAATAGCACAAGCCGCCACTGCCTCCTTGGTGTTTCAAAATCACGTCCCATAAATCCTCTCAATATATAGACCTGTTTAGTGATGACGTCATGATCAAAATTGGTTCCAAACAATTGCTCTATCTCGCTCACTCTCGTGGATTTACCCATAAGGAATCAGCTCCAAATTTTCGAATGCAAATTCATTGCTAGCTAACTACCTGTTTTCTCAAATTTTATTGCACCATTAGATTCCACGTACCTTAAATTATCTTTTCACTCTAACACAATTCCTAAAAGATCACGAACGAATTTACAATCACAGTTATACCGAAAGATGTTCTATGTTTCGTCCTTGTCTTACTCACGGTCTGCTATGGGAGTATCACCGCCTTGACACTCAATCATCCTAACCTCTCTTTGTATCGAAGCTTGTTCGAGGTATAACACATGGTGTGATGGTGCCGATGAGCCTACATCGTAGAATTTTGTGTTCACAAGAAACTGTGAGTGTGACAATTAAGGACGAAACATAGGACTTTCTTCGATAAAACTGTGATTGTACATTTAATGTGCGATGTTTCAAAAATTGTGTTGTAGCGTGCTCTTATTTTAAGCCCTTATGGACCAAGGCCGAATATACTCGGTTTTCTCCTCTATTAGTCTATTTCACATTGTTCCAGTATCAGGATTCTGAATAAACACGATTCTCGATGTAGTATAAAAATATGAGATTTCGTATGGCGCCTTCAATCCGTCGTATATGCAATTCTAACTCCCCCGAGTACGAACAGTTAACTACCTTCCCTTCCCTATACAAACGGAAAAGTGACGTTCATGTGAACTAACCTGATCTTTAAAGGGTTAAGGTACGAGAAATCCAATGGTGTAATAAAATCTGAGAGAACTTGTTGTTAACCCTTTAAACCCGGGTTTATTACAAACCCCTCTCACAAATTTTTTATCAATCCTATTGAATCGAATGAACTTTTCTCGCTTAGTTTGATGTTCATAGTGATTTTTTTGAAAATACATTTGAAACCATGTTAATTTGGTGGTACAAATTTGTACCGCTAGTAGACAAAGGGTTAACTAGCACAAATTTGTATTTGAAAATTTGGATCGTGTTTTTTATGGGAAAACCCACGAGTGAGATTGAGATGGAGCATTTGTTTGGAACCAATTTTTTTTCGTGACGTCACACTAAACAGGTATATTGCTATAGCTTGTCGAGCTTATAGTCTTCTCCTCCTCCTCCTTCTTCTTCATCTTCTTCTTCTTCTGTTCTCTTGTCCTTTTACCCAATATTCTGGAGAAGATGATCGTGGCATTGCACAACTCTCGCTCAGTAAACACTAATCAGGGTCTTAGGGTAAAGAGAGGGGGGGGGGGTTGTTCTCGGAAAGAGACAAGAGACAACTGATATTGTGGTCATGGCTGTACCGTAATCTTTCACTTTCTTCTGGGTGGATTGGGATGGGAAGCGGTGGGGGGGGGGGTCATGTCGTCGGTATTTTTCACGTCATCAGTCGGTCGATCGGCCGTCGGTCGTGGCGCTGGCGGTGGCGTTATATCCGAAACGGACGTTGCGTTGCGGGACACGACGAACGTATATGTATAACTTGACGCTGACAATAAAACAATACGAGATCACAATTCACACCAAACATTAAAACAAACACGAGTGGGCTCATTACTCATTGTCAGGCTTCTCTCCTGTACTTATAGATGTATGTATTCTCCGGTCTCTCAGCTCACAATCAGCTCGGAGACATCGCATCGCAGTCGCGGCAGACCGTCCGGGCCCGGGCTCGTTGTCATCGCCGACGGACAGATGGTTGAAAGTTGGAATTTTTCTGGACATCTTTATACCTCCACTGAAAAAAAAAAAAAAAGGATTACACGGGAGGGGGGGGGGTCTGGTAGAATTTACCATCGGTAAAACTGATTTTGGAGTCTGCTATCAAGTAAGGTAAATGCAACGTACCTTGTGGTAAATTAAGATAACCTGTTGGTACATTTCACCACAAGGTACTGGCGGAGACAAAGATACCTAGCCAGGGTATGCAATAAGCAATACACAGATTCCCATTCAACTCGGGCATTAGGTGTGTTGACTGTTGCATACTCTGGCCAGGTATCTTTGTCCCCGATTGTATCCCGAGTAAGCATCTTACGCTTTATTGAAACCCGTTTACAGGAAAGCTTCAAATTAGAAAGGAATCTCCCGTCTACGTAGCCCAATCGTATTGCCTTTAACTTTCAAGTAATTTTGTGACTCTATGAGTGAATTTCGTGAGGTTTTTAGGATATTCTTGTCGTCATTTTTGCTGGATTTTACACAAGAATTAACTATTCAATCGTATACAGCAAGAGTTAGCAAGAACCCCGTTAGCAGTCCGTTCACCTGTAGCGAAACCTTGCAAACTAATTTCATAATAATGTAGCCAATCTTGTAATTAATTACTACAAGAATGGCTATTGTTATGATTTTAGTTTAATTTTATTTCCCATTTTCTTTCTTTTGATCCAATACATCTTATTCTTTGCAATGTTTCAACTCGTGAAATTTGGCAACAGTGTCCTCCTCCCATTTCAACCAATGTAAAACAATCGGTTATTATTTTACCTATAAGTGTTTAAATGGAAAAATTGCATGGTTTCCAAATCGCACGAGCCGCCGCTATAGTTTTAACCCTCTAATTCAGTCCTTTTAACGAGAACTTTTCTTGTCTGGATATAGTCCATGCTTTGGCTCGGTGTGCGTCGACTCATCCGGGGGTTTTACGCGGTGGAGTGTGCGGCTGTGGCTGTGCGCATGCGCGAGTTGTTCACTTTCACTCTCTCTCTCTCTCTCTCTTTCTCACATTTATACACATTGTCATAGTCGTCGTCTGACTGTATGTGTCTCCCGTGAGCGGTGTGAATGAAGCTTCTGTTCTTCCCTCCTCTCACTTTAAATAATTAGGATTTATTGCTCCAGCCAATACTATAATGGGTCTCGTTGCGAACTTTTGCTTTACTCTTGCAATACGGCACATTGATTTCAAACGTAAGTTCCCGCAATAATAACGATTAGCAGTGCGCCTGAAATTTCCTTTCAAAATTTACTTCTTAACCCTTTTAAGCACGCATTTTGGAATTTGAATTTCATTTAGATTTTTTGTAGACCGCCCACAAGAAGACAATTTTCTAACACTTTTGATGGGTCACACACAAGGTTATAGATTAAAGAGTTATGCTCATCTGACTTCGCGCCACAAATTCGGTGGCGCGCAGTTCAAAATCACTGCAGGCAAGATGGCCGACAAAAGCAGAAAACGTATACTCATTGCAGAAAACATTTGGCTGCACTCTGCAGGAAAGCAGAAAACAACCCAATGTTTTCTGCAAAGAGTATACGTTTTCTGCTTTTGTCGGCCATCTTGCCTGCAGTGATTTTGAACTGCGCGCCACCGAATTTGTGGCGCGAAGTCAGATAAGCATACCTCTTTAAATCTATAACTTTGGGTCACACAAGTTATTGCAAAATGCCTATTTGATTTCAATTGAAATCCATGTTACATAAAGTGGTACATATTATGTGTACCAGTTCGCTTGAAAGGGTTAAGATGATTCCAGAGTCGATTAGTTCCAACCGTGAACAGCACGTCGCGCTGCTCTAAAAGTCGACAGTTTTTGGCTGAAATGAACAAATTCGCGCTGAAAATACAAATTTGAGGAACTTCAGAACCTGCGAGCATACTTCAGGAAGATACTTTGAAAGTTTTCCAGCTGAAACACTCAACAGTAAAGCCGGAAATGATGAAATACGGAAATTCCCAAAAGCCTCAATAAGTGCGAGTGAGGCAGATAGGCGTATTCTTACTCGCATTCGCTTACCCTCACCAACTGCCCCGTTGTGGTTCCTATTCCCAAGAAACCATGGATTTTTTAAAATCTTTGGGGGGGGGGGGGGGGGGGCTGTAGCTGGAAAGAGGGGCATTTTCGGACCCGAGTTAATAGGGGGAAAAAAGTATTATTTTAACCTTAAAATACCGTGATAGAAGATTGTGCTCGGAGTTCCGATACAGGGTGATGTACAGTTACAGCTCAGTTACAGTTGCAACTGTAACCTGCTAACATATCCGAGTAAATGATGAGTCCTGACGTAGCATGATTGTCATCGAAGATCGAGTCGATTATCGAGACCATTATAATCTTTTTGATGACGTCATTCTCGATACGATGGAGAACTCTCGACTCGATGAGTTTCCAGTAGATAAGTCTGCGGGGCTATTGAAGCATTTACTTGCGATGTATACCTTTACGTCTTTTGCGTAACCTTGATCGAGTCGATGAAGCTTGCCGTAAAGCTTAGCAGCTTGACTCGATAAGATTGCAATGCGTTATGGTTCACAGTCGCCGGCCCCAGGGGAAAATCGATAAATGTCCTTGAAACCCATTTTCGTTTTTAAGCTGTATAGGAAATGGGGAACTGGCATTTAAAGGTTATTTTTTTCAGAAAACCCGGTGTATTTCCATCCGCCAAAACACTTTGTCTTGCGGGCTCAATAGATATATCTATTCTACCAGTGCTTTTGTATACCGTTAGCACAGAATAATACAATCAGAACGGAAACTCCCATAAGAGCCAATGGAAGCAAATTTGGAATTTAACGGCACCGATAGGCAACGCTGTGGTCATATATCCCAACATGGTGGACGTGTGTGATTTGTGTTGAAACTCATTTATTTCTGTAAATTTTGGAAAGAAATCTTAAGTTTCCGGCCTCACTTTTATTCTATTGGCATTTCAGAATGAAAATTTCGCGCATCACGTCCTATATTCTTTTTCTCGCGCGCGAATCCAGATGTAATTATCCTATATCCCAACATGGCGGACGCGAAATGAATTTGCTTCAAAATCCGACAGAGTTTCCGTTCTGATTGTATTATTCTGTGCTGTTAGGTGACCGTGAAAACTTAACTTCTGATTTTTGTTACACTTTGCTTTTTTCCTTTGGACTCTTCCAATTGACCATTGGACCTATCGCTTCCTTAGAAGCCTGGAATTTCGTCTCTCATCAAGATAAGGCTCGAAAATGCTTCTTTTAACGCTTCAAAAATATTTAATTTCATAGACGTGCCGCCGCATAGTGAAACGAGTTAATGGGAGAGGTCGCACATGGCGTTCAGTGGCGTAGCGTGCAATTTGGCAACGTTGCAGTTTTTCCATTTGAATCCATGAAAAAGATCGAACCAGAGGGTGTTCGGTGAACACCCGCGCATTCGACCTTTTACATGGGTTTAAATGGACACAATATAATGTTGCCAAGTTTAAAAGTAGTTTCATTGGTTTTATAGTAAAGTTTTGCTACCAGAATCGCCCCATATAGTTTGCTTTTTGACTGTAAAAACAGGTTATCTTAATAGGACTCTTGCAAACTTTTGCTATAAGCAAATAAATAGTCCAATCTGAAGTAATGACCAGCGAAAATCACTAAAATCACATTAAGAAAGTCTAAAATTCAGTAATAAACTCACATAAATGCTATAACGGCAAGATCGAAATGGTGGTTCGACGCAGGTATCATAGGAGATCCCCGTCTATTCTGTCACTTTCCCTACAGAAACACATAGATATGTATCAATTTAGATAGGAATCTCCCATGATACCTGCGTCTCTCCGCCATTAAGCCCGATTCTGACAGTGAATTTAGTGATTTTTTAGTGTACTCATCGTCATTTTTCTGGTTTTTATGCAAGAATCAACTCCTCGATTCCCTATAGCAAAAGTTTGCAAGAGCCCCATTGGTGTTTCTGTAGAAATAAAAACTCTGCAATCTAAGGGTTATACAGAGGACAAAAATACAGGGATGTACTCAAAAAGTTTGGAACCAAATAAATATGAAAGAGAATGAAACCGTTTTGCTACTCACAATTGTTAAGGTCGATTCTGTCGTGAAAACCCCCAGAAATAACGATGGTAGCGCTAAATACTTCCGAAATTCACACCTAACCTTGTAAAAAGCGTTTAATCAAATCCGTGACTCTTTCTATATGCTGCCAATTAAATGGTACCTGTAACCCGTTTGCAACTCTGATGTGTTCATCTGCAAGCCGCCATTTTAAGCTCGAGAAGCCGGTAAATTAAATCGAGAGTTCTTAATTCCTTGCCGCTCTTCAACGGTGAAAAAAAATAAAAATAAAATATCCACGACTTTTTCAGTACGTGCTGCAAACCACCCTTCAACTGTTTTATTGCTCTTAAACCCTTAATTTTTCACAGAACACGTGTCTAAAATACGAGAACTCTTGCCTTTTTCTCACTCGACCTTATGGAGACGGTATTATAGGGATTCGCTGATGTCAAGATCGCCCAAGCAATGAAAATAGTTTATTTTACGGCCAAACTTTGGACGACTTTTTCGCAATTTCCTCTTCGTTTGCGAACTTTTTCTGTCAGCTTTGGTTATTTAGTCACAACTTTGGGTGACTTTTGCGCAATTTTCTGTTCGTTTGCGGATTTTTTCTAAGTCATTGTTGTTTTTTTTTTTCGTAACTTTGCACAACTTTTTCGCAACTTTCTGTTTGTTTGCGGACTTTTTCAAGGTAATTTTTGGTTTTTTTCGTCCCAACTTTAGACAACTTTTTCGCAACTTTCTGTTCGTTCGCGGACTTTTTCAGAGTCATTTTTGTCCCCCCCCCCCCACAACTTTGGACAACTGTTTCGCAACTTTCTGTTCAATTGCAGACTTTTTCGAGGTAATTTTTGGTTTTTCGTCACAACTTTTTCGCCACTTTCGGTTCGTCTGCGAACTTTTTCAAAGTAAGTTTTGATTTTTTTCGTTACAACTTAGGACGACTTTTTTGCAACTTTCTGTTCGTTCGCGGAATTTTTCAAAGTAAGTTTTGGTCTTTTCATCACAACATTGGACGACTTTTTGCAACTTTCTGTTCGTTCGCGGACTTTTTCAAAGTCATTTTTGGTATTTTCGTCATTTTTTCTGCTGGAATCATCTACGAGCGGCAAAATCTCAGGAGTGTGCAAGATTCCCATTGCGCTGCTGCACTCCGACTCTCCGACACTCACTCGGCGAAGTTGCGTCCGCCGCGCCGTTGCGGGCCGCGCGCGCGCCGCTCGGACTTGCGTTGAAAGCAGTTTAGAAAGTCATCACATCTCACGTCGCATTATTAGAGTCGAGTTTGGATCGCGCCAATTTCCTCTTTCGCCACATTCAACGTTATTATAACTGCCACTTTTAACGGAGGCAGCAGCAACAGGCATCGGGCAACAGGCTCGCAACAGTCAACTGTCTAACAACTCACAATTCAATTTAATTTAGTTCAACTCCTCGCGTTAGTTCAGTCCCGCGCGCGCTCAACTACTTTAAAGGCTCATCAAGCACCGCGCGCGGCTTCAACGCAGTACTAGGCGCATGCGCTTTGCAAAGATAGCGATCGCGATGGATGGTGAATGTGCGAGGATGCACCGTCACGTCACCGTTGCCATATTGCACTAGGCCTTCGCACGGAAAGAAAAACAGACTGGTAGAATTTACCATCTGCATAGTTCACTGGCGCAACCAGGTTCTCTTCCATCTCTCTCATTTCCCATTTGAATGTATAAGTAGGAAAAGGACAGAAAGAGGGGATTTTATCCCGTTGTCCATCCTTGTCTAACATACAATTTTTAATGGAGAAAAGAGAGAGATGAAGAAACTCTCGGTGCGCTACAGGCATAGCTGATTTTGGAGTCTGCTTTATCAATTATGGTAAATTTCACCAGATTATGGTAAAATATACCAGCATGTTACCTCAACCCATTATAGACCAAACCCGAGTCTACTCGTTTTTCTCCTCCAGTCTCTTTCATATTGATTCAGTATTTATTCCAGATAAACGCGAATAGCGATGAAAACACTTACAAGATATGGCGCCTTCAATGCGTCGTATATGCAATTTCAACTCCCCCGAGTACGAACAGTTAACTACCTTCCCTATCTAAACGGATGATAGGCGTCTTTTTAACTAACCTGGTCCTCGGAGGGTTACTTTACCATAAGGTACGTTGCATTTACCGTTGCATGGTGAAATTTACCATACTTGCTAGCATACGCCAAAATCAGCTATGCAGATGATGAATTCTGTACCAGTCTTTTTTTTCCCGTGCGCGTACACGCTCAAACAGTCTGATTTTAAAGCAGTGGCGGCTCGTGCCATCTGACAACGATGTCTTAGCTCCATTTGAATCCATGTTTAACAATCGATTGCTGGTGAAGCGCTGCTTCACTTTCGAATCGATTGTTTTACATACAATCAAATGAAGGTATGCCATTGTTGCCATATTGCACGAGCCGCCACTGTTTGAAAGCTAATTTTGTCATGATGTTCGCGTGATGATTTCAAGTTCGAAACTCTAATTCGGGGGGGGGGGGGTACCGAACGCCAAGGTACCTCTGCTGGGTTTCCCATAGAGCGATCACCCCCGAACGTCAATTGGCCGTAACTTCGGATGGAAAAGTCGGTTTGACTCGCGGTATGCACCATTATTTTTCTCTATCTAAGACCCTTTTAGCCGCGTATCGCTCAATTTTGGTTATTTTTTCTGAAGGTCCTCTCTTGAGCCTCAAAATCTTAAAATGGCCACCATTTTGAAGGGGGGTGGTTTCGACGACTTTTGAAGGGCATCACTTGTTTTGTCTGTCAAAGCCTTTTCAAATGATGTATCATGACAATCCATACCTTTGCAATTGATAATTTTTACGTAGAGCCCCCCAAAGGCCCAAAATTTTGGGGTGTGGGGGCTTAGTAAATTCTTTCACAAAACATGGGCATTTGATACATCAAAAGAAGCCCTTGATCTGTCCTTTTAGAAAATTTAAAGTTTTTTTCAAATCCAATGGTGGAAAAAGGGGCATAGTTACTTGAATTTCGCCCCTATCACACTATCCTTTTCCAACACACGCATTCAAATTGATAGAGAGATAGTAGATAAATTCCTGGATCGGGGGGAGGTGGAAAATTTAGGAACTTACCCTGAATATTAACATGATTCGAGAGTTCCATAAATATCTACAGTAAACCGATTTGTTGGATTAATACTTATGAACTGAGCTCGAAACCATATTAAACTCAAGAAACAGCAATTGCACACTCAGAAATGCGGCGGCGGTGAAGAAGCACTTAAAAATTTAATTGCCTCTTTTTTATGAGTCTCTTCACCTTCCTACTTCACGTTTGCCAAATGTAAAGACAATCACGGGAGTCAGCAAGAGGGACCAGATAGCCTGAAGATCTCGAAGTTATGATTGCTAAAATTGGACTGACCTAAGATCCTTTTTTTTTAAAACAATGAAAATCAATTATTAATTGTTTCTTCCGATTTATTGCTTCAAGTCGTTTTTAAGTAATGGAAAATGAGTCTGTTGCATTCTTTTGTAATATAGAATCCAGTGGCGAGGCGTGCGATTTGGCAACGTTCCTTTTCCACCATTAAAACCTTTTAGAAAGGTCGAAATGCGCCTGGTCATCGCCGATGACTGCTCAGCGTTCGACGTTTCTGGTGAACTTGAATGGAGAAAATACATTGTTGCCAAACACGCTTCGCCACCGATAGAACCTTGCTTCTTGCGTAAAATTCGGTAAAAATGACGATGTGTGCACATTGAAAACGTTAAAAAACCACTCATTAATCCAGAAAATCCCTTCAAGTTCAAGCAGCCCTGAGAAAAATGTTCCTGTTAATTCAACCGGACGTCTGTTTTTATTACTTACTTAACCTGTTAACCTGTTATTTCGACAAGAATTACTGTTATTTCAACAGGAATTCTTGTTATTTCAATAGGAATTCCTGTGGAAGTAACAGGAATTCCGGTTAAGTAAGTATTTTCAAGACGTCCGGTTACGGCAAAGGTGCGGTCTTTTCTGGTTTATCAAAGATTACAAAATAATTACAAGAACTGAATGCATCTAAATCGAAACATTTAAGGTGATTCCAGGCGAAACTTTTCAAGATTTCAATCCGATGGATAGCGCCACTAGTCGCTTTTTGGAAAAGTCGTGTTTTTGGCGTTTTATACCGAAACCATAGATAAAACGCAAATAATCCAACAACGTCAGCACCTGCAAATTTTTTTATGGATTTTTTGAGCCCAAAATGCGCAAAATTGGTTCAAAATGAAAACCGTAAATTATGAAATTCATTTCGCCATAAGCCTAGTGAGTGAGAGTGAGCGCCAGTGATGATACGTCTATCTGCCTTACTCGCACTCATTGTGGCTTACAGAAAATAGTGTATGTCATAATTTCCGGCTTTATTTTTGAGTGTTTCAGCCTGAAACTTTCAGGGTATCCTCCTGAAGTATGCTCGCAGGTGCTGACGTTCCTCAAATTTGTGTTTCTAGCCTGAATTCGTCAAATTAAGCAAAAAACTTTTGACTTTTTTTAGCAGCGCGACGTGGTGTCCACAGTTGGAACTAATCGACCCCATAAAATCACCTTAAATGTTTGTAAGTGAGTTATTTTGATGTTTACATAAACGCGCGATGGTTCCGTCTTTGTGGTTGTACGTCGATTATAATAGTGTCTAGTGTAGCGCTGTTGGTTTGAAATGGAGATGATTTCCTGAGCTCATGAGTCGATTTTGAATGGTTTTAATGTGCCCATCGTTATTTTCGCCAAATTTTATGTTAGAATCAATGCGTCATATTTTGCTGTCGCAAAAGTGAGGTAGGTACAGACCTCCTATGCATTGCCGATTTTTCGACCTATTTATTGATTTCTGTTTTCTTTTTCGATTCTGTTGCAGGTAAGAACATATTCTTGATTACTTCCAAGTTTGCTTCTATCAGTTTGGGTTTGTATAAATTTGTAATTTTCTCTCTGGATTTTGTGTTTGTGTGTGATTAGATCATTGTAGTGGCGATGAAATCACTTTGTTTGGTTTCACCACGTCGCGCAGCTCGAAGAGTCGACAGTTTTTGGCTAAAATTGATCAATTTATGCTTAAAGTACAAAGGCACGTCAGCTCTTGCGAGCTTACTTCGAGAAGATACCCTGAAAGTTTCATGTAGAAACACCCAAAAATAAAGCGGGGATTTATGAATTTCGAAAATTCCCATAGTCTCAATGAGTGTGGGTGAGGCTTATAGACGTAGTATCACTGACCACGACCTCTGACCACTGCTAGTGCACTCGCACTCACTCAAACTCACCAAGCTTATGGCGAAAGGACGGTATTCAAAATGGGCGATTTTGGCCCAAAGATAAAAATGCAAGATATTTTCAGGCGTGATAGAGGGTGATTCCAGGGTTCAGAATCTGGCCCAAGAGAACGGGGGGGAGGGGGGGGGTCAAAGTTGGGACCTTTAAGTGCCCATAACTTTTTAACGAATGAAGTTATTTGAATGAACTTTTCGTGAAAAGATAGGTCTTGCAAAGAGCTTTCGATTGATGTATAGGAAAGTTGTCTTGCTTTAATTTTTAATCGATTTATCGAAGTTTAAAACCAAGTTTTGACTAAATGTTTGTTATAATTGAATTTTTTTCTGAAAAGGGCTTGCTTTATAAAGTATTTTAGACTCCTTGTTTTTTAAATTCCGACTTTTCAAAGATGAGTAATGATTTTTTAAAAATGGGCCCAAATCGAACTTGGACCTTCGATATATCGAAAACAAAAAACGATATCGACCTTCGGTTTGTACCAAAAGTCTTAGAATTTTACCCTCTTTTTGATTATTAAATAAAAATGGGGGTCCCCACTTGGGGGAGCGCCATTTCATACGGAGGCGCTAGTTTTGAAAAATCATAACTCGGCAACGAATCATTTCCCCAGCATGCGGTTTGCGCTGTTTTGTAGCAAATTTTGTCTAGTTTTACCCCGAAAATTATTTGTGATGATCCGTGTGATCGCCTTGTCGATACTCGCAAAAAACGAAAAAATCGATTTTCAAAAAATCAAAAAAACTTCGATAAATCGATTAAAAATTAAAGCAAGACAACTTTCTATACATCAATCGAAAGCTCTTTGCAAGACCTATCTTTTCACGAAAAGTTCATTCAAATAACTTCATTCGTTAAAAAGTTATGGGCACTTAAAGGTCCCAACTTTGACCCCCCTCCCCCCGTTCCCTTTTGCCAAATTTAAAAAGTAGGCCAGATTCTGAACCCTGGAATCACCCTCTATCACGCCTGAAAATATCTTGCATTTTTATCTTTGGGCCAAAATCGCCCATTTTGAATACCGTCCTTTTCTTAATTCACGGCTTTAATTTTCAACCAATGCTCGTTTTAGGCTCAGTAAATTCATTAATAATTACGCAGGTGCCGACGTTTCTTTGGATTTTGCGTTTTTTCTTTGTTTTCAATTTAATATGCCGAACACACAACTTTTCCCCAGAGTGACATACTACACGGAAAAAAAATATTGATAGACTTTACCATCTGCATATAGCTAATTTTAGAATCTTCTATCATCAAGTATATGGTAAATTTTCCCATCATATGGTAAATGCAACGTACCTTGTGGTAAAGTAAGATATCCTGTTGGTACATTTCACCTCAATTTCAATCAATCGATCAATTAAATCATTAATGCGGCAGTTGTAACGGTCTGAAATGTTGTGTTTTTTAAAAAGAAAATTAAAATACTTGATGAGCTGAGAACAAAAATGCCTTTGGTTTCTAATTAAGTCCCATTATTCCGGAGATGAGATTTTGGTCCAAAATACATTGTTTCAAATGGGAATTCCGCGTAGTGACGTCACTACGCACACGATTTTTTGCTACTTTACACGTGTGTATCTCTATAAAACTGGGACACTTTTATGAAAAAACCAAAAGCACCATTGTTCTCAGCTCATCAAGCACTATCATTTTCTTGATACGAAACAAACCATATCAGACCCTTGCAACTGCCCCATTAATCATTTTTATCAGTGAGTTAAATAATGGGACTATAGTATGCGTGCGCGGCTGCTTGGCGCGTGAGGAACCACATATTTTAGTCCAATTTTTACTTTCTCACTACTAACAAAGTTAGAAATAGAGAAAGTATTGCAATGGCGCAGGGATTTTCGAGGTATTTTGTTTCGATACTTGTCCCACTAGAAAATCAGTCAACGCTGTTCCCTTTTCCATGTTTGTGTTGCGATGGAAACTTCTTCATTTTTTCTTCAACAGATTTGTTTGTATTATGGTTTTTTTTTTAAATCAGTATCAGTGGTGGTTCGTGCAATGTGGCAACAACGGATCTCTCCATTTGAACGAACATAAAATAATCGATCTCTAGGGGAGTCCCTGAATCTCTGAGAAATCGATACTTTTGTATAGGTTCGAATGGCATAAGACATCATTACAAAACAGTGCAAGCCGCCACAGATCTGGTCATCCAGTGCTGCGCTGCACCAAAGCTATGAGTTCAGACTACGCAGCTGTAGGGGCTGATTCGCTGTTCATTTAGACGATACGAGACGATATGGCGGGAATCCATCATTCCGATTGGTTTAAACTGCGTCACGTGACATATTCTGTGTCATTCGATGGACTGAAGAGTCATTTCTCGGAAATGAATGACTAAAAAGACTTCAAATCTGTCCCGTGACGCCGCGCCGTTTAAACGAATAGGAATGATCGATTCCCGCCTCGTTTTGTCTCGTCCAAAAGAGCAGAATCAGCCCCCATAACCAGGGACTTGACCGGAACCGAACCGAACCGGGGATGTCACCTAAACCCCGCGTGTGACCACTCTATCGATTCAGCTTGGAAAATAGAGTCGATCGCCCTCAAGGGTTTTCATATCTTTTGCAATGGGGCTGTTTCACTCAAAGCAACACATGTCTCATAATATGGGCAAAAAGGCGATGTCGCAAAAACCCCGCTTGTGACCTCTCTATCGATTCAGCTTGAAATATAGAGTCGATCGCCCTCAAGGGTTTTCATATATTTTGCAATGCGGCCGCTGTTTCACTCAAAGCAACATATGATTCATAATATGGGCAAAAAGGCGATGTCGCCAAAACCCCCTTTATGACCACTCTATCGATTCGGCTTGGAAAATAGAGTCGATCGCCCTCAAGGGTTTTCATATCTTTTGCAATAGGGCTGGCTGTTTTACTCAAAGCAACACATGACTCACAACATGGGCAAATAAGCGATGTCGCCAAAACCCCCTTTGTGACCACTCTATCGATTCAGCTTGAAATATAGAGTCGATCGCCCTCAAGGGTTTTCATATATTTTGCAATGCGGCTGTTTCACTCAAAGCAACATATGATTCATAATATGGGCAAAAAGGCGATGTCGCCAAAACCCCCTTTATGACCACTCTATCGATTCAGCTTGGAAAATAGAGTCGATCGCCCTCAAGGGTTTTCATATCTTTTGCAATAGGGCTGGCTGTTTTACTCAAAGCAACACATGACTCATAACATGGGCAAATAAGCGATGCCGCCAAAACCCCCTTTGTGACCACTCTATCGATTCAGCTTGGAAAATAGAGTCGATCGCCCTCAAGGGTTTTCATATCTTTTGCAATAGGGCTGGCTGTTTTACTCAAAGCAACACATGACTCATAACATGGGCAAATAAGCGATGTCGCAAAAACCCCGCTTTGTGACCCCGCTTGCTGTTTATGTTTTTATCCTTCCCTTATATGGTCAAAAGCCAGGTTATTTATCTAGGTTATGGTTATTAAACAGGTAATATTTCAAATCATTTCATAGCTTGTTCTATTTGCTCTTATCTATGAAACTTACGTGTCTATGAGAAAATGTAAAAAAAAAGCGCATCAATGGAACTGAACCGGTTCACTACTCCGGTTCACTACTCCGGTTCACAATTCCAGTTCGAACTTCTGGGAACCGGTCGGAGCCCAACTTCAAATTGCCGTGAGCCGGTTCCAAACCATGAACCGGTGTTTTATGGAGGCTTGAACCGGGAACCGAACCGAAATTTTCTCAGAGGTTCATACTCTGGGCTGAATTAAAGTTATTGACTAATGCCGCAAATCAGAGCTACCCCAAACTTTCGTTTCTTAGCATGTTCCATCAATTTTACGTCGGGGCTACATCTGCAGCGGTGCTCTTCGGATGAATCAAAAAACGCTTAGAATAGTTTTAACAGTTTGCGACACTTTGCAATTTTCCGCGTGTGGTATCACTGCGCCGTGCGCCGGGTTCCAAGAGATCCCGTCCAATACATATTTTGTCCAAAAAAGATCGTCCAACGTAAATTAGTCCAATTTAAATTGTCCATTATTATTTCGTCCAAAGCGCTAATCTGTCCAACGTATACAACTTACCCTCATTTCATTTAGTCCATTTTGAATCGAAGGAATGGACGATTTTTCAATTTCGTCCAATATTTTGAAACATTCTTGGAAATCGACAAATCAACGGAACACACTATTACTTATTGGAAGAAATGAACAATCTCAATTTTTCTATCAAAAGAGACCATTTAACTATCCTATCGTCAGATTGAATGTTACGTATTTAGATAGAGTATGCCTGCTCAGTAATGAAGATATCCTATATTATAATTGTAAGAATGAAGCTAAGTTACGGGAGAACCGTTGCACCGTTCGGGAGGGGCCTGGTACCGATCGGAAGGGCTCGGCTCCAATGCTTCGGGAAAAATATAAGTTTTTCCGTACGGGCCCCGCGTCCCTTTTTAAAATGCTAAAAACTTTTCTCTCAAAAAGTTGTGCGAGTGCGAAAAGGATGCGAATCAGTTCGTTTTGCAAGGGTGGGAGAGAGAAGCGAGATTTTGTAGTCCTTAGCGCCGTACCGTCGAGTGTTGACGCAGCTAATTATGGAGCATGCAGAAAGTTACTAATCGTATTTGCCTGGCTCCACGCGTATCGCGGCGTATATAGGACTCTATCATACATAACACAATGGTTCAATAAAAATTTAGCCCATGGAATTAATTACCTAACCTTCACAGCTAATTTCCTGTCCCCAGGTCCTGCCCAGGATCCGTTCCTCCGCCCCACCTCCCCAATTCCTCTCCACGCCCCTCCCCTTATCCTCCGCGCCTCCCTGGGCCTCCCCCTCCTGTCGGAAGGTTTCTTGGCGGTTCTATACTCCTCTTTCTCTACTACGCCGAATACCCTTCGTTGAGACTGCATCAATTAACTTTCATGTATACATGTGTGCTCACTGCTCGCTTAATAATACGGGGTGTCCGAAAGTTAAACGCTCCGGCTCCTCAGTGTATAAAGTAATAATGGATTTCTTGACGATGGAAACCAAATAAACTAGTTTAAAATTCACTCCTCGCATAGAAAATTAAACTCAAAGTTCAGATGGTCCACCCTCGTGTATGCATATGTGTATCTGCTCAACTTATATTGGGGTAAAGGCTGGAACAAATTATAGAATTTCGCAAGAAAAAAAGAGAGAGAGAGAAAAAAATAGAATTTTCCAAATTCTATAATGGGTCTGTTGTAAACTTTTGCTACAACGATTAAGAGTGTGTACTCTAATGTAAAATCGCCTGAAAATTTCATTGGTGGCATCAAGAAGTCATAAAATGCAATTAAATAACTCACTAGAGGCGTTTAATGAAATCCAAGATGGCGGAGAAATATCGAGTAATTTGTCTGCATGCACCACGAACATCCAAGGATGACCAACTTTGACAACCTCACTGGAGGCAGAGGTTATGTGTTTGTTTACGTTGTGATTGGTTGTGATCGATATTGTGAGGTTGGCTATCCTTGGATGTTCGTGGTGCATGCATACAATTTGCTCGATATTCCTCCGCCATCTTGGATTTCATTAAACGCCGCCAGTGAGTTTATGATTGCATTTTATGACTTTCTGATGCCACCAATGGACTTTTCAGGCGATTTTATATTAAATTAAACACTCTCACGTTGTAGCAAAAGTTTGCAACAGACCCATTCCAGCCTTTACCAGTTTACCCCATTATAAGTTTTTTTTTTTACGTAATTGTTGGCTGATCTAAAGTTATTGCGTGTTTGTACTTATTCACTGTTTATACTTATACCTAAGTTTTGCACTCAAAACAAAAGAATATAACCTACGAATCGGATTAATAAGATTGTTGAATTTTGTTCTCTTAACAGTCAATTTGAAGGTTGATTTTGTCGCGAGGAACGCGGTGATACAAACTGATAAGTTCTACGATGCGTGGTAAGAAAGAAATGCGGTACTTACAATTAATTCCACGTTTATTGTTCTTTTGTTTTGGGGCTATGAAACGTGCGTTAGTGCATACATATACACGGGTCAGTGGCGTAGCGTGAAATGCGGCAACGTTGCAGTTCGTCCATTTAAACTAACGAAAAATATCGAAGTATTGGGTGTTCGGTGAACGTCTTCGCATTCGACCTTTTACATGGGTTTAAATGGACTCAATGCAACGTTGTCAAATAATTGCACGCTACGCCACTGATACACTGGTGGTCCGTCTGAACTTTGAGCTAAGTTTTCTATGCGAAGAGCGAGTTTTAGAATTTTTTTATGTAGCTTCATCCTTATTTTCGAAGCATTTTACGTCTGAAATTATAGTCCATTTGCCTACATCAAAACCTTGTAAGAGCTCAGTTTCCATGATGTATTCGAAAGTGTGGAGAAGAAATATCACATCTTTCTCTTTCTTTTATTGCGGAAAACTCGGTCGCGATCAGTGGCGGCCTGTGCAATTTGGCAACAACGGATTTTCTCAATTTAAACTTAGATACTATAATCCATCTTCATTGGAATCGTTGAATCCCTTAGAAATCGACTTTGTTTGCATTGGTCGAAGTAACAGAATGTTTGTAGCCGGGAAAAGTCTTCCTCTGGCCTAAAGAATCCCTTTTGTGTTTTTCGCTTCGACTACATTACATTCTGTGTTAGTGCGGCAAAATGCAGCGCATTTATAGCATTTTATATTTATAGTCGCACAGCTGTTTGCGTTTGAAGGAAACAAAATAAATAAATAAATAAATAAATAAATAAATAAATAAAATAAAAATAGAAACTAAATAAAAGTGCGGATTGGGAAAGCACCTTTGTAAAGTTCAATGACAAAATGAGAAACCTTCTGGAATGAGTTCAATTCCGCTGCAAACCCTCCAATTAATTTTCTCAAAGCTGAAATAGCAACCGTCAGTAGCGCACCAAGAGTTTCTTCTTCTCTCTCTTTTCTCCATTCAGAAATGTATGTTAGACAAGGATGGACAACGGGATAAAACCCCCTCTTTCTGTCCTTTTCCTACTTATACATCCAAATGGGAAATGAGAGAGATGGAAGAGATCCTGGCTGCGCTAGTTGCAACCGTAGATTCCAATATCATTACGAGGTCTCGGGCTACATCAAGTCGCGGTTAGGTAAACGCGTGAAGTAGAATTCTTGCGAGTTATCTTTTCGAGCATTCACAACAGTTTGGGGGGGGGGGGAGAGAAAAGAATGATATCCAGAAAATTTCGAGAGGGGTTGGTGTTGGTTGAAAATTCTTTGATTGATCACGCCAAAAAAAAAAAAAAAAAAAAAAAAAAAAAAAAAAAAAAAAAAAAAAATGAAATAAATTAAGAAAATAGAAATGGAGAAAAACTTTATCCTTCTACAGTATTCTTTTTCACGGTCATGCACGTTCGCGACTTTTTTTAATGAGTGGGTGGGTCGGCCCAGGCTGCATGCACCCAGTGTTGCTAGATTTCGAACCAGCATCTGTATTTATTACATTTATTTGTTTATTTACTTATTTTGGTAAGTGTATTTTTATTTATTTTCTTAACCCTTTACAGCATCGTGGTGCCCTTGAGGCACTTAATCTATTTCCCCGTATTGAACCCTTGAAGGTTTAGATATCATTCATTTTTCTTAACGAACATTTTTGTTAATTTTTACGTTAGATAAGAAGTGTAATGAACCTTTTTTTATATTTGGACATTCGTGTTGCTGGACTAAATTTTCTTGGGCATTAAGTCTGTGGACATATATTTGGACATTTTTTCCAAGAACCACACAGGAAAAAAATGTTTTACATTTAAAAAGAAATATTTTTGAATTATATTATGACAAAAATACGTATTTTAAAATTGAAACTAAGTTTTGTTAATTTTTCATTAGACGAAAAAATCGAATTTTCAATTTAAAAACAACTATTTTCAATTTAACTACAGTTATTTTTAATTGAAAAACAATTATTTGTTCTTTAAAAACAATTAATTCTAGTTTATAAGTACGTCTAATTATTGTCATGTAATTCAAACAATTTTTTTTTTAAAAATCTAAAACATTCCCCCCCCCCCCCCCCCCCCCTGTCAATACAAGGACAACAAATCAAAATCAAAATTAGGCGCTGATGTGTACGGTCTGAAGCCGTATGCCCCGTATATGTCTGGCAATACTCAATACTGCATACACAGAACATTGACTTGCTGCGATGCGATGAGTCATCAGCCCAACCAACTGAGAATCGAACTTGCCAGACGCTACTGACACGCTGCTGTCGTAAAATCTCTCTCCGAGTTTTGTCTGGTGAGGTGGGCGCTTTGGTATTTTTTACTGTATTTGTACACATTTATGGACTCAAATAAAAATAAATAATTTGTATAAATTTGTTAGTTCATTCAGTGAATTAAAGCATGCCATCAGTCGACGCTTTCAGGGTTACCGCGCTGGGCGTGATTTTCATGGAATTCCGATAGATTCTATATTGACGCAACAGTGAATCCACCGGTAGCTGAAAAGATTAAACAGTTCAGTTGAATAGTATTAATATATCGCTTAGAAATACCCAAATTATTCCTTTTTTCTACCCTTTTTCTACCCTTTGCTGATTTACGGTGAGATCTGACCAGTTATTATTTAGCTATAGTCCGTTTCATTTAAATAGAAGCTTGAGCTCGACTCTTTCCCCTACGAGTTTTACCCTCACTCTCGTACCTGCGATGACTCGAGGCCCGTCCCGTAGGTCGGGGATTCCGTCCGACACAATAGACTGTCCTTTGGATAGCTGACCGTCTATTGTGACGGACGGAATCCCCGACCTACGGGACGGGCCTCGAGTCATCACAGGTACGAGAGTGAGGGTAAAACTCGTATAGGGGAAAGAGTCGGGCTCAAGCTTCTATTTAAATGAAACGGACTATAGTTTAGGGATTTTCCCTGTAGGTGACTTTCCTGAAATGTAGGTTTTCTCAAAGGCCTTTGTTCTCATGATGTCACTGTGTCTCCCTTTGTTCCCCGTCCTTTTCCCTAGAGAGCTATGCGAATAAGTTACAAGCATGCACCCATCCCCATCCCTCACTCATTTTATTGAATTTGATATTAATAATTTCTAACACAATGATACTTCAGTGATTTGTATACTAAAGTCCCTATTTTTTGCCTGGGTCAGGACCCAAGACCCACGCACGCTATTCTATTGTTAAATTGATCATTTGATTGTCGCACCTTGAGGTAAGCTATTCTTCCGCCTATAGCTCCTTGTTTCATTTATGACTCTGTTCTGTGTATATTGTAATGCGCATGGGCGGAGCCAGCAATTTGGTAACTGTGGACTCTTCTCATTTGAATGTATGAGGAACAATCAATTAGAAATTGGACCATAGCCCCCTCAAGAATCGATTGTTTCCTATGCATACAAATGGGGAAAATCCACTGTTGCCAAATTGCTAGCTCCGCCCATGGTAATTCGAGCGATCCTTTTGTCTTAACCCTCCGGCTACCAAGATTCCTCCCTCAATCCGTTTGTAATGTTCAGTGCTACTTATAAAAATCGTTATATTTTTGGAGGTTTCTTATGCATCCAAATCGCCTATAGCGAAAGTGTGTGACAGCCTTAAAATTTTATTCGTCACGATCTTGTTATAAATCCAACGTATATTAACTCCCGGCAAAAAATGAATCGCCCGGTTTGGTCCTAAAAACGTCCTAAAAACCGCCTAATATTATCCGAGTGTCGTTTCGGTTTCGAAGCGAACGTCCTAGTGTCGGCCTGCAGTGTAGTTTGAGTGAGGCGGATGTCCGTTTCTCGTGTATTTTTCGGAAACAATGCAGACCTTAGCCCATATGCATGCGTTAGACTTAAGGTTTTTCCCAGGACGTTTTTCGGCTCCGGGAAAAAATCTTAAACATAATAGGGACGTTATTCGGACAGTTTCATTTTTTGCCGGGATACGAAAAGATAAAGCCGGTTTGAAATACTGGCAATGCGTAGCTAAAAAGTAAAACAAAATTCACCCTGAGGCTCTCGCAAACTTTTGCTATGGGGAATTGAAGAGTTTATTCTTGCATAAGAACCTGCAAATTTGACGATGAGTACACTAAAAAATCACAAAATTCACTCTCAGTGATTGGGCTGAATAGCGGAGAGACGCAGGTATCATGAGAGATTCCTATCTAAATTGAGACAGATCTCTGTGTTTCCGTAGAGAAAGTGATATAATAGACAGGAATCTACCATGATACCTGCGTTGAACCGCCATTACGAACTTGCCGTTATAACAGTTATGTGAGTTTATTACTGAATTTTAGACTTCCTCAGTGTCATTTTCGTGATTTTCGTTGGTCTTCACATCAGATTGGACTATTTATATGCTCATAGCAAAATTTTGCAAGAGCCCCATTACAATGACAAGAGCACGTTTGATTCAACAATTTTAATACAAACAAACCTTGTGACGATATCTTCACGCAATGTTTGGTGTCGCAAGTTGGTATGTTAAATGTACACACGTCACCGATCTAACTTGAAGAAGCTCGATCGTCCGTAGTTGGCATCATGCACGCATCTTTCCCAAATAGGTCCGTTCCGTTTTCGCTTTCTATGCGCACGCCATCTCACATCGGGCAAAAACGACAGTTTTGGCGACCAAAAACGAGCAAGTCGTAACCAACGAGTTATTATAGCGTTTGGTCAAACGCAAAACGGAAAGTCCCAACAGAACGAAAAAGAGACCACACACTATAATTACAAGAATCATTTCGTTTGGCCCGTTTTGTTCTAATATGACTCTCTACCGAATTAACGGCTGAACGAAACCCTATATCGCCGTATACCAATCGTCTCCATTTGAGTTCGTTTTGATACTTTTCTACTTTTCGACTTTTAATTTTATCTCGTAAGCGAGAAATCTCGTTTGCAAATTCTGGGAATTTCAAATGATTTGCCTCTAAGCAAGTCGTGGCAACCTAAGAAAAACAAAATATGTAACGGACCGTGCGGCTCGCAAATCAATCAATGCTACCAACCGCATCAACCACCGAATACATCACATCGGCAGCCAACCTCTGCTGGAATCAGGAGGACAATTAATACTATTCTGTGCTCGTAGTGTTATTATCTTTCGATAAAAAGGATGAGAAATCTGATCTTTCATTACCTTAATCCTCAAAATTTCTCCTTTAATTACCAAAACTTACTGGGCATTGAAGAGGCTCTCTGATACAACCCAGATTTCGTTGTTTACATAGCGGTCCCAGCCCTAACCTCTCCTAGTCTCCTCCTGGCATATGTATTTCCTTTTTCCTATTCTATCAACTTTCAGCTACCTATTCATTGCTTATGCTCAACGTAATAAAATTACTCTGCTTGCGTCTGTAGTAGCTCTGACTTGTGAATTGGTAAGAGTTCAAAGGTTCAACAATGGGAACTTCTAAATTTGACCTGTTCTTAGTGATGTGCTGACTTGCGATATACTTCCATCATGTTGTGATTGTATGGGGAAATTTCCCTTTTCTCCTAGAAATTGAGTCTCATCTCTCTACCTTTACATGTCTGGTTTTGAAGGTCCTATAGGGAGTCAGCCCTCTTTCAATTTCAAAGGAATGTGCTTTGCGGTCAAATTTTTGACATTCTATTTAGTCCGCCAACTCTTGTCAAATGACCTTGCGCTATAAGCCATCATGCAATCAATGTATTTACATTGCTCCATATCTATTTACAAGTAAATTTCAAATACTCCGGGTAACTTCCTGATTGAGTGTCAATTAGTGGATATTCTGATTGATTCTGTGTAACCTAGACCTATCTAAGGCATAATAATCTAATTGGTCGGTATCGTCATTTTGCATGCTCAACACAAGGAGTTCTACAGCAGAGTCATTTTGAGTATCAGGTTCCGACAAGTCGCGGTGCCTGAACTGCACCCAAAAAACCAACCGTTCAGCGATGCGTGTTGATACAGTTCGGAAGGAGGCACAGCTACTTGTCAGAGCCCGACACTCAAAATGGTCTCGCTCTACTTGGGTTTAAGTTAAACTTACAACTATCCATGATATGCTCCTGACCTGTTGTTGATTAGGTGCAAATATGCTCTAACAAGTAGCAGAGCAAGCTTCCAAAATTCATTAAAACGCATCAGTGAAGGTTGGTTGGCAATGAGCGGAAACTCTTAGCTAACCAATCGCTCACCGATGCACTTAGTGGCAATGAGCGGAAACTCTTAGCTAACCAATCGCTCACCGATGTGCTTAGATGTATCACGGATAGCTAATCCATCAATCCGTCCGTAAACTAAAGGCTAATTTTTAAACGGGAACGCTATGGAATGCTACACTCTTTTCATGTGGTTAGCGGGCATGGTTCACACGATCCATCAGAACGGAACTAGCCAACTAATTTCTTCCAACTGCGGTAATTTTTTATCAGCCAAGAGTAACCCGTTCAATCTTGTTCCATAAATGAAAATATTAGCTTCCAGTTAGTGATCAAAGTAGGTACCTACCGCAACCTTGAGAGGCTTCTCGAAACAATAATGCCAGCACCTTGACAGCTTACAACTTAACGAGCTTGAGCCGATCCACTTATCCTTGATCAAGTCAGTCAGATTCTTTCATGAGGTTAGAGCTCGTTTCACAAGTGCAGGCAGAGCTCGACCAAAAATCTTTAGCAATGTTTCAATGTATTCATTTCTCCAAAACCAAATTTTCCGTAGACTTATACAATGTGCTTTTAAGGCGCTCCTTCATGAATGGCTAAATCTCTCTTATTCAATATAATTTTATTCCATCATGCCATATGAAAACTAATGCTGGAACGATGGCATACGGGCTTGGGCCACACAACAGCACCTAAAAATGCCAAAGATTATCGGTCGAGCTCCTTCTCCACTTCAGAACCCAGCTGTTGCACTGACCAAACAAGATTATGATGAGTTGAAGCAGGACCGTTTTGAGTATGAGGTTCTGACAAGGAGCGGTGCCTGCTTCCGAGCCGCATCAACATGCTTCGTTGAGCAGTTGATTAGCGCAGAGTTTCAACTGGATGTTTATCAACCGCTCACCGCTGTGCCTTAATGCAGTTTGGAAGCAGGCACTCCTACTTGTCAGAACCCGATACTCAAAATGGTTTGCTATAGCAACCACCCTGCTAATTGATGCTCTAAAAGCTCTCTAGGAACTAAACTGTCGAGTAAGAAACTGTAACTCGCTTTGTCTGTTCAACTATTAGAAAAATTCAGCATACCTTAAACTCAGTGGCATGATTAAAATACCTGATTCATGCTTGACTGTCTAGATTTGGGTCCTTCAAGAAACCCTCTGTGCTCCAAACTTAAAAAAAAGTTATACAGTAGTGACAAGCTCAACTGCCCTTAAATATACTTAGCATCAAGTTTTGCTCAGCAAGCAGTCAGGGAGAACGATTTCCGCTGCCTTGCAGCTCAAGAATTTCTTAGCGGAAATATTAGGGATTCCTTCATCTCAAGGCGCAACAGAGAATGGCAACATTAACTTGAAAATTCATGAGCACAACCAATAACTAATCGAAGAAAGTGAGAGGAACTCGTGTATCACTAGCAGAGTTGGTCAGAATATGGTGGTAATCGATTACACGATTTCATGGTAATCAGGCAGGGATGAATTTTTGCAAGCCATCTATCATATTAGTTGGAGAAGATTTGGATCTAACCTAAAAGACCCTGAAGTTTACTATTTATCTAGTAAGAATAGGTACATTTAATTACCATCCAAAGGTTTGACGATTACCGATTAGCCAGAAATCGTGTAATCAATTACGCTCCTATTTGCCCGACTCTAATCACTAGGTAATTTTGGAAATGCACTGATTCCATAGAAGCTTGATGGAAGTCTTCAAACTAAATGAAACTCAAGAGGAAACTTCAGAACTTAAAGAACCGGCAACCGGTTTTCTGACAAACGTAAAATAGATTCAGCTTGCGTTTACACAAAATATAA
Organism: Trialeurodes vaporariorum; assembly: GCA_011764245.1. Taxonomy (NCBI): domain Eukaryota; kingdom Metazoa; phylum Arthropoda; class Insecta; order Hemiptera; family Aleyrodidae; genus Trialeurodes; species Trialeurodes vaporariorum. Next base: position 5,676,269 of record VMOF01000388.1, read on the forward strand.
GTAATGGGCAACAACATTTAACATTGTAGGTACAGGTTGTGAATTCAAGAGTGCGAGCTTGAGTTGATATTCCTGGTAGAACATGCACGAAAAAAAAAACAAAGAGCACACCAAGTTAACAAAGTCATGAAGACTGAAGAGGTAATTTTGGACTGTTTCGGACCAAAATTGAAAAAAAATACATATGTAAGAGGTTATTACGCTCTGCTTTCACAAATGTAAACAACACGGAGAAATTATTTTTTCGCTCATTATATCTCAGCAAAAAGGACATTTGAGAACAAACTAAAGAATGGTCAGAAAACTAGTCGTATTTAGCTTTCAAAGGAGACCAAGTTTCTTTAAATCAGACGCGGATTTATTACTTCAAAATTAGTTTGAAAGTCGCAAGTTCCCAGTCCTTCTGTTTACGGGCCGGATACGGCCCTGGACTAACTTCTGCTTCACAGTGACTGGATGATTCGCTTTACAGTGGCTATCTGTAATTCGCTTAGATGCTCAGCGCTGAGAGACCGCAGCGGCTGCCCTGCGAAATTTCAGTAGTTCCGCAAACCGCTGTTCAGAGCGCTACGGTCTGGCTGGACTAACCAATGACTCGGCATGGTCCGATTTCTTCTTACCACTGAATACTGATCACTTTTTCATCCCCTTTTTTCCGGGACATTTATATCGTTGACTGTCTTTTTTCTAAAGGGGTTTCCTCGCTATTCTCTTCCTCCTGACAGCTTTCTTTCCTCGCATTTACACCTCGAGAATTCGCGCATCCATCGTGGGATCTTCGCAGTAGGAACAGCTGTGCATTACGATGTGGGATCAGTCTAAACGAACTTAATGGACGGTACCACGTCAGTAAAAAACAGTCGTGATATCTCAAAAAAAACGCCTGTCGGCGTGCTACGGTGAACGGAAAGTCCGGGCATACATCTCGTTCGTTCGAATGGCCAACTCTTTCCACCCCCCAAAAAAGATCCCGGAATATTTTCGTTTCTGATCTGATGATACTGCATCTCAAAAACTCGACTTCGTTCCGATTCATGCTCTACAGGCACAGTGATATCAGGAACGAAAAGTCCTTTCTTTGATTCTCTTCTCCCTCCCCTTCTGACAAATACTATGTATGATAAAATCGCCTTCAATTCGACGGTTATGCTTTTCCACATACACCACTTTTTTGAGCTAGGTAATAAACTAATAACAGATCAGTTTTTATCGAAAATTTAAATTTGAAAGGAGAGGAGAGGGGGAAAAGGGGGAAAGGGAGGGAGACTTGCCGTGACTTTTTTGGGGGGGGAGTATTGATGTGTGTACAGAGCCTTCGTCCTATGTAAATTTAGTGATCACGCACAGAGCAAGCAAGGGCCATCCAGAACACACTTGTGGTCGAGGAAATAAGCGAGGAGGGGGCATTTCCTAGAATTAGTAGTTTTCAATTGCACTAGGTCTTTGGACCGAAATAATTTATTTTTTCGGATTCGCTGAGGAGGAGAGTTGCCCCACTACGGTGTCTCCCCGAAATTCACCACTAGCAGCAAGGTGCAAAGGCAAGGTGTTACATTGCATAGCCATTCGTCTATTAGTCACGGCAAGTCTCCCTCCCTTTCCCCCTTTCCCCCCCTCCTCTCCTTTCGAATTAAATTTTGATGAAAACTGATCTGTTATTAGTTTATTACCCAGCTCAAAAAAATGGGGGGGTATGTGGAAAAGCATAACCGTCGAATTGAAGGCGATTTTATCATACATAGTATTTGTCAGAGAGAGAGGGAGAAGAGAATCAAAGAAAGGACTTTTCGTTCCTGATATCACTGTGCCTGTAGAGCATGAATCGGAACGAAGTCGAGTTTTTGAGATGCAGTATCATCAGATCAGAAACGAAAATATTCCGGGATCGTTTTTGGGGTGAAGAAAGAGTTGGCCATTCGAACGAACGAGATGTATGCCCGGACTTTCCGTTCACCGTAGCACGCCGACAGGCGTTTTTTGCTGAGATACTATACACACTTAGTCAGTTAGCGTGGTGGCTTGTTTGTTGGTATACTAATAAAATTGTTAGCGCGCTGATTGAATTTCCAGATTTTAAAGAGTCAATTTTTTTGAAGATCCCTAGAAAAAGTGTTTATCGCGTTTGTTTTTTGGGTTTAAAATTTGGTGAAGATCTCTGCTCCCAGTCGCTGTAGCAAACTTTCTTGTACACGGGAGAAATGCTCCTTTAAAAATGGCCAGCATTTTTAAAATCTTAGTCCCCGAAAAGAAATTCTAACAAGGGGCTCTTGCGAACTTTTGCTACGAACAAAGAAATAGTCTAATCTGGTCTAAAGACTAGCGGAAATCACGAAAATCACACTGAGGAAGTCTAAAATTTAGTAATAAACTCACATAACTGCTATAACGGGGAAGATCGTAAGGGGGTTCAACGCAGTTATCATGGGAGATTCCTGTGTAATTTGTCACTTTTTCAACGGAAACACAGAGATATGTCTCAATTCAGATAGGAATCTCCATGATACCTGCGTCTTTCCGCCCTTAAGCCCGATTCTGAGAGTGAATTTCGTGATTTTTTAGTGTACTCATGGTCATTTTTTCAGGTTTGTATGCTTGAATCGACACTTTTAATCCCCTATAGCAAAAGTTTGCATAGCCCATTCTGAAGAGAAATCTGGTATTTGTTTACTGGAATAATCTGGTGAACATTTCTCCCAAATATAATGCGAGAATTCTACTTAAAATCATCAGAATTTCTTTGCGGGAATTTTTATTTGAATTCCGACCATTTTTAGCTGTACATTTTGTCTTTGTGGAAACAAGCATTTAGACTTGATGGTTTTCTGGCCGTCAAATCTATTATTTTTGCCCACTGCGCCGCGGTCAAGCTCCGCGGTTGCTGTCAGCTGCGCGTCGTGAAATGCGCGATTTATGACCCACCCCCTTCCCTCCACTCCCTCCGATCCTCCAACCTTTTGCACCTCCTCCGCGGTCATTTCTCTCTAAATCGATGAGCCCCTGAGTACATTCTAAACGATCCCGCTTTATTCGGCTATTTTCATGAGACTATTGCACTTTTGTATTTAATTTTTTTTTTTTTTTTTTTTTTTTTTTTTTTTTTTTTTTTTTTTTTTTTAATGAACCTCATTCTTGATTGTATACATTCAGCGTGATGAGTTGTCTGTTTTGGGTATTTTCGAGTTTTCATTTCCTCGTAAATTGGGCGCCATAAAACCACCAAGTGCAGATGCAAAGTCTGTCCTATCAGTACTGACTGAATAACTTGAGTGATCGTAAAAATCAACTTTCGCGAGAGGACTAATGAACAGAATCGTTGATGGCATTACCTGTAGTTCCTTCGCAGAGTTTCGAATGTTTAGAACGTAAGGATCAACGTGGGAACGGACAACCAAGCTAGCGTCTCTGTAGGGTATAACCCACGACCACTTTCTCACATCTAACTTAATCTGGAGGGGGTAGACCTCCATTTATATATATTTTCTAGGGGAAACCCACAGACCCTCCTTCATTACTCTGGGGAAGATCCCCAGACCCCTCTTTAATATTCTTGGGGAGACCCCTAGACCTCCTATTTTATTCTGAGGGAGACCCTTAGACCCCGCCTCCTCTTAGGGGTTAATTTTACCGTAGGCTGGTTGCAGAATTTTTTTCAAATTTTCATCAACATTCAAACAGCTACGTTTGAAATATTCCAATTTCTACCTATGATTACTCATTTTACCCATTTTACCATTGATTTAAATGGAAACCTTCTATTCTTTATAACTTTTTCATAATTTAAAATTTTGAAAACCCAATAAAAAAATTCCTCTGGGAAATTTTGAGAGCGATTTCTCTGCAAAATTTGGATGCATGTAGAGCATTGGCTCAAAAGTCATGTTGGATACAGACAGACAGACAGACAGCTTTTCAATTCACCGATGATTCCACCGGTTGAGAAAAGATTATACAGTTCAGTTCCAGTGTATTACTGTAATGCACGAAACTGCTCGCATCTATGTAATCTTTCCTCAACCGGTGGAAACGCCGTTAATTAATTAAAATATCCGCAAGTTTTTTTAAAGTCATCGACGACTCCACACCGGTTGAGAAGAGATTATAGATGCGAGTATTTTAGTTCATTACAGTAATACACTGAACTGAACTGTGTAATCTTTTCTCAACCGGTGGAATCATCGGTGAATAGAAAAATAGCGTTGATAACAGTGGCGGCTCGTGGGCTTTGGCATTGGGGAGGCTGTTGGGGGGGGGGGGGGGAGGAACCCCACCAGCAGGGGGGGGGCGAACAACAACAGACAGGCGCGGCTGGTCCGGCGACTGGCATGACGCACGTAGGAGTATTTGACCCGAAAACCTGGCCAAAAACGAAAAATTGAAAAGTCGTCCAAAAAACAAACTATTGATGGCTTTTGAGAGGTAAGTAACCGCTCTATTGTGTAATAGATGTGTCGGAACATCTACGTTTATCTACTGTTTAGGGGACAACATGGAACTGAGCGCTCGACGCACCTGCGATTGTTCACCGCTCGAAGCGCTGTTAATAATCAGTCAACATTTTCCATCGAGGACAAGCGTTGGGGCATCCAAACATTTCAGCGATTATGGACATTGTTTTAGATGATATGTGCTTCATTTTGATGGCAACAATTTATTTTTCCGTGCATTTTTGACCCTTTTAAATCTAATTTAAAATGGACATGAAAAAAATCTCTAATTTTAGGCTCTATCTTTTTAAAAAAAGGCAATTTTGAATACGTTCCGGGCAAAACCGGGCACAACCCAAACAAGGGGGTTAGAGTAGACCCTTTTAGGCAACTGCTCCAACAGTCAAAAATTGCAAGAAATTGCCCCTTTTTTTAAAAAAACATGTTGAAGTCAAGCCTTTTTTTATGAAATAAGCGTCAATAACTCGGCAAAAGAATGAGCTATCGACCTTTGGTTTGAGCCAAAATTCTTAATTTTTTACCCCTTTTCCAACCATAAACCGTGCAATAGGAGTTTTGAGTTTAAATTGGATAATTAAAATCGATTTTCAAATATTCAAGAACATGCAAATATTTTTGGCCAGGTTTTTGGGGTAAATACTCCTACGTGTGACGGTTATCCGGCTACTGGCTCGGCAACGCTGCGGGAGTCGTGGAGGATAGCAGCCTCCGATACCTTCGTTAGTGCGTGCACACTGCACAGTCCTTGTTGCGTGCACACTGCACAGTCCTTGTTGGTTGTGTGTGTGTGTGTGCGTGTGCCGAACGAACACCACTACTTGACTGTGACTCGACCGCTCGACCGACTCGGAGTCTGTGCCTCTCGACGAGGCGACGCGACGAGGCACAGACTCTGGCACTGCTGACTGCTGTCGTTTCGTGACTCTGAAATCTCGTTGCCCGCCCGCTTTTAACTTCCTTCTCTGGCGCTCTCTTCTAGTGAAGATTGACTCAAGTTTTAGAGTCACGGACATTGTGATTGCCTAATTTTAATATGTTGTCTCTCGTTACTACCTTGTCGACGTTATTTTTTCTTCCCTCTGAATGTCTGGGGAGGCACAGCCTCCCTTGCCTCCTTAGACGAGCCGCCACTGGTTGATAATACGCAAAACGGCAGCCCTGTAATGCAATTCTTTCTCCATTTCTAACTTCGTTCAATGTGAGGAATTAAACACTAAACGAGTGGGGAAAATATACACTTAAAAAAAAAAATAATAAATCCGCTGAACACAGTGATTTGATTAATTCAGTGGCGGCTCGTGCAATGTGGCTAAAATGTTTATCCTCCCCGTTTAAACCTACGTAAAATAGTCGATTTTCAGAAGATTCATCGAATATCTGAAAAATCGATTCCTCTGCATAGGTCCAAATGGCAAAAAATATATTTGCCATATAGCGCACGATCCGAAGTAACTAAAATGGTCCTCGAAAATAAATTGTTTATTTTTTTTTGTTTTTTTGTTTTTTTTTTCTTTCCGGAACTGATATGCTGCGAATGCCCAATTTGCAATCGCCAACCTCTCAACCACACATAACTCGCACATTTACGGGAGAAATGAATAAAAAATGAATGATAGGATCCGCAAACTAGTCAATGTACTTTATTGTTAAGAATGATTTACCGACCGCTTTCGTTATTTCGCTTTACGACCTTCCAAAATTTATTGACTTAAAAGTTAAAATACGATTTTCGGAAGATATATGCTCGACACAAGCAGACGAGCCGACCGACGCGACGCGACGGACAGTTGGACACGCTCGCTCTGTGAGATGCCCTGACCTAAATAATCGCAGAGACGAAGCCCAGGTCCGGGTTCCGGGTATCCATCGACGAAAAAAGTTGACTTGTCCAGTTCAGGTAAAAAAAAGTTAAAATAAAAAAGGGAATCCCTCCTTCCCCTCGGGAATTGTCGTTTATGTGGGTCAAGTTGCACGGCGCGGCGCTCATAAAATCGGAACATGGATTTTCCCGGACAAAAAAAAAGTGTTTTTTTCTTTGCTTTAACCCTTCAAGGACCAGGTTAGTTCGAGAGAACACCCTTCCTCCGTTTCTACACGATTGGTTGTTAACTGTTCGTATTTTATGGTGTTGTAATTGCCTACACGACGAATTGAAGGCGCCCGGCGAGATCTTATATTGTAGCGTTATCATCCATTTACTTGCGACACTTACGTTTATTTGAAATGAAGACTGAATCAATGTGAAATAGACTAGAGGAGAAAAACGAGTAAAGTTAAAAAAGGGAATCCCTCCTTCCCCTCGGGAATTGTCGTTTATGTGAGTCAAAACATGGATTTTCCCGGACAAATAAATTTGTTTTTTTTTTTCAAGCCTTCAAGGACCAGGTTAGTTCGAGAGAACATCTCTCCTCCGTTTCTACAGGGAAGGTAGTTAACAGTTCGTGCTTAATGGAGTTGGAATTGCCCACACGACGAATTGAAGGCGCCTGGCGAGATCTTATATTGTAGTGTTTTCATCCATTTACTTGCGTTTATCTGAAATGAAGACTGTATCAATGTGAAATAGACTAGAGAAAAACGAGAATACTCGGGCTTGGTCCATAAGGGGTTAAGATCAGAGCTGCCGTTTTGCGTATAATCAATGCTATTTTTCTATTCACCGATGATTCCACCGGTTGAGAAAAGATTACACAGTTCAGTTCAGTGTATGACTGCAATGTACGAAAATACTCTGCTCTGTAATCTTTCCTTAATCGGTGGAAACTCCGTTGATTAATTAAAATATCCGCAAGTTTTTTAAAGCCATCGACGACTCCACCGGTTGAGAAAAGATTACAGATGCGAGTATTTTAGTTCATAACAGTAATACACAAACTGAACTGTGTAATCTTTTTTCAACCGATTAAATCATCGGTGAATAGAAAAATAGCATTGATTATACGCAAAACGGCAGCCCTGGTTAAGATGATTCCAGGCGATGCTTTTTCAGATTTCAATCCGATGGGTAACGTCACTAGTCGCACTTTTTTTAATGGGGCAGTTGCAAGGGTCTGAAATGTTGTGTTTTTTGTAACGAAAATGATAGTACTTGATGAGGTGAGTACAATAGTGCCTTTGGTTTTTTCCTATGTGTCCCGTTTTTGAATATACACACGTATAAAAATGTAAAAAATCGTGTGCGTAGTGACGTCACTACACGGAATTCCCATTTAAAACAATGTATTTTTGGCCAAAATCTCATCGGAACAATGGGACTAAACTAGATATCTTTGTTGTTGTTTCTGGGACATCTTTGTTCTCAGCTCACCAACTACTTTCATTTTTTTTGATACGAAAGACAACTTTTTAGATCTTTGCAACTGCCCTATTGTAAAAAAAGAAAAAACGCAAAATCTATAAGAACGTCAGCACGTGCGTAATTTTTGTTTTGTTTTTGTTTTTTTTTTAAGGACTTTTTGACCCCAAAAAGATGAAAATTTGTTGGAAATTCAAATCCGCACACTATGAAAATTATTTAGACGTAAGCTTAGTGAGTGCAAGTGAGTGGCACTACGTCTATCTGCTTCATTTGCACTCATTGAGACCTATGCGGTTTTTCGTATTTTATAAATGTCGACTTTATTTTTCAGTATCTCAGCTTGAAACTTTCAGGGTTTCTTTCCTGAAGTATGTTCCCAGTTGCTGACTTTCCTCAAATTCGTACTTTTTTTGTAAACCCATCAATTTAGCCAAAAACGTTTGACTTTTTGAGCGCAGCGCAACATGGTGTCCACAGTTCGAATTAATCGGCCCTGGAATCATCTTAAAACCACTGGAGTGTCATAATATTGTCTTGCATAAACAACGATAGTTAATTCATTTTAAACTCCAACTCGATGGATTTCATTAGTTAACTTTGTATCTTGTTATTTATTGTTGATAACTTTGGTTTTTATTTGTAAAGTTATGTCCGGGAAATCTCATGTTTTAATGCACTGTGCGGAGCGAGCGCCTGTGATACACTATGGTCTGAATGAGATCGCATAAAAGTGGCTAAAAATCATTGTAAAAAAGTAATGAAAAATCGTGTTGTTTTCTACCTTTTAAGCTGATAACTTAAAACTTTTTCATTACATTTCTGGGTTTAAATAACTTGTTGAAAGTGTTCGCTGTGATTAAAAGTCGTCTTTAAAGTTTGTAAATGATGAATGGGTCTGTTGCAAACTTTTGCTACAAAGATAAAGAATGTTTCATCGTATGTAAAATCGCCAGAAAAGTCCATTGGTGGCATCAGAAAGTCATGAAATGCGATAATAAACTCTCAAGAGACGTTTAATGAAATCCAAGATGGCGGTAAAATATCGAGCAATTTGTATGCATGCACCTTTAACATCCAAGGATTGCCAACTTTGACAACCTCACTGGAGGTAGAGGTTATGTGTTTGTTTACGTTGTGATTGGTTGTGATAGATATTGTGAGGTTGGCTATAATGGCTATCCTTGGATGTTCGTGGTGCGTGCTTACAGGCTGCTCAATATTTTACCACCGTCTTGGATTTCATTAAACGTCTCTCGTGAGTTTTATACTGCATTGTATGACTTTCTGATGCCACCAATGGTCTTTTCACGCGATTTTACATGAGGTTGAACACTCTATAGCGCTATAGCAAAATTTTGCAACAGACCCATTGCTCTCATCCCAGTTTTCTCGGCATTTGACGTAAGAACGAACTGTCAAAAGTCGAACTGGCCCAATGGCCTAGTGAAATGTTCCAGTAAGTTCCTCGTATGTTTTCCAGTTTTTATAAATTCTTTTTTTCTTTCCGTTTGTTCCAGGTAAATTTCAAATTCAAGCACCTTCATGTTTAGTTATTCAAATCATAACAATTTGTGAGTACTCTTTGTTTTAATCTAATTATCTGGTTCCCAAACTTTTTCTCGGAAGGACCGGCCCCTTTACAAAAAAAGAAAAAAAAATACTTAAAATTATAATCGCTTTTCGCATCGTCTCTCCTTGTACGACCATTAATCCACAACCAGTGGCGGCTCGTGAAATGCGATTTATCGATGTCTACTCCATTTAAAACTATACAAAAGTATCGATTGTCTGGGGGTGCAATTGAACCCCCGAGAAATTGATACTTTCCTATAGTTTTAAATGGCGAGCGGACATCAATGAATCGCATTTCACGAGCCGCCACTGTCCACAACCTTTAGCATTTCACAACTTGTAGTTTTAATTTTATTTCGTACGGCGAAAAAAAAAATAATAATAATAAATAAGTAATAGGTAGTAATAATAATTGAGTAATAATTAACGGCGTATTTCGACCCCTTATTTTTCCATTTTTTTCTTTCGGGAACGATTTATTTCATTTTTTCCATTGAGAAGAAATCGTAGTAATGAACATCAGAAAATTAAAAAAGTTTCAACTGAAAATCTTGCCGAATTTCCCTTTATCTACGCTTTGGGAATTTTCCCTACGGACCTTTCGAGGACCCCCAGGGGGCTGCGAACCACAGTTTGGAAAACGCTGATTTATACAGGGTGTTACAAAACTCATGTACGCCAAACTTCTGGAGCATATGTTTGAGGCCAAAATAAGAATTTTTTTCACTTTTAACATGGGTCCGAAAGCGCCCCCCCTTTTAAGCTACAGCTTCATACTAGATAGGGGCATAGTGTATCACCTGCAAAATTTGGTGCTTAACCTCTTATGGGCCAAGCCCGAGTATACTCGTCTTTCTCCTCCTCAGCTAATTCACAGAGTTTCAGTCTTTATTCCGGATAAACGCAACTCATCGATGAAAACACTTACAAGATAAGACGCCTTCAATTCATCGTATAGACAATGGGTCTGTTGCGTACTTTTGCTACATCAATATAACTCATCGTTTCTAACGTAAAATTCGGCGAAAATAACGATGCGCACATTAAAAACTTTCAAAATCCACTCATTAACTCAGAAAATACCTTCCATTTCAAAAAACCCGCGCTACACTAGACATAATACCACCGACTTATAACTACATAGATGGAAACCATCTAGTTTATATAAACATGAAAGCACTTATACAAACATTGGAATGTTTCGTTTAGATGCGTACATTTCTTATATTGTTTTGTAATCTTTGATCAACCAAAAAGACCAGACAGCAAATGCAGCTTATATTTCACGTATTAAAAAAGAAATTCCATCATTTTGTAGTTACGATGTTGTTTACTTATGCACGGTGGTTTTCGTCTATGTAATAGTACATATACCGGTGCAAATAGTGTCTAGTGTAGCGCGGGCTGTTTGAAATGGAAGTGATTTCCTGAGTTAATGAGTGGATTTTGAACGTTTTTAATGTGCGCATCGTTATTTTAGCCGAATTTTACGTAAGAATCAAGGTTCTATAATGTTGTAGCAAAAGTATGCAACAGACCCATTTTAACTCCCCCGAGTACGAGCAGTTAACTACCTCCCCTATGTAAACGGGAGAGTGGCGTCCTTTTGAACTACCCTGGCCCTCAAAGGTTTAAAATAAACTGTCCAAAAGTTACGGGGGCGTGCCTGGACTTTTTGAAGACCCCCCTAACTTTTTGTCGATCTGAGATCAAAGTGCGATGAAAAGAGGTCGAGGAAAAACTGCCTGTAGCTTTTAAAAAAAGGGGTCGAAGGAGGTGGGAGAGTAGGGGGACGGGAGGGAAGGGGGAGGCGCATGGCAGTGACCTTGACCGCGTGGATGAGAGTGCGTGCGGTGTGGAATCCTGTGTCCTTCCTGCGTTTAGTGCCTGCCGTTCCTGGAGGATTTGAACGGAAATGATCTCCCAGAGAATGAGACCGTATCATCGCGCAACGCAATTTTAACAACACAGGGCAGATGACGTCACGGAAGGACCCCATTGGGATTAAAAGGCGATTCTAGCTGCTCCAGATCCCACCAGAGCAGTAGCGTAGCGTGCAATTCGGCAACGTTGCATTATGTTCATTTAAACCCTTATAAAAGGTCGAGTGCAAAGGTGTTCACCGAACACCCAATAGTTCGATACTTTTCATGGATTTAAACGGACGAACTGCAACATTGGCAAATTATTGTACGCTACGCCCGCCACTGCACCAGAGCTGTCGTTTTGCGTATGTTTATTGTCATTTTTTAATTTATTACCGATGATTCCACCGATTATGACCAAAATATTACACGGTTTAGTTCAGTTTCTGCTGTGACGGGGCGTGCGATCTGGCAACGTTGCATGTCATCCATATGAACCTATGAAAAATATCGATTCTAGGGAGTGCACAACATCCCCAGTATTTCAACCTCTTTTAAGACACTATATTATATAGAATTAATGCAACGTTGTTAGATTGCACGCACCGCCACACTGATTGTGAGTCTATATCTGTAAATGATAATATACCTACACGAAAACACACGGGCCTAGCCTAGCGTCTGTCTCGAGCATATCGCCTCACTTCGTTTCGTCCGTTTCCTGCTGTGGCGTACCGTGCAATTTGGCAACGATGTATATCTCCCATTTAAACCCATGCAATAGGTCGAATGCAAAGGTTTTCATCGAACACCCAGTTGCTCGATATTTTTCATGGGTTTCAATGGACAAACTGCAACGTTGCCAAATTTCGCGCTACGCCACTGATTTGCAGGTTGTTGGCAATAAGTTTATAAACAGTTCAGCAGTCCCTCTCAGCTGTGATTTGCGTTTCTGATGCGTGAATCACTGAATCAGTGCTCGGTGCTTGTGTTCATGTCGTATCGACGTATCATATCGAATATCGATTGCTACTAATGATAGGTCGAATTTCAGCGGCTATGCGGTGCGCACGCCTCCCGTGAATAATGCCCGATTTGATTTCGTGGTCGCGCGCGTGATGCTGTTTGCGTCTCCGTCATGGCACGGCGCACAGGAGGGCGAGTCAATGGAAGAGGCCGAACATGGCAAGGCGACTTTAAATGCGTATATCTTTGTTAATACTAAAAATACATCAGCTTAAAACATAATATTACTTATGGAGAATATATTGGCTACAGCCGATATTTTCTTTCATAAGAAAATTATTTCTAAAGCCGAAATCTTTAATAAGAAAATTATTTCTTAACCTGATATTTGCTTTACAACGAATATATCTGCTTGAATCATAATATTACAGATGAAGAATACATTGGCTACAGCAAATGTTTTCTTTCATAAGAAAATAATTCTTTAAGTTGATTTTTTCTTTACAACGAGAATATGAGCTTTAGACATAATATTAATTATTCATAATATCCTCGCTTTAAGCGATATTTTCTTTATGAAGAAAAGATACCTTTACCTCAGACCCCCCCCCCCCCCCCCCCGGCTAACTGGTGCCATCATACAATCTCTTTGTTCTTCTTCATTCTTTTAACGAGCAATTTGCAATTTTGGTTGAGTCCCAGTGGAATGTGTAAGATGAAAGCGTTTTATTGCTATGAGGTTTCTCACTTAAAAGAAAAATCTCGTTGAAAATAGTTAATGCCGAAAATTTTCAAAAATTTACCACAGGCAGCCCTGCAAGTAGTTGCATGATCGGATTGCACGAAAATCTTTCTTAGGATTTGAGCATTCATGTGGTATAGAGCGTTTTGTTGGGTACGATTGGGTACACAAAGAAAAATACCTTTTTTCCGGCAGAATGAAGAAAAATGAACCTGCATTTCCACACTTAATGCACCTAAGCAAAATGACGGCCCATTGCAGCGAAATGAAAATGCGTTGGGTTGAAATTAAAGTTCTTACCTTTAGTTTTCCGCCTCATGTTTCAAAATTGATCTGCAAACAAACAGCCGGCCACAGTTCCACAAAAAAAAACACTGAATTGCATCGCTGCGTAGACTTGGGAAGAAGAATCATGAATCAAAGGTCAGATAATTCGTCAGTACGCTATCTACGATGAAGTAACTTACCTGTTGTGTATATTACATAATTGCACACCTAATGAGGAGTCGAAAACGTGCGTTAATTTTTGTTTTCGCGCGAATTTCAAATTTAGAGTTTTGGCCAGCTTTCCGGGTCGAATACTCCATATAGTGGGGCGGCGCGGCGCTTACAAATCAGTAGTTGCAACTTTTAGACACCAAATGTCACTATATACCTTTGACCATGACCATAGTGTGACGTTCTACGCTTAGGCTCGGTAGGCATTCGTAATGATGTACCCGCGCCAGTGTATGATACGCGTCCACCTCTCCATCAGTCCAAGTGGGAGTCAAGGTCGATTCCATTTAAGGATCAATAATTAAAATTGCGTCCCCCTCTCCCCCTCCGTCCCCTAACCCAGAAACGTCTCCGAGACAAAAAAAAAAAAAAAAAAAAATACAAATGACCCTTGAGTCAGGTTACTTGGTTCTTACAAGATAATACCGATCCTGAATCGTCTCGAAGCGAAAACCTAACCCTACTTTTGTCCAGAATAATCCGTTTTTTCTTCCACCGTGGCACTGTGGCCACTGAATTGAGGCAATATCCAGAGAAAATGGTCCATGGGGTCCATGGAATGTGACACTATGTGCTCTTCGGACGGAAACCCCAAATTATCCCAAGGCAGTTTCCTCGCAAGAGCATACCTCATATTTTATGGGCCTCTCTTCCGGATAACGTCTCAATAATTGATACGAATGGGAACCGTTTGTGGTTTTTCGCCCCGTGCATGGGCGCCAGCGGCGATGATGCTGCATCTCAATCCGCCGTATTAGGCTTTCCGTGTGCCGAGCCAAAAATAAAAAAAAAAAAATGAAAAATAAAAAAAGTAAGGTAAGTGACCCAAAGGTGGCCATACCTATGCTTGGGGCCAATATGCACGTATAAGTCATGAGAGATAAAAAAAAAAAAAACTAAATATACCAATTTACTATTCAGACAGTTGGCTATCACATGTTAATTTCATTTTTCTAAAATTTGCTTGTTTTTGAGGTTTTTTTTGCGTTTGAAAAAAAGGAGAGTTTTGACATCGCGCAAAACATGCACCTAAGGTGCATAAGGACCCCTAATATTTTTGATGCACCTAAAGGTGTACACCCCCTTTTAAATTTCATTATTAAGTATTCAAATGCTATTTCATCGTTCAAAAACGAAATCTAGACCCTAGTTACAACAGAAATTATAATGATTATGATAAATTGAAATTCAAAGGTGGAATCAATTTCAGGGCTTAGCTTTTACGATTGTTTAATTCCGTGAAAATTAGCTGAAGACCTGTGAAAATGGACGTTGCACTGTTCCCCACCGACTTAATCGCCCGATGCTCTTGATTTTTGGAGTGGGGGAAGCGATATCATCCTGCTACTCAGCACTAACGCCATCTATCGTCAATTCGTGTAATTAACTGAAATAATCTGGGGTGGGCCACCTTAAGAGCCGGGCCACCTTTGGGTCACCTACCTTAAAACAAAATCAAAAGCAAAAAAAAAACACCGCGATCACAAATCTTTCATCCGAAACTTCATTGTTGCCAGTTGTAAAATAAAATGTACAAAAAAACATCCGATTTCCCGGCGTAAGAGTCAACACAGATTCAGGTGATTTTTCGGCCTAATCTGGTGACTTTATGTATCCGAAAGTTTCAGTTTCTGTCCGATCGCGGTCTATTTCCTTGTACTCTTTATGGAACGAAATTTCGGATTGATTATATCCAGAGGCGGGGAGTAGGCATATAGGTATGCGCCCGTCTCGCCCGCCGGCGCCGTGCAGTCACGCATTACGCAATCAAGGAATGAACGACTTTCGAGTTCGATACTCTCTTGACTTATGGGCTACTTTGACGTCGGCTCATTTAAGTTGCCAAATGGCTTAACCCCCCCCCCCTTCCCTTCTCCGACACACACGAATCCCACTCTTAATCAGTTGGGAGCAATGGTAACGAATGTGCGAGACTTTATCTTTGGTCCCTAATCCCTAATATAGTAAATCTTTGGACCATAGGCAGCTTTTGAGGGGGGAGGCCCCCCCACAATAATCTGAGGAAGTGGATTTTTTTTTTTTTTTTTTTTTTTTTTTTTTTTTTTTTTTTTTTTTTTACGAAGCAAAGAATCTGCGTTCCTATTACTACGTGCTTTTTATAAGAAAGCCAATTTTAAACACGCGCAGTGCGCACACATGTTTTAAGCACGCTCTATCAGCTGATAACCAAAAAAAGTAATCTCTTTCAAGCCCCCCCCCCCCCCCCAGGACACAATACCCCAAAAGCCGCCCATGCTTCAGACACCTAATGTTTCTAAAAGTAGTTTTTTTTGCTTCCATATAACTTGTCTGTTTTTTAAACACGGGTTTGAGCCAATCTCAATTTGTTTCTTTTTAGCACAAAAGTAAGATATTTGATTATTGGTTAAAATAAAAAAAAAAAATATATATATATATATATATATATAATATATATATATATATATATATATATAATCGTAAAGATTTCGAAAACAGATGCTATATAACTGTTAAGAAAATCTACCGTTTGAAACGTTTTCGAAATCGGCAAGAAGCAGAAAAGGTGGTACACCGAACTTTTCCAATACACTCTTAGAAAGTATTTGAAACAGTTGAGTAATTTTAAACAGTTTTCATGAAAAATGTTCTAAACAAACCAACTTGCAAAACGGTTTTTTTTTTTTTTTGTTTTTTTGTTTTTTGTTTGTTTTAAGAATGTTTCGAAAAAATTTCCGCCGCTTTAAAATTTGACCAGCGCCTTCAAAAAAATTGCTCGCATCGCGTCGCACTGCGGTTCGGATCCGGATGATCAATCCAGCAGTAGGTAAATACAAATCCAAATGGGCAGACAAATTGTTGGAAAAGAATTTGCAAAGGTTTTGGGTCGCTGAACACGAATCTGAAGTCCTTTTAATTAAGGCCACCTATGAACGTGAAGTATCTTGTTTGTGTGACGTTAGGCCTGAAGCTGTGTTATGGCCCTTTTGGCACCTGGCTTGAGATCTCATTTTTTTTTTTTTTTTTTTTTTTTTTTTTTTTGCGTTTTTGAGATGGAGCAACGGCCATTGAACTAGCTGATCCGATTAAAACTGCAATCGCCATCTGTTTCATATTGTTGCGTTGTTGCGTCATATTCCTTTGCTTTTGTTTTCCATTTCGTAACCGAGCCTTTCTCTCAATCAAGTGTAGATAAGTCTGAAGCAGTGGCGGCGCTTGTAATCTGACAACGTTGCATTTCGTCCATTCAAACCTGTATAAAATATCGATTCGAGGGAGTGCACTGTGCACCCCCCCCCCAATATTTCGACCTTCTTCATGACTTCAGATGGATCTTTTGCAATCTAGCGCGTGGCGATCGTGGTGGCCCATCATTGGTCTGCAGTTGAAAGAAAATTTTATGAAAGTGCGCTAATGTCCAGCGGCGTAAAGTACCAGCAGGCAACGTTGAACGTTTTTTCAGCTGTACGCATGCTGAAGGTCGAATTCGAGGATTTCCACTGTGCACTGAGCACCCGAAACTTCAATAGTTTGCATTTTACGTCACGCCTTTGCCAATTTTTATCGTGAACCCGCGAAGGATTTCGAGACCTCAGGGAAACACCGCACCGGCGAGGCACCCCTGACCCCCCCCCGTACCCCCAGCTCTGGGCTCCCGATCCTCAGGGCAATGACAGCATCCCCCCCCCCCTAATCGTTTTCAGCTACAACTGACAGCGCTGAGTCCCGTATTTTCATACAGCTCTAGAAGTTCAGCTGTTTGCTTCCCCCTCGGTATGGGGGGGGGGGGGGTCCAGAAACTGCTGTGCTGAGGAGAACGATATGAGCAATGCGACTCAACACGGAGACTCGACATGAAGGTGGTCCGTGGTTCCAGAAACCGGGGGGGGGGGGTGTGTATATCGATCCTCTGTGGCGCACGGTTCACGCGGCTGGCGCTGCGCTGACTACCCCAACAGTCCAACTCCCAACTCAGCGTGCCGCTCGCTAGAGCGCTCATCAGTCGCTTGGTTTAGCGCGTCGAGGTTCCCGGATTTGCTTTGCACTTCTCTCTCTCTCTCTCTCTCTCTCTCTCTCTCTCTCTCTCTCTCTCTCTCTCTCTCTCTCTCTCTCTCTCTCTCTCTCTCTCTCTCTCTCTCTCTCTCTCTCTCTCTCTCTCTCTCTCTCTCTCTCTCTCTCTCTCTCTCTCTCTCTCTCTCTCTCTCTCTCTCTCTCTCTCTCTCTCTCCTCCTCTTTCGATTCCAAAAACTCTGCAATCTCTCGCGCTTTGAACTCACTCTCTGCTGCGCCTTTCCAGGCTCCCGTACCCCCTTCCCCCTCTGCTCTGATCCTTCTCACCCCTTCCACCCTCCCACAGCCCCTCACCCGCGCCCCACGGTCATTCCTGAAGAGAATCACCAGACAAAATTTGACCTACTTCCGCTTTCCTTCCCGAAGAGCGGGATTCCGCAATCCATCTCCCCGTCTCCCCCCCCCCCAATGATTCCCGAATCCCGTTATAAACCCACTCCACTCGCCCATCGACACTTCGTCCTGCACTTAGCGGTCATATTGCTCGATTGTCTATGGGTCTGTTGCAGACTATTGCTGCACAGCGAAATGGTTGACTTCTGCGGGAAATCACGTGAAAATCACATTGAAAGCATTGGAAAGTGTCACATTCCACTTAAAATAGAGATTCAATAAATGCTTTTAACAAAATTAAAATATGGCGGTAAAAATAGCTGGTTACAATGGGACAATGGGGGTGTCCCATCTAATCGTAACTTTCTAATCTGAGAAAAGTGGTTCATCTTATAGAGGAAGCTGCAATGGAGCTGTTGCAAACTTTTGCTACAGGCTTATTAATAGTTGTTAAAGGGGTAATATCCAGTAAAAATAACGATTAGCGCACTAAAAAATCACGAAATCCACTCCTAAACTCACAAAATGCTTTTAAACGCGAGACAGTAATGGCGGCCGGGGCCGCGGTTTTCATTGAGGTTCCCTATCTTCAATCAGCGCCATCTACACGAGTTGTTCTCGCAACACCACACAAAAAGAAGAAGAAGCATACAATTGCCATAAGAAAACCGCGGCCTCGGCCGCCATTACGGTCTCGCGTTTAAAAGCATTTTGTGAGTCTAGGAGTGGATTTCGTGATTTTTTAGTGCGCTAATCGTTATTTTTACAGGGTAGTACCCCACAATTAACCATTAATAAGCGTGTAGCAAAAGTTTGCAACAGCTCCATTAGATGGGATTCTCCCAGAAGCGTCGCGTGAGCTGCAATAAATCGATTCTCCTCCATTTAAACCCATGGAAACAATCGATTTTCAGGAGGTCCACTGTGCACCCCCAAAAGTCGATTGTTTTTGTAGATTCAAATGGAAGAAGAATCGATAGATCGAAGTTAAAGCGACGCCACTGGACTCTCCAATGGGGCAGTTGCAAGGGGCTAAAATGTTGTGTTTTTTATGAAGAAAATTAAAGTACTAGATGAGCTGAGAAAATAGATGCCTTTTGGTTTCTAATTAAGTCCCATTGTTCCGAAGATGAGATTTTGGCCCAAAATACATGTTTTAAATGGGAATATTCCGTAGTGATGTCACTATACGCACCCGATTTTTCACAATTTTACACGTGTGTACTGCGTATCTCCAAAACCGGGACACTTAGGAAAAACCCAAAGACATCATTGTCCTCAGCTCATTAAGTACTATCGCATTTTCTTTAAAAAAAAAAAAAAAAAAAAAAAAAAAAAAAAAAAACGGGCAATTTCAGGCCCTTGGAACTGCTCTATTGTCACTTGCTCGTTCGACCACCATATTGGAGTTTTACATTCGCCGAGTTTGTGAGTGAATTTTGAGACTTTTCGGTACTTTCAATTTTATTTTCACGCGATTTTTTCTTTTTTTTTCTTCACAGGAATCGCGGACCTTCCACAAAGTGTTTCTAACAGACCAATTAGGCTCTTGCAAACGTTTGCTATGAGCAAAAAAAAAAAAATAGTTCTCTCTGTTGGAAAGACCAGCGAAAATTACGAAAATCACACTGTTTGTGAGAAAGTCTAAAATTCAGTAATAAACTCACATAACTGCTATAACGGTAAGGTCGTAATGGCGCTTCAACGCAGGTATCATGGGAGATTCCTGTCTATTGTGTCACTTTCTCTACGGAAACACAGAGATATGTCTTAATTTAGATAAGAATCTCCCATGATACCTGCGTCTCTTCGCCATTAAGCCCGATTCTGACAGTGAATTTCGTGATTTTTTATTGTAGGTACTCATCATTTTTACAGGTTTTTGTGCAAGAATCAACACTTCAATCCCATTTACCAAAAGTTTGCAAGAGCTCCATTGTACTGTTGGAATTCAGGGCTGCCGTTTCGCGTATAATTAATGCTATTTTTTCAATTCACCGATGATTCAACCGGTTGAGAAAAGATTACACAGTTCAGTTCAGTGTATGACTGTAATGAACTAAAGTACTCTCATCTGTAATCTTATCTCAACCGGTAGAGTCGTCGATGACTTTAAGGAAAGATTACAGATCAGAGTATTTTCGTGAATTACAGTCATACACTGAACTGAACCGCGTGTAATCTTTTCTCAACCGGTGGAATCAACGGTGAATAGAAAAAATAGCATTGATAATACGCTAAACGGTAGCTCTGTGTTGGATAAAGAAAGTTAAGCTATTTTAGAACCGATTTTTAGTTAATAGCTATTATTTTTAATTAGTTATTTTGAATGTCAAATTTAATGTCCGCATGGGTAAATGGATCAGTGAATTCTCTCATTGTTTAGATTTATGTTGTTCTTCCTTTCATGGGTGAGCCAAGCAATGTTTTTATGTTGAAATGTCTTTGGTTGCACTCGACTTGAGAAATCGTGTCGCTCGCGCAGCTCCGCGCGAATTCGGTGCCTCACGCAGTGTTGCCAGATCGAGGGTAAAAAGCCGTATCGTCCCCATTTAAATCAATGTAAAACGTACGGCTTTTTCACCCCAGTCTGGCAACACTGCGCCTCGACTCCTTGGCGTCCAGCAGTAGCGTGTTTGAATGCTTGATGTTGATGGTGAAGCAATTGCAAGCACACGCTGTTTGAATTGACGGTATTTAAAAACAGCGGCGGCTCGTGCAATGTGGCAACAATGGATTTCCTCCATTTAAAACTGTGTAAAATAATCGATTACTTGGTGAGGCGTAGCGCCTCACCTAGTATCGATCTTTTTGCATACGTTTAAATGGCAAAAGTGCACGGTTGCCAGATTGCACGAGCCGCCACTGTTTAAAAATGCATTTACGACTCTATGAGTGACTTTAAATTGAAAGGCTTTAGTCTCTTCATCCGCGAGCTATACCGATACCTATAGAGGGGCTATGCAAGACAAAGTTCTGAGTCCCATCCCATGTGACAGCATGAACGATCTGATTTTGGTTTGTTTTTATCATCATTTTTTTCTTCTTCTTTTTTTTCTTTTTAAACCTTGAATCAACATTGTAATTCATTCAGTGGAAATTAGTGTTAAATTAAAAAGCAAGTGTTTCGGAGTTGCTATCTGGGCATAGAATCTCACTCAATACGATTATCCAGTCGAGAAAATTTAGCTTGTTTCTGTCATGCATCAGTTAATTACAAACGGGTTTACAAACGGGCTTAAGGTCGTACCTAAAAATGGCGATTCTAACCTCACATTTCTGTAACGGCACATCGGAATGTTGGATGCGCTCCCAACTTTACGTTACTTGGGGCGGGTCTAGAGCCTCTCTAACCCACCCTAAGTGCTATTTTGAGGTTAGTTTTGTGGTTGCGCCATTTTAAAACGGTCCGATGCGGTCCGTTGGCTGGTGGCCGATGTTTAATTGTTGAAGTACTTAGGGAAGACTTGGGGCCGAGGACCATGTGTACCGTACTTTTATAGGTCCCTGATCCTTCCAAAAGATGTATCGATTTCTGTGCCCAGGCTGCCGGCAGCCTCTCTAAAACTCTTGCCCTCCCGTTTAAAACCAATTTCAAATGCATTTGTCACGCTTTTTTTTTTTTAAAAATTCGAAGGTTAAAAAAAAAAAAAAAAAAAAAAAAAAAAAGTGAGACAAACAAACCGAGCCCGCGTGTAAATATCCACAAGATATGTCCATCATAACTGCCTCCGTGCTGCCTCAATAGTGCGTCCCAGAAATCCTCTCTATACCAGTAGCGCAACGAGAGTTTCTTCATCTCTCTCTTTTCTCCATTAAAGAACATATGTTAGACAAGGATGAACAAGGGGATAAAACCCCCCTCTTTCTGTCTTTTTCCTACTTATACATTCAAATGGGAAATGAGCGAGATGGAAGAGATCCTGGTTGCGTCAGTTCTCTATACTATTGGTGCGGGTGATTGCGTACGTGTCTTAAAATAAACACACTTTTGTGACCACTTTCACTTTCAATTTTATATCGAAGCGCGGATGCGCAATGCGCATTTTTCAGCGCGCGATGACCATTTTGTGTACCAAGGTGAGGTAAACGGGAGTCTGGAGTCTTGCCAGTAAAAATAAATCAAATCACAAATTTATGCTCCGCCGATTGTGAGCGGTCGTGGGCGTGTGTTTTTGCACCCCCCCCCCCCACAAATTGCAGACAGTTGAATATTGCACGTAAGATAACTCCGGGAACGTGAACGCGGAAGCTTCTTACGTCTATGCGCATGATACCAAAGCGCGGAGTAGAGAAGATGCGTTTTCCACTTGAATGCACGGGACTTTTATTGTTAGCGTGCAAATTTAGAGACTCGACGGAAAAACCTCCTTGAGATGTCCTTAAACTTATAGGAATTCCTTGACATTTTTCCCCTCGAAACAATGTCTAAGGAACGATGCGGGTGAGCTAGGACGGGAACGAAAAGACCCCCAGACCTCACGATGCACAGGACTTTTATTGTTAGCGTGCAAATTCAGAGACTCGACGGAAAAAAACCCCCTTGAGATGTCCTTAAACTTAGGAATTCCTTGACATTTTCCCATCGAAACAATGTCTAAGGAACGATGCGGGTGAGCTAGGACGGGAACGAAAAGACCCCCAGACCTCACGATGCACAGGACTTTTATTGTTAGCGTGCAAATTCAGAGACTCGACGGAAAAACCTCCTTGAGATGTCCTTAAACTTAGGAATTCCTTGACATTTTCCCATCGAAACAATGTCTAAGGAACGAGGCGGGTGAGCTAGGACGGGAACGAAAGGACCCCCAGACCTCACGTAAATATTCTGGGGGTGTACACGCAGATATCCCTTTACATCGTCCCTTCTTGCCAAGAACGGGAAAAAATCAAAAAGAAAGACAACCTTAACCTTTAGTGTCGACTAAAGATCTCTTATTTCAATCTTTCAGTTGAAGTAGGTCTCTTTAACGACATAACTGTCCGCGAAACGCACCAAACATTAGCGTTCTTTTTAAATAAAAGAAACTAACATTGTGATGATCCGTAGTATTTGGGAGGCTGATTTCAAACATGATATCATTTTCTACTTAACTCGTCCCGATTTTACGCATATTCTACTTTCAAAAATTTTTCGCTATAAAGTTTAAATTGTGGTAAATCTAGAATATTTCGATCAAAACTTAAGGCCAAATTCAAACTCGGCAGGTCAATTTACGTTGGACCAATCGTTTTACGCGCTAAAGAAGGTCTAATAACCAGAAAAAAAGCCATGTTTTTGTCTAGGGACCCTTGTTTTGTGTACTATCGACGAATCAAAGATTGTCGCGAGATTTTCACGAGATAGAAAGTTTCGCCTTCAAGGTTTCGGTTCGGCTACTTTACATACTCCTCACACTTTGCATCAGGCGAGAGGCCATTGCGGTTGAGGCGCCAATTCCGTTGCAGATCATTCATAACTGAAAATGTGTGAAAATTTCGCGACAATCTTTAATTCGTCGATAGTACATCGGGGGGCGGACATCTATGTCGTTAAAGCGTAAAAATCCTCCAGTTGCCTTTAACCCTTATTTCATTACCACGCCCGAGTTATTCGCTTTCCAGTGGCGGCTCGTGCTATTTGGCAACAGTGTTTTTCTTTCATTTGATTCTATTTTAAACGATCGATTCAATAGTGGAGCGCTGCTTCACCAACAATCGATTGTTGAACATATAGATTCAAACGGAGGGCAAACATTGTTGCCAAATTGCTCGAGCCGCCATTGCACTGTCGCTTTCGTGACTCGATGTCTCATCAAAAGAAAATTGATTCTCCGAATGGACAGAATTTGCTTTATGAAGTTTCATCGAGTGCCTTCAATTACCGGTATAGGCAAAATGAAGACTGCAGAGGACGAATGTTTAACTACCTAATCAATTTGTGCGAGTTATAACTTCGATTCAGTGGCGTAGCGTGATTTTAGCAACATTGTATTATGTCCATTTAAACCCATGATGAAAGGTCGAATGCCAAGGTGTTCACCGGACACTCTATCATTCGATCTTTTTCATGGGTTAACGAACGGCAACGTCGCCAAACAGCACGCTACAGCACCGCCTGTGTCTTTTTAAATGGGATAACAGACTTACGAGCAAACCTGACATTTTGATGGGCTTTAAGCACTGACATGGTGCAGGGCTCTGAAAAAGTCCCCTCTGCTCTTCCGGAGCACCGCGTGTGTAATTTTAAATGGGATAACAGACTTACGAGCAGACCTGTCATTTTGATGGGCTTTAATCGCTGACAAGGTGCAGGGCTCTCAAAACGTCCCCTCTGCTCTTCCGGAGTCCCGCGTGTGTAATTTTAAATGGGAATACAGACTTACGAGCGGACCTGTCATTTTCTTGAGCTTTAATCGCTGACGAGGCGGAGGGCTCTCAAAACGTCCCCTCTGCTCTTCCGGAGCACCGCCAATGTTATTTTAAATGGGAATACAGACTTACGAGCAGACCTGTCATTTTGATGAGCGTCAATCGCTGACAAGGCGCAGGGCTCTCAAAACGTCCCCTCTGCTCTTCCAGAGCACTGCGTGTGTAATTTTAAATGGGATAACAGACTTACGAGCAGACCTGTCATTTTGATGGGCTTTAATCGCTGACAAGGTGCAGGGCTCTCAAAACGTCCCCTCTGCTCTTCCGGAGCACCGCCTGTGTAATTCTAAATGGGATAACAGACTTACGAGCAGACCTGTCATTTTGATGGGCTTTAATCGCTGACAAGGTGCAGGGCTCTCAAAACGTCCCCTCTGCTCTTCCGGAGCACCGCCTGTGTAATTCTAAATGGGATAACAGACTTACGAGCAGACCTGTCATTTTGATGGGCTTTAATCGCTGACAAGGTGCAGGGCTCTCAAAACGTCCCCTCTGCTCTTCCGGAGCACCGCCTGTGTAATTTTAAATGGGAATACAGACTTACGAGCAGACCTGTCATTTTGATGGGCTTTAATCGTTGACAAGGCGCAGGGCTCTCAAAACGTCCCCTCTGCTCTTCCGGGGCACCGCCTATGTAATTTTAAATGGGAATACAGACTTACGAGCAGACCTGACATTTTGGTGGGCTTTTAATCGCTGACAAGGTGCAGGGCTCTCAAAACGTCCCCTCTGCTCTTCCGGGGCACCGCCTATGTAATTTTAAATGGGAATACAGACTTACGAGCAGACCTGTCATTTTGATGGGCTTTAATCGTTGACAAGGCGCAGGGCTCTCAAAACGTCCCCTCTGCTCTTCCGGGGCACCGCCTATGTAATTTTAAATGGGAATACAGACTTACGAGCAGACCTGACATTTTGGTGGGCTTTTAATCGCTGACAAGGTGCAGGGCTCTCAAAACGTCCCCTCTGCTCTTCCGGGGCACCGCCTATGTAATTTTAAATGGGAATACAGACTTACGAGCAGACCTGACATTTCGGTGGGCTTTTAATCGCTGACAAGGTGCAGGGCTCTCAAAACGTCCCCTCTGCTCTTCCAGGGCACCGCCTGTGTTATTTCAAATGGAAAAACAGACTTACGAGCAGACCTGTCATTTTGTTGAGCTTTAATCGCTGACGAGGCGCATGGTTCTCAAAACGTCCCCTCTGCTCTTCCGGAGCACATCCTATGTCATTTTAAATGGGATAACAGACTTACGAGCAGACCTGTCATTTTGATGGGCTTTAATCGCTGACAAGGTGCAGGGCTCTCAAAACGTCCCCTCTGCTCTTCCAGGGCACCGCCTGTGTTATTTCAAATGGAAAAACAGACTTACGAGCAGACCTGTCATTTTGTTGAGCTTTAATCGCTGACGAGGCGCAGGGCTCTCAAAACGTCCCCTCTGCTCTTCCAGGGCACCGCCTGTGTTATTTCAAATGGAAAAACAGACTTACGAGCAGACCTGTCATTTTGTTGAGCTTTAATCGCTGACAAGGTGCAGGGCTCTCAAAACGTCCCCTCTGCTCTTCCAGGGCACCGCCTGTGTTATTTCAAATGGAAAAACAGACTTACGAGCAGACCTGTCATTTTGTTGAGCTTTAATCGCTGACGAGGCGCAGGGCTCTCAAAACGTCCCCTCTGCTCTTCCAGGGCACCGCCTGTGTTATTTCAAATGGAAAAACAGACTTACGAGCAGACCTGTCATTTTGTTGAGCTTTAATCGCTGACGAGGCGCAGGGCTCTCAAAACGTCCCCTCTGCTCTTCCGGAGCACATCCTATGTCATTTTAAATGGGATAACAGACTTACGAGCAGACCTGTCATTTTGATGGGCTTTTAATCGCTGACAAGGTGCAGGGCTCTCAAAACGTCCCCTCTGCTCTTCCAGGGCACCGCCTGTGTTATTTCAAATGGAAAAACAGACTTACGAGCAGACCTGTCATTTTGTTGAGCTTTAATCGCTGACGAGGCGCATGGCTCTCAAAACGTCCCCTCTGCTCTTCCGGAGCACATCCTATGTCATTTTAAATGGGATAACAGACTTACGAGCAGACCTGTCATTTTGATGGGCTTTAATCGCTGACAAGGTGCAGGGCTCTCAAAACGTCCCCTCTGCTCTTCCAGGGCACCGCCTGTGTTATTTCAAATGGAAAAACAGACTTACGAACAGATCTGTCATTTTGTTGAGCTCTAATCGCTGACGAGGCGCAGGGCTCTCAAAACGTCCCCTCTGCTCTTCCGGAGCACATCCTATGTCATTTTAAATGGGATAACAGACTTACGAGCAGACCTGTCATTTTGGTGGGCTTTAATCGCTGACAAGGTGCAGGGCTCTCAAAACGTCCCCTCTGTTCCTCCGGGGCACCGCCACTGCTTTGATTTCTTTTGGTAACACGAACTTGGCTGTAAAAGGGTGAACAAGGTTTAGAGTGATTCCGCGGATTAGAATAAATTTTCATTCTTTCAGTTTTATGACTTTTATTTGTTTCAGGAGTTCCCCCCCCCCCCCCCTAAGTTCTTTTAAGCTGCATAAATCGAGATTGATTCTTGTTCTTCACTTAAAATAATATCTCGATTCCTCTTTCAGACTGAATCTTTAAAACAATGGGGTTGTTGCACACTTTTGCTATAAGCGATTTAACAGTCGATTCTCATGTAAAAACCTCGTAAAATAATAATGGCAGCACTAAAAACTTCCGAACGTCACTCTTAAACTCAATAAACGATCTTATTTGCGAGGACGTAATGGTGGCCCTAGGTCAGTAACAATTGGAGATTCCTATCTTAATTTCGTCTCTCTTTCTATGATGACAAGGATGATTCACTGAGTAATTAGTCATCAGAGTGATGATCCACTCCCGATAAATGGTACCGCAACACCTAGTGACACCGGTGTCAAATGAAAGTCGTCTCTAATTGGTCACTTCTTGATAGAGTTACAGTATTGTTAGATATGGGAGTCTCCCATTGTTACTACCCTCAGCCACCATCACTCCCGCGCAAATAAAAGCGTTTATCGAGTTAAGGAGTGATGGATTTCGGAAGTTTTTAGTGCCATCGTTATTTTTGGAGGTTTTTACACCTGAATCAACTATTAAATCGCTTGTATCAAAAGTGTGCAACAGCCCCATTTTTCGGCTGAATAGATTAACCACCTTTTCCAAGAAATTTACTTTGGCTTTGCATTTTGTACAAAGCTTCATTAAATTTCATCCAGCCATCATTGATTGACTCCAAGTTTTAAGATCAGTGTTCCTCTTTTTTATCCTATATTTTGATTCGAACACATGCCCTATTTTGATTTTTTAAACGATTTCGAAGACTGATGTTTAGTGTGACTGTAAGTAAAGGCTTGGGGCTCTTGCAAACTTTTGCTACAGGTGACTGAAGAATTGATTCTTGCAAAAAAACTAAAAAAAAAAAAAAAAAAAAACCTGGAAAAATGATGACGACGAATACACTATAAAATTACAAAATTCACTCTCAGAATTGGACGTAATGGCGGAGCTTCGCAGATATCGTGGGAAATCCCTATCGTATTTGAGACTTATCTCTATTTTTCCACAGCTTACCTCCTCCATTATGATATTGCCGTTACATATGTTTCCTGAGTTTATTACAGAATTTCAGGAATGTGATTTTCGCGGTTTCCGCTGGTTTGTTCATCAGATTTGACCATTCATTTGCCTGGAGCAAAAGTTTGCAAGAGCCCCATTGTACCCTAATTAGCATCTAGCATAAGGAATTTCGAAACGTAGCATATCTGTACTCTAATTAGCATCTAGCGTAAGGAATTCGAAACGTAGTATATTTTATACTACGGCCGAGAGGAATTATTTAAACGGAGGGGGTAATTAATTTGATTACATTAACTCGGAGCATTTGGTTGCCAACTTTCATGCAAAGATCTGTTTATAATACATTGAGGCTTATAAGTTTATAGGCAATGGCGTCGCATATCGAATTAAATCTGGCAACGCTGCATTTCGCCCATTTAAAAGCGCGGAGAAGGTCGAAGTGTGAGAGGTGCACGCTGCATAGTGCATAGTCGAATCGATATATTATAAGGATTTAAATGGACGATATGCAACGTCCTTTAGCCGTACATTTGGCAACTCTGCTCGGAGCCTCGGTTATTCTTTTCCGGGGCCTCGGGCCTCCTGGCTCCCGAGAGGCTGGGGCAGTTAGTAGGGAGCGACTGGATCAGTGATCAGTGATCAGTGATCAGTGATGGAGTCAGATCGCATTCACTCCTCCATCTCCGCCGCCTTTGGCTCATAATCAGCCATCATATCAGTCAGAAGTCAGGAGCTGGAGCTCCCTTCACAATCAGCTGATTCAACTGAGTCCTCTCTGCGCACGCGCACGCTTTACCGAAGCTCTGAAGGAAACAAAGAGCAATGGGGCTATTGCACACTTTTTCTATAAGCGATTTAATAGTCGATTATGGCGTAAAAACCTCGAAAAATAACGATGGCGGCACTAAAAACTTCCAAAATCCACTCCTAAACTCAATAAACGCAGTTATTTGCGCGAGCGTAATGGTGGCCGAAGGCACTAACAATGGGAGATTCCTATCTTAATTTCGTCACTCTTTCTATGCTGACAAGGATGATTCACAGAGTAATTAGTCATCAGAGTGATGATCCACATCCGATGAATGGTACCGCAACACCAAGTGACACCGGTGTCAAATGAAAGTAGTCTCTTATTGGTCACTTCTTGATGGAGTTTCAGAATTGTTAGATGGGAATCTCCCATTGTTAGTGCCTTCGGCCACCATTACGCTCCCTCAAATAACTGCGTTTATTGAGTTTAGGAGTGGATTTTGGAAGTTTTTAGTGCCGCCATCGTTATTTTTTGAGGTTTTTACGCCATAATTGACTATTAAATCGCTTATAGAAAAAGTGTGCAATAGCCCCATTAGGGACTGATTCAGTCTGACGTCATATCGTGATTCATTGTTTTGATATACAGTCGGAGACATAGCTGTTAGCCAGCATATCGTCTTTCTCTCTCTCTCGTAGCCCATTTGATTGCATGATATATAAAAGGACAGAAACAGTAGCGAAGCGTGAAATTTGGCAACAATGTATTTTCTCCATTTAAATTCACCAAAAAAGTCGAACGCTCCGGTCATCGGCGATGACCAGGCATTTCGACCTTTCTAAGGTGTTTAAATAGGGGAAGAGGAACGTTGCCAAATCGCACGCCTCGCCACTGGACAGAAACAGGGGCTGAAATCAAGTGACAGCCCCTGTATCCATCCTTTTCTAACACATGCATTCAAATGGGCTAAGAGAGAGAAAGACAATATGCTGGCTACGGCCGCGGCTATGGTTGGAGATCCTCCTCTTGTCGAGCATGATTTTTCTGCACATATTTTAATGTAATTTGATTAAACTCGATTTATATTCTCAAATGCCTGTTTGTTTTTGATTTTACAGGGTTCACTGGACGCTGACTGCCGGGGTGGGGGCAGTTTGCGGATGACGTCAGTCACAGGAGGTCTGGAGGGTCGGTCTCGGTTCCCCAAACTGGAGGATTGCGCCCATTTTCATTATGATCATGTTGAGTTGGGGCCTATTCAGGTAAAGTTACTAAAATTCCGTAGCAAAGTTTTATTTTCTCACCTCCCCCCCCCCTCTTCTCTGCTGATGGGGTGTAATCAGTATGTGTAGAGTCACATGCATACATGTTACATACATGGTTATTCAAAAGTAACGCCCGTTCCCCTCCTTATTTTTTTTTCTTTTTTTTCTAATGGGTCTGTTGCAAACTTTTACTACAGCGCCATAGAGTGATCAACCTCTTTTAAAATCGCGTTAAAAGTCCATTGGTGGCAGCAGAAAGTCACAAAATGCAATAACAAACTCACCAGAGGCATTCAACTGAAATCCAAGATGGCGGTAAAATATCGAGCAATCTGCATGCAAGCACCATGAACATTGGCCAACCTCACAACATCGATCACAACCAATCACAACGCAAACAAACTCATAACCTCCGATGCTGCGAGGTTGTTAACGTTGGCCATCATGGATGTTCACGGTGCGTGCAGACAGGTTGCTCGATATTTTACCGCCATCTTGGGTTTCAGTTAAACGCCTCTTGTGAGTTTAATACTGCATTTGATGACTTTCTGATACCACCAATGGACTTTTCGCGTGATTTTACTTAAGATTTAACATTCTATATCGCTGTAGCAAAAGTTTGCAACAGACCCATTGAGGTAAAAAAGGATGCGGTTTGGACTATTATTATTTATATCAAAGGCGCTATCTAAGGGGGATATTTTCGATTAGGGCGTAACGAACTGAGCATTTCGGAGCATTTAGGTCGATATCGACCACACACACATTCGAGATATCGAATTTTGTAAATCTGCCTTCGACATTCGATATCTCGGATGTGAAAAACGATATCGACCTCCGGTTTGCGCAAAAATGCTTACTTTATTAAGCCCTTTTGATTGATGTATCACTCGATAGGGGTCGTCTCACGAAATTTTCCAGATAGTGTCCCCTTGGGAGGGGGGGGGGCAAAAACGTTAAAAATATTGTGGGGGCTCTACTACCGAATTGTGACTACATTTTTGTCAATGTTGTATTATTTTCCTAAAAAGACTTTGCTTTTTGAAGTATTTTAGACTTTTTTTTTTTTTTTTTTTTTTTTTTTTTTTTTTTTTTTTTTTTTTTTTAATTCCGACTTTTCAAAGTGGAGTAATGAGTTTTTGAAAATGCGATTATCGATGAAAACACTCGCACGATAAGGTTTCGTCCGGCGCCTTCAATGTATCGTATAGGCAATTCTAACTCCCCCGAGTACGAATTGTCAACTACCCGCATTTTATAAACTAAAGAGTGTAGTGTTCGTTTGAACTAATCTGGTGCTTAGAGGGTTAAATTTCGAAGTACTTTTGTGAGTCCATGAGGAAATTTTGTAATTTTGTAATGTATTCAACGTAATTTTTCTTGATTTTACTCATGTCTTGACTATTCAATCGTGTATAGCAAAAGTTAGCAAGAACCCCGTTAAACAGTATTAGACTCTTCCACTCATAATTTTCCCGAAATTCCGTGGATTTTCAAGTTATTTCACACTGATTGTAATGTTAGTCCTTTGATTTAATTTCAGCTATCCCTTTTACGAGGAGGAGGATTTGATGTAATGTTTGTCCTTTGATTTAATTTCAGCTATCCCTTTACGAGGAGGAGGATTTGAAGCCGCTGTCCAGTCTCGAGAGTAACAACGAAAACTGCGAGAACAAATTCCTCACGGTCAAAGTCAACTCCGGCGGTCAAAGCTGGCTTCTGAGAAGGACCTACGACAACTTCAGGATGCTCGACAAACAGTTGCATCGGTGCATTTACGATAGGAAATTCAGCGCCCTCCCGGAGCTTCCGCATCCAATCGATAACCTCCAAGAGAAAACTGATCCGGAGGTAAGTAGCGCTTTGAAGTTCATATCACGTCCCACTCTCAATGAACGCAATTTTGAACGGAAGCTGTATTCCAACAATCGGAAAATAATCGGTCAATCGAGTATTTAATTAATTGAGCTCTTGCAAGGTTTTGCTGAAGGCAAATGAACCATCAGTTCTTTATTAACTTTCTATGGATATGGACGATAAGGTGGGTAAGGAACATTTGAAACCTTACCTTCCCATAGAAAATGTACTAATGAAGAATTCCTTTCAAATTGCCGGCAATTGTTATTGATTCAATGATTCTTTTCGATGGACTGTCAGAACGTTCTATTAGATTTGTGAGACATTTTGATAATTCTACATGAAATTGATTTTCAATTTTGAAAATTATTGAGAATTCCGGTAATTTTGAAAGAATTTTCTTTTCAGTCTATACTGAAAAATAAATTTTTTTCTGCGTGGTTTCCCCATCGTTTCTCATCGATAAAAAATTAAAATTGCCACTGTTTGTTTAGAATATGTTCTTTAATTGGTATGGGTAGGACAGATATATTGTATTGTACAGCTATATAGTATTGGCATGGGTATGGACTGGCCGTTATTACTAGAAATTCGTGTAATGTCCATCGAATATGCGATGTATATCAGACGAATACTTTGGTTTCCATTTACATCTTTTCAAGGCGTTGAGATTCACCTGAAGCATTTTTAAAAAAGCGTTAAACAGTTGTAAGTGATGGGGTAATAGTATGAGAGGCCACGTCAAGTCACCAGTGTTGCATTTTTTCAGATAATTATTCGCTTTTTCCCATTTGACCTAATGTAAAAGTTGGTAATTTATAGGAACGTGTGGCAACACCGCACGTTAGCGTTGATTATTGTCGCCCAGATTGAAAAGTACGGATTTTTTATTTCAACTTCGTTCATTTTACTCATCGAAAGTGCTCATTCAACGGCCGAGAAGTATCAAGTGCCGCAACAAATTAAATCTGTAACGCTTCTTTAGTTCGATGTTTCTGCATCCCGGGTCTCCTACTATCGCTCAAAACTCCTTCAAATGTGGTTAACGCAACCGGCAGCATGAATTGCTTATTGCATATCGTGTCTTTGAAGGCACCCCCCAAAGTAACATTTCAACGAGGAACATTTTTAGATGAGCGGGATGTTGTCGTAATTCGAATTTGTTGATGCCAAGCTCATTATTATTTATTTATTGTCATCAGTCGACGTTTTAATTGAGTTTAGATAAGAAATATGATGACGCTAGGGTAATAAGCTCTTATCACTACATTGTCGTAATTTAGACCCTTAGTAGTAAAACGACCTATGTTTCTTTTGATGTTTTAAAATTTCTGATGAGATTTCCTGAAAAGCGAGTTTACCGATTGTCGCACCGACTGTTATACCGATTGTTTACCGATTGTTGTTTACCTACGTGTCTAACAGGGATCTAGTTAGAGGTGGTCGTCCCAGGGGTTCAAAAGTGGGGGGGGGGGCTTGAAAAATTGTGATGATTTTTTTATTTTTATTTTTTGGGCTTTTCATTTTTCCTGGGCCCTTCTTCGTGTAAAAGTGGGGGGGGGGGACTTGAAAAATATGGCATATGATACATCTTTTCAATAGTGGATCCAAAAAATTGTTTTGGGAATCACAACTTCCCAAGAAGGACTTGGAAAATTTGAGATCAGGAGCATTTCAAGAAGCGTTTTTTGGTTACTTCCTTTAGCTTCTGGAGGGGGGGGATGACCTCTTGGCCTCCCTTCCCCTTGGATTTGCCACGGAACCTTCTGTTCTTGTCAGAACAAGCTTATTTTTTATAATTGAATGGATACAAAAATAATTTCTACCGTCAAGAGATAACTTTCTGTGTAACAACAATAAAAAGAAAAACTCAAACATTTTCCCAAATAACTCTTAATTAGATTTTTACAACTGTAAAACTTTGCACACTAATTTTCCAAAACCACATTTTGTCTCATCTGCTTGAAGAAACTCTCCAACTACTGCACCCGTTTTCCTTAAAAAATTAAAAATGTCAGTGGAAATTTTACAACGTTGAAACTTACTTGGGTCGTTTCTGTGATAAAGAGCTCAACCTTATTGCTATTTCAATCCACAGATCGGTTTTGATGTAAGTGCAACATCTTTTACTTTCCTTTGGTGTCTTGTCAAGGTGATTGTGTCAATCAACTGCTTCTCTTTTTTTCTGGCCGAGTGAGATTCTATTTTTTTGGTTTCAAGATTTCATGTCCAAAATTTTTTGTCCACCCCTCTTTTTTTTTCCATCCCATTCTCTCCGGTGCAGGGAATCAGTTCTCTGAAAAAAATTCTTTCTCCTAAAATTGGACAGTTCATAAGTCCTGTAACATTTTTTGTTCGTTTAAATTTTTATCTCATCATATTTAAGTAAGCGGTAGTCTTTTTACATCTTAAAATTCTTCAATCTCTAGAGTTTATTTAATTTCAAGATTTTTTATCCAAAATTTCTCGTCCCCCCTCCCCCCCCTTTTTCTCTCTGGAATCAGTCATCAAAAATTATTCCTTCATCTTAAAGCGGACAATTCATAAGTACTGTCTCATATTTTGTGAGACTATTTTTTTTATCCTATCATTTGTAAACCATGGTCTTTTTACATTCTAAAATCCTTCAGTCTGTATTGTGTATTTGTGTTTCGTTATCTATTTTTTACAAAAAAACGAAACCTTAAAAATGAAGAGTGAGTAAAATCCAGTGTTATTTTGTTGCAGGCATACATCAGACGGCTTCTCATTCGCTATCTAGAAAGATTATCGCACATCGCCGGTAGTTTGATAAATTGTGGGCCTGTCCTTAGCTGGTTGGAACTAGACAATCGAGGGCGAAGGCTCTTAGTTACTGGAGCTGACAACTGTCTCATAAACACACCTGCCGTTGCTGCTGCTTATGCAATCAAAAGATATTCAGCCATCGCCGCTGATGAAATCTCTTTCGATGTGAGTTTCTTAATCAATTCGTTAGTTTTTCAAAATCAATCAATTTTGTTGAGGAAATTTCAGAGACAAATAGAGACCCAGCACATCTGTGTTGTAAAAATGAGGCAAGTGAAATGGGTTCATTTTTGTCGGAGGGCTCAAACAGTCGCCTACTGTTGAGCGGTGAGCGTTGCTCAAATCAAATTCCATTTGGCTATGAAGTCAAAATTTCAATTAATTAAGGCATAAGATTTGCAAATAATTTGTCAGAAGCAGTTTTTATGGTATCTATTGTTAAATTGCCCGTTATATGAAGGCTACCCATTCAATTGCTTTAAAAAATAAGGACTTTAAGGATGGTTACCATAGCAGCATCCAAGGTTTACAATGGGTCTGTTGCGTACTTTTGCTACATCAATATAACTCATTGTTTCTAACGTAAAATTCTGCAAAAATAACGATGCGCGTATTGAAAACTTTTAAAATCCACTCATTAACTCAGAAAATACATTCCATTTCAAACAACCCGCGCTACACTAGACACTATATCACCAACTTATAACTACATAGATGGAACCATCTCGTTTATGTAAACATGAACAGAACTTACAAACATTGGAATGTTTCGTTTAGATGCGTACATTTCTTATATTATTTTGTAATCTTTGATAAACCGAAAAGACCAGACAGCAAATGCAGCTTATATTTCACGTATTAAAAAGGAAATTCCATCATTTTGTAGTTACGATGTTCTTTACTTATTATGCACGGTGGTTCAGTCTATGTAGTAGTATACCGGTGCAAATAGTGTCTAGTGTAACGCGGGCTGTTTGAAATTGAAGTGATCTCCTGAGTTAATGAGTGGATTTTGAATGTTTTTAATGTGCGCATCATTATTTTCGCCGAATTTTACATAAGAATGAAGGTTCTATATTGTTGGAGCAAAAGTATGCAACAGACCCATTTGGACCAATAGCATCACTCGTAGACTGTCTTAACGATCGGTTCATGGATGATGTAAATGATTGGTCCCCTCGTTTGATGTGCGCTTCATATTATGTTTCATAATCTTTTCAGGTGGGTGACATGATCTCTGTCATTGATATGCCCCCACCCGAAGAAAGTTCTTGGTGGCGAGGAAAGAAAGGATTCCTTGTGGGGTTTTTCCCCTTCCATTGTGTGGCTGTTATTACCGATAAAGTACCTCGCACTCTCAATCTTCATCAAGTTATGTCTTGTACGGAACCATCAAAACCTGTTCTGCGGTATGTATTTCAGTTTTTCTCTAGAATTGGACTTGCACAATGGCGTAAGCAGGAATTAGTCTCACTCGCTCTTTTCTCCTTTGAGTGTATGTACTACAAAAGGAAAGAGATAGGTCACGAGAAGAGAAGAAGAAGAAAGTCACGAGAAGTCACGCAAGAGAAGTCACGTTCGGGCCCCTGTTTCTGTTCTGTCTCTACTCATGAGTTCAAATGGGGAAAGAGAGAGAGGGACAAATTCCTATGTACGGTACTGGGGGAGCATTAGGGTCTGAATTTCCGTGTTTTTTACATAGGGTGTCCCAAAAGTACCAAGACTGATGCTGTAACTTCTAAACTGAACAAGCTAGCAATCTGATTTTGATTGTGTTTGAAAGATCAACTATTTTGTATTCAATTGAGCTCAAGATTCAAGCAAGCACATTTGGTAAAAAATTGATAAAGTTATGACGCGTTGAAAAGTTGAAAACCTTTGACGGCTCTAGCGTCTTAGAAGTTAGCAAGAGTCCCATTTTTTTTTTTTATGGAATTGAAAATGAAAGAGTTTTTCTGAAGTATCAAAGGTTTTGACTACTTTAGGTTTTATCAAAAATTAAAAATATAAAACGTAGCGTCTTAGAAGTTAGCAAGAGTCCCATTTTTTTTTTTTATAGAATTGAAAATGAAAGAGTTTTTCTGAAGTATCAAAGGTTTTGACTGCTTTAGGTTTTATCAAAAATTAGTCAACTACTTGTTGATTAGTATTATTTTGCATTTTACCTAAATGTCAAATTTAATTTGCAGGAAACATGGGAAGTTGATAGCATTTTTTCGAGCATTCATTCTGGCTCGACCGTCAAGGCGGAGACTAAAACAGACAGGTATACTAAGAGAACGAGTTTTTGGCTGTGATTTAGGCGAACATTTATTAAATTCAGGTCATGACAGTAAGTAATTTATTTTAATTTCCATTCTCCTAATTGCTACCTTAATCAAATTTTTTGAGAACATTTTTTCGTTCTCTCAGATTTTTTTCGCATGAAGTTTTCGTTTCCTTTTTTCTCTCCTCAAATTTAGTTAAGTATTTTTTGTTTAGCTCTTGCTCAAAAAATTTCCAAAAAGCAATTGGTTTTTTTCTTTAAAAAAAGGGGGGAGGACTAAAGGGAAAAGAAGAAAAAAAGGGGGATAAAAGGAGGGAAAATCGGAAAGCGCACTAGTCCTTGTGTGCCATTAAGATACTTCCTTTCCTCAAGCTTGGTACAGTTTTCCTCTCGTCTTCTTTACTCACTGTGAGGTACCTACCTTGGTACGAGGGTGGATTTTAAAGTAAGTTTACCTATTTTTTTCTCAGGAACTATTAATGTCGGAAAAAAAACAAACCCAGCGTTGGAACGTACATACTCTTAGCTTTTAAACGAGCTACAGTTTTGTAAATTTTGCTTACGCGTTGCGAAGATATCATGGATTTTCCACACCTGTCTCTCCTTCAAACGTGCCCACCTTTTTATGCGCTGCGGAGCTTTGTAGAAAACATGAGTTTAAGATTTTGAAAAACTAAAATAGAGCTATTATTTTATTTAAAAAAGTTATAATATTGTTGTAAGGCATCTCACCTCATTTTTGACATAGTCACCCGCTAGATTCTTGAATTTTTCATATCGGTGCAACAATATCTGTATACAGCCGACATAAAATTCTTTCCCTATACTCCTGAACCAGGTTTTGACGCAAGCTGTTAATCCAGCTTCAATTCATGATGATTGCACTTTCAGCGCTGACCGAAAGTTTAAAGATCGATACAAATTGGATCATTTTATCAGTAGAAGAGTAGTCTATTCAGTAAACAGCATGCACTCAGGTGTTATTGAGATGACTGATCCGGAGATAAGCGCATCGCCTGCCAAAATTTGCAGTCTTCTGTGGTGCGTGGAAAGGTGGGCATGTTTGAAGGAGAGACGGTCGGGAAAAATCCACGATATCTCCGCAACGCGTTGGCCAAATTTTAAAAACTAAAGCTCGTAAGAAAGCTGAGAGTATGTACGTTTCAACACTGGGTTTGTTTTTTTCTAGCATTGATAGTTTTTGAGAAAAAAAAATAGGTAAACTTACTTTAAAATCCACCGTCGTAGGTATCTCCATTCCTTCTTTTCCCCCTTTTGTATTCTCAGTCCTTTTGCTCGCTGTGAAATACAAGCATAACAAACACAGAGTTTGGGTGGCTGGACTTTACTGCTGCTACTACTACTGCTACTGCTACCACTTTTTTTTCTGAATCTTTTAAAATTTTCTGTGAGACATTTATCAATTTCTCTTTTTCTCAGTTCCAATGGTTTTGAAGTGTTGTGCTGATTTCATCGAAAAGTATGGGCTTGTTGATGGGATCTACAGACTCTCTGGTGTAACTTCCAATATTCAAAAGTTAAGGTGAGTAATTCTATGACCTATTCACTTATTTCATAAATGCTAACTGCTCCCTGCAGTAGAATAATTGATTTTCTCCAGTGATGCTGTCTGTTGCCAGGATAGGTGAATTAATTTCGGTGCAGACCAGTGTTGACAGATTGGGAGTGATAAAGCTGTATGTTTTACATTGATTTAAATGAGGGACGATACGGCTTTTGACCCTCGATCTGGCAACACTGGTGCAGCCTTGTCTTGTGCAGCAAAGGACCTGTCCCATTAAGTAAGGACCATTTTCTGACCCCCTTTTGGTCAAAAATTAAAAGTATGAAAAAAAAGTAACAAAACAGTGGATTACGTGTGCTTGAAGGTCTAATCTAACAGAAAATATAAATGAAAGGGGTATTTTCATTGGGTTTATGCATCCAAATTGTGTATGAATATAACTTGTTTTTTTATTTTTGTGAGAAAATTGCCATTTTTCATTTCATAAGTGCAAATTTAGGTATAAGCAAAAGTGAGTGACAGCTCTTCAGGGAGATAAAATGCTCATCTTGATGCAGGTAACAACATGTTGACAGCAGAAGCTGTCACTCTGCTGCGCTCATATCTAAATTTGCACTTTTGTAGTGGAAAATAGCAACTTTTTCCAAAAAATCTCTAATTTAGGCATATTCATACTCTACTCGGGTGTACAAACCAGTAATAAATACCCCTTTTTTTGATAATTTCTGTCAGCTTAGACCTGCAAGCTCACATAATTGTAATTTTTGCCTTTCGGGCGTCATTGTGGGTAAACCTACCATGGTCTCTTTATCTTTCTAAAACTTTTCTACCTTGAAATTAAGAATTCAACAATTTTTTTACACTAATCAATCTGGATCAATCTCTTCAAGAACATATGAACCATGATGCATGGATATTGATCAGTAATCAGACAATTTTCAAATTTCTATTTTCATGTTGTCAATCTAGATTTAAGCTGTAATGACTTTGAGAGGTAGCAAATTGAATACAAATCGCAAATTCGACATGAAATTTCTTGAAAAAAGCTTCGTATTAACACCTATATGCTTTTGGTGCATTATTGATTTTAGCAATGCAACTCATTTATTCAATGCTCTGATGATTTCATGATTGTGTGGAAATTTTTTCTGCTTCTCACAGGACGACGTTTGATGAGGACAGAGTTCCGAAATTATATGAAGATGAAGCCATCCTTCAAGACATTCATAGTGTGGCATCTTTGCTAAAAATGTACTTCAGAGAGTTGCCAAATCCTTTGTGCACTTATCAACTCTACCATGGTTTTGTATTGTCAGTACAACAGGAAGATGATAATCAAAGATTAGCGAAGATGAGGGAAACTGTTCAAAAACTACCTCCTCCTCACTATAGGTAAGGAATCTTTTATGTTTTACGTTAATTTTATTTTTCAGTCAGTAACTTCAGCCCTTGCGGGCTGCTGTAAAGGAGACTTTTTTTTTTTTTATTTGTTTTTATTTTTTAACACTTAAGTGGTCGGCCAATTTTGCACGCGCTAAGATCGCCCAGTAGCCGAGACGTGCTTTGCCCTAGTGGATTTTTTGGACTCTACATACCCCTATGCAACCAATATACCATTTATGTGGATGGTTTTTAATGTTTGCTATGCTTAATATGCATGCAATCATGAATGACGCTTATAAGCGGCC
This sequence comes from Trialeurodes vaporariorum, assembly GCA_011764245.1. Classification (NCBI taxonomy): domain Eukaryota; kingdom Metazoa; phylum Arthropoda; class Insecta; order Hemiptera; family Aleyrodidae; genus Trialeurodes; species Trialeurodes vaporariorum. Next base: position 5,716,202 of record VMOF01000388.1, read on the forward strand.
TTGACCTCCAATGGCAAAATTCATAAGTGTTAAAATAAAATCTATTTAATTTTTTTTTTTTTTAATTTTTTTTTTTAAACTATCAACTTTTTTTTCTTGTACTGACTTTGTCCGATGGATCCAAAATCAGAGTGGAACTCAACTATATTTTGTCGATTATATCCGTCGTCGGAGTGGAAAGGGTTAACAGACCGTCTTAAAAGCGGCCCTTAGAGAGTTCAGTGACGCGCAATGAGAACTCTGTCGATAATTTTTAAAAAATGTTTGATGCCTTCTTATTGTACTCAGCATTAATGTCTGTGAATCTTTTTCTTGAATCCTAGAACTCTGGAATACCTAATGCATCATTTAGCGCGAGTTGCTGAGCGTGGAGAATCAACAGGAATGACTGCGAGGAACGTCGCAATCGTCTGGGCTCCTAACTTGCTCAGGTGCAAAGAACTGGAACTAGGAGGCGTAGCTGCCTTACAAGTGGTCGGCGTCCAAGCAGTTGTGACAGAATTTCTCATCCGATGGCAACATCTCATCTTTACCTCGAATATCCATCATCTACCTCCATCTCATGGTAAGCTTTTTTGAGAACCTAAGAGTCTAGAAACCATAGAGAGGCTGTCTCTCCCCACGGTAAGTTACGTACACCAAGCTGCATAACATGCTGAGATTTGAAGGGTGGTGTGATCGATGGGGGGGGGGGGGGATAAAGTTGATTTTTAGCAGGGCTATAAACAGAAAATCCTCTTCAGGCTCAAATATGGAAAGATGGAAAGATGATGGGTTATGCTCAATGAAAGAAAAGCTTTTACTCTCACTTTAGATATTTGTGATGCGCTCTGACAAAGACCGACCTTATTTTCACAGACAAAAATGTTTAGGGGAGCAAAAATAAGATGTTAGGGTTGAAATAATGGGTTTTCATGTTTTTGATGGTTATCGCTGGTGGCAACATTTTATCATCAAGCTCAAATCTTTTTTTTCGTTAAGTTGAAATGGAGATTTCGTCGTAAAAAATGGGGATTTGGTCAAGTTCAACTCAAAATTTTTAGCTCTTTGCTTTTTTTAAGATGCAATTTGACAACTTTGTCCATTTTCCTGTCTCACCTGTTGCGGCCTGATTTTCATCATTTTTTAACAATAAATAGGAATACCATATTTTTCCTTGAATAATGCTCGCTTCAAAGAGCTCAATTCAAATTTTTTTTATTTATTTATTTAAGTTTTGTACAGGAGCCCTATTACGAAGAGCTATAATACAAGTAAAAAAAAAACAAGAAAAACATTTGTAGTTACATTGTAGGTTGAAAATTGAAACAAAGAACATAACAGGGTACAGTGAAACCTCGCTTAGTCATTCCCCGCATAAGCGAGAAACCCGCCTAAGTCAGCGGAATCGCCCGGTCCCGTTTTTCACCCATATAATTCAATGCTAAGAAAACCCGGATAAGCGAGATTCGCGTAGTTCTGAACCCGCTTAAGTCAGCACAATTTTTCGGACCCGACCATAAAACTCGTAATTTTTCCAAAATTTCCTTTCGTTTCCTCCAATTTTTTTTTACCTTTCGTGCATTCCTTTTTACGATCGCTGGCGACGGCTCAGAACGATGCCCCTTTCTGTCTCGCCGAAGGAAGTGTGAGGGACTGAGGACTGAGGGAGTGATCACTGCGATCAGTAGTGCTGTGCCCACTATCGTTTCCCCCACCATCGTTTCCCCTACTCCTTTACGAGCATCAAGAAACATCGCCCGCTGCACCCTGCACAGTGCACGTGCCGTCGGCAATGAGCTATAACTTTAGAGTGGCAGCGGGTTGGTCCACCTTGTGCCACAAAGGGTAGAAGGAATACCGGGAAAAAAGCGGAATTTGGACGGCAGACTCCAAGGTTTGAGGTTAAATCGTGTAGGTCGTTTCCGGCGATGCCCGAGTTTGTTTACAAAACGACCGGAAACGACCTTCAAACTTTAACCTCAAAATCGATTTTTACGACAAGATGGCGTCGCCCTAGGTGACAACAATGAACCAGCGGAACGTTCCTTAATGTGCCACTCTAAAGTTATAGGTTATAGCTCATTGGCCGTCGGCCCTCTCGCACTTCCCAGTCACTCTCACACCTAATTCCTCTCCCCTCTCCCCAATCTGTTTTGATTCTCGTTGCGTAGTCGGTCAGCCCACCCCCACCCCATCAGTCTCGCAGGCTTCACACTGCTCGGCGCACGCAAGATTTTCCCAAGGAAAGACGTAACGCTTAGGAGTTGCGATACTTACGCTATTTCAGACGCTCCAAATAAATATTCAACGCCCTTAAATCAACTAACTTTGGATTAAATAGCCGTCTTTTAACTCTGACAAGCCACCTTGTACACGCACGATCATTTAAAAGTGATTCTGTCAATAGTTGGGCGCGAAATTCGAAGATGCGAGCCAAATAAAGCGAAAACCCGTTTAACTCAGCAACCCGCTTAACTCAGCACAGTTCCGCAGTCCTGATCGAAAATGACTTAGCGAGGTTTCACTGTAGTATACATACAAATACAAATCATCAAGTCATCAAGCTGTATTTCATATTAACCAGTAATTTCGGAAATCTCTGATACAGCATAGAAGGCTTGTTCGAGCAGAAAATTTTTGAGACCAGGTAGAAACTTATTGGCCTCATTTTTAAATACTTCTCTAAGAAAGTAAGGTAAAGAATTAAATATCCTGATTACCGAGAACTTAGGGTCTGCTTCTGAGACTTTGAGTCTAGTGACACAAGGTTTGATGTAAATGTGCCTATGAGATGGTTGAATCATTGCAGGTCTAAGAATCATATTATTTAAGGAGTATTTAAATAAATCAAGTACGTAGAGGGATGGTAGGGTTAGCATTTTGTGTTTTTTGAAGATTTCTCTATAGGGATGCTTAGTAGGCAAGTTAAATAATATGTGCAGTGATTTTTTTTTTTTAAATGAAAAATGAAATCGGGCGCACAAAACGGACAATTCGGGAGCTTCATCATGCTTGACGAGTGCGTGTGACTACTGGCAACTACGCTGTTTTTGACTTTTTAATTTTAGCCAATCACTAATTTGCTCTTTAAGATAGGTGTCTCATCAAAGTGAATCGGTGCTAGTCAAAATGTTGTTGCTTTAGATTGTAATTGTAAAGAACATAAAAATTGAGCAGCTTAATTTTACTGCTGTCTCCTTTACTTCTTTTTTCTACTACTACTGCTATTACGACTCCTACTACTACTAATGTTTGACTTTCTTTTTTATTCAGCAGGCACACCAAAGAAGAGTCGTCCAAAGTCGTTAGCAGTATCGACTCCAACAAGACTTCTATCGTTGGAAGAAGCGCAGAGTAGAGTCCTTTTAGGCAAACCAGATCAAGATTATATAGAAGTTGGTAAGTAACAATCCTTTGACTTTTCAAGTAACGCTCTTTTTCACTCTTGAAGTTTAGGAGTTGATTTTTTTTTCCTACAACCATTAACTACAACATACTCTTACTAACTACTACTGTATTTACCCGCGTAAAACGCGCCCCCGCACATATTGCGCTCCCTTATTTTTCGTGGGTAAAAAAAAAAAATTATCTTGAGCTTTTCGACAGCAGTGAAAGATCAATGCCGCATACCACTATTCATTAGCAAATAACACAATAAAACACAAAAGTAGTTAAGATATATGATAAATTGAGCGTGAGAACAAAACAAAAGGGTCAACAACACTTAATCATAAATCACAACCAGACTCGCGTAATCACAGAAGCAGGGAGAATCTGATTGCACAAAAGATAGGAACGTGTCAAGATAACAGAAGAAACAAGTGTCTGAGTGGGCAGGGCTTAGCCTGCGGTGCTGCGATCGGTCTGCCATTCGAGCTGCGACTGTCAACCGAACAACAGCTCAGAATAGCGTTGCGGGATGCAATGGTTGCATCCAAGGGCAATATTTACATATAACACGCAACGCAACTTTTGAAGCGCGATTTTGAGAAAAAAGGTGCGCGTTGTATGTGGGTAAATACAGTATTTATAAGTCATATCAGTGACATTTTGGAAAATAAAAAAAAGCAAAACTCAAATCTCTCAATTCTGTTTTAGATGGGGGGTTCCTCTGTTATAGGCCTCAGAGTTAGATGCGGCGAATTAAATAATGTCAGTTGACTCCTTAATTTTAACTTAGGTTGGCCACACGCAATGCTTAAATGTACTGTAGGTTGCCTACCTGAACGAAAATCCAGGAGTCGACTGACATTATTTAATTCGTTGACTGTATCTTCGTATCTACTTTTACTTTCAATGTCTTTCTTAGCAGTGTTACTTCCAGAAACAACAGAGACGACACGCTCCAACTATCTTTCTCGTAGCATCCCACAGTGGCAACTATTTTTTTTCTCATACTGCGAACACAAGAACACACACTTTTACTGTGTTTATTGTTGATGGAGTAGTGACTCTCTCTACAGTTTAAAATTATTATTTTATTATTTTTTTATTGTTTTTAAATATTTGAGTTGAAAATGGCTGCAATTTTAAGCGGAAACGTCCTCACCAAATTTTTTTGCTTGTTTTCCAGCATTTGCCCATAAAATTATTATTTTATTATTTTTTTATCGTTTTTAAATATTTGAGTTGAAAATGGCTGCAATTTTAAGCGAAAACGTCCTCACCAAATTTTTTTGCTTGTTTTCCAGCATTTACCCATAAAATTATTATTTTATTATTTTTTTATCGTTTTTAAATATTTGAGTTGAAAATGGCTGCAATTTAAGCGTAAACTTCCTCACCAAATTTTTCTGCTTGTTTTCCAGCATTTGCCCGTTTCACCTGTTTCTTTTATACTTCACGTCACTTAAAGTACCTTCCACTGTTTTTCGCAGGTGGCGGTCCGTCCTGTTTACCGAAAGAGTATCATACCATAATTGAACTGCCCTCGCGGAAAAGGGGTGGCTCTAAACGATCCCCTCTAGGTTGGAAATCATTATTTTCCCGTGGGTCCAGCTCTGTGACAAATTCCTCCAGAAAAAGCAGATCACCAGCAACGTGTAAGAGCACCGATAAACGGAAAACATCCATTCCCAGTGATATCAAATTTGGTCATGTGAGTATTTTAACAATAGAATGGTTTAATTTGTTATCGGTGGACTACAGTCAAACCCAAATCAACTGGGGCTTGACGCTTCTCGGCTGCTTTCCCCCACCACAACGGACTGAGCGAACTTGCCAGCCAACAGGTACCGGCGTCGGGCCGTTCTCCTCTTTCATCGTCTCTTGGCGCTCTATTCAAAACCCCGTACTTGCATGCGGAGCCTCAGGTAGAATGAGGACTGGGGAGGGTGTACAACGCATCGTACGGCAGAGTGCATAATGGAGAGGGTAAAAATGAGTGCTGGGGAGTGAGGGGAAGAGGAGCATCAAGCCCCAGCTGATTTGAGTTTGACTATACCAAGCAGAGACAAATAGAGACCGTGAACTCCCTATTCTTCCCGTGGTTGCGTCCGGTGTCCACTTTTCGCGAACAACTTTTGTCGGGACTCATCGGCCTCAACAATCAACCTTCGCATAATGTTGGATGGTGAAGCTCAACAAAAGGCTGTGATTGGTCCGCGGTCCCGGAAACGGAAACAGGTTTTGCTCGGCGAATGCAAAATACGTGCTCATCAGTCAACATTATGCGAAGGTTGATTGTTGTTTCGATGAGTTCCGACCAAAATTGAACCACGAAAAGTGGACACCGCGCGCAAGAATAGTGCAAGGTCTCTATTTGTCTCTGATACCAAGTGTTTTTTAGTAAATAAACCAATAAGCTATACATTTATATAGTGTGACTGTCTAATGGGTAACCTGGGTAACCACCTTTTTTAGTAACCTAAAAACCCTCAACCTAACCTAAAACCTAACTGGTTTAAGGTGTAATTTTGCCCATTTATTCACATTTACTTTTGTGCGATGCTCAGTGGATCAAAGCTTGTTCCGATCACTGTACAGCTGCGCCTGTTTTAAAATACATGAGAATAAACGGACAAAATTACACCTTAAACCTAACCTAAAAATCCTCAATGGTGGTTACGCAGGTTACCCATCAGGCTGCTATTCTAGATGAATTTAAGGCTCGTTGGTTTTTTTGCCTTAAAAACATGTTATTGTTGATATTTTCTTGCGAAAACCGTGTCCGTCGACAAATTTCAAGCTCTGAATTGAAAGAGGTCACACATTTTCAAGTAATCTCTTGGTATATTGGTTATAATGGGGCTATTGCACACTTTTCCTATAAGCGATTTAATAGTCGATTACGGCGTAAAAACCTCAAAAAATAACGATGCCGGTACTAAAAACTTCCAAAATCCACTCCTAAACTCAATAAACGCAGTTATTTGCGCGAGCGTAATGGTGGCCGAAGGCACTAACAATGGGAGATTCCCATCTAACAATTCTGAAACTCCATCAAGAAGTGACCAATAAGAGACTACTTTCATTTGACACCGGTGCCACTAGGTGTTGCGGCACCATTCATCGGATGTGGATCATCACTCTAATGACTAATTACTCTGTGAATCATCCTTGTCAACATAGAAAGAGTGACGAAATTAAGATAGGAATCTCCCATTGTTAGTGCCTTCGGCCACCATTACACTCCTGCAAATAACTGCGTTTATTGAGTTTATGAGTGGATTTTGGAAGTTTTTAGTACCGCCATCGTTATTTGTTGAGGTTTTTACGCCATAGTCGTCTATTAAATCGCTTATAGAAAAAGTGTGCAATAGCCCCATTATTAATTTTGATTTTTGTTCGTAAAATTATGTCTGGGTAATTCCATAGTTCAATCTTCTATGCGCCAGGCCTGCAATGCACAAATAGTGTTTTGGAATTTGTTTGTTTTGAGCTCCACTGATTCGGAGCGTTCTGAAATATTTTTGCAGAGCATGAATTTTTCCTGGGTACCTACACAAACTATGCATGATTGCTCTCTTTGCATGCTGTATGCTTTGAAGGTACATATTTTCATGTGGCAATACTGCTCTGATCAGTTTGCCTGTACATCCAACCTGTTTAAGATGATTCCAGCCAAAAACTTACCAAAAAACTTCCAGATTTCATTCTGTTGGATAGAGCCTCCAGTCATTTTTGAGGAAAGTCGCATTTTTCGGCATTTTAAATAAAAAAAAAAACAAGAAAAATAAAAATAAAAAACTTCGGCACCTGTGCAATTTTTTAATGGATTCTTTTAGCCCATGAAGAACAGAATTAGTCTAGAATTAAAGCAAAGAAATTTCAGCAAATCTTTTTGAAGTATGCGGGCAGGAACCAACGATCTATGTCCGGAACTAATTGACTCTGGAATCACCTTAAAGCAGGGGTTTTAACTGCAAATTATTGCTAACTGGCTGTTTCTATAAATGCAAATTAAACTTGAAATTTTTTCATTTTTCAAAATTTGCTAATGATTAGTAAAAAGCGTAAATTAACCTTTTCATTGCGTTGGACAACGAAATAGTGCACCGCAGTGCGTTTGATGAGTGTACTCATCTAGTTTCCCCCGCACTTTCTCTGCCTGCATAGCTGCCACATCTGCGCGGAATACCGTATTTTCTCGCTTAAGCCGCGCCCTCGCATAAGCCGCGCACCCCCGATTTTTGCGGCAGTTGGGGGGAAAAAAAAAAAAAAATCGTAAAAATCGACCAAAAAATAAAAATAATTTATAAAAAACTTGGTTGGTCGATTTCAGGAAAATAAGCACCAGGACCTCTAAACGCTCGGCGGGATTTGTTCGTATTTTCAAGCTTATTCTTCATTTTTCTCCAGTCTCGGATGCAACTTTCAGACACGCCGTGTTTGCGGCCGGCCGCTCGATTACCCATTTCTTCAGCATCCGCAATAACCGCGAGCTTCGTTTTGGCAGTGTAAGAATGAAGCGAAGAACTCATGATCAAACACGCGGTCGGTAAAAAGGATACGATGAACAGCCGAAAGGAGATAACAAGGGGTGATAAGGATAAACTGATAAGGGAGGCGTGAAAGCAGAACTAATTGGCGAACAAAAGGCGACAATGTAACAATAATAACGGCACGCGACAGCACGAGTGTCGATTGGGGGCGGGGCTTGCGACGACGAATGTCGCTTGGGGGCGGGGCTTGCGACGACGAATGTCGCTTGGGGGCGGGGCTTGCGACGAAAACACCAGACTGCAGCTGCAGACAGCCAGACGGTTGTGTTGTGGTCCGTTGCAGCGGATCTAGCGGTGTGTTCGTTGCAGCGGATGGTCGCTGGTTGGTGGCGAGCCGTGGCGTCGCGGTAGTCTTGATTCGCACTTTGCGGGTTACTCCATTGACATTTTTCCGCGTAAGCCGCGCACCCCGGATTTTCAACCCTGAATTTCGAAAAAAAGATGCGCGGCTTAAGCGAGAAAATACGGTATAGCTACACTTACTCTTTCTATCGGGAAGAGTATGAACTACGTGCAGCAGGTGCTAGCAACGCTTCTTGCGTCACGCAACTTGGGATTCAAAAGAACTCCGCAGTGAAAAGGTTAAAAGCAAAATGCAAAGTTAATTTTCTACATTAATTTTTCAAGTTAATTTGTGAAGTGTTTTGTTTTGTTTTTTACGTGAGTTTGATCCGCTCCACCCTCAAGGTTTTACGGAACCGGTTGGATGCGGTTCAGAGCAGTCGGCAAGCAGCCAGCTAGCACAAAGTTTAGTTCAAACCGAATTTCTTGATTACATAAATTGGAAATGTTTTATGTTAAGGTTTTAAATTGTAAGTGTGAATGCTTGAGGGGTTCTGAAACTTACATGAAGAGTGAGTCAAATAGATGTATAATCATGGTTTGAAGATGCGAAGGTACTGCGGTCAGCAAAAGAAAGTCTTCTGATCAAAATTGTTTTTGATTAATTTTTCTATCATTCTCCAAGAGTTTTTGATTTTTTTAGGCATACTTTTCAAGTGGCAATCCTATTAAGCTTTGAGATACCCGAAAATTGCAAAATTCTCTGAAATAAGCCGAGAGATTACATGATGAAAATTTCTACGATGGTACTTTCTTTTGCCGGGCATCGTACAGTTCAAACCACTGGTTCGAAGATTTATCATGTCAATCTTCTCTCCCTGCTTTAGTCAATCAACGAAACTGAGTCGCAGTTGCTGGAAGTCAAGACCAATCTGAGGCCGGTCAAAAGTGCGGAGTCGTTGACATCAGGCAGCGCTCACAACTCGGCTCGGAACTCCAGTTGTTTGGAAACTCCCATCATACGACAACTGACGACTTCACCTCCGTCACAACCAGGTCACAACAGATCATCCTCGCACGACTCGTACTTTGACCATCTGGCGGAATCCACTCCGGAGAAAACAAGAACGAGCCCTGTAACTGAACTAGATGATGAAGGTACCAACTGTCTCTCTTTCCTTCCTCATCACTTCACCCTTTAACCCTTTCAGACCTGAAAATCCTTTTTTTCAGGAACGGATTTTTGACCAACATTGTTGATCTCAGCGCTGTTTCCTCATCTAAATTGATGCGCATATTCTATTTTTTGTTTTTCATAAGACTACTTGTTATTCAAATGTCCATTGGAATGGACTCCAGGTCTGAAAGGGTTAACTTATCAAGTCCCATATTAGAGACAATATTTTACTTGGAGTCGGATGAAAATTTAAAAAATTGACTGGCATTTTAAATCATATGTGATGCGTCCAGAAAAATGGGACCTTAACTGGTCGGAGACAAAATTTGAGTTTTTCTGATAGAGTAGAGAATTCCAGTTCAAATGAGACCTTGTGAAGCGAAAAATATGATAAATTTGATATTTTATAGCCATTTGAAGTTTTGATTAAAAAAAAAAAGGCAAATACAAGAAAATCGAGTTTAAAGCCGAGGAACATGTTTCTGTCATGAATTCAAGAGTATCAGCGCTATTATGACAACTTCAGAGGAGTAATCCTGTAGGTTTTTTAATGTAGAATCAAGAGTAGTGTCAATGACAAGCTTGAATTTGTCACGAGCGAATGCAAAGAAAGACAGAAAGTAAGCAAAAAGTTGGGTTTTGCGATTCTGACCAGTTTACGTCCCTTTCTCTAAAATTCTCTTTTTGCAATTCTGGCGCGCTCTTGCGAGCAAATATTGAACTAAATATGAGCAATCCCAAAGCGCCAGAGTATGCAAAACAAATTTTCACCAAAATCTTGTTTTTGCAAATTTTGACCTTGGATCACATTTTTGGCTCTCCTAAAAATTTTGTTCAGACCAGTTAAGGTCCCATTTCCCTGGGCGCTTCTCGTATTTGTTTGCTTTTTGTAACTTTTGAAGACCAGAGAACTTAGTGTGCGGCTTATCAAAATTATGTATCTACTAAACTTCCAAAATCCTCTCCTAAACTTAAGAAACGCTTTTATTTGTGCAAGCGTAATGGTGGCATAGGGCAGTAATAATGAGAGATTCCTATCTTAATTTCATCACTCTTTCCAAGCTGACAAGGATGATGGACAGAGTAATTAGTCACCAGAGTAGTGATCCTTATCCGATGAATGGTACCGCAACACCTAGTGACACCGGTGTCAAATGAAAGTCGTCTCTCATTGGTCACTTCTTGATGGAGTTACAGTATTATGAGATGGGAGTCTCCCATTATTAGTGCCCTCTGCCGCCATTGTGCTAGTGCATTTTGAAAGCATTTTGTGAAATTAAGAGTGGATTTTGTGAGTTTTTAGTGCTGCAATGGGGCAGTTGCATGGGTCTGAAATGTTGTGTTTTTTATAAAGAAAATGACAGTACTTGATGAGCTGAGGATAAAGATGTCTTTGGTTTCAAATTAAGTCCCATTGTTCTGAAGATGAGATTTTGACCCAAAATACATTATTTTAAATGGGAATTCCTCGTAGTGACGACGCTATGCTCACGATTTTTTACAACTTTACACGTGTGTATCTCCAAAACCGGGACACTTGGGATAAAACCAAAGGTACCATCTTTCTCAGGTCATCAAGGACTATAATTTTCTTTACAGAAAACACACAATTTCAGACTCTTGCAACTGCCCCATTGTTATTTTTTGAGGTTTTTACACCAGAATCAAGTATTATTATGCTTATAAAAAAAAAGTGTGCAACAGCCCCTTTTAAGAGATCTCCCTCTAAAATTGCGTTCTTATGGATTGTCAAGGTCTATCGCTTTCTCTGGATCTTAGTGAACTGCAAGTGAACTTCGAGCTTGAAGAATCCGAAATGAGAATTTTTTCTGAAGATGAGACTAATCAACTGTTCACAAGTCCCAGTAATTGTGAGCAAGTTCAGGTATGCATTAATCGTCTATGTTTATATTTATTTGTCTATCAATCGATTTTTTAATTATTTATTTATTTGTTATGTTTTTAGTTCTATCCGGAAAGAAAGACTGTTCCTATCATCTATGAGGAACAAAGTTTCCAGGAGACTGTTTCATGTAGGGAGTTGAGGCATATTGAGCATTTTTATGTTTTGGCAGTGTCGGGGAAACGGTCACCTGGAAAATGTTCTTTGGAAAAAACTCTCCGGGAAGTGCTCTACAAGAAATTGAGGACTTCTTTGGTAAAAGGGTGGATGAAACAACAAGCTATACATTTATCTAGAGTGACGGTTTAATAGGTAACCTTCGTAACCACCATGGGGGATTTTGAGGTTAGGTTTAAGCAAGTAATTTGTCCAATTGTTTCCGTGTATTTTGGTGCAGCGCGACGCACAGTGGATCGGAACATGTTTTGATCCACTGTGCACCGCGCTGCACCAAAATACACGGAAACAAATGGACAAATTACTCGCTTAAACCTATCCTCAAAATCCCCCGTGGTGGTTACGCAGGTTACCCATTAAACTGCCACTCTAGATAAATGTATAGCTCGTTGGGATAAAACAGTGGGTGTGTTCGTGCGCAAAAAACCTGATTTCAAAAGGTTATTATTTTATTACATAAGCTTGAAGTGTTGGACTGGGTTCACTGAATTATCTGACTCGACTTTATGCTCTGATTGTTAGATAATTAAAAATCCAGTTTTCCTCATCAGAGTTTCATTCTATTATGATTTGCAATTAGGACTTTTCAGCTGGAGCGCACTCTCTGTTTTATCTGCCCTTTTATCAAAGAACTCCTCAATTGCTCTGTAGGAAAAGATCGTTGAGAAACGCTCTCTAGAAAATGTTTTCTAAGATACACTCTCTGGGAAGTGCTCTCTGAAAAAGGCTCTTTGGCAAACATTCACTGGTGGTCCTTGGAACTAATTGTGTTCAGGGAAGTTTATTTCCGCCAATAAAGACGGCATGAAAACACTTTATTTTTAAACTAATCACCATCAATTTTCTGTAAACTACGAAATATCAAATAATTTTTTTTTTTAAAGTAGCTTTTATCAACTTATAAATTTTTGAATATCATTGCTCATAAAATTGTTGAGGTTTAATGAAGTACTATGCGAGAGTACGTTGTAAAGTCCTCTTTGCAATGGCACACTAATCTCTTAGATGATGACGGAGGTAAATCAAAAGTTCTTTCTTTGGAAGCGCCATGGGGAGAACAGAGACGATATGTACTAGATTACTAGAAACCACCCACTGTCTATCTTGCCCGCGTTGAAATCGGGTGGCAATTTTTTTTTTGGGGGTCTCAACGAAACAACGTCCAACTGGATCATACGTTGACTGATTAGCAAAGGTGTTGAGGTTAGTAGCCTAATGAGAGCAAAACACTGGAGTTTCATCGGTCAACGTATGGTGCTCCCTTTGTTATTCTGTTGAATTTGCGAAAAAAAAAAAAAAAAAATTAGCCATGGTGCGATTGGCTAGGGCGTGGTCTCTTGTAGGTATTGTTCCTGGAGCAGAAATGTTTGATTTGGTGGCCAAAAGTTAATCAGTAAAAGTAACCTGTAGTGTCCAAAATTAGACCTGAAAGCTTGTGAAGGATAAATATGCAGGATTTTAATTTGCCTTGCTTTTGGCCATCAAATAGGCCATTTTTAACATTGATAGGTCATTTACTGTGTGACGTCACATTTAATGCCCTTGATATGTGAGTCCCTGTATGTGAAAGAGTCAAGACACGTGAACGGAAGTGAAGAAGAAGAAGGGGTTTGAGGAGCCTGGAGGCGCGCCTCTTGTTTACATTTTTTATCAACGATCTTTCCGCCAAAGATTACTTATATGTTCATGTATTGGTGTGTAAGTAATCTTTGTTAGGTCAATATAACCTTCAATACCCGTTAGCTTCACTACCTGTTCTAATTAACAGTGAAGAGTAATGCGTGAGTTTTATTCTGTTCTGAGCATACTTATGTCACTTTCAATAGAAAATTTCATCAGTACCAGCTAAAAATTCCGAAAGTTTCCTCAAAGCTGGGCGGCGGGGAAGATGGTTCCTTGAAGATGTAAACAAGAGGCGCGCCACCCAGGCTTCATAGATCCCTTCTTTTTCTTCATTTTTCTTCAGCCAATCAGAGATGGAACCTCGTATGACGAGACTCTTTCATGTATAAGGACTCTAATCTACACTAAAGCCGAGTAAGGAAACAATGCAGAAAAATTCTATGAGCCAAGACTGACAGTTCAAAATTCATTCAAATTATTTGTATTGTCAAAAGAACAAATTATCATTCAATTGATGTTCTCTGTCATAAAAAAAAACTAACTTGAAAGCTCAAAACTTGAAAGAAAAATTGTTTCAAGTCAATTTGAATTTATTTGAGTGTCTCCAAATTTTGAGCACAGCTATCATTATTTTTGAAAGTCAAATAAAATCTATCTCTTCAAATTTCTTATGTGTAGGTGCCGCTAAATTTTATTTCAAAACTCACTATCCTGCTATTTGCTGTCTTAAATTTCTTCGGTATTAATATCCTTCATGAGCGACTGTGAGTTAATGAGGCTCTCAGAGCAACTATTGGTAATTTATTAAACTTGGGGGAAATGCAAGTTCAATACTTAGGAGTTTGCATGCGCAGTTTCTATCATTAATGCAACCAGATATTGTCTGTACCTCTTCACTCTCCATTTAAATGTACTTGTTGGACAAGGATAAAAATTAAAAAAGGGGATAGAACCATCTCCTTTTATCCTTTTCCAACTTATATGTTTCTGGGAGCGGTGAGAGAGATAAATAAAGTGATCCTGGATGCATCACTTGTTTGTTTTGACTCTCTATCTATCCCTCTCCTTTCTCCTTTAAACCATAATTGTCTGAAAAGGATATAAAAGGGACAAAAACAATATCAGCTGTAGTAAATGTTGGAATCCAGGCAATTTTTAGATTACAGTAGAATCTCGATTATCCGGATTTTGCCGGACCGAAAATGTTGTCCGGATAATCGAATATCCGGGTAATCGGAATTCGCTGAAAAACGCGATCTAGACGCTCTAAAATGCAGTCAGCGAAGATTTCCTTTTAAAACCCCTTCAAAGGCGAAGTTATGCAACCCTTGTAACGGTTATTCCTGCCGCGTAAATACGGAGCTACCCATTTTATAGGACATTGCGTTTTCTGGTAATTTTCTTACTTTTTCAAGCAATATTAAGGAGGAATTCGGTTAGATTTGTTGCCGGACTGCGAATTCTGTCCAGATAATTAAAATTTTCGAGCAATCGAAATCCGGATAATCGAAATTTTTGGACAACCGAAATCCGGATAGTCGGAAAAGAAAACACATTGAAAGTATGGGGATTTCGCCGGGATCGGCCGGAAAATTCGGATAACCAAAATATCCGGATAATCAAGGTCCGGATAATCGAGATTCTACTGTACTTAGTTGTCAGGATTTTACATGTGTGCTTATGGAGGTTATCCGGTGTTTTGAGATTTTGACCATTTTTCTGACTGAAAATGGAGTTTTTTCTGAATGGATCTTGTTATTCTCATTTTGCCGAACAATTTTTAAACAAAAAAAACATTGAATTTTTTTTTCCAAAACATGCTTTTCAACAAAGAGGTTGATCCAGCTCCCATAAGGAATGGGCTATCGGCAAAAAAAGTTCATATTTTCAGGGTCGATAGAGCTCGTCAAGACGCGTTTAACGATGGCCAGGTTTTTACTTTTGGTCAACTGGTAAGGGGGGAGGGGGGTCCAAAGTCAAAACCTTCAAAGTCCTATAACTTTCGCTCAAATCAATATTTTGACTTGTACTTTGCGCCAAAAGATTTGTCTTAAAAATAACTTTCGATTGATGTGTATGAAAATTAAATTATACAAATTTTAAACCAATTTTTTTCAAATTTTACAATTTTTCCAACTTGAAATTTTTGGTTCTTTGAGCCTGAAAAATACGCGCAACGGGTTGAGGAGAATAAAAAACTATGAAAATAAAAGTCAAAGCTATGCTCTTTCGAATGGCACAAACCGCAATCCGGGGAAATGCTTCGTTCAAAAGTTATAAGCGCCTAAAGTTGCGCACCTCCGAAATCACGGTGCGTTCAGTGCATGTTTTCATTGTCGCGTGTCACCCTCGCTCACTCGAGATCGGTACGCGACAATGAAAACATGCACTGAACGCACCGTGATTTCGGAGGTGCGCAACTTTAGGCGCTTATAACTTTTGAACGAAGCATTTCCCCGGATTGCGGTTTGTGCCATTCGAAAGAGCATAGCTTTGACTTTTATTTTCATAGTTTTTTATTCTCCTCAACCCGTTGCGCGTATTTTTCAGGCTCAAAAAACCAAAAATTTCAAGTTGGAAAAATTGTAAAATTTGAAAAAAATTGGTTTAAAATTTGTATAATTTAATTTTCATACACATCAATCGAAAGCTCTTTTTAAGACAAGTCTTTTGGCGCAAAGTACAAGTCAAAATATTGATTTGAGCGAAAGTTATAGGACTTTGAAGGTTTTGACTTTGGACCCCCCTCCCCCCCTTACCAGTTGACCAAAAGTAAAAACCTGGCCATCGTTAAACGCGTCTTGACGAGCTCTATCGACCCTGAAAATATGACATTTTTTTGCCGATAGCCCATTCCTTATGGGAGCTGGATCAACCTCTTTTAAAACATTTTTTTTTTTCAATTTTCTTTCAAAATTTTTTCTTATCTTGTTCAGTAGACCAAGAGAAACAACTATCGTCATATTTTATCTTCTGGTTGTTTCATAATAGAAACTTAGATTGTCAACCAACTTGTTCTTTTATCCACCAAGTGAAAACCAGAAACTACCGAGAATCACTGCTAAATTTGGCGGTAATTCCCGGTTGTCCGTCCTGAATTCTGGCAAAGTTATAAAATTTAATGCGTGCGTACAGTGAGGTTAGTTTTTATATTGTTGGAGTCGTGAATCTCAAGTCTCAACAATAATCGTAATGTGTTTTCCATAAAGTACTACAGTTTTCATCGAAAATAATTCGTTATTTTGTTTGTTAAGTATTATACAAAATGGAACAGACAACTAGCAGCAACTAACGCGTTTTCTTTTATCCACTGGTGGTTTCTTGGTTATGACGTCATTATTAGAATCGGTTGTGGCTATAAGAGGGCGATTTTTGATCAGGGAAAGGGTCAAAATCTCAAAAAACCAGGTAACCCCTTTTAGCGCCCATGAAAAATCCCGACCTTTATGACCTAACCTCAAAATCGCCCAGGTTCCACTATGGACTCACGATGATTTTGGTAAAATCCCTCTCTTTATATTTTTTTTCAACTCATTCTTCTGGAAAATGAGAGGAATAGAAGAGTTCTTGGTTGCACCGCTGGTTTAAATTACAGAAGCATGAAATTTGGGTTGTGGAATCGGTGAAATGTTCAGCTATCATTTGCAAGGGAACATGTTTACGTCGTCCTATGTATTGCACTCTCGCTTTAAATGGGACTGATGATTTATTTTTTGGTAGCGCACTTTATCACCATGTTTTCAAAATTTTTTTCCAATGTTTCGAGGGAACAAGATCCGGTTTTGAAAGTGTTTGGGTGCCGCTTTTTTTTTTTCTTGGAGGGTTTAGAAACCTTTCAAATGGCCGACTTTTTCAACATATCTTTGCATTGTTTTTGAAACATTTTTCAAGATGAGAGGATATAAAATTTGTTTCTCCCAAGGTTGAAAAAAAATGTGTTCAAATGGTTTTGAAAATGTTCCATTTGAGTATCAAGGATTCAGAAATCAAATATTTTCGAATTGTCTGGAAAATACCACTGAGTAGTTTTCAAGAATACCTTTAAAAATGTTTTACAAAATGTTTTATGAAAGCTTTTTAGAGTTCAAATTCCTTTTTTTGTTGTAAGGAACGAATTGAAATTTGTTGGTGTGTTTTATAAACAAACTTGTTTGTTAATAAAATGGGAAGAAACAAATCATTTTTGAAACATTTTTTGTCTGAAGATGTGCTATCAGGGTTATTACTTGATCAATTATTGTATCTTATTGTATTCTTGCATCTATTTGTTTGTGTTGTCCTCAAGTGGTCATTTTACTCATTTGGGATTACTTAGCCTCTTAACTCTGCCTCTTACGCAATTACTGGAAATTTGCCGGGCCACAGTTGAACTAGAGTCCCTATACGTGGAGAGTTAAAACAAGTGAAAGCATGGATGCGTTTTTGCAAATTTGTTTACATTCTGAGGGCTGTTGTTGTGGTTTGGTCCGATGCAAAGATTACAGTGCCGCAGAGTTTCTAGCAGTGTAATCTTTCATTGCTTTTGCTGATCAACATCTATCAACGCTTTTGAAGATTCTTTTGGGCATTATAGACATTCTTGAGGTGCATCATGATTCAAATTAACCGGTTTATCAACAATTACATCATTTATCTGTTAAACACCTTAGGACCTCTTTGTTCGTAACAAATGTGCAAAATCGCATCCGACAACGGCGCTCGTTCAGTCTAAAACTAGAGGTATTTGAGTACCCAAAAAATACCCGAGTTTCGAGTATTCAGAGACTTGAAAACTCAACTTGAACGAAAAAAGACTCAGTCTTCAAGTCTTGCCTTAACTCTCTACATTTGGGGACTCGAAGTAGAACGAAAAATGAAGGATTGTAACATGCCGCTTTTCATTTTGAATTTATCATAAGAATGTTCATCACCAGATGAGTCGCGGGAATCAAAACATGTTTCGTCTTAATTTTGCTGCTTGAATGTAAGGTATATTAATGCAGGCCAGTCTGGTAGCATTGTAATCTCCACTTCATTTCTGAATTAGGTCAGTAAATATCACAAACCTATGAGCTGAAGCTTCCCCTTCAGATGGTATAACCACAGTTTTAATCAAGCTGGGACAAGGGTATTTTCTCAAAGTAATAATTAACTGAACTTATTTATATGAATGCTTGAAGTAAACAGGTTAATGCTGGAAACACACCAAAAAAATGTTGTCGAGGACGTTTTGGCTCAAATCGCAACCGTTTTCAACTCGAAAAATTTAAACCTAAACTAAATATTCAACTAAATTTAAACTAAACAGCAGCACTGCTTGCATCTCTTGAGAGCCAAATCGGAAGATTGAGTAAATATTACATTTCTACCATACTGACGTTCATCAATGGATCTTTGCTTGAATGAATGAGTATTCTTCTGTTAATCTCTGGCCATTATGTTCATTACATGTTTCCTCGGATAATCAGAACTAACATTGTGGTGGGGCGGTTGGGATAGCAAAAAGTTTGGATAATCTGAACTCAGAAAAAAGTTAAAGATAGCAGATTCGAAGATTCCTTTAAGATTTAGCAAAAATTAACTCATGTTGTTCCCTATCTTGGTACAAAAGGTAACTTTCAGGTAACTCCAGCTCTGTCCGGTCTTTGTATACAAATGCAGGAGGATATTTTACGTCTTCTGCGTAGATTTGCTCCAGCGCTACTACCTGATTGAAAACATTGTCCCCGCTCACGCGAATCACTAGAGCTTTGTCTTGCTTAATAGACTTGATTAATCATCAAAATAGGGTTTTTTTTTTTTTTTTAATATAAGAATATCTATGTACGGCATTACTACAAATTTGAATTAAGATACACATTTTCAAAAAGAAAACCATAAAATATATAAAATAGACATTGAATGAAACAACTTTCCTCTTGATTTTTAAAATAAAATGATGAGTCGCTTTACAGAAGGAAAGGTAAAGAAGGTATAGATGACGCCAACTCCTCCCCTCACCTCCTCCCCCCCCCCAAAGTAATGAAATGAGGGTTTAAAGAGTATGGGTTTGCAACTCTTCCTTGCCTTCAGACTCTGAAAAAAATTTGAGACGAGTTCTAACTTCAAACAGCTTACGTTGCTTGGACATTTCAGGATTCCACCACTATCCAACAGGGGAATAGCCTCTTGATCAGGATGGGCTAGCAATCTTGATTCGTAATTTGTAGCGGTGTCATGAACTGTTAATAGTGAATGTTTTACTGTCCACTATGTACGGTAACTAACGGAGTGTGATTCGAGTGAGCAGTGTTGATGTATTCATGCGGATAGTAGCATTGGAGTAAACCTGAGAGATGATTATGTAGGATTGGATCATAATCGGATCAAATGCGTTAAATCAAATGGGCTTGCTACTGCGCAACTCGATCGCGCAGGTAACCCCTTCCTCACCTCTTCTTACTTCAGTCGACTGAGGTTATGACAGCCACCGACTCATCGGCTGGAAGGGCTGGAAATGATTCGATCAGTGAAATCACCCATGTGGTTATAATGCACTCGACCCAATTACGATAATGATAACGATCCAATCCTCTGTAATCACCTCCCTACACTGAAGACGTAAGATTGTCTTACAGCACATCCAAACTAAGGACTGACTGAGCGGAAGTTATCTGAACCAACCTCTACTAATGTTAGAGCATTGAGCTACATGGGCAGGTACAGGAATTTGTGTTTCTTTCTCTCTGGTCCTTTGAACACGTATGTTAGAAAAAGATAGCAAAGGCCCTATCTTTGTCCTTTTCTATTGCACACGTTCAAATGGAAGGAGAGAGAGATAGAAAAATTCCTGTATCCACCTGTGTCTTTGAGCATTGCTCCTTTTGTTCTTTTAGTTTGGCCAAAATTAAACGTCCCTTCTTGAACTAGTTTTTTTCAATTTCGATAGATTATTCTCTAAAGATTTTCATGCAGTTTTTTTGCTTTCATTTGTCATTTGTGTCTGACATGTTGTATCCCCGACTAACTTTCTTTGTCTTTTTCCTTTCTTCAGACGTTAAAACGACAACCAATGCTGGCGCTAACAGAAGACTCGCTTAGTTCAGATCCATCTCCGAAAAAACACAAAACAGACAATGACAACAAGGGTGATCTAGTAACAAATAACTTGAGCAAGCGATGTCGTCTCGAAGAACGGCTGTCCTCTGGCGAGCTGCAATATATTGACAGCCAGTCTCCAGAGCAAATTCTTGCTCATGTCGATATACACAGTCACATTGGTTGCGAAGAATCGCAGAGGAGTCCATCGTTGGCAGAAGCCACTTTGTCAGAAAACGAAAGCATGACACTATCCATGACATCAGGCACTCCGCGCCTGAACTACACGCCGTTGACAGAGGACAGTTTAAGTGACGGCAATATTTTAACACCGGAATATTCACTTCTCAAATTCTCTGCAAGCTCCTTCCACTCACCATCTAGTCTAGAAGCGAACTCTCCTGCTGACTCACCTTTCAGCAGTAACAAGAACGTTCGCCACAGTTACCAGGACTCGTCTAATTTGCAATCGGAAGCTCTACTTCCTTGTAGTCGATTGAGTTTCCCGGGATTTTTAACTAGTCCTATTTCTCACGCAGCTAACAATAGTTTGCCAAATCATCAGTATGAACTTTTAGAGAACGAAAAAGAATCTTCGATAGCTGAAGACAGCAAAAATGTAAGCGTAACTAGTAATTCAGAATCCGGTTTGTTAAATGACTCGGATTCGTCAAGTAATGATGTTTCAGGCATAAATTTAAATCTTTCCGATAATATCTATGAAAATGTCGAGTGCGGGGATAAAAAATTGTCTCCGACCATTGCTGTCTACGAAAATATGAGCATTAGTAATGATGATAATATTAAGTATGAGCCGATCGATAATTGTGAGTCGGAATCATGTTACGAAGATGTTTTTATCGGTTCCAATTTTCTTGTCAACGATTCACTCAGGAAGGTGCCCGTATCAAATCAGAATGAAAATGAGGAAAACGTTGGGTTAATTCAAGAGGAGGTCTCCAGCATGAATGATAGCTCTTCGTCAAATTCTAGCCCAGACTGCAAATCTCAATCAATGCTTGGAGCAAATAGAATCTATGATAATCTGCAGGTAAATAATCTATTTATTTTTATTTATTAAATAAACCGGCGAACTGCCCAAATACAAAACAAAAAATATTGTAAAACGGAACAAAAACAGTAAATGGAACTACAGTAAACTCTCGATTTACCGGATTTCAGGGGACCGGCCGAAAAATCCGGTAAATCGCGAAATCCGGTAATCCGAAAACTCGCATTTTTCGCGGTGAAATCGCGGACCGAAAACTCGCATTTTTCGCGGCGAAATCGCGGAATTTTTAGGTATTTTTTCTCCCCCCCCTGCCCCCCGAATTTTCACTGTTTCGACTAACCTGAGCCTGAGGGCTTTATTTACAAAAGCATAAAACACGCGTGGGGGATTAGAACACGATAATTTGGTACTAACCGTTCGTTTGTTGAGTGTTTTTCATTTCTCTTAGCTAAAAATCTCTTTGGAAAAAATCAGCTGACTTTTTCCAAAGAGGTTCAGCCGATCTCGCTGTCAGCCAGCGTTGCCAATGTTGGCAAGTTCTTGAAGTGCCAAAGCCATAAACTACGTGCTTCACGCAAGAGCGCGTGGAGCCAACGCACTACGGGCGGCAACGCTGCGCTGCTGTCAACGCGGGAAAGCAACGAAGCTTCCCTGCCGCTTGACGCGTTTTTCAAAACACCGCGACTGATGAGTTTGGAGAGTGACTCATGGTGATTCTTTGAGATCGCGGCATCGTGTCACGGGAAAAAACTGCTATATCTGAGCAAAGTCCGGTAAATTGAGAAGAAATTTCATCTTGGGACCGAGAAAAAATCCGGTAAATCGCGAAATCCGGTAAACCGCGATCCGGTAAATCGAATGAAATTTAACATTGTTCTTATGGGACTTTTGCCGGGACCGGAAAAATTTTCCGGTAAATCGCGAAATCCGGTAAATCGCGATCCGGTAAATCGAGAGTTTACTGTAATAAAACTCAAGACATGTATTGGAATTTTGCATTAAACTTTAAATGAGGCAAAACATCAAAATTGCGAATGAGGTAGGGCAAGGCATTCCAGCACCTCATCAATCTAACCAACACAGGAAAAAAGTGAAGGTTAGAATGTGAAGCCGGAATGACCAAGGTAGCGAAATCTCCCATGGAAATTGGAACCTCTCTAACTTGGACAAGACTGATCAGATCCAAAGAAGACAGGCAACCAGAGACAAATAGAGACCTTGCACTATGCCTGCACGCGGTGTCCACTTTTCTGGTTCAATTTTGGTCAGAACTCATCGAAACAACAGCCAAAATTCATCTATTGTTGACTGATGAGCACGTAGTTTGCATTCGTCGAGCAAAACCTGTTTCCGTTTCTGGGACCGCGGACCAACCACAGCCTTTTGTTGAGCTCACCATCCAACACTAGGCGAAGGTTGAGTGTTGAGGCCAATGAGTCCCGACAAAAGTAGTTCACGAAAAGTGGACACCGCGCGCAACCACGGGAAGAATAGGGAGTGCACGGTCTCTATTTGTCTCTGCAGGCAACCATGAAGAATTTTAAAAACAAACAAAATATCAAAATTCCTGTGAAGAGATTTTAACGCCGGAACATTAAATTTAAGAGAAACTAAAATCATAATCATAAAAGGGCACAGGTCATCAGCGTATCAGCTTCCTGTTCACGTTTTACTCTCTTGCGGTCAGTAGACTTAGTGAGTAAAGAAGAAGAATATGCAATGATGCCAATATCATTTTTATTAAAAAAAAAAAAAAAAAAAAAAAAAAAAAAAAAAAAAAAATTGGCATCCGATATTTTGGGGTGGTGGGGGAAAAACAAAACTTAAGCTCACCATGGACACCCTCTCTATTTAAAAAAATTCAGAGGGTTCACTAAAAATGCAACGAGAGACATCAAAAATGAATTTACAAGAATGTCGCTAATTACTAGTTATTATTAGAGTGTCATTTTAAGGAACATCAAAGCTCAAAATCATTGAACCAAAAGTTTGCAATAGACCCATTGATTAGTGTTGAGTTAAAACTTGAAACCTAAACCTGAAAATGAGGCGGTAGCCGAAATAAAGGCTCATAGGCGCATGGGCCCTTTTTGCGGAGAACGCGTAAATCAATTTGTCATAGCCTCAAATAATCATCCTCAAAATTTTGTGAAAAAATATGAAGTTTTTAGGGCTGGAGAGCAATTTGAAGGTAGTGAGTATTGGATCATTTACATTGATTTTTTTTAGCAATGAAAACTTTAAAGCTGTTTTTCTTAAAACTTGATTTTTACCTATGGGCCCTTATTCCATTATCCCAGCTGCCTCAAATGATCTCAGTGTGTTTCGACTACAGTAAATGAGTTCTGAACTGGT
Source organism: Trialeurodes vaporariorum (assembly GCA_011764245.1). Taxonomy (NCBI): domain Eukaryota; kingdom Metazoa; phylum Arthropoda; class Insecta; order Hemiptera; family Aleyrodidae; genus Trialeurodes; species Trialeurodes vaporariorum. The sequence goes on from VMOF01000388.1 coordinate 5,739,712, forward strand.
TTTATTGAAGTGTGAAGATTTTGATTTCGCTGTTGTTCCCGTAAACTTTAGCAATTTATTTACTATTTTGTCTTTTAGGAAGAAACAACTTATGAAAATGTACCTGATTCAAAGCAACTTTATCAACAAGTAAAGTACTTTAAAAGATCTGTAACGGAAATCAATGAATTGATTGATAGTCAACCCTCATCCCTAATTCAGGTCAACAATAGCTCCAATAAATCTATGGATGTGGATATTGTTTCTGACGATATTGCACAAAGTCACAAAAACTTAGCTGCCAGCAGTCGAAGTATCGACGCTAAAACCGAATCGCCCTCGATGACAACAGAAAACGTGACCGCCAAAAGATTACATTCACCTGTGAAGCAGAGCAACAAAGTGGGAGTTACTGGTGAAACACAAAATGTTACAGGTAAATTCATGCGAATTACTTAGCCTAATGTAAAAAAAAAAACGAGAAGTAGAAAGTCCAGCAGTCCAGCTGCTAGCCATAGCTCGTTATGCTTGTCACAAAGCAAATGACTGGACTTTTTTTTTTTTTTTTTTGGGGTAGGTAACGGGAAGCAAAACTCTGACAAATGAGATGCTTTGCATTGATGGGGGTATCAAGATCTATTTATTTATTTATTTTATTCTATTCAATTTAGTACATAGAAAGAAACATGTTATCGTACAAGTCACAAACACAAACAAACAAAGTCATAAGACAATACAATAGCGTTAGCTATTAATCTATTAATACCAGGAGGCCGATCATTTACTTTATTGTTAAACCGATCGTTAAGAATGTCTATGAGTGATTCCATTGGTTGAAAATCGTAAAACTTGACCGTTACTATGGTGACCATTGCTAAAGTGCCCGCTATTTAAAGGTTACTCATGAACAACCTTTATATAACGAGACTCATAACGATGGTTACCATAGCAACAGTCAAGATTTACAATTTTCGACCAATAGCATCACTCATAGACAGTCGTAACGATCGGTTTAACGATGAAGTAAATGATGGGCCGCAGGTCAGTCCAGTAGCAAGTAGGTGGGGCTAACGTGTTCCATTGCACAACGTTTCCCTGGGTTGCTGGGAATCTATCCCTAGGGTTGCTGGGCATCATCACCCCTGTCATGCAGTTTACTCGGCGGAATCAACAGCTGTTATGCGGAATATGACTGTGAAGGAACTCGCAACGCGGGGAAACGTTGATGTGGGCCGCCTACTGGACGGACCTTGTATCAATAGATCTTAGATGGTATAGAGAAAATTGAAGAAGGAAGGTAGGAAACAGAACTCTGACAAACAAGATGCTCGGTGTTGAGTGGTCCGTGGTAAAAAGGAGTAGGAAGTTAGAAGACAGACAATATTCTCTTTTGACTGTAGGGTTTGCAAGAAGAGGAGTAGGGGAAAGGATGGTAAAGCTGGACCTGTAATAAAGAAGAAGAACAGAACACAAAAACAAAACAAAGAAAAAATAAAAACGTTTCTGCTGAACCTGAAAAAGAAAACAACCTATCCAAACCCACCCAGCAAGTGGCCTCAGCAGCCTATTGAGTAATGGGGACATTATTTGTATTCAGAGCATTTCACTGTGAAATATGAGGCTTGTCGCTGATGAATCCATAGTTAATTTATAACTGACAAGTAGCGGAAGCCATCTCTTGATTTAATCTGATGCATGTTGTAGCCAATAATAATGAATCTTCTTTGAAGGTAGAGCAGACGCATTTTGAGTATCGGGTTCTGATGAGTAGCGGTGCGTGCTGCCAAACCGCATCAAAGCGCATCGGTGAGCGGTTGATAAGCAACGAGTTGAAATTCTGCGCAAACCAACCGCTCACCGATGTCAGAACTTGTCAGAACCCGATACTCTAAATGCGTCTGCTCTAAGACTACCTGTCTTGATGAACACCTGCAACCGGAATATCTACCCACCCAAACATAATAGACATAAACGGGTCATCTAAGGTTCCCTTACGACACTATGATTATGAGTTGACATTCAAGCAATTTAATTGATTGTAATGTACTTATACCTAGACAACCATACTTTCGAGTCCTCTTCTATTGTACCTAAATTCTTAATCTAAACTGATTGATCTGGCATTGGGCTGGGCAATACACTACTACAAGGGTGGATTTTAAAGTAAGTTTACCTATTTTTTTTTCTCAGAAAGTATTAATGTTAGAAAAAAAACAAACCCAGCGTTGAAACGTACGTACTCTCAGCTTTTTTAACGAGCTACAGTTTTTCAAATTTGGCTAACACGTTGCAGAGATATCGTGGATTTTCCACACCCGTCTCTCCTTCAAACGTGCCCACCTTTTTACGCGCTGCGGAGCTTCACAGAAAACATGAGTTTAAGACTTTGAAAAAGTAAAATAGAGCTATTATTTTATTGAAACAACATTGTTGTGAGGCATCTCGCCTCATTTTTGACACAGTCACCCGCTAGATTCTTGAATGTTTCATATCGTTGCAACAATTTCTGTATACAGCCGTCGTAAAATTCTTTCCCCATACTCCTGAACCACGTTTTGAAGCAAGCTGTTAATCCAGCATCAATTCATGATGATTGCACTTTCAGTACTGACTGAAAGTTTGAAGATCGATACAAGTTGGATCATTTTATCAGTAGAAGAGTAGTCTATTTAGTAAAAAAGATGCATTCAGGTGTTATTGAGTTGTCTGATCCGGAGATAAGCGCATCGCCTACTGAAACTTGCAGTCTTCTGTAGCGTGTGAAAAGGTGGGCACGTTTGAAGGAGAGATGGGTGGGGAAAATCCACGATATCTCCGCAACGCGTTGGCCAAATTTGAAAAACTAAAGCTCGTTAGAAAGCTGAAAGTATGTAGGTTTCAATTCTGGGTCTGTTTTTTTTTTTCTAGCATTGATAGTTTCTGAGAAAAAAAATAGGTAAACTTACTTTAAAATCCACCCTCGTACTACTATTAAACTTTGGTTGAATAATTAATTAGTAAGCAACCACTATTACTATTACTACTGCTATCATTCTTTTTTTGAATAATTAATTAATAAGCAACTACTATTACTACTACTACTATTAATAATTTTATTCTTTGTTTGAATAATTAATTAATAAGCACTTGACATGTTTTTTGTTTCAGGCAGTTTAAATACAAATAATGAACCATGCACAGCCCCTTCAAGACTGACTCTAGACAATAAGAAACCCACTGTTAGTTCAAATATTGAAAATGATTCCTCGCATGAAAGGAATAGTGAACAGCAGACAGAAACTGGCATTAGTAATTTAGGTAAGTCCTGTCTGTCGACATTGTGGTTTCCTATCACAAGGAAAAGGAATAGTCAGGGGATTTGTTTTTCGGATTTTCCAGAAATAGCTTAATTTTGTATGTCACTAGGGGTCACCAGTCTCTTGCCACACCCTGTATTAATAAGGGATTCAGGAAAGCCGTTTAATGCCAAACAATCGGTTGCAGACCTTTGAAAGTTTTAATGAAATGTACTTAATAACGTCTTCTAATTCTGTAAACACTTTCAAAATGGATTCAAGGAAAGTGACTCAAAACTCAGGTTTAGCTTGATTAATGTAATTGATAGATGAGATGAGCAAGTGATTAGATTCAGAGATAAGATTAATGAATGATTAGATATGTAGATGTCTGTTACTTTTTTGGCTGAGTCTGTACCAATTTTTGGTGAAATCAGAGTGACTTTCAACTAAAACTGAGTGTTTCTTTCTTATTTTCTTTTCTCAACACATTTAGCGCTTCACTTGCCCTATTTTTTTTTTTGTAAACTTTCTCGATTTTTATTCATATTTTCTCATCATTCAAATATTTGAACAGGAGTGTGAATCCTGTTATTTTTTTCATTTTGAATCTAGATCCCTCATCCAACTATCTATGAATTCAAATTTGAATCTAAAACTGCGCGGTAATGCAAGCAATTTAACGCGCAATGGTAAGGGTATCATATTAAGTAAAATATTGCAAGTAGAGTTCGTTTCACGAAAGAAGGCCGATAACATATCATGCGGCTCGCTGCGTACAGACGTGTTTCCGTTCTTGCACTTATGCAAAAATGCAAACTTGTCTCTGCGCAGTAAACAAACCCATCAGTCATCGGCCAACTTTTGTAAAACGACCTCTGTCTGATTTATTTATTAATTCGTTCTTTTACATTTTGACTGGCAAATTTCCTGTAGTGGACTATCTGTGACCAACAAACTGTCGCAAATTTTTCATCTCCTTTTGATGTTTTTCCTGATGAATGAACCAATCAAGGGTTTGGAAGTTTTTGAGTTAGTTACAGTCCTAGGAATGAGCCTAGGATAAACATTATCGGTAATCAAAATTATTAAAGTGTTTCTGAATTCATTTCTGATAGATGCTCAGATTAGGCGTTCTTAGAGGCCTTAAAAAGGCAAAATATAAAGGGTGCATGACGCTCATCAGCGAATGTAACTTGTGTAAGACTTGATGCAACTCAGAATGATTGTAATTTTCAATCTACGTGACAAAAGTCGTAAATTAAAGCCCCAAAATTTGACCCCTTAGACCATGCGACCTCTTTGCTCCCTGTTCTATCCAGGGAAAGCAAATCTTACTCCCTCTTCCTTCCACCTTTGGTGGAAATCATGCCTGTTCAAGAATTAATTGCTTTAAGGAAGAAAGGTAGGTGGTAAAATTAATACAGCATAATGTTTTAACAACACTCTGATGATTTGTAATATTACATTAAACTCTCGATTTACCGGATTTCAGGGGACCGGCCGAAAAATCCGGTAAATCGCGAAATCCGGTAAACCGAAAGTTCGCATTTTTCGCGGTGAAATCGCGGACCGACACTCGCATTTTTCGCGGCGAAATCGCGGACCGACACTCGCATTTTTCGCGGCGAAATCGCGGACCGACACTCGCATTTTTCGCGGCGAAATCGCGTAATTTTTCGGTAGTTTTCTCTCCCCCCCTCCCCCCCCCAATTTCACTGTTTTCGACGAACCTAAGGCTTATATTTACAAAAGCACAAAAAACGCGTGGGGGATTAGAACACGATAATTTGGCACTACCCGTTCGTTTGTTGAGTGTTTTCATTTCTCTTAGCTAAAAATCTCTTTGGAAAAAATCAGCTGACTTTTTCCAAAGAGGTTCAGCCGATCTCGCTGTCAGCCAGCGTTGCCAATGTTGGCAAGTTCTTGAAGTGCCGAAGCCATAAACTACATGCTTCACGCGTGAGCGCGTGGAGCCAACGCACTACGGGCGGCAACGCTGCGCTGCTGTCAACTAGAGTCCCTTGATGGAAATATTGTATAGGGAGTACCGACACGAGCTCAACGAGTTGTGATTGGTCGTTGGTTTTAGGCTCTCACGGAGTCGAGCAGGAGTCGACGACATCGAAGGCTCCACACGAAAGGAGTCGATTCGTACAGGAACGCATGGGAACGGACCGGAATGCCGGCAAATCCGCCAGTCCACCGCTGGTCCACTGTCGAACTTAACCTTCGAATGCGTTCACGCGGTCGACAAAATCGACTCCTGTCAAAATGCATAAAGCGTCGTGTCGGTACTCCCTATACAATATTTCCATCAAGGGACTCTACTGTCAACGCGGGAAGGCAGCGAAGCTTCCCTGCCGCCGCTTGACGCGCGTATTTCAAAACACCGCGACTGTTGAGTTTGGAGAGTCACTCATGGTGATCCTTTGAGATCGCGGCATCATGTCACGGGAAAAAACTGCTATATCTGAGCAAAGTCCGGTAAATTGAGAAGAAATTTCCTCTTAGGACCGAGAAAAAATCCGGTAAATCACGAAATCCGGTAAATCGCGATCCGGTAAATCGAATGAAATTTAACATTGTTCTTATGGGACTTTTGCCGGGACCGGAAGAATTTTCCGGTAAATCGCGAAATCCGGTAAATCGCGATCCGGTAAATCGAGAGTTTACTGTATTTTCAAACAACACTCTGATAATTTTGTTTTGCTTGAATGTTTCAGATAGTACAAAAAGTGTTCATCAGTTGCTGTCATGCTTTGAATGCTCATCGGATGAATTCTCACGCAGAAAATTTAGAGGAAAAGACGGCTCGGACAAAATGTCATTGAGCGCCGATTCCCTAAAATCTTTGCCAGGCGACTCTCCTGAAAAGAAGAAAGCTACGTCTGAAGCAAGTAGGATCCCAATTCTAGAAAAAGTACCGGAAAACGAAAGCGATCTCGATAGGAGAAAAAGAATAGAAAAGTACAAGGAGGAAAGGCGCAACTACTTGCGGCAAAAGTTCAGTATGGAGAATTTGAAAAATTCGGCCAATGAAGAAAGTGATGTCTTACGTAGGTACAAACAGAAAGCAGATTCGAACAAAGAAGAAAATAGTTTTAGTGATAAGTCGAATATCAAATCAGATAAGGATCTGATAAAAAATAAGCTGAATGAATCCCAGAAATGCAGCCTCGACACATCGAGCAAAACCACTGTTGAAAACGCTCATTCTAGGAGTTCAGTTTTAGACAAATGTTTAAATTTAGAGCTTAAAAAATCCCCTCCGGCACAAATTAGTTCTAGTAAAACAAATTTCAAGAAACCGTTGTATACAAGATCTGCTTCCGATAACAGCGGATTGTTATCGCCTAGTAGGACGATGATCAGCATCTGCTACTCTCCGACAAGAAAAAATGTCTCGCAAGAGGAGGAAGGTAAGACATCATTGCCGCCAATGGTATTGCAGGATGAAATAATCTCAGTTAAAGACAGTAAAACGACGTGCGTAACAATCAAGCACAAGGATGGTGATGAAGAGAAATCCTGCGCTGTGCTCTCCAACGCACCGAAGAGTGCTAAATCTAATATCGGAGCTGAATATTCATCCCGTGAGAGGAATACTACAAATTTTACTTCTAGTCCGGAGAAAAGGGGAAGTAAGGAGAAATTGGTCAGTCCGGACAAACAGAGCCTAGTCTCGCAGCGAGTGATACAACTTACTGGTCCATCTGATGGTAATACACAGTCTGCAACACGAAAGACGTCCCTATCCCATCAAAAACAGCCACCTGCGGGGTAAGTTTATTTAATTTATTTATTTATTTATTTGTTTTTTATTTATTAATTATCAACGGGACAAGTCCCAATTACAAAACAAAAATAACAGAGAAATTAGCAACTTAACAAATGGCACATACAAGAAATATTAAATTAGAATACAAAAATTAAAAAACAGAAACGTGTTCTTTGACAAGAAATGTAAACATTGAAATGGGTATGCCAAAAAATGCGATTACAATTATTTATTTTTTTATTTATCGTATTTACCCACAGATAAAGCGCCCCCACGTACATTGCGCACCCTATATTTTGGAGCTGAAAAAGAAAAAAAATAATAATAACCCATGTATAGTGCGCACTGAAACTGTGACCTTGACTTTTGCAACCAGTGACACGGCGCAAGCATCATTTATCACGGCACTCTGTAATGTCTGTTGTAGCCTCGCCTACAACCTCATGACGCGCCACCTGTCTCAAGCGAGGTGAAGAAATTCTGATTGCATACGTAGGGGAGCGGAAGTAAACAAAACAAGTTGTGTACGCGTATCTGAAATCTAGATTTAGTACTATTACTAAAATTGTGTCTGGGAAATTCCATATTTCTATCCACTGTGTGCCGCTGATTTTTCAATTCACCAATGATTCCACCAGTTGAGAAAAGATTACAGAGCTCAGTTCAGTGTATTACTGTACTGCACGAAAATACTCTGATCAGTAATCTTTTCTCAATCGGTGGAAACACCGTTAATTACATGGGAAAAAAAAAAGGTTATCCGATTTTTTGCCCCCTCCAAGCCGAAAATTATATTGATGAGCAAAAAAAAAAAAAAAAGGTCATAAGATTTTTTGCCCCCCCCCAAGCCGAACTTGAAATGACGCCCCTGGTTAATTAATGAAAATATCCGCAAGTTTTTTAAGTCATCGACGACTCTACTGGTTGAGAAAAGATTAAAGATTCGAGTCTTTTTGTGCATTACAGCCGTACACTGAACTGAACTGTGTAATCTTTTCTCAACCGGTGAATTGAAAAATACCACTAATTATGCGCAAAGCAGCAGCTCTGATAGATAGTAGTCAAGATTATGGATAGTAAACAGCAAGATAATTCAAAAATGTGTAGAGTCATTCATTTCAGCTTTTTAAAAGAATCAATTAAAATAGTTAGGTACGATTTAGGTACTAGGTTAATGCAAAAAAATATTTGCATGTGTAATCTTTTCTCATTCAGTGGAGTCGTCAATGACTTTGGAAAACTTATGGACATTTTAATATTTAAACGGCGATTGCTCCAATTGAGAAAAGATTGCCGATCAGTGTATTTTCGTGCAGTACAGTCATACACTGAACTGAACTGTAATCTTTTCTCAGTCTGGAATCATCAGTGCATCGAAAAACACCATTGATTATATGCAAAGCAGCAGCAGCTTTGATGTGCCGGCTGGAGTTTGATCCCTCCTGCTTTGATGTATGTTATTGTCCTGAATAATACTTAGTGTTGTTAGCATAACTTTGACTTGTTTTGATTTTCTTTTGGCAGAACGAACCGTCAGCGAGCTCATAGCACCAGTGAACGGATGACTCCGTATTGCATCAAAGACATGGCAGCCTTGTTTGAGAAACCGGAAGAGCTGTCCAAAAAATCCTAATGGCAGCTGAACAATGAACTTAGCCACTTTCTCGTACGTGTTGGACCATGGTCCTTGATATTCTTGAGCTGAAATGCAACGTGATTTGTTGTATGCAAGGGGACTTAAGATGGTCGAAAAGAAATTCTGGATCAGAGTAAAATCTGATTTAGGTTAGCCAGATTTGGGCTTGAATGTGGCCGTTTGAATGTGGTGAAAGCTGGAAATTGATGCTTGATCCTCTGTAAGGTCCCTTTTCAAAAGGCGCATCACAAATGTCTTCACATCAGACTGTATTTTACTGCTTGTTTTTCCAGAGCTAATCAAGGGTTTGAGCACTGTTTTAAACGAAACCAGTTTAAAGTTCTAAATTGAGGAGGCTCTAAATTTGATTGTCCCGAAAGGTTTTAAGGTAATTTTGCGGCGGCCTCTTGTCACCTGATTTTCTCAATAATGAAGTAAGGTCTCGGCCTGTTTGTTGATTCTTTTGTCTTTTCAGGAGGGGATGCAGGCATTTGTCTCTCTCTCATCCCATTTGAATGTGTGCGTTAAAAAAGGACGGAGATTGGGGAAAGAACCACGTGCTGGCCCCCTCTGGTGTCCTTTTCTAATACATGTGTTCAAACAGCCGGAGAGAGAGAAAGACAAATTCCTATATCTGCCCATGTATCTTTGTTGAAATTGTGCTGAAATTAATCAAATTTGTGGAAATTGATCCGTGCATTTAAAATGCTTCCATCTTTCTTTGTGGTGTTACAATTTTGTTGTTACATTTATTAGTTGTTTACCCATTTGCTGATCTTAATTAAGTTAAAAATTTTCAAGTAGTGTCTTTCATTTATTTTGTTAATACTTGTTCGGTTTTAAAGTAGGGAAGGTGGACCCCCTTCGGCCACTTTAAGAGCTTTTTTCATTTTTGATAAACTGTAGATTCAAGGGGAAAAATGCAAAAATTGTGAAAAATCTCTGTAATTTGCAGAAAAGAACAACGTAAAGATTGATTTTTTTACATTTTTATTCAGTCAACTCCTTCTAGAGTTTTGCTTGAATTTGTCTCAAGAAGTTGTAATGTGTGTTCCCTATGGCCACAGTTTCTACCTCCTATGGCCACGCCTGATTTTTTTTTTTTTTTTTATTACTATGAGGTAAATGATTTTTGTCCATAAATAGACCCTTTCTTATTTTTTAACCTGAAATATGATAGTGACCATAGGAGGCCCAGTGAAGTGGCCTCAAGGGCTCCACCCTACCTTATCCAAGTTATTTTCTACACGGACGTTTTTCTGAATTTTGCTTTTCAAATCGTCTCGAAAATATTTTTTCTACCACTACAGAATCAAAATAGAGTCACCTCAGACTCAAAGCATAATGAATAGACTCTATGTTCTGTGAAAGGACTCTGCTAGTTCCAGTTTTCGCCTGGATAGTGAGTGCCAGTGAGAGTACAGTCCAATTGCAAGCTGTTTCCTCCCCAAGATTGAAGTGTAGAAACAACGTTTTTTCAAAAATTCATCACAAATACGACCAACTCTCAAAACCCAAACAATTTTTTTGACAGTGGGCAAAAGAAGGGTCTAGAGATCGCTGACATTTTCTAGAAACACAAACTGGAACGACTCTCCTCCAGAAGGAATGTTTACAGAAGGACAGGTGGGTTTTTTTTTTTCCAGCATTTTCCTTTTTCTTTTTCGAGAAATCAAAACTTCTTGAACCATTATTTCATTTATTGATTGAAAATCTTCAGGGGCCGAATAAAGTGAGGAATGGAAAGTTCTCTTGTTCATAGGATGTTGAGGGCGTAAGTGAAGTAAGTTCTGACTAGACGCAAGTCACTTACACCCGTAACATTCATCAGGCGAGAAGACCTTCCGATCAGTACTTTATTTGGCCTCAGATTATTCAATCGGAATTCGAACTAAAGTATTTGAATTTTGATGAAGCATTGTAATTTTGAAAGGTACAGTTTATACACGGTATCTTACAGCCGGACAGTTGCAATGCGACGGTACTGTTCGCAGTGTCTTCTAGTGTCGGATGTTTCGCAACTACACTTCGTTGATAAGCTGGCAGGAAAGAGTCCCGTCACTTACAGAGTCCTCTCACTTACAGAGTTTATTTAGCTCCGTGCTCAAAGCCACTAGATTCTCTTTCTCTATTATTTAAATTGTTTTATTTTTTACTGGCATTATAAAAAAGGAGAGAAGTAAGAAACTTTGTTTCTGAGTGCTCTTTAAAGTTAAAACCTGTAGCCTGAAGCTTCAACGGAAGAGAAGGAATACATAGTTTAATATTCTGGAAAATGGGGCATTTGCTAACTTTTGCTATTTGCCATTGAATAGTTGATTCTTAATTAAAAACCAGCGAAAATGGCAATGCGTGTACTAAAACATCACGGAATTCACTCATAGATTCTCAAAATGATTTTAAAGTTACTGGCATAGTGGCGGAGCTATTTAAGTATCATGGGAGATTCCTATCTAATTTGAAGCTTCTTTCTATGTGAATTTATAGAGAGAGACAGATTAAATAGGAATTTTATGTGTTACCTGCATAGCTCTGGTATCTGTGCTCTTAAATGGCTAAGCTATGCAGGCAGAACTCATTGCAGAAGTGCAGGCGGACCAAAACCATAATCTTTGGTGAATTTTCAACTTTTATTCCTTCAAATCAATACCAAATTTGCCCCTGACTTTATTCTTTTGTGTTTAAAGTTTTCCGCATTGAAAAGTGAACACTCAATTTCATTTTTATTCATTTTTATCGAGTAATATCAGAAATAATGTTGACAAATTCCAAAGATTATCGGTCTAGGTCCGCCTACACTTCTGAAACGAGCTCTATCATGAGAGATTCTTATCAAATTTGTCTCTTTCTCTCTGTTGAAACACACAGAGGAAAGGCTTAAATTAGATACAAATCTTTCTTGGTACCTGTATAGCTCTGCTATTACGCCTTAAAATTTAAAGTTATTCTGTGATTCTTTGAATGAATTTCATAATTTTTTAATGAGCTGTTTGTAAGTTTTGCTGGTTTTTACTCGCGAATCAACTATTCAACCACTATTAGCAAAAGTTAGCAAGGCTCCGTTGTTATTTCAAAGCTGTGAAGCCGTGCGTCAAGAAATATTGAGCTCAAATAATGTCTGCACTGTATCGTTAATGTTGGATTGTAATCTTTGATTTTACTTCTAATTAAAACACTTCCGAGTGCCTAACTCAAAGAGTCATTTGTGTATTATTAATGTATACTGCGCTATGAGTGTATATTTTGTTATGCTTTCTTGTATCATGCATGTTGAAAGTTCTAGTGAGACTGTACAAAAGGACTATTCCAGACATGACAGATGTTTTGTCATGTACCCATTATTTTTTTATTAGAAATTAAGTTGTGTAGGAATTCTTCCGTGCAGAAAGCACTAACTTTTTTGCAAGCATTTTCTCAGATTGTTTCCTTTTTTTTTTCTTTTTTTTTTTTTTTCGTTCATGAAACACGCTTACTTTTTTTTTATGTTACTGATGAACTGCTCTGAAAATTTTGAGAGGCTTCTCTGTTGCTATCATCTCATTGTCAATGTAGATTAGAAGAAAAAGGGGCCCTTTTCCCCATTTGTGTTTACTAAACGCATCACTCATGTCCCTGTATCGTGTGAGAGCTTGACCAAGTTTATTGTGTGCTTAATTTTTTATTTTACTTTTCATTCTTGATTTTTTCATCCGCTCGTTTCTTCTGTCTTCTGCTCTATATCATTCTGATGAATTATTTTCAAAGTTCTCCAATCTGGTTTTTATTTTTATCGTCTCTAAGACTAATCCCCCCCCCCCCCCCCGAGAGCTGATTTTACTCTTTCGGACGAGACAAAAGGAGATAGCTGGAATCGACCAATCCCATTGGTATAAACTGCGTCACATGACAGATTTCTAGTAATTTCATAGATGGAGGAGTCACTTTTTTGAAATGAACAATTCAAACGACTTCAAATCCGTCACGCGGCGCCGTTAGAATCAATAGGAATGATCGGTTCCTGCTATCTTGTCTTGTCTTGTCCTAACGAGCAGAATTAGTCTCCTGGTTTGAGAAGAGAGGGGGGGTTTCACCCCTTCCTCGTCCTTATTCTGATCATACAGATTGTTCCTTTTCCATGAAAAAATGTTTCGCCTCAAGGCGCATTATTGCTTTTGTCAGAGGTGGATGCAAAGTTAACCTGTAACCTTTGGCGAACTCGGAAGCTTTCTCGGGTTTTGAAAGGAAATGCCATTTATTGGATTCCAGGAAATACAGATTGACCGTGCCTCCTCATCTGGAAAGAGCTGCAATTGGTCAGTTGAATGTAACTCTAAAGTAAAGTTAAGTGCTCGACACTCATGAAGAACTTGACACAATGATGATTCCAATAAGAAAAGTCTATGTCAGTTGATACAGAGATGAAGCTGTTCATAGGTTTTAATCTAGATGTCATGGTACTACAGACATTGTAACATTTTTTCGTGCACTACAGCAGTGCTTCATCTATGTTCTGAACTTTATTTTTTTTATTTTTGCACACCTGACAGTATGTATTTTTAAGTGTCATCGCTGTTCTTATTGTAAAATCCTCCACCAGAGTCTAGCATTTAACTCCATCTTTATTCACGTATTCTGCTGACCCATTCAATATCTTTCCAGTTTCAATTTTTATTTTTTACTCTGTTTTTTCTTTTACCACTGCTACTATTTCCCTTTTTCCGTCTATTTTTGTCTGAAAGGGGTGAGTGATGATGTTTGATTCATCCATCACCACTGCGCAACATTTTACTGTAAATATGAGTCATCTAACAATAATTTTATTTTAGTTATCTCTAATACTCAACATCATTATCATTATTAACATTAACTAATCATGGCTCATTGACTTATTTTATTTTTCTATATTTTTTAACTTTCATTCATTATGTGCTCATTTTTGTGCTCTCTCTGCAATTTTTCGTTGGTTCCAGTGTACTTGCTTGGTACGTCTCATACATGCTTAGTTTTGAAGCAAAATTTTCTTTAGCCCGATTTATTGAGGTCTAATAATTTAGGGAGTTTGTTCCATTTCTACAAGAAAGAGATCCCCCCTCCCCCCTTTAGAAAAATTGAGCTTTTCAGTAAATAAATGACCCAAGTCCTTGTAAAAATCTTAAATTTAAAGTAATTTCTGGAATAAGATTGAGAAAATCATGATGTTTGATAATGTGATAGTCGGCGCAACCTATGTTGAGCCGGAAAGATCCAGGTAGATTTTTTCAATGTTGCTTCGAGTTGGCGGCTTGACCCCTGTTCAACGTTCTATATCATCAGAGGGGCTAATACATGGCATAAGTCCTATCCCAAAGTGTGACAGCATGGACCATCTAATTCTGGTTTGTCTTCCTTTTTTTTTTTTTTTTAACCTTAAATCAAAAATTGTAACTAATTCAGTGGAAATTGGATTTAAATGAGAGTGCAAGCGTTTCAGAGTGGTTATCTGGACACTGAATTCAAGCACAACTATTCAGGTGAGAAAATGTTGTTTGTTTCTGTCTTGTGTGTGTTTCTTTAGTGTAAATCCCTCCAAAAGAAACAGTTATATCAATTTCTGTGTCCAGATGGCCTCTCCAAAACACTTGCACTTCCGTTTAATATCAATTTCAAATGGATCCGTCATAAATTTTTGTTTAAACTGTTAAGGTTATAAAATATGAGGCAAACAAACCAAGCTCGCTTGAAAATGTTCATAAGAAGCTTTCCGTCATGGATGTCTCGCTGGTGTTTTGAAATCGTGTCTCATGAATCCTCTCTGTTAGTATAATGGTCTAGTCTGTTGCCTTCAGGCAACATGTGGTCTTATTCAGTGTATTTTTCCTAGACCCAACCAATGAAACAATAGTGACAGTCGTAAGCAATATAGTTCGATTCTCAGTGTGTCGCTACCATGTAACCTTTTTCTAGGTGTAAATGCACCACTGGCTTGGGGCTCAACACATACTGCGCTGATGATAGCCCGTAAATAACATTTGAAGGCGTTTCTGGAAAATGGGCCCACAAAACAAAAGGTGCGCTCTTAGGACATAAGTCTCTATTTAATGATAGTACTGATTTTTCAGGAAGAGCACATCTGTTGTTTAATGGACGCCCTTCTTCTGGAAATGGCTTCAATTTTTAAATTGACTGAAAATATTTCAAAAATATCAGAATGAGCAAAAATATTGCTTTAAATTAGGGTTTGAGCGGATCTCTCTTGCTTAACTGCTTTGGTTAAATACCTTGGTACTTATTTAGAAGGTTAAAAATCAGTGTCATCAATCAGTGTGCTGATCAGGCACTTTGAAGTCAAACAGATTGGTAAGACTAAATTTAATTGACGCAATTTGGTGGGAAATGGGTTTGGGGCGAAAGACTTTCAAAAACCATTGCTCAGTCGCTCGTTATGTAAAGGTGTCCTCAGAGCAACCTTTACCAAGTGATTGGACAATGGTTTTCGAAAGTCATTTGCCCCAAAACCGTCTCCCACCCAAGCGTGTCACTTGAATTTAGCCTTATTGATCTGTTTCACTGTAAAAACCCCGATCAGCTCGCAGGTTGCTTTGTCACTGTACGGCTCAAAATTGTGTGAGGAATGTAGATAAATAAATCTTTTTGAATGAAGCATGTCTATTTTGAAAGGAACATTAAGTTATAAGATACCCAATCGATTAATTAATATTCTTTTTTGTTCTATTTGTTTGGTACCATCCCAGTGTTGCCAGATCCTGGGGCTTTTTCTATGTGTTCTTATGGCAACACTGTACCATCCTCTCTACTACAGATTGCATGAATGAAGGAAATCTTCCTTATTCCTATGATTTTGCATGAAACAATCAGTATGAAGAAAAGGAAAGTGAAAACAAATAGGCTGAGCAAAGTACCTATTCTATTTGTTGCACATAAAGTATACTTATATTTTATACTGTGAGTGCATCCAAATTCTTTTTCTTTCTCTGTCTTTCTCCCTTACTTTCTTTCTCTATTTTTTAAAATAAATTTGTAATTTATTGCAAGTTGATATTCTATTTTTGAGACCAACATTTTTTTTTGCTCTGTTGTAATTTCATGTATTTATTTAATTGTTTGTTATTCTGGAGGCTACTTTTTTGTTTTCTTCTCCCTCCGTTCAAATTGAATAGTTGACGGGCCGAATCCTCTGCAAAAAATGTTGATACGCTCAACACAAATGTTTGGACATTAAATGAATTTTGAAAAATTATTGAAATTGGAAATGCTCTTTAGCCGGTAGGTTAGGGAATTTTCAATCCGCTGTTTGAATTTCAGTGTCAAAAGTGTGGAAATGGACTTCACCGTTATTGAACGGGAAAATGTAGCAAAATTAAATTGCAATATTTTCCGTTTTAGTCCTAGCAACATCACTTTTGCGCTTTGGATATTGAAATTGATACGAGAGAAGATTCGTGAAGCCTGTTACCTTGTGTTATAGACATCATTTTTTACTATGAATCGATCCATGTCCTGAAATTTGTGTGTATCAAATGTGTCAGAACTGTGCAATGGATGCGTTTGAAGTGACGGTCATTTACTTGTCCCCCACCCCCTCTCCTTGTTCGTTTAATCACGGTTTTAAATCTTAAATCATATTTTGCAACTAAGTATTACAAGTTTTAGTTTCCCCAGTCATTTAAGTTTTTTTGACCATTGTACTTTGAGAAGTAAAGTGCACATTTTTTTTAGATCTTCTCTTGTTATATTTTTTGACCCAAAGATTTATGTATTGTGTACTTTTAAGCTGTATTATATTTATTTATCTATGCTCTAATTGATCCGTTGCAACATTTTGAAACTGTTCCATCATCACAAACTCTGTAAAATGTTGTATATTTGTATGCATTTTTCCTATCTCCTCCCCTTTAAAATTGCGCTAATCATAAATAAAAGAGCTAAAGTTAAATCCACTCTTGTTCTTTAGATGTTATTTATCCCCATTTTGATAGTTTGCGATTTTTCATCAGCGTCTACTTACAAGCACAAGGCACAGTCCTTATGGAAAAAGGCCTGTGGTTGAATTTGATAAATTTGGCATAATTTTATTTGTCTCCTCCCCCTTCTCAAAAGTTCTTACAAGCCCACAAATTTTTTATTGGCAGCAAGGGGCGTGCTGTGGGAGGGGGGGGGGGGGAACCCTCACCTCGAGCAGCACTCTCCGTAGGCAGTAAAATCAGGATGAACAGCCTGGAAAAAGAAGAGGCATAAAAAGGGTTAAGGCGGCAAAATCAGTGTCTAACAAGCAAAAAAAAAAACCTTATCAAAGGACGACGCACGCGCCTTATGGAAATGGGCTCCCGGTAGAATTGGCTGAAATTTTGATATGTTGTAGTATTCGACCTCCTGATCAAAAGTTCTCATGGGCGCGAAAGATTTCTATGTCAAGTTTTCGAGATACAGAGGGTTGAAGTTTTGACTTTTCCAGGAAAAGTGACGTTTTTACCACTGTGCCTATCTTCCGTTTTCCCCGATTTTGACGGCAAATGATACTTTTTCGGTACATAGCCGCTGTAAACTCATTCTAAGCCAACATTTTACGTACCGATGCTTGTGGGGAGGGGTAAGGGAGGTTAGGGAAGAGGGGGTTCCGACTGAATGTTGCGTACCAATCGTTCCAATCAGTGTCTTTTTTTTTTTAACATTTATTTCAAGTGGACGTCGCTTTAATCGATGAATGAGGGGCATGCTGTGGTTAAGGTTGGAGGGCAGCATTGGCAGATAGAGGGGGGCGAAGGGGGCGATCGCCCCCCCCCCCCTCCGTTTGGCCAAGAACAGAGAAAAAGAGGGGGTAGGAAAGAGGAAAGAAACAGAAAAAAGTAAAAAGGATAAGAGGGTCACAGGGGGGCGAAAATCCCAAGTTTGCCCCCGGTAGCAAGGTTTGAATCCGCTAATGAAGGGGAGTCGCGCGGGGGATTCAAGGGAGGAAGGAGGGGGGTTCCCCAATCGTTCGTCAAACTTATAATTGTTCCAAACAGCCTATACAAAATGGTTTTTTGATAGGTATTTCGACCGTTCTGTTTTAGACAAATCTCCCAAAACCAACATTTTGGTTCGCCTCAATCCTCAAGGATGGGGAAAGGGCGCCCCTCCCCCTCCAACGACGAAAGCTGTAAGATTTACTTGTCAAAAACAATATTATACAGGCCGTTTGGAACGGTTATAACGCTGTATTTGGTTGGAACCATTATCCCCTCTGGCCATCCGTCCTCGCTTGACTCCCCCACGGGACCCCCCCCCCTTCATTAGCGGATCCAAACCTTGCTACCGGGGGCGAACTTGGGATTTTCGCCCCCCTTTGACCCTCTTATCCTTTTTTCTCTTTCTTTCCTCTTTCCTACCCCCTCTTTTTCTCTGTTCTTGGCCAAATGGAGGGGGGGCGATCGCCCCCTTCGCCCCCCTCTATCTGCCAATGCTGCCCTCCAACCTTAACCACAGCATGCCCCTCAGTCATCGATTAAAGCGACGTCCACTTGAAATAAACGTTAAAAAAAAAGATACTGATTGGAACGATTGGTACGCAACATTTAGTCGGAACCCCCTCTTCCCTAACCTCCCTTACCCCTCCCCACGAGCATCGGTACGTAAAAAGTTGACTTAGAATGAGTTTACAACGGCTTTGTACCGAAAAAGTATCATTTGCCGTCAAAATCGGGGAAAATGGAAGATAGGCACAGTGGTAAAAAAGTCACTTTTCCTGGAAAAGTCAAAACTTCAACCCTCTGTATCTCGAAAACTTGACATAGAAATCTTTCGCGCCCATGAGAACTTTTGATCAGGAGGTCGAATACTACAACATATCAAAATTTCAGCCAATTCTACCGGGAGCCCATTTCCATAAGGCGCGTGCGTCGTCCTTTCAATGTGAATCATCAAAGAAGGCAGAATTACTGTGTCCCAAGTGGAAAAAAAAAAACAAAAAAAACGTGCCAATCATTTTCATTACACAGAAAAAAGTAGCTTGTGTCAAAGCCACGTATTTGGGTTCACAGGCCGGAATTTGGATCAGTTCTGTGCATGGGACACAATCAAATTGAGTCAACCTCCAAATCTATCATAAAAGTCATATCGCTCGATTCCAAAGTGATTCAGCCTAAGGAATCGATTAAGACCGGTCCCGGAACGATCAGACTCGCTGCGACCGAGTTATCGAGGTTTTTCGGTACATTTCGGGTGCCTTCATTTTGGAAGAACGCGACAATCTCCACAGATCGTGACTAATCCGGTATCTCGTGAACGGTTAATCCGATCGAGCCGGGAGTCCTCTTAATCGATTCACCGGACGATTTAACGTCGGAATAGACACCTCTCAACTAAATCCGAGGGAAAAAGTCTGGAAAATAATTTTTCGCCTCAAATTTCGACGATGTAACCCCTTTCGATTTTTTCAATTTTGAGTGGGGAAACAAATTTCGAGTTAGCGGTCGATTCCGACGTGATTCCACCCAAGGAATCGATTGAGAGCGGTCCCGGAACGATCAGGCCCGCGGCGACCGAGTTATCGAGGTTTTTCGGTACATTTCGGGTGCCTTCATTTTGGAAGAACGCGACAATCTCCACAGATCGTGACTAATCCGGTATCTCGTGAACGGTTAATCCGATCGAGCCGGGAGTCCTCTTAATCGATTCACCGGACGATTTAACGTCGGAATAGACACCTCTCAACTAAATCCGAGGGAAAAAGTCTGGAAAATAATTTTTCGCCTCAAATTTCGACGATGTAATCCCTTTCGATTTTTTCAATTTTGAGTGGGGAAACAAATTTCGAGTTAGCGGTCGATTCCGACGTGATTCCACCCAAGGAATCGATTGAGAGCGGTCCCGGAACGATCAGGCCCGCGGCGACCGAGTTATCGAGGTTTTTCGGTACATTTCGGGTGCCTTCATTCCGGAAGAATGCGACACTCTCTGCAGATCATGAAAAAGGCGATATCTCGAAAACGGCTGCTCTGATCAAGCCGGGAGTCCTCTCAATCGATTCACCGGACGATTTTACATCGGAGTAGACACGTCTCAACTAAATCCGAGGGAAAAAGTCTGGAAAATAATTTTTCGCCTCAAATTTCGACGATGTAACCTTTCGATTTTTTCAATTTTGAGTGGGGAAACAAATTTCGAGTTAGCGGTCGATTCCGACGTGATTCCACCCAAGGAATCGATTGAGAGCGGTCCCGGAACGATCAGGCCCGCGGCGACCGAGTTATCGAGGTTTTTCGGTACATTTCGGGTGCCTTCATTTTGGAAGAACGCGACAATCTCCACAGATCGTGACTAATCCGGTATCTCGTGAACGGTTAATCCGATCGAGCCGGGAGTCCTCTTAATCGATTCACCGGACGATTTAACGTCGGAATAGACACCTCTCAACTAAATCCGAGGGAAAAAGTCTGGAAAATAATTTTTCGCCTCAAATTTCGACGATGTAACCCCTTTCGATTTTTTCAATTTTGAGTGGGGAAACAAATTTCGAGTTAGCGGTCGATTCCGACGTGATTCCACCCAAGGAATCGATTGAGAGCGGTCCCGGAACGATCAGGCCCGCGGCGACCGAGTTATCGAGGTTTTTCGGTACATTTCGGGTGCCTTCATTTTGGAAGAACGCGACAATCTCCACAGATCGTGACTAATCCGGTATCTCGTGAACGGTTAATCCGATCGAGCCGGGAGTCCTCTTAATCGATTCACCGGACGATTTAACGTCGGAATAGACACCTCTCAACTAAATCCGAGGGAAAAAGTCTGGAAAATAATTTTTCGCCTCAAATTTCGACGATGTAACCCCTTTCGATTTTTTCAATTTTGAGTGGGGAAACAAATTTCGAGTTAGCGGTCGATTCCGACGTGATTCCACCCAAGGAATCGATTGAGAGCGGTCCCGGAACGATCAGGCCCGCGGCGACCGAGTTATCGAGGTTTTTCGGTACATTTCGGGTGCCTTCATTTTGGAAGAACGCGACAATCTCCACAGATCGTGACTAATCCGGTATCTCGTGAACGGTTAATCCGATCGAGCCGGGAGTCCTCTTAATCGATTCACCGGACGATTTAACGTCGGAATAGACACCTCTCAACTAAATCCGAGGGAAAAAGTCTGGAAAATAATTTTTCGCCTCAAATTTCGACGATGTAACCCCTTTCGATTTTTTCAATTTTGAGTGGGGAAACAAATTTCGAGTTAGCGGTCGATTCCGACGTGATTCCACCCAAGGAATCGATTGAGAGCGGTCCCGGAACGATCAGGCCCGCGGCGACCGAGTTATCGAGGTTTTTCGGTACATTTCGGGTGCCTTCATTTTGGAAGAACGTGACAATCTCTACATATGGCCTCAAATTTCGACGATGTAACCCCTTCCGATTTTTTCAATTTTGAGTGGGGAAACAAATTTCGAGTTAGCGGTCGATTCCGACGTGATTCCACCCAAGGAATCGATTGAGAGCGGTCCCGGAACGATCAGGCCCGCGGCGACCGAGTTATCGAGGTTTTTCGGTACATTTCGGGTGCCTTCATTTTGGAAGAACGCGACAATCTCCACAGATCGTGACTAATCCGGTATCTCGTGAACGGTTAATCCGATCGAGCCGGGAGTCCTCTTAATCGATTCACCGGACGATTTAACGTCGGAATAGACACCTCTCAACTAAATCCGAGGGAAAAAGTCTGGAAAATAATTTTTCGCCTCAAATTTCGACGATGTAACCCCTTTCGATTTTTTCAATTTTGAGTGGGGAAACAAATTTCGAGTTAGCGGTCGACTCCGGCGTGATTCCACCCAAGGAATCGATTGAGAGCGGTCCCGGAACGATCAGGCCCGCGGCGACCGAGTTATCGAGGTTTTTCGGTACATTTCGGGTGCCTTCATTTTGGAAGAATGCGACAATCTCCACAGATCGTGACTAATCCGGTATCTCGTGAACGGTTAATCCGATTGAGCCGGGAGTCGTCTCAATCGATTCACCGGACAATTTTACGTCGGAATAGACACCTCTCAACTAAATCCGAGGGAAAAAGTCTGGAAAATAATTTTTCGCCTCAAATTTCGACGATGTAACCCCTTTCGATTTTTTCAATTTTGAGTGGGGAAACAAATTTCGAGTTAGCGGTCGACTCCGGCGTGATTCCACCCAAGGAATCGATTGAGAGCGGTCCCGGAACGATCAGGCCCGCGGCGACCGAGTTATCGAGGTTTTTCGGTACATTTCGGGTGCCTTCATTTTGGAAGAATGCGACAATCTCCACAGATCGTGACTAATCCGGTATCTCGTGAACGGTTAATCCGATCGAGCCGGGAGTCCTCTTAATCGATTCACCGGACGATTTAACGTCGGAATAGACACCTCTCAACTAAATCCGAGGGAAAAAGTCTGGAAAATAATTTTTCGCCTCAAATTTCGACGATGTAATCCCTTTCGATTTTTTCAATTTTGAGTGGGGAAACAAATTTCGAGTTAGCGGTCGATTCCGACGTGATTCCACCCAAGGAATCGATTGAGAGCGGTCCTGGAACGATCAGGCCCGCGGCGACCGAGTTATCGAGGTTTTTCGGTACATTTCGGGTGCCTTCATTTTGGAAGAACGCGACAATCTCTACATATCGTGACTAATCCGGTATCTCGTGAACGGTTACTCCGATCGAGCCAGGAGTCGTCACAATCGATTCACCGGACAATTTTACGTCGGAATAGACACCTCTCAACTAAATCCGTGGCAAGAAGTCTCGCTAGTAATATTTCGTCTCAACGAGTGGAGAGAAAAATGTCCCCCATATTGAAGTTTAAAAAAACAGACCTTCATTTTCAACTGAGTGCATTTAGGGCGAAAAACCCGAAGAACGCGGCTCCTAGGGCGAATCTTGGCTTGACTAACATGCCAAAGTGCGGCCTTGGGAAATGGCAATTTTGATGGCTCAGGCGTGTTCCCTGGGTCGGGTTCCCTTGAGTTAAGCCTTCTAACTGGCCTTAGATCTGCTCTAGAACGCACGGTTCTCGAGATATCGGGGTGTGACAAAACAGACCTTTTTTTTTTTTTTTTTGTGAGCATGTTGTTCGAAAACCCCAAGAAAAGGTGAAAGTATTTTTTTTGTGAGCATTTTGATCAAAAACCCCGAGAAAAGGTCAAAGTAAGGCATTGGGAAATTGGCACTTCTTATGGCTCAGGCGTGTTCCTTGGGTTGGGTTCTCTTGGGTTAAGCCTTAAAAGTGACCTCAGTTTTCCTCTAAAACGCACGGTTCTCGAGATATCGAGGTGTAAAGAAAACGACCTTCGTTGGCTCATGGGTGTTCCTTCGTGCGGGAACCTTTGACTTTGTGATCACAGAGGATAGAATTGTATTCGTTATTGTGATCGGATCAACTGTATTAAATCAAAAGGACTTGCTGAGTTGCATCACGACAAGGTAGATGATACCAGGTATGTGCAGTTTGATTTCTGCGAGGGAGCAGGCTTGTCAAAGCTTGATTCATGCGAAGGAGCTGGCTTGTCTAAGTTCGATTCCTGCAAGGGAACAGGCTTGTCAAACTTCGTTGACTAGCCATTGACCAGCTTACGCAGCCAGTTTTCGCCCAAAAGATTAACTTGGCAGTTGACCAGCCTACGTCATTGCCCGCTAGCAGTCAGAAAGACCCGAGCGGTGAATATCACGCATTGCACATACCTTGTTTCATCTACCTTGGCATCGCGATTGCGCAGGTAACCAGGCGCACCTGCTTCCTTGTCTCTTTATACTTTATCTAGTTGATGAAGATTCTGATGGGTCTTAGTTGGCCAGAATCTGTGTGGACTGAATTAGGAAGAGGTGAGCAAGTGGTTGCTTGTGTGATCAAAATCTGGAGTACAGCAAGCCGATTTGATTTTTTGCATTCAATTCGATTTTGAAAACTATTTTTATTCAATCTTCTGTGATCAACCTCCAATTATATTCAGAGTAGTGAAAGAAGGGATACATAATTAGTAAAATCCAACTTTAAAAATAAAAACAAAATTTTATAATTTCTAAAAAAAAGGCAAATTACAAGGGGGTTTGGCAATTCAGTCGGACCAGTCAATTTAATCACAGGACAAAATAATGCAGAGCTGTGATGCAAGAAAACCAGCAGTTCAGGTGGTCGATCATTTACATCATCAATCAATTGAACATCAAGACTGTCTATGAGTAATGCCAATGGTCCAAAATTATAAACTTGGCTGTTGCAAGGATAACCATCGTTTAAGTGCGCGTTATTTAAGGTGATTGGCAAACCCCCGGAAATTTTAATCCGATAGATGGCGTAACTTGTCCCTGGCTCCGAAAGTAGCCTGGTTTTTGACAGTTTTCGGCAGTTTGCTCTGAACAGACGAATAATTGACTCAAAAACAGATCATCAGCTACTGCATAATTTTTTGCTTGATTTCTTACACTTAAGGCGGGCCAAATTGGTTCAGAAATAAAGACGTATTTATGGGAGGAAAAAATCAAATGTAATTTGGAGTTGTATCAGCATAGATTACAGGTGAAAATGAAACCTGTAATCTGTGCTGATACAATTCTAAATTAGTAATTACATTTGATTTTTTCCTCCCATAAATACGTCTATATTTCTGAACCAATTTGGCTCGTCATTAGCTTAAAAAATCAAGCAAAAAAATACGCAGGAGCTGATGATCTGTTTTTGCGTCAATTATTCGTCTGTTCAGAGAAAACAGCGGAAAACAGTCAAAAACCGGCTATTTTCAGAGCCAGCAACAAAATACTCCATCTATTGGATTAAAATATTCAGGAGTTTGCCATAGAATCACCTTAAAGGCTATTCATTATAAAACAAACACTTTGATGATGGTTACCATAGCAACAGCCAAGTTTTATGATTTTGAACCAATAGCAACTCTCATAGATTGTCTTATCGATAAGTTTATCGATATTGTAAATGATAACCCCAGATAAGATTTCTGCACTGGACTCACATACTTCAGTCGAGATAGTCAATGTTAAATTGCTTGAACCTATTTCACAAATTCTGACAATAACTGTTCATTTTTAACTTAACAGTAGATTACAAATAGTCAGTAAATAAGGCCATTAGGTGCTGATCAATGTTATGGGATTTACTGTCAATGCAAACAGATGGAGAATATTTGGTACCGTATTTTAAGAGGTACTGACAAGTTTGATGGGTGCTTGAAGAAATTTTCGTTGCGATACAATTGAGCAAACTGGACAAAGTCGACGATGGAATTGACAGCCTGGCTTTGCGTGAGAGGATTCGAAGTGTTGTAATGAAAGTTGAAAGATCTTGAGGATCATTCAAACAATTCACTAACGGTATAAGACTAAGAGAGAGATTGAGTAGCGTCTCTGCATACCGAAGAGGCAGATTGGAACCTAGGACAAACAAAAACAAAAATTCTTAGAAGGCAAAACTAGAACCACAGAATACTCTAATCAGAAACTCCCATATGAGCCAATGGAAACAAGATTTGGAATTTACTAGCATAAACTGGCAACTGTGCCTGTACACTTCTCAAGATGGCAGACGTGCTTTTTCAGGTTATGCAACCAATCACAACCTGTGGCCAGTTGCCGAAGATCTGCCCAAGATTGCTGAAAATGCTTACTTTCCAACATGGCGGCCCAAAGTAAAGAATGTTTCAAAATGAATTAGACTTTCCATCTAATTTGAGTATTCTGTGTCAGAACGAATGTATACTAGTCGAGTTAGTTAGTTATTATCATTATTTGATTTTCTAATTTTTTTTATTGCTGCACAAAATTAAATTTCAGAATAGTTAAATTAACAAATAACAAAGCAGAGTTGGGCAATTGGGGGTGGTAATCAATTACACGAGTACCGAGTAATCATAATCGCCGTTTTTCCGGAGAGTGGCTTTACGGTGATCAGGGCTGATTTTTTACAAGTTAGCCGTCATATTAGTCGTAGAAGAATAGATGTTATCCAAATGACCGTTAAGTTTATTTTTTATTTGTGAAGACTACACTTGATTACTACCCAAAGGTTTGACAATTACGGGTTACTCAGTAATTTTGGGATTGATTACATTCCCATTTGCCTAACTCTGTAACTAAGTGACTAGATAACAGGTAAGTTTTTCCAACTTTTTTTTTTTTTTTTTTTTTTTTTTTTTTTTTGGTGCAAGATGGGCGGAAGGAGGTCTTCAAAAAAAAAAGTTTGGTAAGGGCTGCTCTAGAAGATAATCCAATTAATAGTAGAAATATGACAGCGCTTGAAATCAAACCTCCAGTATTTAAACTCACCTAGAATATTCAGCAGTTCAGTCAAAGATGGTACTGTCTTCGAATTGGAATGAGACATGGTATGAATCACATGACTAAGCCAAGAGATGAAACCGTAACCAGTGGCTAAGTAAATAGCTGCACGCGGAAGCTTTGCAGTAGATTCCATTACAGCTAAAATAAGTTCCTGAAAAAGCAACAAATTGATGAGGTAAAATTTCATCTGAACAAAATCAACTTCAAATAAGCTTGAAGCTGAAGCAAGGATCTTACTTTATGCTTTCCTCTAAGTATGGACTATTGCTCGGAAGAATCGTTCATTAGAAAGAATCGATTCATAAATTCATTGACTCTCAGGACATCAAGACGAATTGTTCATTCAATCCATTTTGTGAGATGACACATTAAGGAACGACTCAACTGATCAGGATCAAAATTCAGCGGAAAGAATTGTTTTAAGACTGTAAGTATGGCCTAAAAACAAGAGTCCCGCAAAGTCGCGGGGTTGCTCCACACGATTGCTGTAAGCAATGTACGGGTCAAACGAAGGTTAAAACCTACAAAAATAACGATGACAGCACTAAAAACTCACAGAACCCACTTCCTGAACTCATAAATGCTTTGCGCCATCGTAACGCCGCGTTTGGGCAGTTGGGAGACTCCAAGCTAATAATATTGAAATGGAATTTGAATTGTGGCAGAAACAAAAGATTCTACACGACAAATTTTCACTGTGCATGATTTTTTTTTGGAGACATGAAAAATGAAAATACCTGTGTTTCATCATCCGCCAATGATGAGGAGTAAAATGTGAGCATGAGTTTGAATATGGACTTTTGACTGATTTCCCAATCATCCTCTCGCTTCATTCCATCTTTAATGACTTCCAAAAGCCACTTTCTATGTAATCTGGAAGGGGAAAAAATCACAAAATTCAATAAGAGCACAAATATTCTAGAAGCTCCTGAGCAGGCAAATTCTATGGGTCCCTGTTAAAATACAGCGCTGGAAATGCTGGAATCTTTCATAACCATGTAGTTTTCATGTGATTAATGAAAAGCATTGCATTAAGAAACCACAAAACTTGAAGCTTTGAAATATTCACCGGATCGATACGAGAACTCCTTCTCGAGGAATCTGTGGTTTTTCCAAATAGGTTCCTGGGGATTTGAACATAGGCGGCTCTTCCACTTCCATCGCCGATTCCAAGAGAACAAAGCTTCGGATCGAATTGTGGATTGTTGCAATCGATTCCTCGGGTCGGATTACGCCAAATTCGATGCCTAACTCGAAATTTAACAATGATAATTTTGACCGATATCCTTTGTTTTGATAGTCATAGTACACATATTCTTTAATATAAGGTCAAGAATAGTTCAAGGTGATATTTTAGAGGTTATGAGAGGGGCTTTAATCGTCCTCTGAAAGTTGCTCACACTCTGAAGGAAACCAGGGGTGTGATCACATTGGATCGAACAGCAATTGTTATTGTAATCAGATCAAATACATTATAAACTCATGGGCTATCAAATATTTTTGAGCTCTCCATTCCGGATGAACGGATGAACAGAGCCAATGAGCAGAGACCGGTCGGAATCTCATTCAACAGTAGTATGAAAAGGCAAGGAAGTGGTTACGACTGGTTGTGTGCGCGATTGAGTTGCGCTGTAGCAAGCCCATTTCATTTCATGAATTCAATCCCCTGTAGTTATCCCACTGAAGTTTGAACCCTAAAAATTCCAAAAAAGTCTTTTGAAGCCTTAAAATGACAAGGTAGAGCAGGTGTTTTCAGAAAAGTTAAGAGTATTTGAGCACAATCAAAAAATTAATGTGAAAAAAGGAGAAAATTCTAAGACTTACGAACCTGCTATCTTTACTACCAGAGAAAAATAGGATGAGAAATTCAGGAATCTGATTTAATCTTAGGGCGGGTCTGACGGTAATAAATGAGACCAACGGTTGAAACAGAGGACCCGAAGGTTCAATCATGATTAAGGATGTTCTGGCAAGGAATGTTGTAATGATGGACGGTAACTGTGGTGTTGCGTTATCTTTGTTTAACCCAGCTTCCGCAACGCCATTCCGAACAATATCTAAGAGCTGAACCCACAAAACACGAGCTTTTTGACCGCTGAAAATAAATCAAAAGATAAAAGAGAATAATAAAAATTGAAAAGAAAAACAGATAGAATTACAATGGGTCTGTTGCGTACTTTTGCTACATCAATATAACTCATTGTTTCTAACGTAAAATTCGGCGAAAATAACAATGCGCACATCAAAAACTTTCAAAATCCACTCATTAACTCAGAAAATACCTTCCATTTCAAACAACCTGCACTACACTAGACACTATGTCACCGCCTTATAACTACATAGATGGAATCATGTCGTTTATGTAAACATGAACAGAACTTACAAACACTGGAATGTTTCGTTTAGATGCGCACATTTCTTATATTATTTTGTAATCTTTGATAAACAAAAAAAACCAGACATCAAATGCAGCCAATAGTTCATGTATTTAGAAAGGAATTCTATCATTCTGTAGTTACGATGTTGTTTACTTATGCACGGTGGTTCCGTCTGTGTAGTAGTATAACAGTGCAAATAGTGTCTAGTGTAGCGCGGGCTGCTTGAAATTGAAGTGGCTTTCTGAGTTAATGAGTGGATTTTGAACGTTTTTAATGTGCGCATCGTTATTTTTGCACAATTTTACATAAGAATCAAGGTTCTATATTGTTGTAGCAAAAGTATGCAACAGACCTTTTGAAAAATTATTGTGAAACATTGAATAATGCAAAGAACCTGCCAAAGTTGTTAGTAAATTTTTTTCTCTGATCTCACATTATTAGTGCCCAACACAAGTTGGGCCTGCAGTCAACCCCCGTATTAAAAATACTTGAAAGCACAGTTTGTTAGCTGACTGTTATAGAGAGGGAAAAAAGGGCAAATTGCCTTATAAAGGACTTTAAACTTACGTTTGAAGGTGCTGATAAAATTTAGATAAAGCAAGGTAGGCCGAATTTCTCAAGACAGGATTGGACAACGATAAAGAGGCTAGTATAATGGAGAGAGCACCACTTCTTGTCAATTGAAACCATCGTACTGTTGATTCAGGAT
This sequence comes from Trialeurodes vaporariorum, assembly GCA_011764245.1. Lineage (NCBI taxonomy): Eukaryota > Metazoa > Arthropoda > Insecta > Hemiptera > Aleyrodidae > Trialeurodes > Trialeurodes vaporariorum. The sequence goes on from VMOF01000388.1 coordinate 5,768,734, forward strand.
TCAGAATACAGTTCAGGACAGGAATAAGAAACGCTGGATCGTACACTTCGTCATCCGGATCAATAATTTCGTTTGACTGGAAATCGATAAAACCAGAGAGACATTAAAAGAAAAAAAAAATATTCTTTGGTGGCTAAATATGTATCCTTAGCCAATGGGGCAGTTGCAAGGGTCTAAAATGTTGTGTTTTTTATAAAGAAAATTAAAGTACTTGATGAGCTGAGAAGAAAGATACCTTTGATTTCTAATTAAGTCCTATTGTTCCGGAGATAAGATTTTGACCCAAAATACATTGTTTTAAATGGGAATTCCGCGTAGTGACGTCACTACACTCACGATTTTTTACAACTTTACACGTGTGTATCTCAAAAACCGTGACACTTATGAAAAAAACCAAAGGCACATCTGTCTTCAGCTCATCAAGTACTATCATTTCCTTCATTAAAAACACAACATTTCAGACCCTTGCAACTGCCTCATTAACCCAACACTGCATAGTGTATCACTGGAGATAAATGATGTAAAAAGCCCTATATCAGACATTGTAATGTACATTATGACTTATTTCTAATTGTGTCACCAGTGTCACATTATAAGAAAACATAAAAACGGGTTCAAACATTTTCCAAAAGACTACCAGCACTCATTATAATGCACTTTAATACTGGAAATCATGGCGGGTAAAAATTTGCCCCCGTATCTGATTCAACCTCAATTTTATCAGTTTTACCAAGCTTTATTGGCATTTGCTTTTTAAAAAATTCAATCAAAGTAAAAAATTAATATTTTTTTTCCCCTTCCTCACCATATTTTATGGTGTTATAGCACGTGTAAAAAACGAGTTGAAAAAAATAGAAAAAGTAGCATTTCTAACGAAAAACTGTCCAATTATTTTTGGTTGAGAAAAAAAAATCATGCAGAGAAGGGTTAACTGAAACTTAGAGGTGTTTCAGTGCCCGAAAAAATACCCAAGTTTTGAAACTAGAAACTGCTACTCAAACAAACAAAAACTCTGAGTAATTGTCGTTTTTATTTTTTTTTATTTTTTTGAGAATGGTAAGTAAATGAGTGTCACCCGGCTAACATTTTGACCATTCAATAGGAAAAAAAAAAATTGTGAAGAGGTCTAAACTTAAACAAAATTTTTTTTCTATGAGATGTATAGGTATGTACTATGACTTTCAAAAGAAAGTACCCGGGTCAAAATTCTCGTTGTTAAATTTTTCCGTTGTTTTTAGTAATACTCTGAAATGGGCATCCTGCTTAGACCTTGAACACTTGAAAGTCACAAAATTGCCCAAAGCTTACTGATATTTGAAGGAGTAAACATTTTGACCAAGGTACTTTCTTTTAAAAGTCATAGTAGTCAGGGACAAAAATAATGTCAGGCGTCTCCTTAAAGTAGACTACCTGCAACACTTATAATGAATTGAAGCATTACAGGTGGCCTACCTCTAGGTGTCCTCTGACACTTTTTTTGTCCCCAACTATACCTTGTCAGCATAGAAAAAAGAAAAAGTAAAAATATGAAAAACAGGCGAAATGGGGCTCAGGCAAACTTTTGCTATAAGCAAATAAATAGTCTAATCTTATGTAAAGACCAGCAAAAATCACGAAAATCACACTGAGAAAGTCTAAAATTCTGTAATAAACTCACATAACTGCTATAACGGCCAGATGGTAATGGCGATTCGACGCAGGTATCATGGGAGATTCCAGTCTATCATGTCACTTTCTCTACGGAAACACAGACATATGTCTCAATTTAGATAGGAATCTGCCATGATATCTGCGTCTCTCCGCCATTAAGCCCGATTCTGAGAGTGAATTTCGTGATTTTTTAGTGTACTCATCGACATTTTTACAGGTTTTTATGCAAGAATCAACTCTTCAATCCCCTATAGCAAAATATGCAAGAGCCCCATTAGAGGCTGGGTGGCTGGGTGTTTTCTCCCATTAGCTGAAATCCACCCATAAGCAAGAGAGAGCAGAGGGTTTTTATTTTTTGATTTGACCTTTAGTTTTTCAAACTGCGTTTTCGCTGTGTTTCTCATTTTCTTTTTTCCTGTATAGTATTCAAATTGCAGTACCTTATCGTTTCTGTTGAGAGGGAACCTTTTGATGGTGGCTTCGATTCTGCTAGTATCGAGAAGATCTAAAAGTTTGACAGGAGGTAACTGTTTATGAAGGCTCACAGCTTTGGAACGGATGGTAAAATGGCTGACTGCCGCTTCTCCCCAAATGTACGGCTGACATTTGTTCAACTTTACGCCATTTTTTTCGTAAGAATATAAGATCTAAAGAAGAAAATGAACAAAATTTTACACATTATGATTTATTCAGAAGGGCCTCAGATGACACGTAGGTACACAGAGAGTTTAAAATATTAACAAAACATAGTAATTTGACGATAGCCTTGATTTTTCCAGAATTTCTCAGCACCATCCTTATGGAATACGTCACTCTTTACGTTTCCCTATATACTATGAGAGTTGCAACAAGACTCTCAAAATGAAGAAGAAGAAGCAGATCAATGGAGCCCCCAAGAGGGACATTGCAAATGGCCATTTAGCTCTACGCTGTTGACACTATTCCACTATCTCTCATAGGTTAGGTTCAGATTCTCGACAATAACGGTCGAAATTGAAAGAGATAATGTTCTCCATAATAACATTCAAGCAGAGGAAAATTTCACAAAAATTACCGCGGTCACTGTTACTTCAAATGTGTAATGAAAGCGAGTTCGCGAAAAGTAAACAAACCCTCTGCCATTTGCATTTACCTCTTGGAGCTTTCTTGACAGCCTAAATCTGAGAGCCAATCAGAAATGGATTCAGCAATGGCGCAACTCTCATAGTATATAGGGATTCTATTTACGTTTACTTGAACATTACTTGGGAAAAATTGTGTACTTTAATCAGGGCTCCGAACCGCTGAGTTTCTGAATCCAAAACCAAACCGCGAAGCATTTTCCATAAAATGCCTTGAACCGCAAACCAAACCACACGAACTGAACCTGGTTTGAACTGGTTTGACAGTTTTCAAAAAGCGTTTCAAGTTATACCGTTGATGCGTGCATAAATAACCGTCAGGGAAAAAAATATCCGTTTCCTGATTTGGAATCCTTGGATTTATTTTATTTCTTTTTTCTAAAAAAAATAATTTTGGATGACATCATTTTTAACTTAGTTACGATATATCTGTAATAATGGACACTACCTACACCAGAGCATCCCGAAAAAAAAATGCAAAAACGTTTCAAAAACTATTGAGTTGAAACCTCCTCCCCCCATCGCATTCCTCATGCGTCCTTGCTACATGCATTAGAATGGGTCTGTTGCATACTTTTGCTACATCAATATAACTCATTGTTTCCAACGTAAAATTCGGCGAAAATAACGATGCGCGCATTAAAAACTTTCAAAATCCACTCATTAACTCAGAAAATACCTTCCATTTCAAACAACCCGCGCTACACTAGACACTATATCACCAACTTATAACTACATTGATGGAACCATCTCGTTTATGTAAACATGAACAGAACTTACAAACATTGGAATGTTTCGTTTAGATGCGTACATTTCTTATATTATTTTGTAATCTTTGATAATCCGAAAAGATCAGACAGCAAATGCAGCTTCTATTTTACGTATTAAAAAAGAAAGTCCATCATTTTGTAGTTACGATGTTGTTTACTTATGCACGGTGGTTCCGTCTATGTAGTAGTATACCGGTGCCAATAGTGTCTAGTGTAGCGCCGGCTGTTTAAAATTGAAGTGATTTCCTGAGTTAATGAGTGGATTTTGAACGTTTTTTATGTGCGCATCGTTATTTTCGCCGAATTTTACAAAAGAATCAAGGTTCTATATTGTTGTAGCAAAAGTATGCAACAGACCCATTTATTTTACTTACTTGTAATAGCAACTGGTCAGCAACTGATAGGGAGGCACTGTAAGCTCCCAAAAACAGTGCAATGTGACTAGGCTTCATGAGAGATGAGTCAGCACTCACACAAGCAAAGAACAGCTTAATTAATGAATCTGTGTAAACGAATGTAAAGAGAGAAACAACGATTAAAGAAAACCTCGCAGATAAGTTTCATTTTTTATGATCTACCCTCTCTTTATCGTCTTCTCTCAATTTTTGATGAAAAGGAAAAGAAATAAACAATAAAAAAAATTCCCTAAATGTTAATTTTTTGAAAAATTGAAACTTATAAAGTTAAAATATTTCATCACAGCAGGGAAACTTTGGTTCATTTTGAAGCATAATTTTCTGGTCAGCCATCTTGACACAGAATAGTACAACCAGAACGGAAACTCTGTCGGATTTTGAAGCAAATTCATTTCGCGTCCGCCAAGTTGGGATATAGGATGTTTACATCTGGATTCGCGCGCAAAAAAAAAATATAGGACATGATCCGCGAAATTTTCATTCTGAAAGCCCAATAGAATAAAAGTGAGGCCGGAAACTTAAGATTTCTTTCCAGAATTTACAGAAATAAATGAGTTTCAACACAAATCACACTCGTCCGCCATGTTGAGATATAGGACCACAGCATTGCCTATTGGTGCCGTTAAATTCCAAACTTGCTTCCATTGGCTTTTAAGGGAGTTTCCGTTCTGATTGTATTATTCTGTGATCTTGAGAAGTTCAAAACAATCCTCATGGAAAGCAATGCGAAAGACAGCAACAGAGATAAGTCCGCCATCTTGGAAAGTCATCTAAAGAGGCCGCAAAAATGTTTCCATCGGCTCTTATGGGAGTTTCCATTCTGATTGTATTATTCTGTGATTCCCTCTTTTTCTCACCACTTTGGAGTGAAACAAAGTTGTTAAAATTGAATGTAAACCGCAAAGAAGTAGAGGGCTGAACGCACTTAATCAAGAGTAAATTGGCACCTCGACTTGACCTTGTGAGTTATTGAAATCAATATTTTTCAAATCCAGAAAAAGTTTTAGACGTGTTTGAATATGACCTTTAAAAATATATATCACGCCTGCAGAATCTTTCACAACCTCTGCAATTTTCCTGCATCCCAATTTTTTTTTTGCCACATAGACTCTGTTTTGCCTCACTTTTTGCAAAAATGTCAACTTTACGGGGTGGATGAAATTTTCTCTCAAAAAAAAAAAAAAAAAAAAAAAAAAAAAAAAAAAAAAAAAAATTACAAATTTTCCACATAATTTCCCACTTTGCCACAACGATTACGCGATCGCCATCTTTGCTCTTAACTGACAAAAAGCTGGGCAGGTGTCATGGCGGAATCCTTTCTAATTCTTCACTCTCTCTGTAGAAACACAAAGAGGAAAGCCTCAAACAGAGACGAACAGAAACCAAGCACAAAGCTTGCGACAGGTGTCCACTTTTCCGGCTCAATTTTGGTCGCAACTCATCGAAACAACAGCCAACAATCGCCTCCTGTTGACTGATGAGCGCGTGGTTTGAATTTGCTTAGCAAAACCTGTTTCTGCTCCGTTTCTAGAACCGTGGATCAATCACGGCCTTTCGTTGAGCTCACCACTCAACAGTAGGCGACTGTTTATTGTTGCAGCCGGTGACTCCCGAACAAAACTGTGCGCACTAAACTTGCTTCACTTTTCTAACACAGTAAGCATACGGTGTGCTGGGTCTCTATTTGTCTCTGGCCTTAAATGAGATTGAATCTCCCATGGTACGTATTCTGATAGAAATTTTCAATATTACATTTCTCGACCAATTTGCCAATTTTTAGGGTTTTCAAGTATTTTACTATCTCACACAATTGCCACTTGGACATTATGCCTCAAAAAATTCAAAACGATGGAACAAAAAAAAAACTATCACAAACAATTCCGATGAGAGGACTTTATTTTGAAAGTCATAGTACCTACGTAGCTCTAACATTACGCCTTAAACTTTAAAGTCATTTTGTGAGTCTGTGAGTAAATTTTGTAATTTTTTAACGAGATCATTGTAATTTTCTGTAGGTTTTACTCAAGGAATAACTATTCAATCGCTTACGGCAAGAGTTTGCAAGAGCCCCACCCCATTGCCCTCGACATGGACTGCATAGCTTGTAAAATATCTGGAATTATGAATGATCTTTGAATATAATCCATGATTAGACATTACCTTTACATTCCGATTTAGATAAAAACAATTTGATAAAATTCGAGTGCGATGTCATCAGATCGAAGACACCTTGAGCACCATCAGGATTTTTTTCTGAGAAAGCTGATTTTGAAATTACTGCAAGGCAATTGAGTAGAGGCTTGTTTTCTTCTACGAGGCCATGCTTCAGCGCTAATTTGACGAATTGAGACCAGACTGATAGTTTTGTGAGACTATGATAATCATTATTGGAACTGTCAATTACACAACAATCTCCTATGGTTTCCAAAAGAGTTCCACTGCAAAAGAAAATAAATAAATAAAAATGAAATGAGATGAAACATTGTTGGCTACTAAGGGGCTTTGCCCTCTGGCCGCTCCGCGGCCCACCATCAGGTAGGCACTCCGCTCCTGCATTACAGCACGCAGTGCCGTAAAAAAAAAAAAAAACTGCGACTGTTAGTTCCGACCAGTTCAAAGACAGCGGGATGGGGGGTAGATTTAAGGGTTCACATTCGCTGCGCCGATCGGGCTGGCTCTCCGGTGACTCTTGGCTCATTCTCCCTAACAAGTTGAAAGTCATTTTTACAGTACACTTATTTAGGTTTAAGCCTCTAATGTAAGTAATTGCGAATACCATTGAAAATCACTGAAATACTCAAATTAATTAAGAGTTTGAGGGGTGGTCAGGTAAATTTTAATTTGATTAACATGGTTAAGGTCATCTCGGTCACTTACATTTGATCGTATTTATGGGATGATAATAACTGAACGACCCAATTCAAAAGTAGCTCTGTCAGCTTCAAAGTGCGCCCAGCTTTGTTGAAAAGAGTTTCCAAGAGAGGGGTGATCCTCGGTTGAACCTCGAACTCAAACCACATTTCTTCAATTTTGTCACATTCTTTCAGGGCTACACCACTCTCTGGAAAAAAAAAAAAAAAAACAATAAATTAATTTTTAATGAAAAAGAAGCAAATAAACTGAGAATTCCATCATTTCAGGACTGAAAGACTCACCAGTGAGCTAATTAGGCAGAGCTGCCATTTTGCGTATAATTAATCGCATTTTTCAATTCACCGATGATTCCACCGGTTGAGAAAAGATTACACAGTTCAATTCAGTGTATGAATGTAAATGCACAAAAATGCTCACATCTGTAATCTTTTCTCAATCGGTGGAGTTGTCGATGACTTTAAAAAACTTGCGGATATTTTAATTAATCAACAGTTTTCACCGATTGAGAAGAGATTACAGATCAGCGTATTTTCGTGCATTTCAGTCATACATTGAATAGACTGTGTTCTCAACCGGTGGAATCATCGGTGAATTGAAAAATTTGATTCATTATACGCCAAACGGCAGCCCTGTAATTAGGGGCTTCATAGTAAAACGAATTGATAAAACCAGGAATTCAGAGCCAGAGCCACAGTCAGAATTGAAATTCGCACCTCTCCTCGAGAAAACAACAAATAATACTTTCAGACCTGAAATTCTCGATTCAATAACTATTTCAAAATGTTTTGGCGAAGATGGTAATTACTTTCAAAGATTAGCGTTTGCATTACTATGATTAAAGCCCTGAATTGGAGCAGCTTCAGGGCTTTGATTGCAAAAATTCAAACTGTAATCATTGAAAGTAATTTCTGTAAAACATCTTGAATTAGTTATTGAATGATCAATGTCAGGTCTGAAAATACTTTCCATTATTTTGTAGAGGAGAGGTGCAAACTTCAATTTTAACTGTGGTTCCGGCTCCGAATCTCAGGATAAAACTACACAGAAAAGATTCTACTGTATCAGATACCAATTTAGGGCGAATGTCATTTGAAAACCAATGTTCAATCGATTGTTATGTAAAGGTTGCTCTCGAGACACCTATTAATGGGTAGAAAAAGGGGGAAAAGTAGCTTCTTTCCTGATTCATCATATTTGTTCAAGTTAAAAAGAATGTTTGAGGTAAGACAAATTGAAAGCATAAGAAATTTTAACACCTTAACCAATGATTTATCTCATGAGCTTTCAAGATAGTTTGAACAGATGAACTCGCTTTTAAAATTCTCTGAAAATTGAACATAGTGTAATCTCGATTAGCCGGACAGGTTGGGACCGCGCACCATCCGAATACGGAAATATCCTGATAATCAAAGTCCAGGGATCGGAGATGGGAAAAATGCGTTTGAAATTAGCAAAACGTGCACTACTAGGGATTTTTTAACGAGAACATACATTTGTACATACAACAGAACTTGCATATTACCTTAATTATTTCCTTTAAAGAACGAGCCTATCTTCTTTTGGACAAATACATCGTTTTTTTCTCACAGCCATGTCCCTGATTCTTTAGAGCATTAAGATATCCAATACGGTTATCTTTCTTTTACCCGAGATTTTCAAGGAACAGAACTTACGCATTTCTGCACTCCACAAATACCAAGCCAAAACTGAAATCTAGACCTAGATAAGGTAAGTGTACCAGTACCCGGAACGTTAAGGAATTTTCAGACTTTAAGAGCTGAGTAAAAATTGAAAAATCAACTGAAAAATGTGAGAAGTCCATATTTAGTTTCAGAATTTAATCAACTTTCAAATGATATGTAGGTTTTTTCAGTTTACATCATCAGTTATTTTGAAAAAAAGGAAACATGAGAGAAAGTCGAAATGTACCAGTTTCCGGAATTATTGTGCTTGACTGTTCCTAACTCTGGTTGCACCAGTATCCGGAAAATGCAAATAAAGCCACCAGTTAGGATGCAAAAATAAACATAAATGTATTAAACACTGTAAAAATTGCATCCAACATGATAAACATTAATTTTTAGTGGAAACTGTACTTTCTTTAAAGCAGAAAACAACAAAAACTGATGTATTCATAGGAAGTGAATCTTAACCTCCAATCTAATGAGCATCAGCCGAAGTTTTTCTAATCGAACATAAATAATCTCCCCTAATAATAATTCTAGACTCCTCAGAAGCACTATTGTAAAATTAAGTAATAGAAAGCTAAATTATTATATTATTAAAGTTAAAACACTTATATAAAGAATGTTCTTATGCTTGGAAATCATTTCCGGATACTGGTGCTTTTTACTAATTTTGTGTTCCTATACCCGGAACGGATAATAAATAAACAAAGGTTGCCCAAAATTAAAACTTTATTAATGGAAAAGATTCCTGAAGATACAGAGAACATAATATCGTCACAACGACAGTAAAATACCGAAAAGTAAAGTCATGAGACCTTATTTACGCTTACTGATTTCTAAGTCGACGACTTTAAGTATTCCGGCTTATGGGAAGGTTCTCGAGTGACGTCACTTTCAAAGTATATATCAGATGATTGTTGCAGTGAAAACAGTTTATTTATGCTGTATAGTTTCACCCTGTATGTGTAGAATTAGAAAACATACCGCCCCTTTCAAAGTTTTGCCTATGCAGCTTATTTTTTTACGAAAAACCGGTGAATTTCCGGCTACTGGTGCACTTCCAGGTACTGGTACACTTACCTTAAAGTAATTACGACCAATCGAGACATATTTCCTGATAACGATCTGTGGGCCGATCATTTACTTCATTGTTAAAGCGATCGTTAAGATTTTCTATGAGTGATTCTATTGGTCGGAAATTGTAAAACTTGACCGTTGCTATGGTAACCATCGTTAAAGTGCCCGCTTTTTAAAGGTTACTCATGAATCACCTTTATAGAACGGACACTTTAACAATGGTTAGCATAGCAACGGCCAAATTTTGCAATTTTCGACCAATAGAATCACTCATAGACAATCTTAACGATCGCTTTAACGATGAAGTAAATGATCAGCCTGCTGGTTAGGTTTTACCCGGTTTCTCTCGTTTGAGTTTTAAAAAACCGTTTCGGGACCATGTCCGGATAATCAAGTGTCCGGGTAGTTGATGTACGGATGATCGAGGTTACGCTGTAATTGGAAGAGAGGAAAAAAAATCAAGCAAAAAAGACCATCTCACCAATAAATCTATAAACAAGCTGAGATATAATTTGATTGTGTTCCAAGAACCAAGCAGGTGACGAAGATATTAATTTGGAGGGATCTGAGAGATGATTCAGAACGACTTCCTTCAGAACATCGTCCGAAACATCAGAGTTACCACTGATGGCTGACAAGACAGGGAAAATAATTCCCGGTTTACTTTTCACACTATCCCAAACGTCGATGACGATCTCCATGAAAGACGGGTTCAAGGAAATCAAAAGAACGCCTAGGGAGTTGATTTCCTGAAGTTTCAATAATTTTTTTATGAACTCTGAAAATAAATAAATCAAATTAGTTTTTGAGCAAAAAAACAAAAAACGAAACAAAAAGAATTATTTTATAAAAATATTAGCTAGTGTAAGTTTTCTAATATTGTGAAGTCCTTAAAATTAGATTTTTTTAGTTTATTGTTCTTTTGTTCTTTCTTTTTGTATTTTAAGTCCCCGATCAGCTCGCAGAAGACTCAATCAAAAGCCAATGTCTTTAGAAATAACTTCAGACTGACTTGAATTTTTTTTTTTTAATGGAACTGTTGCAAACTGTTGCTACAGGCTTATTAATAGCTGATTATTGGATAAAACCCAGTAAAAGTAACCATTAGCACACTAGATAATCACGAAATCCACTTCCAAACTCATAAAATGCTTTCAAACGCGGGACCGTAATGGCAGCTGTTCCCGCCTAAATCTTATAGTAATTGTATGCTTCTTCTTCTTCTTGTGTGGCAGCGCAAGAACACCTCCTGAGGATGGAGCTGGTTGAGGTAGGGAATCCCAATGTAATCGGCGGCAGCGGCCTCCATAACAGTCTCGCGTTTGAGAGCATTTAATGAGTTTAGGAGTGGATTTCGTGAAATTTTAGTGCGCTAATCGTTATTTTTACAAGGATTTATCCTACAATCAACAATTAGTAAGCCCGTAGCAAAAGTTTGTAGAAGCTCCATTATAAAACAGATTTAAATAGAAAACTTCCGTGACAGTAATCTTTACCTTCTGAGGCAGAATCTTGACAGTTTTATGCCTCAAATACTACCAATTCAACTTTAACTTAAAAAATAGCATTAGATTCCAAAATAAACTAGCATACCTGGTGGAATAAATTCAATACTGTGAGGGAAAGAGGAGAAGTAAGACATAATGGCTTGCTGTAACCGCTTATTTGGAAGACGAGTGCAAAGAATAGTGACTAAATGACCCGGAAGGGCTTTGTTCAATTTGTTTTCACTGATTATTTCGAGCAAAAGAGCAACAACATTGCTCCATGTGTCAGTCAGACTGAAACGAAAAAACAAAAGATAAGCGGAGGGGAATTATTACAACATTTAATTCATTTATTTAAAACAAGCTTCTGCCACTGTCATATGTAGCTGATTAAGTGTTTTTCCAAGCTTGGCACTGTAGATCGAAAAATCAACTTTCTCCGACATAATTTAGGAACGCAAAAATCAAGTTTACGAACGATAAGCTTATCTATGTAATTACTTACTTATTACTTATTTAGTTACAATAACATCGTGACAAAGACAGAATTTTTTTCAGCTGACCGTGCTAGAAAGGTATGATAAAAAGAAAAAAACTACATGGAATTCAAAGTATTCTGTGGAAAAAGCTTGTATAACGATTTTTTTTTAGATATTAGAGGCAACCAATGCAATTTGGCAACGTTGCTATTTTTCCATTTAATTAGTTGATTCCTCAAGAATCAACTGGTTTGCAGGAACTTAAATAGGAAAAATACACTGTTGCCAAATTGCACAAGCCACCACTGTTAAATCCAAAGTTGGTAAATTGATTGAGAAAATTGATGCTCCCTATTTAAATTGGGTTAACCAGACCACAATGTGTCAGCCATTTTGAGCAAAGAAGCGCTTTTTTACTTTCTCACTCTCCCCTAATCTAAGGACTAAAGAGAGAAAGTATTGTCATCATGAAAAATTTTTTTTTTGGTTTTCAGACCCCCAAAACTTCCCGAGGGAGCCTCAAGGGCCTTCGAAAATACAAATTCAGCGTTTCTGGGTGTATTTCCCTGGAATTAGAATTATATCGTAAAAATTTCTTTGATTCGATTCAGCAGAATTTTCTCAACAAATTGATAGGTCATAAGTACCACTTCATAGCAAATTCGAAAATACTGTCTCAGTTGAAAAGTACACATAATAGTGAATTACTCAACACACCCAAGCATGAAATCACACGATTATTTGTACTTTTCAACTGAGACAGACTTTTCGAATTTGCAATAAAAAAATACTTACTACTTACGACATATCAATTTGTTGAGAAAATTCTGCTGAATCGAATCAAAGAAATTCCAACATTATGATTTTGCTTCCTTTTTGAGAAAAAATTACCTTCAAGAAAATCCTCATGTTAATTTCCATAAGGCCAAAAAAAAGTTTGGACCCACGCTTACAGCCAATCAGAGGCCAGCCCGCGCTTCCGATCCCTTATCTGCATTGACCATGCAGGCCTCCTATTCAATTGTGACTCTTGTTTACTCTTTGCCCTTACTGCTCCAATTATTTTGCACGCCTTTTTCGCTTCGCTTGTATTTAAATCGCGGCAACCGGGTTGAAAACCAGTATTGTAGCGTGCATTTTGCACACTGCAGACAAAATTGCAAACTTATATGTATATTGTATAAGCGGTTTCACGCATAAAACAGTTGGTGCTCTCATGCAATTTATAGAGCCCCACACACCGGTGAGTGGCGGCTCGTGCTATTTGGCAACCATGTTTTTGCCATTTGAATTTATGCAAAAATATTGATGCACTAGTAGTACAAAAGAGCTATATACATTTGCCAAATGTTACATGGTGCTCAATAGGAAGATACGAAAACGTGAACGGAAATTGAGCGAGTGAGGGCTGGTTAGCGATGAGTCTAAGCTACGTGCTAAGAAACTGCTCACTGATACGTTTTGATGCCTTCCAAAAGCAGGCACCGCAACTTGTCACTTTGCCACCATCTGATACTCAAAATACGTGAGCTCTAGTCAAATCCAGCCGCCCAAGCAACGTTCGTTATGCTGGTGACAAAAAAGTTAATTTTTATCTCAACGTATCTTTCTGATTCCTCTGCTAATTATTTTATAAAAGAGAAAAGGGTCATTCCAGCTAAGAGTCAACCTGAGGGTTAAAAATTAAAATACAGACAAAATCCAACATGAATGAATTTTTGAATAGCAAATTACTTGAAGTTTCCGAAAATATACGGGTTTCTTAATGTTTCTTTTTTATTTTGCGTGTTTTTGTTGGTTTTGTGACTTGGTGCTGCACAGGGAATTTTAAGCCTGTGGTGAGTTTAAGTTGGCAGCACTTTTTTTACTGTTCCCGCTCAAAACTATTTTGAGGTCATATTTTGATTTCCAAGAAAATTGGATAAGAAATGTGTGCACACAAATCTGGATTCTTAAAAGTAAGTTCTTAAAAAGTTATTCTGCTTTGAAATTTGGTCAATTTATGTCCCGCCCGTTACTCTAAAACATGGTTTTTTCTCTTTAACTCACTGAGTTTTGCACTATTTAATGCCATTCTTTTAATTCACTTGATTCTCATGACTCTGGTTTCCCTCAATTTTTTTTGGGATTTTTAAACTTTACGATTCTAATAAATAACATATACTGAAAATGTGTCCCACCCGTTATGTAACGGGTGGGACATACTTAGAACTTTGCTAATTTTAGACACAGTGGGTTCTATTTTTCTGGAATGTAAAGGATTTGAAACCTCATCAGAACCTTATTTATCACTAAAGTTACCAGCAAACCTTAAAATAAGTATGTTTTTCGATATTTTTGGAAGTAAAAGGTCCATATTGTATTTCCAGGTTTAAAAAATGGACATATTCAGCAACAGGATGCAAAAACGACGACGGAAATTGAAGGAGAACCCTGTTGCCCTTGCAGCCCATCTTGCCAAAGAGAAAACAAGGGATGCAAAAAGAAGAAAGGCGTCAAAGGAGAACTTGAACCGCGATCCTGAAGCACTAAAAACTCATAGAACGAAAGAGGCAGAACGAAAGAGGCAGAACGGAAGAGGCGTCAACGAGCAAAGAAGAAGGAAAGCGTACTCAGTCTACAGCCTCAGTCTCAGTCTAAATTTTGTTATTTCTACTCAGAATATTTTTTAAAAGACAACTATTTATAATATAGTTTAACACACCCGCGTTGGGCATTAACGTTTACTGACAGCTTTAAATTTGTACTTACAGCTTTTTTATTTTTAGACTTTAATCTGTTCCTGAAAGTTTCTAGTTAAAATTCAAAGAGTAACCTACTCATTTGTTTGATACTAGCCGTGCCATTGATTATTTTTAGTCAGTATTATTCACTTTCCTTATATTAGTACTTAAATTTGTTTTTGATACTCATTTTTATAAAATGTTTCGTTTTTTCTTAGAGAATAATAAACTCGAAGTTTTGATTTAAAAGAAGTTTTCTAATTTTAAATAACTGCGAAAATTTATATAATAATTAAATGAATGTGGAGGAGAATGGGAATCTGATAGTTATTGAAGGAGAATGGGAATCTGATAGTTATTGAAGGAGGGGGGGGGGGCAGAGTGGCACTTATTTTTGACTTTTTAAAAGTTCTACTCCCAACTATTTTTTTCAAAAAATTACAAAAGTTCTGCTTCATAATGCTTTTTGGGATCTTAGTGGTCCTAATAGACCCCTACTGAAAGGATTTAAGCAAAATACGAACTCTAAACACTGCCTCAAAGAGCCTAAAGGGTCTACGCACACCGTAATAGTACTTAGGACTTTTAGACCCTTTGAGGCAGACATTGAATTTGAATTTTGCAAAATCTTTTGAAAGGGGTACATTGGGAGGTCCTAAGATTTAAGGCGCCCAAAAAGTAGTAAGGATCAGAAATTTTGTCATTATTTAATAAATAGCTGGGAGTAGAACTTTTTTCACCACTAAAAAAATAAAAACTAAGCGCGGCTTGCCAGGGATGAAAAAGGCAAATATTTAGATGAAAAATGCAATATAAATCAAGTTTTGTCTCCTAAAATACTTGCAAGTATGCAGATACTATCAAAACTTGAAGTGTAATCAATTGCACTTTTTTTTCGTTGAACAACTGACAGTTAAAACTACTGAGCGCTTTAAGAGACAAGTGTCCCACCCGTTACGAATGCTTTTTTAACAATTACACTGATAATATTGTCATTAGGATAATAAAACTAAAGTAATAAGTACTCGTTTAAATGCTATAACTTAGAAATTAATAAACATAATTGAATTTGCAGGATAAGTATGAAATAATTGGAGATGAGATCCACGACAGCGCTCTCAAGACTTCAAACAAGAAAAAGTAACGAAAAACTGCATTTTTCTGGTCAGATTAGTCAGTGGAAATCATTAATGGTTAGATAAAAAGAGATTGGGATTATAAAATTGGCATGTAGATCATTTCCAGCTGTAAAACTGCAAGAAAGGCGTACTTGTCCCACCCGTTACAAAATGCTGTCCCACCCGTTACGCCGTTTTTCGGATTTTCTGAAGTTTTATTCAAAGCTTTTGAAAATCGATATAGATAGTATTATAACTTGAGCCCTTGGCTATGACATATATTTTTTTCGGATTTTTTACTTGGTAAAATTCGCAGAGTTTTACAGTTTCCTGCAGGAAGTCAAGACTCACTTCCAAAATGTGTCCCGCCCGTTACGGCCCTTTTTTGCATCATAACTCACTTAAAATTTTTTATAAAAATTGAAGTAAGTATATTTTTGAAAACGTTACAATCCCTCCTTTTTCTGTTCAAAACTTTACGGTTGTCCCGCCCGTTACCCTGGAATGACCCAAAAACAAACTGTTCACACAAAGCTACAAAGTAAGTACCTGTCAAAATGTGAGAATATTTGTTCAATCACTTCCAGAGCATCAGTATCCGCAAGTTTTAGACAGGTGATGAGTGTTAGCAATACTTTTTTATTGCCCTTCAGATCATTTTTGTTTCCAATTTCATTTTTCAGCAGTTTTAAAAATCTAAAAGAAAGAGAGAGAGAGAAATATTAGGTAAGTATAAAATTTGTGCAGAATCTTGAGTTTAACATTGGCTTGAGTTGAGAAACAATTTTTTTTTTCTATTAATGCTTTCATAGAATAGTTTTGCTTTTACAAAAATATTTACAAAAAGAAGTGGTCAGCCCCAAAAGCAGGGCTGCCAACCAACCCATAGCAACATTATGTAGCTTTTACTTAAATATAGATATTTTTTTTTTTTTTTTTTTCAATTTAAACTTAAAATTAATTCACTCAACAACCTGCAATTAAAATCAATTCTGTCGAAATTAAAGTAATAAATTATAATTATCTAAATTTAAAAACAAACAAGAAATGATTTCTTTTTTTTTCTTTAAAAAGTATTAATTAGTATTTACGTAAAGCTGAAGGCAATTTCTAAAGGCATCTGTGAGGTCCTTCATGAATGACAAATTTATAAAAATTAAAAGCTGCCTTTATTTCCCCCCATGGCGATTTTGCGAACACAAACTGCAAATGTACTGTGAACTCCAACTACAAAGTACCGTGGTTGCAGGTGACCAGTGGAGATCATTCGAGAAATCAATGTAACTTGTAATTCTGCTTATATTATGTTCCTACTAATAATCATTAATTAATTGACCTGTACAATTAGCCTCATTGTGCTTGTTAAAAACGTACCAATTTTGAAAATAAATAAAATAAGTAGTAGTAGTAGTAGTAGTAGTAAAGTCCAGCCGCCCAAACACGTGGCTCGTTATGCTGATATTTCACAGCGAACGAAATAAATAAATAAATAAAATCAGAATGAAAACAACAAACTGCCCATGATTCATCCTCTCCGTCCACAATAGTTCACAAGCTCCAAACCATGCAGACGATTCTGGTCTACAATCACTCGCAGCAGTGCTACCAGCTTGAGGAAAGGAAAATCCCGCAGTGTTCTTGCTCAAAAAGCTATACACATTTTCTGTCATCCACAAAACAAAAAAAAACCGCAAACGTGGACCACAGCAGTCCACAGCGATCGAATGTTGACATAAAAAAAGACAGCTAAAGAAACAAAAAGTTTACACACAAAATTTCTACCCCTGTGTTTTTTATTTTTCCATTATTTTCTTCTGAAAGTGATCCATCACAAAAATTGCAGGAGAAAGTAATAAAAACAGCACAATTTGACATTTTTATTCCACAGAAAACCCAAAATCACATACTTTCGGGTGAAGAAATTAAATTACCTGAATTTGTAGGGCGCCAAGTAATCGGACAAGATTTTCTCATCAATTGAGGCAATAGACTCTTCAACAATTGGCAAAATCAGCGACACAGAATTATTTTGGTCATCAGATGTTTCTGTAGGTGAAAACGCTTCCAATAAAATTGGATGAGCCAGAATAAATTGAGTACAAGGCTCCTTCAGAGCTTTCGGTAGGCACCTGAAGGATTAACAAAAATTCGAGTTAAAGATGTTTTGTTTTCTTGTTTCGTTTTTTTTTCTTAATAAATTTTAATTTGCATATGTATGCACTTAAATCTTAAAGAATGCTTCTAAATTGAATAACCTTGGTCAAACATTTTAGAACAAACAAATTTTAGAGCATTTGTGAACATAACTGAACAAAAATAACTAGACATTTCTTTTGCTTCGACTTGATACATACTAGCCAAATTTTTACACTGTCTGCAAAGGGATTTTCGAGGAAATTTTTGGCATTTTTCATTTTAGCTCCCCCCCCCCCCCCCCCCCTTTGAAACCTTTGCCTTGCCCTTTGAAAGATTTTTAGATTCGGCACTGTCCCCATTGAAATATTTTTGCCGATTGACAATGTAATCAAAGAATTTTTTACTTGAGAGTTCGGTTTAGAACTATAGTTCACGTTTTAAAATAAATAAATAAATAAAAAAGTTTGAATTTTTTTGTCAGGTATGAACCAAACCCTAGACAGCGCTATGGTTCCAACTAGTTTGAACCTCCAAAGGTTTGCATAGCCCTGAAAGGATTTAAGATATGAGCAAAAAAATAAAGCTTAAATGACAGATACCTTAAAATAAGTAGAGTGGTTGAGGAAATTGATTCCGATAGAGCTGGGGAGAATGTCGAGCGGCGAATATTCCGAGCAGCCGTGAATATACAAAACCGCAAAAGTAAAGCGAGGTGTTCAGGAGAGGCTTCCTTCACTGAGTCGTGAATCTGGAAATACATCAGCAGTATCACAGTCACAGTATCACATCACATTTATATAGTACAGACAGTAAATGGAGAGTGTAACTTTTCAGTGACGTATGTGTTGCAGGGAAAGCGCAAGCCGCAAACTTTGCCTAAGCAAATGGGTCTGTTGCAAACTTTTGCTACAACGATAAAGAGTGTTTAATCATATGTAAAATCACCTGAAAAGTCCATTGGTGGCATCAGAAAGTCGTAAAATGCAATAATAAACTCACAAGAGCGTTTAATGAAATCCAAGATGGCGGTAAAATATTGAGCAATTTGTATGCATGCACCACGAACATCCCAGTATAGCCAACCTCACAATATTGATCACACCCAATCACAACGTAAATAAACACATAACCTCTGAAGCTGTGAGGTTGTCAACGTTGGCAATCCTTGGAAGTTAAAGTTGCATGCATACAGATTGCTCGATATTTTACCGCCATCTTGGATTTCATTAAACGTCTCTAGTGAGTTTATTATTGCATTTCATGACTTTCTGATGCCACCAATGGACTTTTCGGGCAATTTTACGTACGATGAAACACTCTTTATCATTGTAGCAAAAGTTTGCAACAGACCCATTGCAAGGCAAACGAATTGCCTTACTCGATTTCAGGCAAATTGCAAGCCGATGAATATACATCATGTAAATGAAGGAACTTAAAAAATATCATAAAATGAAAAAGAAATAAACAAGAAACAAGTTGCAGCTGCAACTCTTAAAAGTGCTAGCAAAGAAGTATGAGTATCAAGCCAAGATTACTGCAAGGTCCATATACGTTTGTCAATCATCAAGAGATTCTTTGTAGGAAAAAATCTCACTATCAGTTTATTCTGTGGATTATTTATTTATTTTATTTATTTATTTAAGTTTTGTACAGGAGCCTTATTACGTAGAGCTACAATACAAGGCAAGAAATACAAGAAAAACATATGTAGGTACATTGTAGATTGAAAATTGAAACAAAGAACGTAACGGGGTAGTATACATACAAATCATCAAGTCATCAAGCTGTATTTCATATTAACCAGTAATTTCTGTGATCTCTGATACAGCATAAAAGGCATGTTTGAGCAGGTAATTTTTGAGACCGAGTAGAAACTTATTGGTCTCATTTTTAAATACTTCTCTAAGAGAGTAAGGTAAAGAATTAAATATCCTGATTACCGAGAGCTTACGATCTGCTTCTGAGACTTTGAGTCTAGTGACACAAGGTTTGATGTAAATGTGCCTGTGAGATGGTTGAATCATTGCAGGACTAAGAATCATATTATTTAAGGAGTATTCAAGGTCCATTACAGACCCAAGTGAATCGTTGAATTGCTCGTTGACAAGACACAAGATGCACTTCCTAGAGACACTTCAAAATGAGGTTCAAGATAAGAATAAAAGAATGTTGACAATTATCAAGATTAACAATTGGCAATTATCACAATAGTTGACAATTATCAATAGACCCAAGTGAATCGTGAATCGATTGAAAATTGACAATTATCACAATAGTTGACAATTATCAACAGACCCAAGTGAATCGTTGAATTGCTCATTGACAAGACGCAAGATGCACTTCCTAGAGACACTTCAAAATGAGGTTCAAGATAAGAATAAAAGAATGTTGACAATTATCAAGATTAACAATTGGCAATTATCACAATAGTTGACAATTATCAATAGACCCAAGTGAATCGTGAATCGATTGAAAATTGACAATTATCACAATAGTTGACAATTATCAACAGACCCAAGTGAATCGTTGAATTGCTCGTTGACAAGACGCAAGATGCACTTCCTAGAGACACTTCAAAATGAGGTTCAAGATAAGAATAAAAGAATGTTGACAATTATCAAGATTAACAATTGGCAATTATCACAATAGTTGACAATTATCAATAGACCCAAGTGAATCGTGAATCGATTGAAAATTGACAATTATCACAATAGTTGACAATTATCAACAGACCCAAGTGAATCGTTGAATTGCTCGTTGACAAGACGCAAGATGCACTTCCTAGAGACCTTCAAAATGAGGTTCAAGATAAGAATAAAAGAATGTTGACAATTATCAAGATTAACAATTGGCAATTATCACAATAGTTGACAATTATCAATAGACCCAAGTGAATCGTGAATCGATTGAAAATTGACAATTATCACAATAGTTGACAATTATCAACAGACCCAAGTGAATCGTTGAATTGCTCGTTGACAAGACGCAAGATGCACTTCCTAGAGACACTTCAAAATGAGGTTCAAGATAAGAATAAAAGAATGTTGACAATTATCAAGATTAACAATTGGCAATTATCACAATAGTTGACAATTATCAATAGACCCAAGTGAATCGTGAATCGATTGAAAATTGACAATTATCACAATAGTTGACAATTATCAACAGACCCAAGTGAATCGTTGAATTGCTCGTTGACAAGACGCAAGATGCACTTCCTAGAGACGCTTCAAAATGAGGTTCAAGATAAGAATAAAAGAATGTTGACAATTATCAAGATTAACAATTGGCAATTATCACAATAGTTGACAATTATCAATAGACCCAAGTGAATCGTGAATCGATTGAAAATTGACAATTATCACAATAGTTGACAATTATCAACAGACCCAAGTGAATCGTTGAATTGCTCGTTGACAAGACGCAAGATGCACTTCCTAGAGACGCTTCAAAATGAGGTTCAAGATAAGAATAAAAGAATGTTGACAATTATCAAGATTAACAATTGGCAATTATCACAATAGTTGACAATTATCAATAGACCCAAGTGAATCGTGAATCGATTGAAAATTGACAATTATCACAATAGTTGACAATTATCAACAGACCCAAGTGAATCGTTGAATTGCTCGTTGACAAGACGCAAGATGCACTTCCTAGAGACACTTCAAAATGAGGTTCAAGATAAGAATAAAAGAATGTTGACAATTATCAAGGCATTACCTGTTTCAGTTGAGAAGCATCAGGAGATTGAAAATTTTGGATCAATTGACTTTCGATGGAAATTTCATTGAAACCACAACAACCAGTCAAATCAGAGCCTTTGAGGGATTTCTTCGAGTTCGAAAGCCACGACTTCACATACTTCATGAGAGCTTCAGGTAGGATTTTCCGGAAGACATCTTGAGTTATTAAAGTAGTGAATGCCTCTGGATTAAACTAAAGCAAAAAATTCTTCAATAGTAACACAACACTTAAGAACCAGCATATAAAGCATTTAGGCAATTTAAAGCATTTAACCCTTACCAGTTCAATGTCAGATAAATCCGACAGCGTAAAAATCCCATTCCGGTCCGATGTCGGATATAATTGACACGAAAGTTGGACTTCTTGTAGGGTCCAATGTTGGCTATATTTGACTCGTCCATGGCGAGGCCGGCTCTGGTGAAGACTCGGGGAACTTGTTTCTCAATTGGAGCTCTTGCAAGGTTTTGCTGTAGACAAATGGCCTATCAATTCTGATGTAAAATGCTGCAAAAATAACGATGAGACCATTAACACGTTGACTACCATCAGTTTTATTGTTATAATGTCCCATTTTGCCAGAGGTATATTTTTTTTTTTTTTTTTTTTTTTAATTTCCGTTTTTTCTGATTTTGGTTTGCTATTTTTTCCCCCAGTTTGTCGGCCTCTTAAGCCTGACGCGGCACCACAGGAACTCCCTACTGTCGGGCTCATGAGCCCGACATGGCAGTCAACGTGTTAAAAAAGTCTAAAAATCACTCCTCGCAGAGAAAACTTAACTTGAAATTTCCGGTGACCACCCTTGCATGTATGCACCAACCTTGGATTGGGACCCCAAACAAAAGAACAGGACATGAAATTAAGTACCGTCTTTCACGTTTACTACACAACGTAGAACTTTTCTGTAGTTATAACCGTGCTCCTAGTGATAAAATGGGTATAAATGGACCTTCAATTCCTTCAAATTTACTTTTTGAGAGCAAATTCATTAATTTCACTGTTCAAACTCGTAGGTTCTGTTCTTTTGTTTGGGGTCCGAATCCGAGGTTGGTGCCTACATGCAAGGGTGGTCACCCGAAATTTCAAGTTAAGTTTTCTCTGTGAGGAGTGAGTTTTAGACTTTTTTAATGGTCTCATCGTTATTTTCGCAGCATTTTACATTGGAATTGATACTCCATTTGCCTACAGTAAAACCGTGCAAGAGCTCCATTGCTGGCGCAACCACGACCACGGACTTGCTGTGGCAGCCAGTCGGAAATGGCCGAGGACCGGTAAGAGTTAAAGCAACCAGCAAACAACAGGCTCTCTGCCCGGCCAACCGTCTTTTGTTAAACGTTAAATCTGTTCCTTGAATTTGGGAAAATTTACTTCTATGAAAACAGATTGCTCCCTCTTGAGCTCTTCATACCTTCAAATTTGCAAATCTCTGGTTAAAAATTGAGAAACAAACCAAAAAATACCTGCGAATGAAAACAGTGAACGACTAAATTTGTGATGAATTCATTCAACGACTTAGAAACAGCATCGTTAATTTTCCGCTTGTCAATCGTGAGGTTTTGAAGGAAAGCTAGAAGGAGGAGACTCATGTTTAACTGCACAGAGCCAGTGGATGCACTATCAAACTCCCCAAGTTTACTTGTAACTAGGAAGATAAAAGAAAAAAACAAAAGAAACGGTAATTAGTTAATCAGACAAAATAGGTTTCCATCGATGTATTTTTATTAAAGTGGCAATAGCACGCTTTAAAGACGAGTGATGGATCCATGAAATTGTCCTTTTCTCTCTTTTCCCATTTAACCACATGACTGCTCCTAATCTGTCCTTTTCTAACACACACGTTCTATTGGGAGAAGAGGGAGAAGGACAGATCCGCCAATGCCTACTTACAAATTCTCCCATAAAAAATTTCTCGGTGTGGCAGTACCCTACTCGAGTACAGCCAAATACCTGGGCATGACTCTGGACTGTAAACTCAAATGGAAAGAGCACGTAAAAAAGAAAAGGAAATAATTAAATATAAAATTGCATAAAATGTATCAGCTCCTTGGCAGGAAGTCCAAACTTTCCTCAAATAATAAAATACTATTACAATACAAAGCAATACTATGGCCAGTATGGAGCTACGGATGCCAGCTGAAAGCAACCTGAGGCCAATTCAAACGTTCCAAAGTAAAGTCCTAAGAATCATAACAGATGCCCCTAGGTATACTAGAAACGCTGAGATAGATACTGTCAAGCAAGTTATTATGAAAATGGCGGGCAATCATGAAATGGCCCTTGAATTGCATCTTAATACACTAGTTGATGACTTGCTTGACAATGAAACAATGACTAGAAGACTTAAACAAAGGAAGACGTTTGAATTGGCTTCAGGTCGCTTTCTTAAAGGATGAGACCTGTAATCTTATACCAAATAAATGTACTATATGATGTAAACATTTAGGACCGAGTCAAATAGAAATTAACTGCCGAAAGCAGTATGCAATAGTTTAAATTATTAATACGAAAAAAATTGTAAGATAGTGCGTAAGCACTAGTTTCAATATGTAGCCCGTGTAAACATGTGCAATTAATATTAAAAAAAAAAAAAAAAAAAAAAAAAAAAAACCTGTACCTTATGCATGTTTGAATCATTACTTTTTCAAATCAATACTAGGAGGGTGCCTTTAATTCTAATTCCGTCCGTGAATGTATGGCCACTGGAGTTCACCCCTCCATCCCTCCATCCCCTGCATTTTTTTATGCATGAAACATGATGGCACAAAATGAAACCGGTTTCTCTCGGTTAAGCTCGGATCATCTAGTGTTTCAATGTAAAAAAATATGCTTTATTCAAATTCTTGCTTTGCGTCTTTGTTTACCTTGTTGAACTGCACCATTTCTTAAAGAGAAGCTCTTTTAATTATTTTTACAAAAAGAAACTTGTGCCGTAAATAAGTCAATAGATCAAAAAACTCACAATTCAACCGGTTTAAGGTTATAACTCAGTGGAACACAAGTAACCGTGACCTTGGACTGACTCATCAGAATAGTTAGAGTCACCCTTTTCATCAAGATAGAACCATCAAACCGCAATGGCCAACTGCAGTAAAAAAACTGAGGTATTTCCTTGTGGTACATTGCGTTCCAAATAAAATAATTAGCCTTACGTTGGTCCCTTATCAACGCTTGTATCTCCAGCAAATTCTAAGAGAAAATGGCTGTAAGGATAGAAAAAATAGACCTTGTCCTTCAATGCGTGCATTTCAGAAGTCAAGATAAAGAGCTTGAATTTGAAAAGCAGTGTTTATCGCATAAGATAATATAAAATTTGAAACATTACAAAGGCCTTGGGAAGATTTAGAGACTAACAACTTTGTTGCGTACCTGAATAGTAATTATAACAATAATGTTAACTTCGCGGCTTAAAGATTTTTGCAAAAGAATTACCTTTAGAAATTAATTCTTCAATATTGGATGCTCCGCTTACAGATGATTTAGTTTTTTCATCTAAACTGTCATTAAATCTGCACAGTTCAGTAGCATTATTGGCTAAATACTCAACAGCCACTGAAAATAACTCGGCAATTTTTAGAGCATGATTTGGTTTGACTATCGAGAAACAATGGACCCATATTACGAGCTCGTTTTCAACACCTTCAACAAATCTTGAATTTGTCATCAATTTATAAAACAATTCTTTCGCTTCATCATTCTGTTCAGTTATCATCATTACGATCACTTTCTGCAAGCCGTGCCGAAACTCCACCTGAAATAGAAATTTTAAGATAAATTTAAATTTTGAATTAAATTTAGAATTTTTATGAAGCAGAGTCTTAAAGAATATGAGTACGTACAACTTTAAGCAAGAAAATTTAGGTATTCTTGTTATTATTGAGAGATTTCTAGGAGGTATGAAAATTCAATTAAAAAAAAAATTCAATTAAAAAAAAAAAAAAGAAAGGAAATTAATCATTTAAAGAATTATTTCCATTACTTATTCCTCAGCTGGTTTTAAACATTTCAAGAATGGCCTATTTTCTTCACTTTGCAAAACACACTTTAAGAACAACCTGAACTTCAGACAGTTTAAAACTTATAATTATTTGGAGGTTACCTAATAATTTAGGAGTACTTCAGTAAATGAGTGAATGAAGACATTTTTAGTTTTGAGAAAAACGTATTTGAAAGTTTTAAAGGTGTATACTGTATACATATCCAAAACTACTGCAGTTTTTTAGTAGTTGTAGTAAAGCAGAAGCATTTTGAGTATCAGGTTCTGACAAGTAGTGGTCTCAAATTCCATCAAAGCACATCGATGAATGGTTGATAAGCAACGAATCGAAACTCAGCGGAAACCAACCAATCACTGATGCCTTTTGATGCTATTCAGGAGAAGGCACCGCTACTTGTCAGAACCCAACACCCAAAATAGTTCTTCTCTAGTAGTAGTGTGGTAAAGTCCAGCTGTCTAACTTGGCAGTTTTCAAAATTACTTTGCAAATTGCCTGAGATTTTGGTCATTTTGTCTAAGGATATATTTTGAATTCGTTTCTTACTTTCAAAGGAGTCTTTTTGAAAAACAAGAAAAAAAAATGGTTTCAAAGATTACATACCTGAGTTGGATCAATCTTATTCAAATAAATTAGAAGAGAGAACACTTTGAGGAAAGGCGCAGCAGAAAAAAAGAGACAAGCATCGTAAGAGATCTCTGAGAAGTTTTGACAGATTGCACTGGCAAATACAAAGGACAGATCCGAGCATAAAATCAACAACTCTGCCAGTGAAGAGAAATACATTTCTTCCGTAATTTTTTCCCCATTCTTTGTGATAACGTTTTCGAACTTTGTTTCGTGCGACCAAACAATGCTTAGACGTTCAGCAGATGCTACATTCTGAAAACATGAAGGACGCACATTTTAGTTAGAAAGAAAGATTGGTAAGGGGTTTCAAGTTTTGATGCCAAATGCTCTCTGGTAATCTAAAAAGAAACTACACAAAGTTTCAGTTCATAATTTAGCCCAGCGGTTCCCAACCTTTTTTGGTCGCGGACCACCAAACGGACAATCGGTGGAGGTCGTGGACCACCATTTGAAAAAATGAAAAATCGATTACCTTTTTTTTTGGACAATGGAGGGGGATATAAAGGCAGGGGGCAGCTTTAGCCACTGAATTCAGTGAATGTTTAAGCATTTTCAAATTTAAAAGAATAATTTTTTTTTTTTTTTTTTTTTAATACAGCCACCGGTTGGCAACTCCTGAGATAATTGAACAAAAACAAAAACAATAATTGAAAACTTTCAATTTTGAAATTAATTTTGAATTTAAAAAAAAAAAACGAAAAACGAAAACTTCGAAGGAGGAATTTTATAAACTTATAAAAATTTAGGTTTTGATTCGTTCAAATGATAACTTACTTCCCAAGCAACGACAAACTTTTATTTTTCCTGCTACATAAAAAAAATATTAGTCACAAATTCAACGTTGCCTTTTTCGGGCGAAAAAAAATGGGAACAATTTATAGAGAGGTCTTCGCGGACCACCTAAACTCTGTCCGCGGACCACCTAAACTCTGTCCGCGGACCACCTAAACTCTGTCCGCGGACCACCTAAACTCTGTCCGCGGACCACCGGTTGGGAACCGCTGATTTAGCCGATAAAGGCCGTAAAAATGCATGTGAATCGGTGCACTTGACTGTTGACCATTAACTTTCCAAAACTGTAACTCCACTTTTCTCAAAATCACATTTATTTTGTTTAAAACTTCAAAACGCCTCCATTCCGTAAAGTTTTTGAATTTTTGCACGTTTTAGGGCCTTGACCAGTCAAACGTAATCTCTCTTATGCAGTGGTATCAATATCTTAATTGTGGTCCAATGGAGATAAGGTTGGTTTCATCAGAACATGTCACATATGTGTACTTGTTCCTAGGAGGTTCACTTGTTGAATTTTAATATTTCATAAAATAAAAAAAAAATTATAAAAAGAAACTCAACCAAAAATCACAAGGGGGAAAAAAAAGAAAAAAAAAAGGTAAGTAAAATATAAATAAATGTACATACACAGCTTCTTCAGCTTTTCAATATATTTTACATTTTGTGAGTAAATAGAGTTTCAGCTCGAAGCTCATAAAAATAAACTATAAGAAGAAATTTTACAGTTACATGGGTTAAGGATAAAAACAATTAATTCGTCATCTGATACTTACCGTTCGAATGTAATTAGCAATAAAATTATTAATATTCCGCGGTCCTTTCCTACTGGAATAAATCAAAATATATTCCTTCAACTTCTTTACACTTGTGATTAGGAAGTTTATGGCAGCGTATCGGACAACACAGTCAGTGCTTTCCAAGGAGGCTTTAATCCCAGGACATATGCAAGACGGTAAGCATAATTTCAAGGCCACTTCAGGATAATTTTCGATTCGGAGACTGTTACCGTGACATTTTGAGTTTTCCACTACCTGAGAACATTCACGCATAAAAATGAGACAAGAAAAATAATGATAAATCAGACATTTAAATTGAATTTTGGCATGTAATATTTACCCTTTCAAATAGATTATAGTTGAGAAAATGAGTAAAGATTACAAAAGTAGGAAAACAGACCCCTCTCAACTTTTGGCCATCTAAAAGGGTGGAAAAGCTGTTTCTCTGTACATTTTTTAGAACTGTAGTTGGTCATTGAGAAATTTGACCTTGAATTCCTTCTGAAAGGTGATTCAGAGAAGTAACGTAGCTTAACTGCTCTATAACTTCAATGAAATTATTTTTCATTTCTTATCCGTGAACTTCACACATCCCTTAAAGGCGCAGTACAGAGTCAGTGCAATATTACAATGTTACAATGAACATTATAATATTACAATACAAAGAGTGAATGAAGACCTTTTTAGTTTCGAGAAAAACGTAATGGGGCGGCTGCAAGGGTCTGTAATTTGGTGTTTTTTATAAAGAAAATGAAAGTACTTGATGAGCTGAGAACGAAAATGCTTTTGGTTTCTAATTAAGTCTCATTATTCCGGAGATGAGATTTTGGCCCAAAATACATTGTGTTAAATGGGAATTCTGTGTAGTGACATCACTACACTCACGATTTCTTACAACTTTAAACGTGTGTATCTCCAAAACCGGGGCACTTATGAAAAAACCAAAGGCATTGTTATTCTCAGCTCATCAAGTACTATCATTTTCTTTATAAAAAACACAACATTTCAGACCCTTGCAACTGCCCCATTGAAAGTTTTAGAGGTGTATATATCCAAAAGTACTGCAGTTTTTTAGTAGTAGTAGTAGCAGCGCAGAAGCAGTTCAAGTATTGGGTTCTGACAAGAGTGCGAGTAAGGTAGAAAGACAAATTATCATTTTTACTTGAGCTTATGACGAAATGAATTTCTTAGATTCTGGCATTCATACCTACAGCACTCGCAATAAGAATAAATTAAGATGCAAAATATCTGACTCTAAGTGGGACAAATACTCTTTGTTATCCTTTGGCCATAGCCTTTTCTATCAGCTCCCCTTGTACTTACAGAAAGAAAATTCCATCAATGTTTTTAAGAGAGATTGTAAAAACCTTTTAATTGAAAAATGCTTGTACTCTATCACTGAATTTTAAATTACATTGTGTATCCGTTAAGTTTCATGACCTGTAATACATATCCTGACACTATTCCATGTTCGCTGAGTTGAATTATGAATAAAGTTATTATTATTATTATTATTATTATTTTCAACCTATTTTGCTCGTTTTGGGCTCAAAAAATCCCTAATAAACTACGCAGGTGTTTACGTTCTTGGAGCTTGGTTTTTTTCTCTTATTTTCAATTTAAAATGCCAAAAGATTACTTTTCCCAAGAGTGACTAATGGCTGACTAATGAGCTTGACCACAGTGGCGTAGCGTGCAATGAGGCAAATTTGCAGTCTGTCCATTTAAACCTATGAAAAAGGTCGAACAATTGGGTGTTCCATGAACACCTTCGCATTCGACCTTTTACATTTGTTTAAATGGGGTCTATGCAATGTTGCCAAATCGCACGCTACGCCACTGCTTGACCATCAGATTAAAATTTGGAAAAGTTTCGCCTGGAATCATCTTAGACTATTAAAGTTAATTGACCTTTAATTATTTTTGCTTCTCCTTAAAATTACTCCCAGAAGATGACGTCTCTTTGCCCTAAGCACATCAGACATAACAAAGTTGAAGACTCACCTCTTGAACAATGTGCAGGAACGAAAGCACTTGAGTTGACGGAACTGAGATTTTGGTGAAAGTTGATTCAAAGAGATTCGGAGAAGCCTTGAGGATTTCAATGAGTAATGCAGCTTGCAAATTATCAGACCATATTTCATTGACCAGCTGTGATATTAAGACGTCACAATTTTAATAACAATACACTCAAAAACAATAACAAGAAAGCTGACATCAGGCGTCATTTTGATTTTTTTTTTCAGGCTTTTTTTTTCTTTTGCGATTGCAGTTCTCTCTTTTTTTTTGCTTCTCAAGCATTTGACCCCAGAGAACTCTGACCATTGAGGTCTTTAATGACCCTAAGGTCCTTTTTCACTAACAATTTGGAAAAAATTTGGGCAAAAATAGATTTTGTACGCTTTTTTCCCTGAAAATTGGAGGCTTTCTTAACCCATGATATGCACTAAATGAGCCAACCTTCTTTTCTTGCTTCTCGAATTTTCCTTAAATTTTGAGATTTGCTGAATCTCCCTGGTCCGGAGGCCAGAAGCAATGTCCAAAAAGGAAAAATGCCCACTGTGAAGAAACATCCAAAGCATTTCACGTCCAATGCAATTTTATATTCAAGTTAAAAAATGTCCCTTGTCATTTATCATACTAATAATTGTATGTCCAACTTAATTCTTGGTCCAAATGACAAAATGTTTTGGTACAGTTTTTGTCCAAAGTGTAAAGTGCCCATAATTATATTTTGTCAAAAGTTGCAGTAAATCAACAGTAGCACTACTGTAGAGTTTTTGGACTCAATAAAAATTGCCAAAAATTACCCCCAAAAAAATAGGGACTCAAAATGTGACTGACACAAGAACCCTAGAAATCCTAACATTTCAGATGAGATTCTCATGCTAAAAATGCATTCTTGAGCCCCGATGAACCTGGATACAATTTTAATCACTAATACTTCTGTTACGCAAAAATTTTTGGGGACTTTTTTTACTTGCGTTTTGGCATATTTGCTTACTGAAACGGCTTGTTTGTTTACATTCTCGACAGAGATCCCACAGCATTTTACGGATAAAAGAGTTAATTGTCAATAAACTTGTAAGTTTTAATCATGATGCACCTCAAGAATGTCTATAATAATGCCCAAAAGAATCTTTAAAAGCGTAAATAGATGTCAATCAGAAAAGGCAGTGAAAGATTACACGGTTTGAAACTCTGTAATCTAAATTGCATCGGACAAAAACACAAGAATGACCCACGGAATGTAAACAAATGAACAAAAACCCGTCCAATGGTGGCGCCCTTGGTTTCGCTTATTATAACTCTCTACATTCAGGGACTCTACTAATATCAAACCCAATCATTTCCAAAAGTTTTGCAGGAATCCCGCCACGTGCAAAAAACACCAATTTTGAATAAACCCTTTAGGAGCATTATGGAAAAAAATTGAAGAAAAAATTAAATACCTTAGTTTTTAGAGTTGTGATTAGGTGCCCGTTGCTCTCATCAAGAGCGCCTTTGAAAACTAAATCAGTTGACACAATACCGTACTGCTCCGAAGTACACAGCATCATTAAAAATTCATGCGCTTTGTCTCGTACAATTTGCTTTTCAGCTTCATCAACCTGTTAACAATGGAACACTCAGTCACAAAATTTCAACATACTTAGTGGCGCCTATACAGTGTTGGCTTGGAGGGGGGGGGGGACAGAGTCGGGGAAAAGTGATGACATTTTTTTTTTTTTGCTAAGTTGTTTTCGGATTCGAAACCGCAAAAGGCCGCTAGGAAAGCAGGAAAAGTGATGGCTTTATTTTTTTTTTTTTGCTCATTGGGTTTCGTATTTGGAACCACACAAGACTGTAAAGCAACCCCCCCCCCCCCCCCTCAATTGGCACCACTGAACCAGCTTCTATATATAATGGAACATGAATTTTTCCGACAGTTAGAATGAATAAAGGAAGAAGGATAAGAGAAAACTGATGTACATTCCATCCACATCAAGAAAAAACTTAATGAATGAGAGAGGTTTGTCAGGGAAACTAATAAGACGAGGCTAAAAATCAAAAAATCCACAAGGAAAAAGAGTAAAAATTTGACTCAAACACAGAAAAAATACCAAAAGGTTACGGTGTATTACGATGTATATGACTATATGTATATCGTATATCCAGTCAATGCTAAAAAATGGTCAACATTGAAAATGTTTTAAATCAAGGTACATGACCAATTTATTTAAAACAGCTAACAGTTTATAAACTCGGTAGCTATGGATGTCATAGACTTTTTTTTTTTATTCGCTAAACTTTATTTGTTATCTTGGACACTTTTATTTGCTTTCCGTCGTACGATCGAAAGGTTTGAAAAGTTTTGAACTTTCAAATCGATTGATCGCACGAAACTTCAAAAAAATGTTCAACAATTGTATATTGTACTCTGGTGTCCTCATTTGTTTTCGTCCAAACTCACAGTTGGTCCAATGTGACTTTTAGTCCACAGCGTTAATTTTGTCCAGAAAAATAATGTCCAAGATAATAAAAATGATAAAATGTCCAAACGGTAAAATGGGCCTATTATTTCTTTGGCCCAAGGCAGAACACTTCCAAATTGAGGTAATTTTTTCATCAAGCCATGGACAAAGTTTAGCATTTTATATTCATTGATGTAAAGGACAAAGATATCACCTCCCATTTGAAACAATGATAAAGTAAAGCTCAGTGATAAGAAGAAAATTCTCCTTGGACAATCTGCTTTTTATTGATTAGTTTTTCATTGAATCGGACAAAAAATAAGTTGCCAATATTTGCATAAGGACAAAACACTTTTTGGACAAAATCGTGTACTAGCCTAAGTTTACGGTTTTTTACTGTGGACAATAAATGCTTAGACTAGACCATTGGACAAAAGTAAATAAAGACAAAATATTTTGGACGAAACGTCTGTTGGACACAATGCATTGGACTCTGTCCAGCCACCCGTACTCTCTTTACTTATTCACAGCTTTACAGAAACAATAGAAAGCGAGTTTTCGCGACGAATATATTATACAAAATCATTGCCAACCTACGTATGACAACAGTGGATGAGACAAAACTGGATCGTGTTTTCCGAACTTTTTTGGTGTTTTCAGGCATTGATGGCATCAATTCGATTTTGAATTCAAGTCCGGGGCGGAGATGAATTTAAAATCGAATTGATGCACACCCCGAAAACACCTAAAAACTAAATTGCCAGTTTCCTCAAATATGTAGGTTAGGTTGGTATTGTTAATCACATTCAATCGCTAAAATTCTCTTAGAGACTTTTTTGAAAAAAGGTTTGTTGCAGAAACTTCATACTTACTTCTTTTATTGATTCAAGTTTGGGTTTCTTTGTTGTTTTGACAGGTTTGAACATTTTTTTGAAATGAGTCGGACCCTGCCACCTGTACAATTCTAAGAGATGTCCTAATGTTGACGGATGGAAAGCGTTCAATTTTAAACTGTCCGGTATAGAAACTGATTTCAAAAAATTTTCAAGAGTTGACAGGAACTTGATGACTTGTTCTACATCATCCACAACTAATCCCGCCACAATACTGTTGAACATATCTGAAAAAAATTGCAATTGAGCAAATTCACAGAGTGACAGTAATCTTTCATCAACTGTAAGCCGAAGGTGGGTTTTGTAAAAATTTTGCTGTCATTAGATTTTTCAATACTAGAAAAAATATACGTTTAAAACTCGTAAGGGATATAACTTTTTTTTTCTTTTTAAAATTGTCGTGACTTGATCAATTTTTGATCAAGTGCTTCATTGATAGAAAATGAGTTGATCTTTCAAACATGGCCAAGATCAGATTGCTAGCTTCCTTAGTTTTGAAGATACGGCTTCAGTTTCAGTACTTCAGGGACACCTTTTGTACATACCTCTGATAAAACTTCCATGCCTAACTTTGCTCATTTTAATCACATCTGATAGAATTTGAGCTCAAAAATGTATAATGGAGCTCTTGCTAACTTTTGCGGTAAGCAATAGAACTTTAAGCTTTAAAATCCACCAAAAATTACGATGAGCACATTAAAAAATTATGAAGTTCACTTACAGACTCACAAAATGACTTTAAAGTTTCAGGCATAATGGTGGAGCTATGAAGGTACCATGATTCCTTAGGGTGTCACTTATTTGGGCGTTTTTGCACTTTTCTCAAAATTTCAACGATTGACCCCGCCACTAGGCGAAAAAATAATCGCCGCAAAATTTCAGCCCTATCGAACAAATTTTAGAGGTTGCACTGCAGCGTCAAAGTTTGTTGAAAATTACAATTTTTGGTTCAGATTCGTGAAATCGGATTCGAACTCAATCGAACCAATGCACTGCATTTTAAAACTCTAAAAATTGGTAAAGTTTGTCTTCATATGATGTGTTTGAGTTATTCATAAGTATTAAAGCATTGTATCTAAAGCCAAAAATTGACGTAAGGGCATGTTTGTTAAAGCTTCAAAATAAAAGCAATTAATTTTCGGAGGTGCACCTTTTTTCTTGCATTGAAAGTCCCCGGATGAAATCTTGACACATGGGTGGTCCACCCCATGTGCCATGAGGGTGAGAATATTTTCCTTTGCTGTCCTCAAAAAAAGGAGAAAGATAATAATAATAAAAAAAAAACAATATACAGTCTGACATTGGTCTAATATTGTAGTTGATGCATTATCTTGAAATAAAATAAAACTTACTTTTAGACTTATTGATGAGAAAAGAGAACAGGGTGGAACTGTTCTTTGCTATGAAACTAAGAACAAAATCCATGAAATGAGGGCGAGCTTTTTGATTGGATGCTAAATTATCCATCGTGTCAGGAGTAATTTGAAGTTCTAAAAGAATTTCTTTTGCAAGATCGTAATTTAAGTTAACTATTCCTAGAAAACAGACAAGTTTTGAAAAAAATTAGTTTATAACAGAGAGCAGAGCAAAACAAGAGATAATATTGGGATAAAAAATGTAGAAAGGCTTCCTGCGGGTCAATTGTTTACTTTTTCGTCAAATCAGTTGTAAAAACTGTCTATGAGTGACGCTAGTGGTCGAGCATTGTAGGACTTGGCCGTTGTTATGGTTATCATAGTTAACCGTCTCATTAGTTCTTGTTCCCAGTAGTATTTTAAAGGAAACCCAAAAGTGGCCTTTAAAATACTACTGGGAATAGGAATTTCAATTATGGTTACTAACGCAATGGCCAAGTCTTACAATGCTCAACCGATGGTGTCACTCATAGACAGTTTTTGATACGATCAACCCGTTGGTCTTTCTAGTGCTGTGTAAGACAAGAAAGCATTGGCGGTCAAATCAGTTGTAAAAAATGTCTATGAGTGACGCTAGTGGTCGAGCATTGTAGGACTTGGCCGTTGTTACGGTAATCATAGTTAACCGTCTCATTAGTTCTTGTTCCCAGTAGTATTTTAAAGGAAACCCAAAGGTGGCCTTTAAAATACTACTGGGAATAGGAATTTCAATTATGGTTACTAACGCAATGGCCAAGTCTTACAATGCTCAACCGATGGTGTCACTCATAGACAGTTTTTGATACGATCAACCCGTTGGTCTTTCTAGTGCTGTGTAAGACAAGAAAGCATTGGCAGATACAGATGGATTGGGGGGGGACCCCCCGCCCCCCCCCGGTTCGATCTACAAAGGGTGAAAAGAAGGGGGAGGAAGAGGGAAAGGAACCAAGAAAAGAGACAAACTCAGTCCCCAGGGACAAAAATCCCAGGTCCCGCCCTCCCCCCCTTTGCGAGGGTTGGATCTGCCAATGCAAGTAAGAGGTAATAATAATGTCCAATATCAACCCCACCTCAAACCCCAGCAATGTGTTTGCAGGAGAACTGAGGGATGAAAAGTTTTATTAGATCAGTACAAATGGTGTTGGTACAAAACGTTCGCAAATTATAATTGGAAAAGGCAACATATAACCTACTTTGCATCATGAACAACATACAACCGATACAGGGTGTGTAAAGAGAAGGAGCCAGAGGGGTGGAAGAGGTGAGGAAATGGTTGCCTGCAAGATCGAAATGCGCAGAAGCAAGCCCATTTGATTTAACTCATAATTCGTTCCGATTACAATAAAAAATCGATCCTCTGTGATCATCTCCTAAAACAAATATTTTGGCAACCGCTTCAAATTTTGAAAAAAGTATACACACATGTTCGTTTAATTGGAGGGGGACATATTTGGAGGGGAAGGGTTTCCTTGTTCACGCCCCCTTGAGAGGCAGGGGTAGGGACTCGCAAAATTGCGCATTTCAAACAAAGAGACCCCAATTTTATACTGCAGATTTTGAAAGATCACAAAATTTCCAAACTTTTAACAAAGATTGCCTGTCAAATTTCATCATTATCTTCGATATATTGAACCTCGTACTTTGGTAACGGTAAATTTTCTAAAAATTCAATATACCTCCAAACAGGGTCAGAATTTCAAAAGCTTTAAGCTTGGACAGTTGAAATTTACCTGTAAGAAGTTTAAGGCCAATCACAGCATACTTCCTGTCACTGCAGAGAAGTTTTTCGATTGTTTTCAAATGACAT
This sequence comes from Trialeurodes vaporariorum, assembly GCA_011764245.1. Taxonomy (NCBI): domain Eukaryota; kingdom Metazoa; phylum Arthropoda; class Insecta; order Hemiptera; family Aleyrodidae; genus Trialeurodes; species Trialeurodes vaporariorum. The sequence goes on from VMOF01000388.1 coordinate 5,804,755, forward strand.
GAAACTATTTCTTGGCTTGCTTCAATTGCGGCTTGCTCCAAATCGACCAAGTCATCTTGGGATCTGAAAAAAAATGACAAAGGAAATGAAATAATGATTGAGACCCAGTGGCGTCATGGGGGGAGGGGGAACTGTCCCCCTCCTGTAATTTGGCACATCAAGAAATTTTGGCTCATACAGAAAATTCAAGAAGGAAAAAATAAAAAAAGTTGTCAAATTTAGGGAGGTTAGGAAACTTTGAGCGTCTTCTTTTATCCACCGGTGGTTCCACCGGTTGCTATTATAACAACCAACTTTCAACCAACCCGATCCTTTATCTACCGGTGGTTTCATAATAGAAACTGTGTTCGTCAACCTACTCGTTCTTTTATCCACCAAGTGACAACCAGTAACTACCAGGAATCACCGCCGAATCGGTGGTGATTCCCAGTTGTTTGTGCTAAATCACCCGCGAGATTATGAATGTAAAGTAAGTGTTCTGTTTGATTAGCTGTTATTGATCGAATCGTAAATCTCAGTCTCAACAGTAATCGTATCGTATGTTTTCCACACAATACAACAATTTTCACTGAAAATAATTTGTTATTTCATTTGTTAATAGTTGTTTCATTTGAACAAAAATAAAACCGAACAAAACAAACAACCAACTGCAACCAACTCGTTCTTTTATCCACCGGTGGTTTATGGTTGATGACGTCATATAATAGAACCGAGACTTACCGGTGGAAAAACAACCGTTAGATAAAAGAAGACGATTCAAGTCATGTGCAGAAAGAGTGTGAAAAGAATGTGTTTTTCTTCAAGAATTTCCCAAATTGAGAGTGAAGAAGGGCATTAGTGTCATAAAGGGCCTTGAAGCACTAAGGTTCAAAAGCACGATCCAGCCGGCCGTAAATCGAGCTTGTTTCACGAAAGAAGGCCGATGACAAATCATGCGGCTCGCTGCGCAAAGATGAGTTTGCGTTCTTGCACATGCGCAAAAACGCAAACTCGTCTCTGCGCAGTAAACAAACCCATCTGTCATCTGCCAACTTTCGTGGAATGACCTTTACTAGGAGCCCTAAAGTTGATGTTCGAGGCATATTTTACCCATGATTTATGGTCACTGAATCCGATTTTGATCTACAAATTCCAAAAAAACTGTTGCAATCGTTGTTGAAATTGTCTCAATCAAAACTGGATTCAAACAAACATTTTAATTTACCCATGAGAACTCAGAGCCAAATTTTCGAATTCAAATTCATGCTAGTAAACGGCCAGTTTTCTCAAATTTTATAGCACCATTAGATTCCACGTAAGAGAAAAGAGTCTTTTCACTCTGACATGATATTCATGAATGATCACATATGAATTTATAATCACAACTATATCGAACGGTGTCCTACTTTTGGTCCGTGTCTTACTCACGGTCTCTAATGGGAGCATCAGCGCCATTGACCACTCAATGAGCCTAACCTCTCTTCATATCGAAGCTTGTTCCAGGTATACCTACCACGTGATGTGATGGTGCCGATGCGCCCATGTCTTAAAATTTTGAGCCCATAAGAAATTGTGAGAGCAACACGGACAAAACACAGGACTTTCTTTGAATATAAATGAGATTATAAATTAATGCCCGATGTTTCGAAAACTTTGTTGAAACATGATTACACTTTGAGGTTCTAAGAATCCAATGTGATAAAATCCGGGAGAACTTGTAGGTAACAACCACGAATTTGAATTTGAGCTTGTTGATTTTCTTAAGAGAAAACCCGCAAGAACAAGTGAGATGGAGCATTTGCTTCGATTCAATTTTTTCATGACGTTGCACTAAACAGGTCTATTTACAATTCAGCTTTGCGCCAGCAAGCAAATTGATTTTACTACGATTGAGTTTACTTACCTGGTAATGAAAGGTGTGATGGCTGCGAAGACAAGAGAAGAATCTTGTACTTTCTGCGAGATCTCATCATCCCTCAGCACCTGGATGAACTTTTGAAAGTAACCACCCCTGCTGATGAATTGCTTCACCGCATCGTGAGATTCGTCCTGAAGCTCATCGACAAACAGTTGGATATCACTTAACTTAAGCATGGTGAAGGGTTATTTTCTAAACGATAAAATAAGTTTCCATCACTGCTTGTACACTTTTGTGATTGTTTGGATGGTGGACTAGGAGTCAAGTCAAACAACTAAGTATCGCAATTTAAAAGGAATTATGTGCTTATTACGCTTTGAAAATGCGAACACGAACACTTGAGCCAGTAAGTAAGCACAATTAGCACATTTCTAAACGAGAACTAAGCAGCCGATGGCTTAGAAATTAATTTATACTCAATAAATACACGTTACACATGCAAACAAGCATGGACGAATAATAAAGGTTTTTACGATACGCAGAGAGCCGTGAAAAAAGTTGGGATGACACAGATGACAGAAACTTCGGTGATGTGTGCTGTCTTGCTCAACGGTGGTCATAAACAGGCGTGACACCTAGCAGCGGAAGTCTGAACTACTAAGTGCCATTGAGTTGCCCTATAAATTAAATTTTCAGCCACTTCGCCACCATAATCGCATGGTGCAAGAGATAAAGGTCTTAGCATGTCGTCTAGTTTTAATTTTGAAGTCGGGGGTTCGAATCTCGCACACTACGTCTAATTTTGACAATCTTCAGAATTTTATTTACAATTAGGAATGATTTAGTGAGATTTTTTAGGGAAGACCAAAAAAAAAACCGCAAATTCTCAAATAGTCATGGAATTATTTTCCTTTCTAATATGTGTTAGGAAAATTTACAAACGATCGCTATCACCACTGAATTCACAATGGAATTCACACACATGAAAATTTGGATTTTTTTTTTTTTTTTTTTTTTTTTATAACTTATAATTTTCGTTGTGATTTTAATCTCATTTCATATTTTTGAAAGCTTTACTTCATTATTATTTCTTTTCTGTTAATTTATGTTTCAGTGAACCTGCCACTCGAGCCAGCTCGTGGCAGGGGAAACTTTCCTTTCTTTACTTTTTTTTGTTAAATTGGTTTCAAATAAATAAATTCAAATTCAAATATATGTAGGTACTTCGTAACAGTAAGTACATTTTCATCCATGATTGACAGCAGCAGCTAGATGTAAAATAACACAAAATAATCATGGTATTTTAGTTGGAGTATACTTAATTTAAGACAAGCATACTATTTCAGTACTTAATCCGGAGTCAGAAGGAACGTAAATAATAATAAAACGAAGGCACCGTAGAAAACCCCCACTTTGCAAAATGCGGTTTTCGTCGAGTTCTGTCATCACTGTCATCCCAAAAATCTCACGGCTCTTTTGGCATCAGCAGGACTGCGAACTTGCAGCAGCGGTTTACGGTGTTTTTGTCATCCCTAAAAATCTCACGGCTCTCTGCAGAGGAGTCTACCTAATAATAAAGACACATGGTTGAAGAAATGGAGAGGTTAGGTTTTTGGTTTGTTGATTGTTGATCAGTGATGCTGTTTGCCGCATCGTTGGTCTCCTATTTCAAATTATAGCGGCAATTCGCGTTGGAGCGCTATTTCCAAAGAGAGTTGCAGATGGCGAATGTATCAATGCGCTATTGTTATACCTGCCTAACCAACATTAACTCATAAGCCGTAGATTTCATGCTCTCTAATGTATCGAAGGGCTCATGAGTTAATATGGATAAGGCAGGTATGGCAATGAGTGACACGAGCCCTCAAGGAAGACAGATCGCGAGGAAAATCATGTTTTTAATGGAAACTATTGGATAATTCTGTGATTCCTCAAATCTTTTTCAATAATTTTTTTTTTTTTTTATTTATTTATTTATTTCTCCTGACAAACCCTCTTTCCATGTTACCCTTTACCTATCCAAATGAGCAAAATGTCGAGATTATAATGGAAATAAATATAATTTGACCAAGAATTCTGCCCCTTACCATGGAATTTTTATTTTTCATTTTATATGCATCTTCAATTTTTCGCACAATGCAAGCTCTGGGTGATTTCACGACAGTGGAAATTGTAAGACGCCAGGCCGGCTAGGGGCTTTGAACCGCATGTGAAGAATAAAATGTTGAAGAGCAGTGATTTTTCATCGAAACTTCTTGCTCGAGGGAGGAAAAAAAAAGATCATGGCCGTGGAATATATCTTTCCTTAATCAAACCCCGAAATTCAGCTTTGCAAGTAAGTATAAGGTCAACTTTAAAATTCCAGTGACGATTCCCCCCCCCCCCCGGCAATTTTGGGACTTTCAAAAATGTTGATCTATTTAGAGCGCTAGCTTCGACTCATCGAACGGTACTTTGTCCAAAACTGTAACACCAAACCGTTTTGCGAAATAAAAAGTAGCTGCTTCAAATTTTTCGAAAACATGGAACAATTTTTGGGTGCGCTCAGAACTTAAAGGGTAAATTTTGGTGAACAGAAGTATTTTTAGCTGGAGAAAAAAAAAAAAAAAAAAACTTCTTCTGTCGATTTTGCTTCAACTTTTAGTTTTCAACATTTATTTTTCAAGGGTGTTATGAATTTGTAGAAGGGTCAGAACCACCGCGCTTCTATTGATTTTATAAAGCTAGAATCGATTTTTCAAGTTGGCTAAAATGTAAAATATTTAGCACGGTTGCCCTACTGTGCATAAAGTCAGCAGTGGCGTAGCCAGACATTTATGCGCAGGGGGGGGGGGGGGTCCTTAAACGGCCAAGGGGGTGGCATTCAAGGAAGCGGTGGGGTGGGATTCGAGGTTCAAACTTTTCACTTACAATTAGAAAGAGGTTGATCAAGCTCCCATAAGGAATGGGCTATCGTCAAAATTTTTTCATGATTTTAGAGTCGATAGAACTCGTCGAGACGCGTTCAAAAATGTCCATTTTTTAGTTTTGGTTAACTGGGAAGGGGGGAGGAGGGCTCAAAGTCAAAATTTCAAAGTCCCATAACTTTCGCCTAAATTATTATTTTGACTTGTACTTTACGCCAAAAGATTTCTCTTTAAAATAGCTTTTGATTGGTGTGTAGGTATGAAAGTCCAATTAAACAAATTTTAAGTCAATTTTTTTTAAATTTTTTTAATTTTTTGAACAACAAAAATTTTGGTTTTTTGAGTCTAAAAAATACGCGTAACGAACGTAGGAGAAAAAAAATTATGGATATAATAGTCAAAGTTATGTTCTTTCGAATTGCGATCCGGGGAAATGATTTGTTCAAAAGTTATAAGCGCTTGAAGTATCCGAACACGCTCTTACAGCTTGGCTGCCTATCACCTTAATATCCACCCTGATCTCGATTCACGCGAAAACACATTGAAATCACGAGTTTTCAAGATTTTGAGCTGAAAGGCTGAGAAACTATTCTCATCTTGAGATATCGACTCAAGTGTTTTACGCGAACAATGGTGTTTCCGCCAAAAATACTCTAACTATTTATATAAAACTTCTCATTTACTAAAGGAATTTAATAATAATTTGATTAGATTCCCCCATTGTGTACCAACAAACTGGAGGAATCTAATTACTTAATCATCCATTCCTATAAATGTATTTGTTTTTTCTCCCATAGATTCCTCACTTTAATCGCATTGCCTCTTAGATTTGATGATCACTTGATGTCTTCTTTATGCTTACTCACTCCTTGTAGCAGTTTTAGCAGGTGGTGCTGTAGCATCGCATTCGTCTTTGAACTCTTTCAAACGCCTTCATTTTGCGGGCTAGGCAAAAACAGAGCAGCTGCGTAGGAATAGTTAACTACTTCCCGATTCTCGTAATAACAAAAGCATGATATCCGGCCTGATTGCTCATCTCACTGGTCATTCCTTCGTTTGATTCCGTCTCACTTTTTCAAACGCCTTCATTTTGCGGGTTAGGCAAAAAGAGAGCAGCCGCATAGGAATAGTTAACTACTTCTCGATTCTCGTAATAACATAAGTATGATATCCGGCCTGATTGCTTCTCTCGCGGATCATTCCTTCGTTTGATTTCGTCTCACTTTTTCAAACGCTTTCATTTTGCGGGTTAGGAAAAAACAGAGCAGCCACGTAGGAATAGTTAACTACGTGCCACGAATTGCCAATTCAATTAGCAATCCAAAAACTCACCTTGAGTGCAGACGCATTGAAATTTCACATTGACTGTCCGATTGTTTTTCTCATTTGTTTCGTGGCTAAATTGAGGCATTGTGTGCGAGATGAAGGGTTCCTCATTGCAGTATTTCATTATCTCATTTCCTTTTTTCTTTTTCAAACAAAATATTAAGACTTAGATTTTCTTGGAGATTGCACTAAAAGCACCCAGAAATTGCGATTATTTCTCAATAAATAATTCAGCAAGATACTAGCATTTGTTCTCCTAATTGATAAGAAAAAATGTACCGAGGTTGAGGAGATACTGATAAACTCTGTAATGCCTAAGTTCCCATCTCGCGCACCCAGGTCCTCAATTTTAGACACGTATGTAAGGGTGGAAATAGAGGCGAGGTATAAGTAATTAAAAAAGAATAAAAAATCAAAAGTGGGATGACTAGATTTTTATAATTTTCTTGACAGCAAAGTATCTGATTCTTGGCTCTCAACGGTGGCTTCTGTTACTTTTTCGTTGTTGACAATCTTCATTTCTACGGCACAGCTCTTGTTCTTGTCACTCTCCCCTGAAACATATACAATCAATAGAGGCTCCATGAAAACGGAGGGCTCAATGGGAAAATATCGAGAGGGATGATCGGTAAATAGGGAATTTTAAACCCGGAGGAAGGGATATATCGACGTGGATATACAATCAATAGAGGCTCCATGGAAAAGGAGGGCTCAATGGGAAAATATCGAGAGGAATGATAAATAAATAAGGAATTTTAAATCCGGAAGAAGGGATTTATCGACGTGGATTAGCAAAAAAGGGCGCTCAATCCCACTTTAAAAACTTTACAGGAGGCGCACTATGAGATATTGACTTATTGAGGTATTGGACCCCGATGAGTGGCCGAAAGTCAAGAATTAAAATATCGTGTAGTTTCATCAATAACCAAAACTGTTGAGATGGTTCTCGATGAAACTTTTCCAGATTTCAATCCGATTTCCGATTTTTACTTTCTCACTCTAATAACGAAGTTAGAAATTGAGAAAGTATTGCGATGGCGCAGAAGTCTGTCTGTCTGTATCAGAGCTGCCGATTTGCGTAGATTTAATGACATTTTGAAATTCACCGAAGATTCCACCGGTTGAGAAAAGATTACAGAGTTTAGTTCAGTGTATGACTGTAATGCACAAAAATACTAGCGTCTTTTATCTTTTCTCAACCGGTATATTTTAATTACTTAACGCTGTTTCCACCGATTGAGAAAAGATTACAGATCAGAGTATTTACGTGCATTACAATCATACACTGAATTGAACTGTGTTATCTTTTCTCAACCGGTGGAATCATCGGTGAATTTCAAAATGTCATTAAATCTACGCAAATCGGCAGCTCTGGTCTGTATCTCGGCATAACTTTTGAACCGATGGTTCATATACATCCGAATTTTGCAGAGAAGTTCCTTTAAACATTCCTCAGAAGGGTTTTTTTTTGTTTTTTTGTTTTGTTTTTGAAATTTTGAATTTTTATAAGCAGGTTTGAGAGGATAAAAGGCTTCCGTTAAAATCAATGGGGAGAAATGCGTGAACATATATATAGGAAAAATTGGAATATTTTAAATACAGCTGTTTGAATTTTGATTGAAATTTACAAAAAAACATTTTAATGAAACCAGCCTACTATAAAATTAATCCCTAAGGGGGGTCTAGGCCCTAGGGGTCTTCCCCAGACTATTGCAGGGGGGTCTGGGGGTTTCCTGAAGAAAATATTAGGGGGTCTGGGGGCCCCCTGGATTAAGTTTGATGTGAGAAAGTGTTCGTGGGATATGCTTCACAGTGGCGTAGCGTGCAAATTGGCAACGTTGCCATGTGTGCATTTAAACCCATGTAAAACGTCGAATGCGAAGGTGTTCACCGACCACCCAATAGTCCGATATTTTTCATGATTTTAAATGGAATCATTATACAACGTTACCAAACTGCACGCTACGTCACTGATACCTCACAATTTATTTTCTCCCTCTCTCCATCCATTTAAACATGTGTGTCAGATGCGGTTAACGGGAGGGACACCACGTACCTAAATTTTGCTCCTATTTCTTAGTTTTCCAGCTCATACGTTCTGATGGGCAAAGAGAGGAAAAGATATTAAGAAACCGTCTCCGATATCACCTTAGGGTATCACAGAAACAAAAAATCTGTTGATTTTACAGCCTAGGGTGTTGAAAAAGTGTGTAGCATGTTAGTATGTTGGATTAACAGGCCTGAGCGGTTCAATTAGCACTGGTGTTTGTCAAATTAACTCCTCTGACGGTTAATTTTACAGCTCAGATCTATTAATCCAACGTACTAACCTGCTACACACTTTTTTAACACCCTATGCTGTAAAATCAACATATTTTTATTTCTGTGTATCCTTTTTCATCTAACTCCTCTGACGGTTAATTTTACAGCTCAGATCTATTAATCCAACGTACTAACCTGCTACACACTTTTTTAACACCCTATGCTGTAAAATCAACATATTTTTATTTCTGTGTATCCTTTTTCATCTAACTCCTCTGACGGTTAATTTTACAGCTCAGATCTATTAATCCAACGTACTAACCTGCTACACACTTTTTAACACCCTATGCTGTAAAATCAACATATTTTTATTTCTGTGTATCCTTTTTCATCTAACTCCTCTGACGGTTAATTTTACAGCTCAGATCTATTAATCCAACGTACTAACCTGCTGCACACTTTTTTAACACCCTATGCTGTAAAATCAACATATTTTTATTTCTGTGTATCCTTTTTCATCTAACTCCTCTGACGGTTAATTTTACAGCTCAGATCTATTAATCCAACGTACTAACCTGCTACACACTTTTTTAACACCCTATGCTGTAAAATCAACATATTTTTATTTCTGTGTATCCTTTTTCATCTAACTCCTCTGACGGTTAATTTTACAGCTCAGATCTATTAATCCAACGTACTAACCTGCTACACACTTTTTTAACACCCTATGCTGTAAAATCAACATATTTTTATTTCTGTGTATCCTTTTTCATCTAACTCCTCTGACGGTTAATTTTACAGCTCAGATCTATTAATCCAACGTACTAACCTGCTACACACTTTTTTAACACCCTATGCTGTAAAATCAACATATTTTTATTTCTGTGTATCCTTTTTCATCTAACTCCTCTGACGGTTAATTTTACAGCTCAGATCTATTAATCCAACGTACTAACCTGCTACACACTTTTTTAACACCCTATGCTGTAAAATCAACATATTTTTATTTCTGTGTATCCTTTTTCATCGTTTTTCGTGTGACTTCAAGAGAGATGGCGTTAAAGGTCTTAAGAGGTGGCGCGCAGTGGAGCGAGTCAATAAGAGAGGCCGGACACAGCGCGGGGCGTGGAAACTTTAAATGCCCATATCTTTTGTTAATGCACTGTACAAAAGTCTAAAAGTAGTTTCGTTGGTTTTCTGGTAAATTTTCCTACAAGAATCACCCCGTATAGTATGTTTTTAACCGTCAAAACATTCAAATTTTCAATTCCATTCATATATTCTATGACCGACCTCTCCCATTGATTCGTTCCACTGTGTGGTATTAAAGGCCTCAGGAAGGTCCCGTCGGTATCCATTATTATTTGCTACCGACTATTTAGCCCTTGGGTATTAATGACAGTAGCTTCTCGGGTATTTATAAATTGTAACTATGGTCATTTATAGGTCATTTATAATTCCAGGCTGTTTGTCCCGAAACGTTAATTCTTATGAACTTACCAAATAATTTCATGACCTCGGTTCTATCTTGACAAGTTTTCAAGTTTCTCCCCAACTTTCTGCAAAACTTATCGATTTTTTTGTTGGTATTTATGAAAATTATGTCTTGATTCCTTTTGCAGTAGTCGTCACTTAGTTGCAGAAGGCCCTGAGAAAGATTGAAAATTAGACGAGAACCATTAATATTTGTGAAATGAAACAAATTAAAACTTAAAAACTGGAGACGTCTTCTCAACGCCCATTTTGATTTATTTTCTTTTTGTTTTTGTTTTTTTTTTATTATTATTATTATTTTTATTTTATTTTACGAAAATGTGTTTTGCCGTATTTTTTTGTTTGTACGCTTAAAATTTTCTCCTTTTGATCCTGTTTTTGAACCACAAGGAGCTCCATGGTTGTTCAAACAGCAGTTTTCAAAGTTATCCGGTGACAAGTCATGGCGTTGGATGCTTGAATGGTCACCGCGGTCGACCATCTCCTGAGGTTTTCAACCGCAATGACCATCAGACGCCGAAACTTGACATCAGAGAAATTCGAGAATTGCCGTTTAAACAACCATATAAAGCTCATGGTGGTTCATAAAAAGAATCATAGTGAACAAGTTTTAAGCGTGCAAACAGAATTAAAATACGACAAAACACATTGACGTAAAAAATAATCATAATCGTCATCCTCATCCTTCGCGATAGCGAAGTTAAACACGCCTCGTGTTGACGAGTAGTTAACTATTCCAGCACGGTTGAGTTGTTGTTGCCTAATTCAATAAATGAAGGCTATTTAAATAATGAGCCGCGCCCACCTAAATCTATTCGATCAAGATGGAAGTTGCTCAGCTGGCTACTTTTTATTTACTTCTACGTTAAACCGATCATTGAGTAACGTTATTGGTCGACCATTGCGACACTTGGCCGTTGCTATGGAAACCATAGTCAAGTTTCCCGTCAGCTATACAGGGTGTTAAGAAAAAAAGTTTCCACTGCTGTTTTTTCGAAAACGGCTGCGAATTTTGAAAAACGGTCAAACACGTGTCCAATAATATCGAGGGGGACCCATTTGGGGGGGGGGGGGTATTTTTTTCGGCGCCCCCCTGGGAAGGGCGGGGGAGGGGGTCACTTTCGTTTTTCTTATGGGAGCCCTGTTTTTTTATTTCAGTATCTGAAAGAGCATAAAAAAAGAAACTTTTTGGCGCAAACCGAAGGTCGATATCGTTTTTAGTTTTCGATATATCGAAGGTCAAAGTTCGATATGGACCTATTTTCAAAAAATCATTACTCCACTTTGAGATACCGGAATTTAAAAAACTAGGGGTCTAAAATACTCCAAAAAGCAAGCCCATTTTAGAAAAAATTATGAATTTTACAAAAATTTAGCCAAAAGTAGGGTTTAGCGCCCCCGAAAATTGTCAACGTTTTTACCCCCCTGGGGGCCCATCAGACAAATTCCTTGAGACGACCCCTATCGAGTGATACATCGATCAAAAGGGCATACCAAATTGAGCATTTTGGCGCAAACCGGAGGTCGATATTGCTTTTCACATTCGAGATATCGAATTTTGTAAATCTAACTTTGACATTCGATATCTCGAATGTGAAAAGCAATATCGACCTCCGGTTTGCGCCAAAATGCTCAATTTGGTATGCCCTTTTGATCGATGTATCACTCGATAGGGGTCGTCTCAAGGAATTTGTCTGATGGGCCCCCCAGGGGGTAAAAACGTTGACAATTTTCGGGGGCGCTAAACCCTACTTTTGGCTAAATTTTTGTGAAATTCATAATTTTTTCTAAAATGGGCTTGATTTTTGGAGTATTTTAGACCCCTAGTTTTTAAAATTCCGGTATCTCAAAGTGGAGTAATGATTTTTTGAAAATAGGTCCAAATCGAACTTTGACCTTCGATATATCGAAAACTAAAAACGATATCGACCTTCGGTTTGCGCCAAAAAGTTTCTTTTTTTATGCTTTTTCAGATACTGAAATAAAAAAATAGGGCTCCCATAAGAAAAACGAAAGTGACCCCCTCCCCCGCCCCTCCCAGGGGGGCGCCGAAAAAAATAACCCCCCCAAAATGGGTCCCCCTCGATATTATTGGACACGTGTTTGACCGTTTTTCAAAATTCGCAGCCGTTTTCGAAAAAACAGCAGTGGAAACTTTTTTTTCTTAACACCCTGATTACTTCTATAAAGGCCACTCATGGGATAGTAGTTAAAAACGGACATTTTAACTAGATGGTTACCATAGCGGTGTAGCCAAGTCTTACAAGACTTGACCAATAGCGTCATTCATAGAAACTCTTAACTATTAATTGACTGATTTATTGAGAAGCGGGAAATTCAAATTTGACCAACTGTTAATTTGACTGCTTTATTGAGAAGCGGGAAATTCAAATTTGACCAACTATTAATTGACTGCTTTATTGAGAAGCGGGAAATTCAATGTTTCACAATTAAAAAAAGCATCTAAACCAATAAGGTTCCTGGATTTCAAATTTCCCGCTCATCGATAAAACAATCTAATCAACGTAAAAGTAAACGATTAGCCCTCTGCATGAGAGGCTTGACATTCAGAAATTCACCGAGAATAAACATCGATGTATAATCGACGAAATTTTCACTAACCGTCGAGCTAGACACGCTAAAGAATACATAAACGATACCTGTCAGGAACGAAATACATCAGCAGGCTGATTGGCTTATGTTGCAGTCTCTGCTGGGAAAAGTGATTATTCGTAAAATATCTAACAGACAATTAAAGCAGATAGAACTCCCCCTTTAAGACTCACTATCCGATATCCATCTTGGCATTTTATTTTGCGCATTTAAAACTTTCGGGGCGCCCCCCCCCCCGGATTTAAGATATTCGATTTTGAAAGAGGTGTCTTCGAGGACAGCTGTATAGTTTCGGTATATAAATTAGTTTTTCTTGCTTATTTCACGCGAGACTTTTTCTCACACCTTTGTCTACAATAATAGCATTGAACTACGACATAATCCAATCTATATTTATTTCATCAATAAATCCTACTTGATAATTAAGTATTTAAAGTAATCAAATATATGTAGGGGAAGCCGGGACACCATGAGTCACGAGGCACCATAGGTCACTTGCAGAATAAAGTAATTCTAGGTGTGTTAGGTGCATCGTATCTTGAAATAAACTTTTTAAGCTACGCTGTGACATTCTTTTTCAGATATATGGTACGAAATTATAAAAAGGTGACCACTTCATAACACACCTAGAAGTACCAAGTACTTTATACTGCAAGTGACTCCCAGCTTCCCCTTTGTTTGTACATTTAACCACTGTTTTTACCTTGGCAGCCGTGTAATCAACAGTTTTAAAATTGATACAATCGAAAACAACGGGCCGTGAATCGTTTGAGATGCCTATCTTGTTAACGGACTTGCACAAGAAATTCACTGACGGGAAGAAGAATCCGATCTTTGGGGTAACTAGAATGTAAGGCTGATCCACATCCTGAAACAAATAGGTGCAATAATTATAACTTGATTTTCGTCAAGAATGTGTGCATTTTATCTCTGACAGTGGTCTAACTAAGGTGGAGGAGATTCAATAGGGTTTGTACTTCCCCTTCTCTCCCCCGACGCCAAACTGTGTCCCAAGAAAAGGTAATTTTTGCTTTTTCCGAGAAATGTTACCAATGGGGCTCTTGCAAACTTTTGCTACACGGGATTGAAGAGTCGATTCTTGCATAAAAACCTGTAAAAATGACGATGAATACACTGAGATTCACACGAAATGATGAGTACACGAAATTCACTGTCAGAATCGGGCTTAGTGGCGGTTTGACGCAGGTATCATGGGAGATTCCTATCTAAATTGAGACATATCTCTGTGTTTCCGTAGAGGAAGTGACATAATAGACAGGAATCTCCTATGATACCTGCGTCGAACCGCCATTACCATCTTGCCGTTATAGCAGTTATGTGAGTTTATGACTGACTTTTAGACTATCTTGGTGTGATTGTTGTGATTTTCGCTGGTTTTTACATAAGATTGGACTATTTATTTGCTAATAGCAAAAGTTTGCAAGAGTCCCATTGTTGATCTTCGGAACCCCCCCCCCCCCTCCCCCCCTCCCCCCTTGGCCCGAGCATTTAATTCTTGATTCGAATCCTGAAAATGAAATCTCCAAAACACACTCGGCCACCGGAGGGCGCCTCTCACGCTGTATTATATCATTCATTGTATACAGCAAAACGATAGTAAGAAGCTTGCCATATATTTCGTATGGCACGCTTAAAAAGTAGGGCACAAAGTTCTGTAAATCGATCTAGCAGACTTTTCTGAACAAGTCAATAGGTCATAAGTGCTATACTTTGTTGCGAATTCGAAAATATTATATCTCTGTTGAAAAGTACATGCCAATGAGGTGATGAAAATAATGTCTTACGTCATGAATATCGACGGTGAGATCAGGGCGGGCCCACAAGTAGACGAGGCGACTGACATCGGAGAAGATACCGACCAGGAGACCTTTCTCAACTCCCAGGGTCAAACAGCACGTGAAAGTGGCGAGGAAAGTGACCAGATCCAATTCTAAAACAAGCGCATGCATGAGGACGAGGAGTGAGGATTCTTTGTTGCGAAAATCGTTCAACTTTAGGGAGGAATATATTATGTACGAGGGGCGTTCAATAAGTAAGTATCCCCCCCTCTAAAATCCACGAAAATGGACCAAATTTAAAAAACTTTAGATGAAAATCTTCCTTAGGATATACTGAATCCAGCTATTTAAGAATCAACGCAATCGGATAAAATGCGGCCGCACACGGGCCGCGGATGCGCGTTGCGGCGTGAGCCGCTCCCGCCGGCTCGGCCGAATTTTTTAGTAGCGCGCGGCTAGAGAGGCTTCTCTTCAAACGTTCATACATTTAATCAACAACCGGGGAGGGAAAAAAATCATCGGTTAAAAACATGAGTTGGGCTTACCTTATTTCTCCACATATCCACCTTGTCGGTCTAATGTTTCCATATCTCAAGGCGGAACTTGGTGGTGTGCATTTCGAATCTGTGGAGGAGGTCAAAAATGCTTGCAGCACTTTTTTCAAGAATCAGCCCAAGGATTTCTACGCGCGAGGCATCAAAAAGTTGGAGTCTCGATATCAGACCTGTTTGGACCGAAAAGGTGGATATGTGAAGAAATAAGGTAAGCCCAACTCATGTTTTTAACCGATGATTTTTTTCCCTCCCCGGTTGTTGATTAAATGTATGAACGTTTGAAGAGAAGCCTGTCTAGCCGCGCGCTACTAAAAATTCGGCCGAGCCGGCGGGAGCGGCTCACGCCGCAACGCGCATCCGCGGCCCGTGTGCGGCCGCATTTTATCCGATTGCGTTGATTCTTAAATAGCTGGATTCAGTATATCCTAAGGAAGATTTTCATCTAAAGTTTTTTAAATTTGGTCCATTTTCGTGGATTTTAGAGGGGGGGGATACTTACTTATTGAACGCCCCTCGTAGTTCCCGAAAAACCTTACAAAGCCCAAGTCAAATAAACTGTAGGAAATGCCCCACGAACACATTCTCACATCAAAGTTATTCTAGGGGGGCACCCCGGCACCCCCACACCCCCCTTCATTACTCTGGGAGAGACCCCCAGACCCCTGACAGCTGCGTTGCTCCATCATTTTATGAGCAATTTTATTGAGATTGCAGTCTAATTTGTGTCTAGACTAGGTCAAATTTTGTCCTCTTGAACCCATTTAAAAGGTCGAATTTGGCACTCATCGCCGATCCATAGATATTTCGATATTTTCCGTGGGTTTAAATAGACCAAATGCAATATTGTCAGATTGCGTGCTTCGCCTCTATTTCTTCTCTCCTCATTTTTCTTAGTAATTGCGGAGAGATGTCCCCTAAAATAAAATAAAAAAAATTATATGAGCTGTATACATAGTATACAGAGTGTTTCTAAAACTTATGTCATCCTTTCTACCACGTATTTTTGAGGTTAAAGTAAGACTTTTTTTCCTATAAACATGTGTCCGAAAATGCCCCCCTTTTGAGCTACAGCCCCCAAACTTTTAAAAAATTGTTGGTTTTTCTGGAATATCCACCATAATTATGAATGAAATGTCATGAAGATTGGCGTCCCGAGGTACTTCTACGCGTAGAATCCATTAATGACCGTGAGAAATTCAGAAATGAGGTCTGACTGTACTTTTCAGGCAATCTTATACCTCCAATGACACAAATTTTATGCAACGGACTGGAAATTTGAAAAATAAAAACTGAAATTAGATGGGAAAAACTCTAAAAAAGATATTTGGTCCTCTTTGTTTTGGTCGATACGACGCGTATTAAGCGAGATAATCACTGCACAAGGTGGAAAAGTCAGCGCTTTTACCATGAAGAGCGACACTAAGTACGCAACCCGCTGCGGCGCAGGGCTCTCAAAACGTGCCCTCTGCTCTTCCGGGGCACCGCCAGTGTAATTTTAAATGGGAAAACAGACTTAAGAGCAGTCCTGTCTTTTTGGTGGGCTTTTAGTCGCTGACAAGGCGCAGGGCTCTCAAAACGTCTCCTCTGCTCTTCCGGGGCACCGCCAGTGTAATTTTAAGTGGGGAATCAGACTTACGAGCAGACCCGTCTTTTTGGTGGGCTTTTAATCGCTGACAAGGTGCAGGGCTCTCAAAACGTCCCCTCTGCTTTTCCGGGGCACCGCCAGTGTAATTTTAAATGGGAAGACAGACTTACGAGCAGACCCGTCTTTTTGGTGGGCTTTTAATCGCTGACAAGGCGCAGGGCTCTCAAAACGTCCCCTCCGCTCTTCCGGGGCACCGCCAGTGTCATTTTAAATGGGAAAACGGACTTAGGAGCAGGCCCGTCTTATTGGTGGGCTTTTAATCGCTGACTAGAAGCAGGGCTCTCAAAACGTCCCCTCTGCTCTTCCGGGGCACCGCCAGTGTAATTTTAAATGGGAAAACAGACTTACGAGCAGACCCGTCTTTTTGGGGGGCTTTTAATCGCTGACAAGGTGCAGGGCTCTCAAAACGTCCCCTCTGCTCTTCCGGGGCACCGCCAGTGTCATTTTAAAGGGGAAAATAGACTTACGAGTAGACCCGTCTTTTTGGTGGGCATTTAATCGCTGACTAGAAGCAGGGCTCTCGAAACGTCCCCTCTGCTTTTCCGGGCTACCGCCAGTGTAATTTTAAAGGGGAAAATAGACTTACGAGTAGACCCGTCTTTTTGGTGGGCATTTAATCGCTGACTAGAAGCAGGGCTCTCAAAACGTCCCCTCTGCTCTTCCGAGGCACCGCCAGTGTAATTTTAAATGGGAAAACAGATTTACGAGTAGACCCGTCTTTTTGGTGGGCTTTTAATCGCTGACATGGCGCCGCTGCCGCCATGCGCCATTCCGCTGCTACTTCGAGCCGGCCGCCCGCTATAGTAAAAGCGCTGACTTTTCCACCTTGTGCAGCGATTATTTCGCTTAATACGCGTCGTATCGACCAAAACAACGAGGACCAAATATCTTTTAAGAGTTTGTCCCATCTGATTTCAGTTTTCATTTTTCAAATTTCCAGTCCGTTGCATAAAGTTTGTGTCGTTGAAGGTATAAGATTGCCTGAAAAGTACAGTCAGACCTCAATTCTGAATTTCTCGCGGTCATTAATGGATTCTACGCGTAAAAGTACCTCAGGCCACCAATCTTCATGACCTTTCATTCATTAATTGTGGTTGATATTTCAAAAAAACCAACAATTTTTTTAAAACTTTGGGGGGCTGTAGCTAAAAAGGGGGGCATTTTCAGACACATGTTTATAGGAAAAGAAAGTCTTATTTTGACCTCAAAAATACGTGGTAGAGAGGGTGACATAAGTTTAGAAACACCCTGCATAGCCCTCGAAGAAAAAAAATTATCTGGTTATATGGGTGGAATGTTACTAACTATTGGTTTTCCAGAGGAAAGTTATGAGGTGAACCTCGACTAGAAACAAGCAGGCTATAATGAGAACAGCGGAAAGTGTTGACCGCGGAATATATTGTGAATACGGCGATAGGAAATAAATTCCCAACATCACGAAGACTCCTGAAAAAATAAAAAAAACAGAATCAAATAAATATTCTAACTTGAAACATGGTGATCATGATTTTATCAATTTTTTTCTTCATTGAATTGGGAAATACTACTATACTCCAGTCGGAGTAACGATAATTTTAAATCTAAAATGAGGATCTCAAAATTTTGATATAGGAGATTGAAGAGTTGATTCTTGCACATAAATCTGTAAAAAGGACGATGACTACACTAAAAAATCACGAAATTCACTCTCAGAATCGGGCTTAATGGCGGAGAGACGCAGGTATCATGGGAGATTCCTATCTGAATTGAGACCTATCTCTGTGTTTCCGTTGAGAAAGTGACATAATAGACAGGAATCTCCCATGATACCTACATTGAACCGCCATTACGAACTTGCCGTTATAGCCGTTATGTGAGTTTATGACTAAATTTTAGACTTTCTCAGTGTGATTTTCGCTGGTTTTTACATTTTATTAGACTATTCATTTGCTCACAGCTAAAGTTTGTAAGAGCCCCATTACGTTGCCATTATTACTAGAACATAACCCAACTTTAGGTTACGTCCTCTTTTATGAATAGAAATATTAGTAAATAAAAAATAAATTAATGAATTACTAACTAAATAGATAGGCACATAATGGGGCAGTTGCAAGGGTCTGAAATGTTGTGTTTTTTATACAGAAAATGATAGTACTTAATAAGCTGAGAACAATGGTGCCTTTGGTTTTTTCCTAAGTGTCTTGGTTTTGGAGATACACAAGTGTAAAATTACAAAAATTCGTCTGTGTAGTGACGTCACTACGCGGAATTCCCATTTAAAACAATGTATTTTGGGCCAAAATCTTATCTCCGGAAAAATGGGACTTAAGTAGAAACCAAAGGCATCTTTGTTCTCAGCTCATCAAGAACTTCCATTTTCTTCATATAAAACACAAAATTTCAGACCCTTGCAACTGCCCCATTACAAGTTGAATTATAAGTAAATAATAATGTATGTCAGAGGACGTAAGTTTGACAGCAGTGTAATCAATTTTATGGCTCACAATTTTTGAAGGTTGGAAATATCTACCTACTTAATTACTGCGTAGAGCAAACGCTTTATAAAGAAGTACGCAGTCGTAACTGCCTCTTTGAAATCCGTCAATTCTAGCAGCGCACTTGCAATTTCTATTCAGTAGGTATTGGTAAACCGTAGGCGGATACAGAACTTTGTCGTTTTCTCTCTCCTCCCATTTGAAAACATGTGCTAGAAAAGGATAGCAAAGGACCATCACGTGACTTTAGCCCCAATCTCGGTCCTTTTCTAATGCACGCATTCAAATGGGAAGAGAGAGAGAGACAGACAACAATTAAATGTAGGTACGATGACTTTCAAAAGAAATTACCTTGGTCGAAATTCTTACTGTTAAAGTCTTTTATTTTCAATGAAACTTTCGATTTTTCATGTCGTACTTTAAAAGAGGCGTTCTGATAAGTCCTTAAACACTTGAAAACCGCGAAATTGTTTTAAGATTGCCAATATTTAAAAGAGTAAAAATTTCGATCAGGGAACGGTTTTTTTGAAGGTCATAGTTCGAGTACTTACCGCAAAAAAAATTGGCGGCCGGTGTGCGGACACCGCTTGAGCTGCTGAGTCCACTTCGGGTAAAAGCACCAGCACAAGGCATCGATCCGAAAAAAGAGTTTGCGAAAACGCACAAACCGGCTGTGAAAATTTCATGGGACGCACGCACGGTTCCTCCTTTAGCTACAAAAAGAGTTAGACCAAATTATGAAATTGTGATTATTATGATTATTTGGGGGGGGGGAGGGGGGTTGGGCATTATTTTCTTTTTTCAATTTAGAAAATCTACAGCCTCCTATAGACGCTCAGATGGGTTCAATGCAGTGGCGGCTCGTGCAATTCGATATATCGATGTCCGTTCCATTTAAAACTATAGAAAAGTGTCGATTTCTAGGGGGTTCAATTTCACCCCCTGACAATCGATATATTTCTATAGTTTTAAATGGAGGAGACATCGATATATCGCATTTTACGAGCCGCCACTGGTTCAATGGGATTGGGCGTTGGGCACTTAAAATTATAAGTCCCCAACGCCACCATTGCGCTCGCGCATTTGAAAGTATTTCATGAGTTTAGAAGTGGATTTTTTTATTTTTTCGTGCTACCATTGTTGTTTTTTCCAGGGTTTTGCCCCTGAATCGATTTTTTTTTATAACAGCAAAGAATTCTTTCTCAAATTTTCTTTTCCATTTTGAGTCAAAACCAAGAGAAAAATCATGTTTTCGAACGAAAAAACCAAAGTCATGCAGTAAATGGTTAAATAATCAAAACTATGACTGCATCAAAAAGCTGAGGTATTACTCACGATATGCCAGTCTGATGGAAATGTTTTCGTGCTACCGTTGTTGTTTTTTCGAGGTTTTTTACCCCTGCTTTGCCCTTAAGATGATTCCAGGGTCGATTAGTTCCAACTGTGGACACCACGTCGCGCTGCTCTATAAGTCAATAGTTTTTGGCTAAATTTGACGAATTCATGCTAAAAACACAAATTTGAGGAACGTCAGCACCTGCGAGCATACTTCAGGAAGATACCCTGAAAGTTTCAGGCTGCAACACTCAAAAATAATGCCGGAAATTATGAAATACGAAACTTCCCGTAAGCCGCAATGAGTGCGAGTGAGGCAGATAGACTTATCATCACTCGTGCTCACTCTCACTCATTAAGCTTACGACGAAACGAATTTCATAATTTACGGCTTTAATTTTGAACCAATTTTGTTCATTTTGGGCTCAAAAAATCCATAAAAAAATTTTGCAGGTGCTTACGTTATTGGATTTTGCGTTTTATCTATGGTTTCAATTTAAAACGCCAAAAACACGTCTTTTCCAAAAAGCGACTAGTGGCGCTATCCATCGGATTGAAATCTGGAAAAGTTTCGCCTGGAATCACCTTAAATCCCCTTAAATCGCAAAACAAAAATGCACAGCAAAAGTGCACAACAAACAAAAACAAAAACACAAACAAAAAACAAACAAAAAAAAAAATGCAAACAAAAATGCACAGCAAAAGTGTTCAACATCCCACTACTGCTAGGCATTTTTACTCCATTTTCTCTTTAATTTTGAGTTAAAATCAATTGAAAAATCATGTTTTCGAACGACAGAACCAAAGTCATGCAGTAAATGGTGAAATAATCAAAACTAACTGCCTCAAAAAGCTGAGGTATTACTCACAGTATGCGAGTCCAATGGAAATGTTGACCAAGACGGTCACAATAGGAACAATGATGATACCAGATCGCAAATCCTGGACCATTTGAAAGAAGGAGATGGTTTTATTGCCGATTTGAGTTGAGAAAGGAGGCAACTGGAACGACGGCAATCCGCCATCAACGGACTCTTGAACAACCAGAAACACACGAGGAGTCCATTAGAAGTCGCGCTAATGCAAGACACTTATTTACAAAAGGCTAAGTAACGAGATATGATAATGTAACTTCAAAACTACACAAGCATATAAGATCAATTTTTTTTGCTATCGATTAAGTCCAACACATGAGCACAGCTGGTTGAAAATTGACGAAGTTATGACAGTGCTACACGGACTTTACGTCCACTTTTTTGACGTCCACAGGCTTTACGTCCACTGTTTTTATGTCCACCACTGTAACGTCCACCGCTATAGACGTCCACAGTAGAGACGTCCACTAACATAAGTCCACTTATATTACGTCCACCGAGCTTTATGCTCCACAATTCGATAACAGCATAAAATGGGAAATATTCGATAAAAAGGTGCGGAAATAGATTTATTTCTGTGACAGTAACAGGAAAACTTGGTACTTTATCATTCTTGTCCTTTAACGGTGCATAGTTAAAAAACAGCTATACGTAATTAAAAAAAAGCAAGTTCTGGGTTATAATGCTACTTACTCAGGGTTATTTGGAGTTAAGAGAAATTGCCCCAGGAACTCGAATAAATATCTCAGAAATGTCTCAATACATTCCTGGGTAGACTAAGTAAACTTTCTGCGAAAGAAAGAAGAAAAAATCATCTCTTAAGAAAGAAGAAAAAACAAGTGGTCCAATTGTGGACATTTAATTTCCACAATTATTACGATGATGGACGTTTGTTTTTGTGGACGTTTAGTTGGGTGGACGGACAATTTTGTGGACGTAAAGAAGTGGTGGACATAAAACTAGTGGACGTAAAGTCGATGGACGAAAAGTCCTGGAACCATGACAGTTTGGAAAGAAAAACAAGTTTTCAGGGGACCTTTTAGTTCCGAGTAGTGGCGGCTCGTGCAATCTGCGGCATCCATGCTTATTTGCCATTTAAACCTATACAAAGGTATCGATACCTTGGGGGTGCAATTGCACCTTCTGAAGATCGATTGTTTTACATAGGTTTAAATGGAGAAAATAAGTTGTTGCCTCATTGCACGAGCCGCCACTGGTACCGAGTTAATCAATTAGTCAACTCATCGCACTCTCATTCAAATCAAGCTTAAATAGATAAATACTAGAGGCCGGTGGCCGCTTCGCGGCCAAGCGTTCCGTTTCGCGTCTTGCGCGTAATTTTGTTTATTCGAGCTAAGACTTTGACTTGATATCCACTCCCTAACTCCGTTTGCTATTCGCCCATCTAATCCTGCTCCAAAGGACGACATCTAAAAACTTACTCTATTATTCCTGCAATACTAAAGTGGTATTTTCTCATGTACACCAAATGTTTAGAAAACAGGAGTCATCATTTGGAAGGGGCATAAATAGCATAACCCCCCCTCCCCCCACCCCCTTGCATGAAACTTAACCATTTTAGGGGTGGTCGTTCTCAAGAGGGCCCGATCCAAAACCGTCAATTTTTTTTTGGGGCTCATGGAGCCGCCGAAACCC
>VMOF01000388.1:5828030-5934150 GCA_011764245.1 Trialeurodes vaporariorum
ACGATTTTTTTTTTTTTTTAATTTGGAAAAACAGACCTTATAAAAACATCATAACCTCACCGAGATGCGAACTAATACGAAACAGCTCAAATCGCCAACTTTGAAAGAGGATGTGTAACAATATTCTGGGTCCGTTGGACCCGTTGGTAGTAATCTTAGATAAATCACTTATACATTCAAAGTAAACAACACATTTTCAACAGGAAACCAATTATTTTCATTACTCAGTAATATTCGAGAGCATATTATTGATAAGAGAAGAATAACCATCGTCTCAACTCATCATCACTAATCGTTTGGTTTCTTTAAAAATTCTCGAAACCTAGCCCAAATTTGCTGGGTTACAATCGAGATATCAATTCAACGCACCGATCTCAACAAAGTCATCTCTAGTTGATTGTACTATTCTATATATCTGCGTTTAATACATATGATAAGTATCGAAGCTCTACTTCGCGAAGTTATACAGCAACCTCGTCGAGCCATCAATCAATGACTGTACAGTGCTGCCAGATTTGACATAAAATATACACATTTGACATTACGTCTCAAGTGCCTGAATTTTTGACAACACATCTAGCAGCACTGTGACTGTCCCATTGTTTACATCTACGTAAAATCATGTGATAAAAAGTCGAAGCTATACATCGATATCATACGAAGTGACTTCATTGAAGTCGCTATTAAAATGCTTCTATACCCGAATGTGTCCTTCCCAACGACCTCTATATTAGACCGGCGAACGAATACGAACCAGCGTAACCCGCAAGAAAGAAAGTTAGGTTAGAATAGAGGTGCTTGGCCGGATAGGAGCACCTCTGTTTACACGTATTTTTATGAAGATGTTCTCTTCCGTTTTTCGCTTCTAAAACTCCTAATTTTACACGGATTTTGCTTTTCTTGGTCTTAATAGAAGGAGGATAGCTTGGGCTTTCACCTCCGCCCTACCGGGTCCGGTAACGTTTTTTCGAAAATATATGGAAAATATAAGTCGTTGAAGTGGACACCCGTTGGTATGCTCTGAAGACCTTGCAAATCACGTTCGCCTGTTTACGACGATTCAATCTGTCTACAAATCGGCTTTTAGTCATTTTTTGAGTCTACTCCTTCACTCTCAGTCCTTTTAGTGCTAGATTCTTCAAAATCCGAAAAGTTTTAGTGGCTGAGGAGGTAATTTTTCTATACTGTGTAGTGTGTACCAGTAAACCCTCCTGTGTTAGAGTTCGTAGTTACTTAACCTGAGTTCGTAATTTCTGTACATTTCCCTTCTGGATGATTTTTCATTCCTAATATTGTTGTATCAATCTGCGCCATCATCAGTGTCTATTAAATACTGTGATTGTGGGGAATAAACTCGCCCGCCGTTAACTCAGGATGTCGGATCGAGCCGACCACTGAAAGGGTTCTGGTTAGTCATCATCAATTTTGTGAAGTACTCATCATGTCAGGAGTGATTCCCTCTTATTCCTTTGTTTAGTCGCAGCATAATTTAGCCTTGCATCAGGATTCATCGTAAAATTCCTCTCTTTGAACCATCCGTGGTTTTTGCGCATTCTTCGGAATCTTAAAGGTGAGCTTGGAAGGGTAGGCAGAGAAAATGGCCCATAAGATTTGTGTCAAGATTTCTACGAACAGCACCAAGAGGCTCATTCAGTTAAGTTCATGAAGTCGTATCGGAAAGTATTAGATTAGTCCAGGCAATAGAGACCGAAAAATAGCTTATGAAGGAAAGTTCTATAGAAGTTCTGTTTTATATCGATTCCTATGTATTTTGGGTCGCTGAATCCGAATTTGATGTTGTCCACCAAAATTTCCTGGAGCTTTTTACGGAAATTACGGAAAACTGTAAGAATTTCAGGATTTTGGCGGTTTTTTCATTGTAACTTGGTTATCATCGATAAAAATGAAAAAACACCTCTTTACAAAGTTAAAGAAGATAAAATTTCCTACAAAAATGACACTCTTCTTATTTTTGTGACATCAAAATTAACGGAGCTGGAGCGCACGGAAAAAAGTCGCGGCGCGCGGATCAGCAACATTACGGCCATATAGCGATTAGGCGCGCCGCGCGACGGTGCATGCACTGGCGGTCGCTTCGCTTGCAATACTCCTTAAACCCCCCCACCCCGCAGGAGGGGGGATGAACCCCAATTATCACCCACCTTAATCCCCCCCCCCCCCAATGAAAACTTATATAATCAATGAATATCGATCTTTATAATCGTAGGAAAATAGTCAAATTAACTAGATATTTTGTTTCATAGATTTACAACGACTCTACTTCATAATTATTATGATTTGCTAAAAACAGTGTGTAGATTTGATACGGCACATTTTGTCTACACAGTGAATCATACACAAACCTGAGATCCTAACTCCGGCCACGCACACTATCGGGTCCCTTGGTTGAAACTAGGGGTCGTCGCCTCAGCGTCTATTTCAAGCGGTTAAACTGTCGTAAAAGTCAAATGGTTCAAAAATCATAACTTGAGACAAACGCTGCAGGGTTTGCTTGAAGTCTCTTCTTGTACTTGCAGTTTACTTTCAGATTGCCAATTTGGCTTTCGTTTCTTTCGATTTTCCTCTGATAATTGATCAAAATAAATCAGAATGTGATGCTTTCTTTTAGTATATTATTTTGAATTATTATTTTTGATATAGATATTTTATTGTTTGCCTGGTGGGGGATGTATAATACTACCGTTTTTACTAGCGTAAACACGCTAGATAAGAACACAACGCCAAAAGTGATGGAAAGGGAGTGAAGTGTTGTTCTGGGCTGCAAATGAACATTAAGAGAAAATACAAAAATCAACTTATTTCGTTAACTGTGAATCCATATATAACCGTACACCATCGCATCAATGTAAAAAAAAACCACGTTAATGAGAAATCACTTTGAAAGAAACAAAAACAAATACCAAGTTATCCTGTCTGTAAAACGTCAGATTTTGCGTTTAAAAAGTTCTGCTTTTCGTGCGGGGATGAAGTGTCCAAGGCAATATTGAGCAGCCATAAGCCTCAAAATCAGCGAATTTAAGCCTGCTAAAACTTTACTTGCCTCCTGTAGAAGGAGCAAGTGTAGGCGATACGAAAAAAATGCCCGGCCCTCATGCCGCGGAAATTGCCAAATCTTCGCAAAAAATTTACTGTTTTCTCGACGAAAAATAAAGTTAGAGTCAATTTTCTCTTTCAGAACTAATCGATCAAATCACAGGTAATTACACAACGTAAAAACTTTCAAAGCGCAATTATACTTACTAAATATGGCGATGATATATTTATTTATTTCTCCAGCTTGGAAGAAGTCTACCGTTGTTTCTTATTTAAATAATGGGCATAAAGTTCTCTCAGATTCTTTTTATTCCAAAAAATTGTCAGATTAGTGGGGAAAACGAGAGCGCGCTTATTGTTGAAGAGACGGCGGCTATTATTCTAGAGGATATCCATTCTACAGTATATTTATGACAAGCTGAAATATCCTATATGCAAGCGATCATTTTTTTTTTTTTTTTTTTTTTTTTTTTTTTTTAGAGCGCCGAATCTAATGTGACCAAGTGGCGAAATTCTAACGATTTTTTCCGGAGAAAATTGCAACTACGCACAAACAGGGTAATTTAGATAAATGAGGGGGTATGCTCGACGTTTCCTCACTATTTAATTGCATCTGCTCAGCCTAGGTCTTTTATTTCGTGGGTTAGGCTTCGTATTTCTATACTTTTATTTTTAAGAATTTGCTCTCGGTGACTGATACAGACCAGTGGCGTGGCGTGCGATTTTGCAACGTTGCAGTTTGTCCATTTAATCCCTCGAAAAAGATCGAACTATTGGATGTTCGTTGAAAACCCTCGCATTCGAATTTTTACATGAGTTTAAATGGACACAAAACAACGTTGCCAAATTGCACGCTACTTCACTGATAGAGACTCTAGAATCTTCCGGCCTTTGCGCAACGGACCGATACGGTTTACTTTGAACTTTCTGCAATTATGAACTCTCCACTAGGTGTTCAGGGTGATTAATTTTTTCAGTTCATATTCGATAATGCCAATCATAACTCTCAAAAAATCTATGGATAGCACACATTTCATGCAATATGGGAGGTATTCAATGTTTGAAACCTATAACTGTAATGGTTCCTGACCAGTTTATTGACGGAATATATAATAATAATGATAATATACTAATCGTAAGATACAATCAGTTCCTTTTGAAATAAAATAAAAAATTATAGTAAAATGAGCAAGAAATAACTGAAGGAACATGTAAATCGGTGGAAAGAAACATAACTCACGAGAAAACATGAACAAATATTAATTAATGCACGGTAATTGTTTAAAGATCGATATTCAATGATTTTGTAAGTTTGCATTGGGGGGGGGGGATTAAGGTGGGTGATAATTGGGGTTCATCCCCTCTCTTGCGGGGTGGGGGGGGGGGGTTTAAGGAGTATTGCAAGCGAAGCGACCGCCAGTGCATGCACCGTCGCGCGGCGCGCCTAATCGCTGTATGGCCGTTCCGTAAAACACGTTATGTTGCTGATCCGCGCGCCGCGACTTTTTTCCGTGCGGTCCAGCTCCGTTAATTTTGATGTCACAAAAATAAGAAGCGCGTCATTTTTGTAGGAAATTTTATCTTCTTTAACTTTGTAAAGAGGTATTTTTTCATTTTTATCGATGATAACCAAGTTACAATGAAAAAACCGCCAAAATCTTGAAATTTTTACAGTTTTCCGTACTTTCCGTAAAAAGCTCCAGGAAATTTTGGTGGACAACATCAAATTCGGATTCAGCGACCCAAAATACTTAGGAATCGACATAAAACAGAACTTCATTAGAACTTTCCTTTATAAATTCTCTATTGCCTGGACTAGATGGCAGTTATATGAGGGGCCCTGTTTCTTCATCACACATTTTAGCATTTTTAGCTACTGTGACTCGGACTGCTGTGAACCGCAGTCGCTTACGGGAACACTTTCGGAAACGGACCGAACCGCCATAAGCCGCAATGAGTGCGAGTGAGAAACCTTAAACCGCAAAGAGTCTCTCTCTCGCACTCGCAGTCGCTTACGCGAAAAATTTGGGAAACGGACCGAACCGCCATAAGCCGCAATGAGTGCGAGAGAGAAACCTTGAAACGCGAAAGGTCTCTCTCTCTCGCACTGGCAGTTTCTTACGGGAACAATTTGGGAAACGGACCGAACCGCCATAAGACGCAATGAGTGCGAGAGAGAAACCTTGAAACGCGAAAGGTCTCTCTCTCGCACTCCCAGTCTCTCACGGGAACAATTTGGGAAACGGACCGAACCGCCATAAGACGCAATGAGTGCGAGAGAGAAACCTTGAAACGCAAGAGGTCTCTCTCTCGCACTCGCAGTCGCTTACGGGAACAATTTGGGAAACGGACCGAACCGCCATAAGACGCAATGAGTGATAGTGAGAAACCTTAAAACGCGAGAGGTCTCTCCCTCGCACTCGAAGTCGCTTACGGGAACACTGTGGAAAACGTACCGCACCGCCATAAAACGCAATATGTGGGAGAGAGAAACCTTGAAACGCGAGAGGTCTCTCTCTCTCACTCGCAGTCGCTTACGAGAACACTTTGGGAAACGGACCGAACCACCGTAAGACGCAATGAGTGCGAGAGAGAAACCTTGAAACGCGAGAGGTCTCTCTCGCACTCGCAGTCGCTTACGGGAATAATTTGGAAACGGACCGAACCGCCATAAGACGCAATGAGTGCGAGTGAGAAACCTTAAAACGCGAGAGGTCTCTCTCTCGCACTCGCAGTCGCTTCCGGGAAAATTTTGGAAAACGGACCGAACCGCCATAAGACGCAATAAGTGCGAGAGAGAAACCTTAAAACGCGAGAGGTCTCTCTTTCGCACTCACAGTTGCTTACGGGAATAAATTGGGTAACGAACCGAACCGCAATAAGACGCAATGAGTGCAAGAGAGAAACCTTGAGAGAGACCTCTCGCGTTTCAAGGTTTCTCTCTCGCACTCATTGCGTCTTATGGCGGTTCGGTCCGTTTCCCATAATTTCCCGTAAGCGACTGCGAGTGCGAGAGAGCGACCTCTCGCGTTTCACGGTTTCTCTCTCGCACTCATTGCGTCTTATGGCGGTTCGGTCCGTTTCCCAAGTGTTCCCGTAAGCGACTGCGAGTGCGAGAGAGAGACCTCTCGCGTTTCAAGGTTTCTCTCTCGCACTCATTGCGTCTTATGGTGGTTCGGTCCGTTTCCCAAAGTATTCCCGTAAGCGACTGCGAGTGCGAGAGAGAGACCCCTCGCGTTTTAAGATTTCTCCCTCGCACTCATTGCGTCTTATGGCGGTTTGGTCCATTTCCCAAAGTGTTCCCGTAAGCAACTGCGAGTGCGAGAGAGAGACTTCTCGCGTTTCAAGGTCTCTCTCTCACACTCCCAGTCTCTTACGGGAACAGTTTGGGACACGGGCCGAACCGCCATAAGACGCAATGAGTGCGAGAGAGAAACCTTGAACCGCGAGAGGTCTCTCTCTCTCTCACTCGCAGTCGCTTTCGAGAACATTTTGGGGAAACGGACCGAACCACCGTAAGACGCAATGAGTGCGAGAGAGAAACCTTGAAACGCGAAAGGTCTCTCTCGCACTCGCAGTCGCTTACGGGAATAATTTGGAAACGGACCGAACCGCCATAAGACGCAATGAGTGCGAGAGAGAAACCTTGAACCGCGAGAGGTCTCTCTCTCTCTCACTCGCAGTCGCTTTCGAGAACACTTTGGGAAACGGACCGAACCACCGTAAGACGCAATGAGTGCGAGAGAGAAACCTTGAAACGCGAAAGGTCTCTCTCTCGCACTCGCAGTCGCTTACGGGAACATTTTGGGGAAACGGACCGGACCGCCATAAGACGCAATGAGTGCGAGAGAGAAACCTTGAAACGCGAGAGGTCTCTCTCGCACTCGCAGTCGCTTACGGGAATAATTTGGAAACGGACCGAACCGCCATAAGACGCATTGAGTGCGAGTGAGAAAGCTTAAAACGCGAGAGGTCTCTCTCTCGCACTCCCAGTCGCTTCCGGGAAAATTTTGGAAAACGGACCGAACCGCCATAAGACGCAATGAGTGCAAGAGAGAAACCGTGAGAGAAAACCTCTCGCGTTTCAAGGTTTCTCTCTCGCACTCATTGCGTCTTATGGCGGTTGGGTCCGTTTCCCAAAATATTCCCGTAAGCGACTGCGAGTGCGAGAGAGAAACCTCTCGCGTTTCAAGGTTTCTCTCTCGCACTCATTGCGTCTTATGGCGGTTGGGTCCGTTTCCCAAAATATTCCCGTAAGCGACTGCGAGTGCGAGAGAGAGACCTCTCGCGTTTCAAGGTTTCTCTCTCGCACTCATTGCGTCTTATGGTGGTTCGGTCCGTTTCCCAAAGTATTCCCGTAAGCGACTGCGAGTGCGAGAGAGAGACCCCTCGCGTTTCAAGGTTTCTCTCTCGCACTCATTGCGTCTTATGGCGGGTCTGTCCGTTTCCCAAAATATTCCCGTAAGCGACTGCGAGCTGAGAGACCTCTCGCGTTTCAAGGTTTCTCTCTCGCACTCATTGCGTTTTATGGTGGTTCGGTCCGTTTCCCGAAGTGTTCCCGTAAGCGACTGCGAGTGCGAGAGAGAGAGAGAGAGAGAGAGAGAGAGAGAGGGAGAGAGAGAGAGAGACCTGTCGCGTTTTAAGATTTCTCACTCGCACTCATTGCGTCTTATGGCGGTTCGGTCCGTTTCCCAAATTTTTCCCGTAAGCGACTGCGAGTGCGAGAGAGAGACCTCTCGCGTTTCAAGGTTTCTCTCTCGCACTCATTGCGTCTTATTGCGGTTCGGTTCGTTACCCAATTTATTCCCGTAAGCAACTGTGAGTGCGAAAGAGAGACCTCTCACGTTTTAAGGTTTCTCTCTCGCACTCATTGCGTCTTATGGCGGTTCGGTCCGTTTCCCAAAGTGTTCCCGTAAGCGACTGCGAGTGCGAGAGAGAGAGAGAGAGAGAGAGAGAGAGAGAGAGAGAGAGAGAGAGACCTGTCGCGTTTTAAGATTTCTCACTCGCACTCATTGCGTCTTATGGCGGTTCGGTCCGTTTCCCAAATTTTTCCCGTAAGCGACTGCGAGTGCGAGAGAGAGACCTCTCGCGTTTCAAGGTTTCTCTCTCGCACTCATTGCGTCTTATTTCGGTTCGGTTCGTTACCCAATTTATTCCCGTAAGCAACTGTGAGTGCGAAAGAGAGACCTCTCGCGTTTTAAGGTTTCTCTCTCGCACTCATTGCGTCTTATGGCGGTTCGGTCCGTTTCCCAAAGTGTTCCCGTAAGTGACTGTGAGTGCGAAAGAGAGACCTCTCGCGTTTTAAGGTTTCTCTCTCGCACTCATTGCGTCTTATGGCGGTTCGGTCCGTTTCCCAAAGTGTTCCCGTAAGCGACTGCGAGTGCGAGGAGAGAGAGAGAGAGAGAGAGAGAGAGAGAGAGAGAGAGAGACCTGTCGCGTTTTAAGATTTCTCACTCGCACTCATTGCGTCTTATGGCGGTTCGGTCCTTTTCCCCAAAATTTTTCCCGTAAGCGACTGCGAGTGCGAGAGAGAGACCTCTCGCGTTTCAAGGTTTCTCTCTCGCACTCATTGCGTCTTATGGCGGTTCGGTCCGTTTCCCAAAGTGTTCCCGTAAGGGACTGCGAGTGCGAGAGAGAGACCTTTCGCGTTCCAAGGTTTCTCTCTCGCACTCATTGCGTCTTATGGCGATTCGGTCCGTTTCCCAAGTGTTCCCGTAAGCATCAGCGAGTGCGAGAGAGAGACCTCTCGCGTTTTAAGGTTTCTTACTCGCACTCATTCCGTCCTATGGCGGTTCCGTCCATTTCCCAAATTTTTCCCGTAAGCGACTGCGAGTGCGAGAGAGAGACCTCTCGCGTTTCTCTCTCGCACTCATTGCGTCTTATGGCGGTTCGGTCCGTTTCCCAAATCATTCCCGTAAGCGACTGTGAGTGCGAGAGAGAGACCTCTCGCGTTTCAAGGTTTCTCTCTCGCACTCATTGCGTCTTATGGCGGTTCGGTCCGTTTCCGAAAGTGTTCCCGTAAGCGACTTCGAGTCACAGCAGCTAAAAATGCTAAAATGTGTGATGAAGAAGCACGGCCTCTCATATAACTTCCATCTAATACTTTCCGATACGACTTCATGAACTTAACTGAATGAGCCTCTTGGTGCTGTTCGTAGAAATCTTGACACAAATCTTATGGGCCATTTTCTCTGCCTACCCTTCCAAGCTCACCTTTAAGATTCCGAAGAATGCGCAAAAACCACGGATGGTTCAAAGAGAGGAATTTTACGATGAATCCTGATGCAAGGCTAAATTATGCTGCGACTAAACAAAGGAATAAGAGGGAATCACTCCTGACATGATGAGTACTTCACAAAATTGATGATGACTAACCAGAACCCTTTCAGTGGTCGGCTCGATCCGACATCCTGAGTTAACGGCGGGCGGGTTTATTCCCCACAATCACAGTATTTAATTGACACTGATGATGGAGCAGATTGATACAACAATATTAGGAATGAAAAATCATCCAGAAGGGAAATGTATAGAAATTACGAACTCAGGTTAAGTAACTACGAACTCTAACACAGGAGGGTTTACTGGTACACACTACACAGTATAGAAAAATTACCTCCTCAGCCACTAAAACTTTTCGGATTTTGAAGAATCTAGCACTAAAAGGACTGAGAGTGAAGGAGTAGACTCAAAAAATGACTAAAAGCCGATTTGTAGACAGATTGAATCGTCGTAAACAGGCGAACGTGATTTGCAAGGTCTTCAGAGCATACCAACGGGTGCATTGGCGGATCCAGTCCTTTCGAACGGGGGGGGGGGGGCGAATTATGGACTTGCAGAATGTTGACTCCAGAACAAGACAGAACAATCCAGGAGTCTTGAGTCTTCAAGGTTCAAGGGTGCTTATTACCAGTATTGTCAAAGCAAGGGTAAGAATCCGTATCAATTTCATTGAAATCAATGAAAAATGTAAGGTCTTTTGCCTCCCATTTGGCAATACTTTAAAAACAAGAAAAAATCCAAGAATTTAATTGAGAGAGAGAAAAAAAGGAAAGAAAAAATCAATTTTACGTAGCTTTATTTATGAGACCGATTAATCGCTATTTATACAAACACTTTTATCATCAAAGTTGAAACACATAGAGGTAAATTGCTCTACCATAAACTTGGTAAGTAAATACAGATAAATAATTTATTAAATCACAAAATCTAATTTTCTGGCCTTTTTTGAAAACTTTTCTAAGACTGTCGCCACGTCGACGGATAAATCCTGATGTGTGTGGAGTAATGCCAGTCCACCCAATCTTTCCTCTGTCATGCGAGTTCTTAACCACGTTTTGACTCGTCTCAAAGTAGAAAACGTTCGTTCTGCTGATGCGACGCTTACAGGCATGGTCAGGATGAGTTGAAGGACGACGGAGATTAACGGGTAAACATCTTCATCACAGCTATCCGCGGCCTCTAAAATAGATTTTGGGACATTTTCCGAAGATTCCACCTTTTTCCATTTTTCTTGCCATAACGCAATTTCGCCTCCCATTTTTGTCATGAACATAGTTTCAGGTCCAAACTTATTGTTGAATGATTTAATTTTACGGAAGAGATCCCACATTTGTTTAATTGAGCCCTTTCTATCACTGTCACTTTGTTAGCCTGATTCTAACTGTCTCAACCGATAAGGGATTAGAATTTGAAAATCAAAGACTTTCTTTATCTCATCGAAAAATCGGTCCTTCATATCAGCCAAAATAGAATCGACGAAAGGGATAAACAGCGTAATGCGATAATAATCTTCTGCGGACTCGCAAGGTGGATTTGGTCGGTGTCCCATGCGTTTGTTAGTTCTAGGGCGTGTTATGTCGATGTCCAAATCATTCAAGAGAGTACTGGCCTCGGTAAAAATTATTCGGAACTCCTCATCAGATTCATTTCTAATTTTTTCCAGGTATCTAATGGTATCGTCAATGGTATTCATCGCCGTTACTTTGTCAAGATCGATTTTTTGTAACAGTCTGCTTAAAGGTAGTGTTTTCGCGAACACTAATGATAAAACTTTTACGGTTACAATAAACTCACAATCAACCGATGCTTTGAGATTTCTCGCTTTGCTAGATGATCCAGTATCCTCCCACTCTGAAATTTCATCCAAAGCATTCAAAATGAATGAAACTCCTGTATCAAACTGGAGCACAGCATCGTGCCTGTCGACCCATCTCGTATCGCATAGACTGATCAAAGAAGCGTGTAGATGTTTTTTGAGGACAAAATTTCGTTTGGAGCTGCAGTGAAAAAAATTGATTATTTCAGTCATTTCGCCAAAAACATTCCTCACGGCTTGCACCGAATTTCCCTTTAGTATACTCAAATTGAGACTGTGATTTGAACACGGACAATAAATTACCTGTGGCATAGTTTTTTGAAGATTAACAACAGCTCCTTTCCTTGCAGAGACCATAACACCACAACCATCCGTAGAAATAGCGACACAGAAGTCAGAGTTGAAGGCGTTTTTCTTTAAAAGTTTTAGAACCGTGGCAGCAAGAACTTCGCCTGTCAATTTAGGTTCTACAGTGGGGTTGGTTTCATCGCATAATGATCCTGAAGCTTCGCCATAATTTTCTGCATGAGGGTCACAGAACCCGATGAAGTCCTTTCTAACACAGATTTTGTTAAATTCATCCTTAAAGGTGTATCGGAGTACCAGAGAAAGTTGCGATGTGTGAGATGCATCCGTTGTCTCATCAAACATGCAGCTGTAGTATTTACTTTTCTCTATTCTACTTTTTATCTCGTCAACTATATGTACAATCACCACAAATCTCAATCAATTCGTTTTGTATAGTTTTACTTATGTAAGTAGCTTTTGAAGAGGTAGTTTTCAAATGGTTTTCCAATACGTTGTCCCCAGCCAAAATTCTGAATCTTAACGCTTCTCGAAAATTTCCTTCGTTCACTTCTGATCCATCAGAGTCAAGAAGACCGCCGTCATCCCGATGACCTCTAAAAGGAATGTTTTGACGACCAAGGAATATAACTGTTTCTATTATCGGTTTTATTCTTGACCGGTTTTCTTCAATTTGTTTTAAACGGCCTGAGCTAAGAATATTTACCACCTCCTCTTCAGGGTTATGGTAGGATTTTAAAAAAGCTTTGCCGTTCTCGACAGCCTCCTTGTGGTAAGAATGTAATTCGTGCAACATTAGATCACCACTATTACCCAGAAGTTTTGAGAACTTAGTTAGGGGCACTTTCACTAAAGCGTTCAAGGAAGCCACATTTTTCCTCCCAGTGCCATGACCTGAGGTGTTGAACAACGCGCAATATTTACAATACAGCCCCTTTTTAGTTGGTGATAAAACGGCCCATGGATAATCTTCGAGGTGGTTTTTTCTCAGGTATCGGCGCTCTTCTTTATTTTTTTTCATATGAGTAGAAAATGGATAATCTTCATTATTTTGAGGTTGCCAATGATTGGTGAGCAGTTGGTACCGATGATAATCGGTAGATTTACCTGGATTTTTTCCACACTGATCAATGAATAAGCCTATGTCATTCCTGGTAAAGTCTTCAGGCTGTGTTACTTGTCTTTCATCTGCTACGCGATCACGTTCCAATTCCTGCTTTCTCGAAGGCTCAGAAGACTCGACTTGAAGCTCCTCAGTTGGCTGTTCTACTCGATTATCGCTAGTGCTAGTGCTTGGCTCAGCAGTACTGACATCCAAACGAGACTTCTTTAGCACTCGAAAATACTTTTCCATCACGCTCTAACAATTACTTTGACTCTAACGAACTTTTCACTAATATCAGTGACGAATTCTAGTTCAAGCGCACAAAGGAACTTTCACACAATCACTAACACACCATCACTAAATCACTTTTTACACTATAACACACTCACTGTATGCACAAACAATTGAAGAAACAAAAGTACATATCCAGCGAGGAACGTTAGTTCACGCGAATCAATAATATTCACAGCGACTCCAAGATTAAGAGATAAAACTGATTTGTTGCAGGACGGTTGCCTCATTTATATACTAATTTGTTAAATTCCAGAAACGTCCAGAGATTCTGGTAATCGATAAACAGGAATAGTTTATCTTTTTCGCGAAGTTCCTAGATAAAAATCGAAAGAAAAGAATGAAATATCCAGATAAGGACCCCCCGCTTCCCGCTCCCTTCCTAGTGTCGCGCGACGAACAGATGAAGATAGAGATAAAGATTGACGAAAAATAATAACAAGTGCTGATAAGGAAGGACCCCCTCCTCACACCTTCCTCAACGCGCAACGTGCTGCAGGAGCTCTGGTGGTCAAGATAAGGATTCTCTCTAGACACGAGTCCCTCCCCCTACCTTCTGCCTTCTGCATCGCCGCGCAACGAGACGAGTCGAAGGAGCTGCAGCGACGAAGAGGGAAGAAGACAAGGAAAGGATTTTCCATTTTCGATTGCAATTAATTGAAAAGTTGAGCCGAGCCTTATTCAAGGCAAGGGAGACTATTCAATTGAGTCGTGACATGCCTCCTCCCCCCCCCCTAAATTTCCTTACCTCCGCACTTATGGTCTGTGCTGTGCGGGCATCGGCGGATACAGACATTTGTCTCTCTCTCTCTCTCTCTCTCTCTTTGCTCATTTAAACACAAGTGTTAGAAAGAGATAGGAGAGGGGGCACACACTTGACTTGTGCCCCTATCTCTATCTTTTTCTACCATGTGCGTTCAAATGAGTGAAGAGAGAGACAGACGAATTCCTGGATCCGCTAGTGTGTGCGGGGGAAAGAACGTACCGCTCATTCACTCTGAAAGAAACATGCCTCCATGTCTAACATCGAAATCACACAAGGTAAACGCGCGAAAATTTGAAAAAAAAAAAAAAAAATCAAATATGAAATTGATACTTCAATAATCCTCCTTGCTCCTCTTTTTTCCTTCTTCCTCTTTTCTCTCTTCTCTCTTCTTTCTTCTCTCTCTCTCTCCTTTTTTTTTTTTTTTTTTTTTTTTTTTGGCGAACGGGGGGGGGGGCGATCGCCCCCTTCGCCCCCCCCCCTGTATCCGCCAATGAACGGGTGTCCACTTCAACGACTTATATTTTCCATATATTTTCGAAAAAACGTTACCGGACCCGGTAGGGCGGAGGTGAAAGCCCAAGCTATCCTCCTTCTATTAAGACCAAGAAAAGCAAAATCCGTGTAAAATTAGGAGTTTTAGAAGCGAAAAACGGAAGAGAACATCTTCATAAAAATACGTGTAAACAGAGGTGCTCCTATCCGGGCAAGCACCTCTATTCCTAACCTAACTTTCCTTCTTGCGGGTTACGCTGGTTCGTATTCGTTCGCCGGTTTTATATTGAGGTCGTTGGTCCTTCCGCGCAAAAAACATATGAGCACAATCGCCACGGTAACGTCAAATCGCTCGATCAAATTAAAAAAAAAAAAAAAATTGACAGAGCAGCACGTTTCTCGCTCACACGCGTACAAAATCGTTTGCTCGTCCGCACGTATGCATTTAAAAAAGGATGACAAAATCTCTCTTCTGTCTCCCACCCTTGCAAAACGAACTGATACGCATCCTTTTCGCACTCGCACAACTTTTCCAGAGAAAAGTTTTTAGCATTTTAAAAAGGGACGCGGGGCCCGCACGGAAAAACTTATATTTTTCCGGAAGCATTGAAGCCGAGATCTACCGATCGGTACCAGGCCCCTACCGAACGGTGCAACGGTTCTCCAGGAACTTTGCTTCATTCTTACAAATATAATACAGGATTCCGACTCCACTGTACTTGTTTTGGCCTACATCGTCAATTGAAGGCGCTCAACATACAAATGTTTCTTTATTTTCAATATAATGAATGGAGCTAATGTTAACTTTTGCTATGAGCAATTGAATAGTTGATCTTGAATGGAATCCGGCAAACATTAGGACGAGCGCATTAAAAAATTTACATTAGGGACAACTACTTCTACGTAATAGTTAAATTTAAATTCTGGCATCTGTTTAAGATATTGCTGGTTTCAACGAAAAATGTATTGGGTCATTCCATTTTAAATCAACCGGAGCCTGTGCTGCCTAGTCATGGATTTTGGAAATATTTTGTGGGGTGATTGTAACTACTTTTAGTAGCTCAAAACGTATTTTTTCATATTTTTTTAGCTTACGGCCCCTGAGATATAGGCAACCGGAAATTCAAAAATTGCGATTTTAGGCTTATCTTTGAACGCGTGCCACAGCCTTAATTCTCAACGGAAAGATACGGTTGAGGTCTCATTTTGATGCATTTTGCGTCCTCTTTTCATTGATTTAGGTAGTTTTTCATTAATTGAAGGTTTTGCAGGTTGCATGCATACCTATTTGAACTTTGGTGACCCTATTGCAATTTTTCCGATCTTTGATAATTTTTTTAAATAGGATAGCGTTGGTAGAAAAAATTCATACTTTCCAAGCTTTAAGTACACTACTAAGAGTACCTGCTCAAAAAAAATTGGATCTCCTGAGCAATTTTTTCTAGTTGAAAAAATTGCTTAAAGTCGGCTGAAATTAAGACAGACCCAACTTTGAGGTTAAAAAAGTCGATGTGGGGATTCATGAAAAAATCTTAAAAAATAATTAAAATTACCGCTTTTATGTCTACTTTCAATATCTGAAGTCGAAAGTTTGTGTATTTGATCGCTACAGTCGAATTTTTTTTTTTTCAAAATTGGTGAAAATTGAATTTGCTCGAACTCACGCGATCGAAGCGAATAGAAGAGCCAACTCTTTGAGCTTAAAAAATCTCGCAAAATCTCTAAAATGATCAGTTTTATGTTCTTTTTCAATGCCTGAAGTCGAACATTTGATTACTGAAGCACTTCAGTTGAAATACAAGCTTGTAAAATTGGTAAAATTTCACGCGACGCCCCTATGCCCTAAACTGAGCTCAGATTGTGGCCGCGCTAATGGTGTTTTTAACCGATTTTACGAACTTGTTTTTCAACTGAAGCGCTTCAGTAATCAAATGTTCGACTTCAGGCATTGAAAAAGAACATAAAACTGATCATTTTAGAGATTTTGCGAGATTTTTTAAGCTCAAAGAGTTGGCTCTTCTATTCGCTTCGATCGCGTGTGTTCGAGCAAATTCAATTTTTACCAATTTTGAAAAAAAAAAATTCGACAGTAGCAATCAAATACACAAACTTTCGACTTCAGATATTGAAAGTAGACATAAAAGCGGTGATTTTAATTATTTTTTAAGATTTTTTCATGAATCCCCACATCGACTTTTTTAACCTCAAAGTTGGGTCTGTCTTAACTTCAGCCGACTTTAAGCAATTTTTTCAACTAGAAAAAATTGCTCAGGAGAGCCAATTTTTTTGAGCAGGTACTCTTAGTAGTGTACTTAAAGCTTGGAAAGTATGAATTTTTTCTACCAACGCTATCCTATTTAAAAAAATTATCAAAGATCGGAAAAATTGCAATAGGGTCACCAAAGTTCAAATAGGTATGCATGCAACCTGCAAAACCTTCAATTAATGAAAAACTACCTAAATCAATGAAAAGAGGACGCAAAATGCATCAAAATGAGACCTCAACCGTATCTTTCCGTTGAGAATTAAGGCTGTGGCACGCGTTCAAAGATAAGCCTAAAATCGCAATTTTTGAATTTCCGGTTGCCTATATCTCAGGGGCCGTAAGCTAAAAAAATATGAAAAAATACGTTTTGAGCTACTAAAAGTAGTTACAATCACCCCACAAAATATTTCCAAAATCCATGACTAGGCAGCAACATATTTCATTAATTTTGGTTGATTTAAAATGGAATGACCCATTATGAATATTATCAGAAATCTAGTTGAGGATACGCGAATGAACATTTAACTGTTACGTAGAAGTAATTCTGGTAGCCCCAAATATAAATTTTTCTCCGTGTGCGTAGCTCCGCTGTTGAATTGCAAAGATGGCGGAGCTATGCACGTACCATTGGAGATTCCGGTCTAATTTGTACCTCTCTTTATAGTAATACACAGAGGGAAGTATCAAATTAGATAGGAATCTCTCATAGCACCTGCGTAGCTCCGCCATTCCGCCTTAAATTTTAAAGTCATTTAGTGAGAGTCCGTGAGTGAATTTCATAATTTGTTAATGTGGTCATCGCAATTTTTGCTGGATTTCACACAATAATTATTATCTATTCAATTCCTTAAAGCAAGAGCTCCATATTGAAACCATGTGAAACAGAGGAAAGGAAACTAATAAGTACGCCGCGCCGTACAGGCTTGGTGTCTAAAGGGTTATTGAACTTGGTGTCCTCCTCAGTGGCGAAGCATGCAATTTGGCAACGTTGCAGTTCGTCCATAGAACTGTCACCGGATGTTTGGTGAACACATTATGACATTCGACCTTTCACACGGGTTGAAATGGACATAAAACAATGTTGCCAAATTGCACGCAACGCCACACTGGTCGTCCTCTTGAGGACTTGGAGCCTGAAGAGTGCAGGCTGTGATTCTGATCCAGTGGCGGCGCGTGCCATCTGGCAACAATGCAACTGCTCCATTTAAACTCATTAAATATATCGAATTTTACTTGTGCACTGTGCACCCCCTAAATTCGATCTTTTACATGAGTTTAAATGGATAGAATACATTGTTGCCAAATTGCACGCGACGCCACTGCAGTTCTGATCACTTTTTCGTTTTTGCAGAAAATGT
Organism: Trialeurodes vaporariorum; assembly: GCA_011764245.1. Taxonomy (NCBI): domain Eukaryota; kingdom Metazoa; phylum Arthropoda; class Insecta; order Hemiptera; family Aleyrodidae; genus Trialeurodes; species Trialeurodes vaporariorum. The sequence goes on from VMOF01000388.1 coordinate 5,845,764, forward strand.
GCTCCGCATACTGTCAAGAAATAGGTGTTACAGCTGTTACACTCATGCAACAATTCATGAAGGAGCCCTTGAGCCTTTGAAGAAAAGAATATGAGATGGAAGAACTAATTTGATCTAACTTACCAACCTGAGAGTAAAAATGGCGGCGATCCATGATGAGTTATGTAATAATAACTGATGAAACTGAAAAATACCACGATGATGGCATTTTTGCAGACTGAAATGAGCCAGGATATTTTCGATATCAGCTTCCACTTGGATGATTTGTCTTTGGTGTACGAAACGTCTTTGAATGACTGTGAAAAAATAGGACATTTTTTTTCTTACTTTTTTGCGTCTTATTGCAGTAGGTAAGTAGTTGTATAATTAATTTGTCTATTCATGAGATCGAAGACATTTTTTTTTCTCCAAAAATATACATAAAAAAAAAAATAAAAAACAAAAAAATTAAAGTTCCTAAGAAAAAAATGTCGGGCAAAAAGTAATCATCATTTTTCTTTCTGAATACCAAGCTATATTATTTTCCATGTTTTTGTTTAGCAAGAAGAGGCTCGCCAGCAGAGCTGCCGTTTCGCGTATAATCAATGCTATTTTTCTATTCACCGATGATTCCACCGGTTGAGAAAAGATTCCACAGTTCAGTTCAGTGTGTGACTGTAATGCACGAAAATACTCTGATCTGTAATCTTTCCTTAATCGGTGGAAACTCCGTTGATTAATTAAAATATCCGCAAGTTTTTTAAAGTCATCGACGACTTCACCGGTTGAGAAAAGAATACAAATGCGAGTATTTTAGTTCATTACAGTAATACATTGAGCTGAACTGTGTAATCTTTTCTCAACCGGTGAAATCATCTGTGAAGTGAAAAATAGCATTGATTATACGCAAAACGGCAGCCCTGCTCGCCAGTGGCGGCGCGTGCAATCTGGCAACATTGGCTCTTGTCCACTTAAAGCCATGTATGAGGTCGAAACATAGGGGGTGCATAGTACACTCCCTCATATCGATATTTTAATTGAGTTTAAATGGGAATGATGCAAAGTTGCCAGATTGCAGGCGCCGCCGCTGAGGCTCGCTCGGCCTCGAATTTAATATTCAAGTTGTTCTTACCATAAGTATATGTTTCTAAGACCAACAGACTGTTTTAGGAGAGCGATTTTTCACACCACCGATGATTGATTCCACCGGTTAAGAAAATATAACACAGATCACTTCAATCTATGACTGCTGCGTATAAAAATACTCGCATTTGTAATCTTTTCTCAACCGGTGGAGTCGTCGATGACTTTAAGAAAAAAAAAAAAAAAAAAAACTTGCGGATATTTTAATTAACTAACGGAGTTTCCACCGATTGAGAAACTATTACAGATCGGAGTATTTTCGTGCATCACAGTCATACACTGAACTGAACTGTGTAATATTTTCTCAACCGATTGAATCATAGGTGAATTGAAAAACAGGGCTGCCGTTTTGCGTATAATCAATGCTATTTTTCTATTCACTGATGATTCCACCGGTTGAGAAAAGGTTACACAGTTCAGTTCAATGTATATGACTGTAATGCACGAAAATACTCTGATCTGTAATCTTTCCTTAATCGGTGGAAACTCCGTTGATTAATTAAAATATCCGCAAGTTTTTTATATAAAGTCATTGAAGACTCCACCGGTTGAGAAAAGATTACATATGCGAGTATTTTAGTTTATTACAGTCGTGCACTGAACTGAACTGTGTATTCTTTTCTCAACCGGAGGAGTCATCGGAGAATTGAGAAATAGCATTGATTATACGCAAAACGGCAGCCCTGTTGAAAAATATCATTAATTATACTCAAAACGGCAGTTCTGGTAAAAATACATTCAAATGAGGTATAGCAATGAAGAACTTAATGGGTCTGTTGCATACTTCTGCAACAACAATATAGAACCTTGATTCTTATGTAAACTTCGGCCAAAATAACGATGCGCACATTAAAAACGTTCAAAATTCACTCATTAACTCAGGAAATCACTTCAATTTCAAACAGCCCTACCTACACTAGACACTATTTGCACCGGTATACTTCTACAATCTACGTAGACGGAACCACCGTGGTGCATAAGTAAACAACATCGTAACTACAAAATGATAGAATTTCTTTTTTAATACGTGAAATATAAGCTGTATTTGCTGTCTGGTCTTTTCGGTTTATCAAAGATTACAAGATAATATAAGAAATGTACGCATCTAAGCGAAACATTCAAATGTTTGTAAGTTCTGTTGATGTTTACATAAACGAGATGGTTCCATCTATGTAGTTATAAGTCGGTGATATAGTGTCTAGTGTAGCACGGGTTGTTTGAAATGGAAGGTATTTTCTGAGTTAATGAGTGGATTTTGAAAGTTTTTAATGTGCACATCGTTATTTTCACAGAATTTTACGTTAGAAACTGTGAGTTATATTGATGTAGCAAAAGTACACAACAGACCCATTCTTGGCGTTAAAATCACACTGTAAATAAAAGAAGTTCCTTTAGTCACCCTGTATACAAATAAAAGCGGCGTGAGAACTTACCCTTAGAATGAGGAGAAGAATACAGCTGGAAACGCCTAAAGATATATCGGCAAAGTGCATTTGAGACGACATCTCCCAAATTTTGGAGAAGTTTTCAAGGAAGCTTCGAGTTTTGTACTTGATTCCGAGGATTCCCTTGAGCTGAGACACGATGACGATAAGAGCGGAGGCCGAAGAGAAACCGGAGAAAGCAGGACTAGAAATAAACTCAACCATGAATCCTGCGGACCATTTACCAAATGCATGAATACGGATTTCTGATCGTTCAAAAACAGTACAATGGATTTATGATCGTCCAAAAACAGTACAATGACTCGTGTATCTTGGCAACATCGGATTTCCTCCGTTTAAATCTTTGTTAACCCTTATACTCTGTTCGGGATAAGAAGTCCGGTGGGACGTCAGGTAAAAACCAAAGATTACTTATACTCCAGATATGGCACTAGCTAAAATCTTGTTGAGCGCCTTCATTGCTAAAACACATACACTGGCCCACGGTTTGCTTATGTTTCGGCGAGCAAGAGACGCACGGGCGGGGTGGGGCCAGTCGGCTGGCCCACGACCCCCACCCCGCCCGCACGTCTCTGACTTGCCGAAATGAAAACAAATCGTGGGCCAGTGTATGTGTTTTAGCTCGGTTTTAGAAATGAAGGCGCTCAACGAAATTTAACATTGGCAAGATAGCTAGTGCCATATCTGGAGTGTAAGTATTCTTTGGTAAAAACGAACTACACATTGCAACGCAGCGGTTTCTCGGCTGTCGACTCTTACCCGCTACGTGCGTTCAGGAGGACCGGCCTTTTAGACCCTTTTATTGAAAAAGACAATACCGTGTACTGACCAATTTATATAATCCTTTGAACGCCCACTCGAAAATTAAACTTTTGCGGCATTCGCGAATTTTGAATAACTGACTTTAAATTTAAATTCAGTTTCTACGTGCGGTACCCAACGGCGGTTCAAGGAGTAATTTTTCGAAGATTTTGGCATTCCTGATTGAGTGATTCCAAGAAGCTGTAATCTTTGAAAACTTATATATTGAACCGTCGTTAGGTATCATTTTTCTGTGCACGTCGAGCAGAAATTAAATTTAAAGTTATTCAAAATTCGCGAATGCCGCAAAAGTTTAATTTTCGAGTGGGCGTTCAAAGGACTATATAAATTGGTCAGTTCACGGCATTGTCTTCTTCAATAAGAGGGTCTAAAAGGCCGGTCCTCCTGGACGGACGTAGCGGGGAAGAATCGACAGTCGAGAAACCGCTGCGTTGCAATGTAGTGCGTTTTTATCTGACTTCCCATCGGACTTCTTATCCCGAACAGAGTAGGTATAAGCGCCCTTTTCAATCGGAATAATTCCACTTTCCATAGCGAATTTGGAATATTTGTCCTCGAGTTGTCCCATTCCACTAGGCCCATTTCCGGTTATTGCATCATAAAGTGGATTTGGAAGGTGGAAAATGTTCTTCGGCACATTCCAAGTCGGCCATTTCCTATCCAAGTTTTGCGAACTGTCCTCGAATTGCCTTTCCACTAAATCCCCAATCTTGGATGTGACTGCGGAATAAATAATGGGGCTGTTGCACACACCTTTGCTATAAGCAATTTAACAGTCGATACGACTGTTTTGGTCGATACGACGAATATTAAGCGAGATAATCACTGCACAAGGTGGAAAAGTCAGCGCTTCTACCATGAAGAGCGGCTGTAAGGTATGCAACCCGCCACTCCGCTGCTACTTCGGGCCGCCTGCTACCTGCTATAGTATAAAAGCGCTGACTTTTCCACCTTGTGCAGCGATTATCTCGCTTAATACTCGTCGTATCGACCAAAACAAAGAGGACCAAATATCTTTCTAAGAGTTTTTCCCATCTGATTTCATTTATTATTTTTCAAATTTCTAATCTGTAACATAAAATTTGTGTCGTTTAAGGTATAAGATTGCCTGAAAAGTACAGTCAGACCTCATTGCTGAATTTCTCGAGGTCATTAATGGATTCTACAAGTAAAATTGCCTCGAGACACCAATTTTCATGACATTTGGTTCATAATTATGGTCGAAATTCCAAAAAAACCACCGATTTTTTAAAACTTTGGGGGGCTGTAGCTCAAAAGAGGGGCATTTTTGGACACATGTTTATAGGAGAAAAAAGTCTTATTTTGACCTCAAAAATACGTGGTAGAAAGGATGACGTAAGTTTTAGAAACACCCTGTATAGCAGTATTTCTGGGCGTATTTTTAAGGTGATTCCAGATGAAACTTTTCCAGATTCGAATCCGATGGATAGCGCAACGATAGTCACTTTTGGGAAAAGTCTTGTTTCTGGAATTTTAAAGTGATAAAAAAGAAGAAAAACCAAAACATCCTAGAACGCCAGAACCTTCGAAATTTTGTATGGATTTATTGAGTCCCAAACGAGCAAAATTGGTTGAGAATTAAAGCCGTAAATTAAGAAATTAATTTCGTCATAAGCTTAGTGAGTGCGACAGAGTGCGATCTTTGCTGCTAGTGGTGCATTTATGCAGGGTTGATTCGCCCTTTCAACCACCGTCCTAGGCTTTCTATAAAGCGTCTTTTGTGGGTACATGGACGAGTGGATTTTGAGACGATTTGATGCTCTTGGTGTGATTTTCACGCAATTTTACACCAGAATCAACCCTCAATATTGCTGTAGCAAAAGTATGCAACAGATTCATTAGTGGCTGGTCCCCAGCAAAAAATTACGCGGATGTAAATTGTAAATACAAAATTGTTGATTTTTAAAGGTGAATATTACACTTATCGATACAAAACAAGGCCTTGGCCGAGTATTACCTAATCATTATCAGTAGAGAGAGAAAGGGAGAGATGAGCAGAGAGAGCGAGAGTTACATTCTTTCATTTCTTTTCTAGCCGTGTATCTATGAATTCATTGCTTTTAGATAAGTTCGTCAGTTGAAATAACTTGATTTATCCGGTTGACGCGGGCAGCAGGGCCGCAGGCAGACACGAGGAACCAAGAAAGCAACTTGAGAAAGAGTAGTTATTTGCTCGTAAATCATTCAGTAAGCTATTTCTTAGATACCGCGAAACCTCGAGAGAATATATCGTCTCTATCGCGGATAATATTATAAAAATCACAATTTTTGGGATTTTTCAGAAAACTTGAGAAAACTCCGTTCACACTATATTCTTTTTGCATGCATAAGATCATCTATTTTTGATGGGCTCCGTCGATGCCTCTGTAATTCTAAAGGTCAAAACATCAAAATCGGAAATACTCTATTAATATGGTGTAGTCAGTGGGGTCGCGTGCAGTCTGGCACAGTTACAATTGTCTCAGTTAAATTCCTGCAAAATATCGATTCGAGGGCGTGCATTGTGCACCTCCAATAGTTCGACATTTTTCATGCGTTCTAATGGACAGAATCCAGCGTTGCCCTACTGTAGGCGACGCCATACTGCGGAGTGCGGGTGTAGTATTGCCATATGGAGTACACATAAAATAAAGACCATTGTTTTATCAACGAATGTTAACCTCTTAAAAAAAGTAAAAAAAACCTAATCTGGCAACTTCGATGCACTTTTTCGGTGATATTAGGCGCTATTTTGGGGATTTTTTCAGTTCCGAACCACAAAATATATTTTAGAGAACCATTATAGAACTATCTAGACAGTCGAAAAAAAATAATTTAGTCATTAAAAATGATAGGAAAGACAGGTCCAAACCTGAATCAACTTAATCATTAGCTTCAAATTGGTTCCCAGTTTTACAGAAAACCTTTTTCCAAGTATTTTTAGTTATACTTTAAGGTGATTCCGCAATATCCCAAAAATTTTAATCCGATAGATGGCGTTACTTGTCGCTGGCTCCGAAAATAGCCGTTTTTGGCGGATTTTGGTTGGTTTTCTCTGAACAGACGAATAAAGAGACGAAAAATCGGAGTGTCAGCACCTGCGTAATTTTTTGCTTGATTTTTTAAGCTAAATACAGGCCAAATTGTTTTAGAAATAACGACGTAACTATGCAAAGAAATAATCAAGTGTAACTTGGAGTTGTATCAGCAAAGTTTACAGGTTTCGGTTTCACCTCTAATATTTGCTGATACAACTCCAAATTACACTTGATTTTTTCTTTGCATAGTTACGTCTTTATTTCTGAACCAATTTGGCCTGTATTTAGCTTAAAAAAATCAAGCAAAAACTTACGCAGGTGCTGACACTCCGATTTTTCGTCTCTTATTCGTCTGTTCAGAGAAAACAGACAAAAACCGTAAAAAAACGGCTATTTCAGCCAGCAACAAGTTATGCCATCTATCGGATTAAAATTTTCGGGAGTTTGCCATAGAATCACCTTAAAAGAGAATAACACCGGCCCATTAGAGGGGTGATAAGATATTGCCATGAAAGCATTAGAACTTTTTAGTCTAATCTTTCCTGAAATGATTTGGTATAAAGAGCCGCGGGCACAATAAAAGAACTTACCTAGACGGAGTACGCTAATTAACATTTCGACCAAACCAGAAATGAAGCCGAGAAGTACTACGTGATCAGGAGTAAGATCCCTGGTAAATTCGTACGTGAGGATTGCCATCAAGGAAGACGGACCAATGTAAACTTCTCGTATGGTTCCGAAAAATAAATAAACGAACAGTCCGACAAAAGTTGAATTTACTCCCATCTGCCAAATACAAAGAAAATAATGATGATAAATGATGATAAATTATTTATTTTCAGTCTTTAGACAAAAGCCAACAACAACAAAATAAAATGTTAAATTACTCAAATTACACGTAAACTATACTAGACAAATGAAATAAATAAACGTAAAATTAACATAAAAATTAATGACTGAAAATTCGGTACCTCCATAGGCGAGCCTGTTTTGAAGGTTACCTTAAATAAAGAAAATTAAGTGGAAAATACGCGAGAGAGTTTAAAAGTGAGGGAGAGAGGGAGTGGGTTTTTCGTACAAAATATTGAACTTCATTTTTTTTCCAGCTAATATTTCACTTCAGCAAATATCTCAATCATAAATCAATATTTATTTGACTAAACTCATAGGCGGATCCAGCAATCTGGCAGCTGCGCATTCTTCCCACTTGAATGTATGATAAACAATCGATTCTTGAAGGGGGTTTGGCCTCGTGACTAATCGATTATTTACTATGCAATCAAATGGGAAGAATGCACTATTGCTAGATTGCGCTGGATCCGCCAATGACTAAATACTATTTCTTTTTGTCCCCCTTTTTTAACTATTTTCCCCCCTATTTTCCTTTAGTTAACCATCTATTCTGGCAGGAATTCAGTAGGTAAATGTTTATTAACATGCAGTAAGTACTGCATGTTTTTGTTATGGTTTCGTATCGATTTTGGCCATAAACTTCCTGCATAATAATCGACAATTTTCGGCTTGGTCGCAAACGTGCGTTGTCAGATTTCCGCACGTAATGATCGCGTCTCGTTTTACGGTGGATTCCCTTCGTTCGATATATTGCGGAGCGGCAACGCCAAAAGTCTCCCTATCCTTTAAGCAGTCACTAAACGAATCGCGCGCCATATCGAATCCGCGATATTCTTCGGTCCGCCGCACAACGGACAGAAATCAAATCTTTGGCGGTCCAAATTCGATCCTCTCAAAGTTGGAAAATTAGTATTTTAGCTGGGTACTATAGTTGATTTTAAGGGGTTTATTTGGCTCGGTTTTTCTATCCTGGCTTGTCCCATATTTATCAGAGAATATCATTTGTTGGATCAACAGTTCTTGTGACATCTCATGTCTTTGTATTTTTGACCACTTAGGACTCGATTTGGATCCATCGTGCGCCGATTGAAATGTTTGAATGAATGTTTGAGTGAGGTTTTGAATGAGAATTGACCCGAAGTTTTTCATAAGGATTTGTCTCCGTTATGAATAAATTTGGTGATTTCATTATTTTGTCTGTGATTACCAACGAGCTATATCTAGTTCGGAGGCTTTGGTAAACATGCGTAATTTGCCTCGGAGATTTTAAGGTTAGAGATTTGTTTGTGAAAACAAACCGAAGTTCCCTCCGCAATGTATTTTCGCGTGTTTTCGAATTCTATCAGAGACTTTAAAATTAGAATTTCTTTTTGAACTGTGCGTGTTTTCTGTCAATCACAGCCTTAATTTCCGTTTCTACCAATTGAAACACTCAAGTTCTTCATAGCTTTCATTTAATTTGTCAGTTCCTACAGTGCGTTATTGTCTCGTAATGCTGTAACTCATAGCCTTTCTTGGCATTTCGACGAGTGAAAGTGGTACTTATGTTTCTGGTGATTTATTCAAAAATTTTGTAATTTGACCTCTCTCAGGAAACTCTCTCTTCCTGAGACAGATTTACTCATTTTTATCTCCTCAAGTTGAGTGATCTGAAGTAGATAACCTCGTTAACCGATGAGCGTGGTCTAGACAGTAAAGTTACCGAAAGGGAAAAAAAGCAAAGGGTGGACCTTTACATTTCAGACCAATTGTACCTATGCTTGCATGAAAGTCATGGAGAGCAGAACTATTTAAATGGCAACACCAAGTTGTGTGATGCATTCATTCAATGATAAATGATGTCCACTGAAATAGTGGGCTGAGGTCAATCGGAGAGCATCCATTTCACTCGACTCATCTCTTTTCCCCAAAGTTGATTGAGCCACTCGTGAAGTGAATTTTACTACGAGGTTTGGTTGGAGTTTGGTAACAACTTTTTTAAATATTTATTTACCTAAGTACAACTGTCCGACAAGATGAGAGGTTACAATCACATTGTTCTACAATGGAATGTCAGGTGAATACAGCCTGAGGTGTGTTCCACTGAAGAAGTCGACAATTGAATCGTAACTAATTAGACCTAAGGATTCATGAATTTTTCATGACTTTATTTAGTAAAGCAGGACCATTTTGAGTATCGAGTCCTGTCAAGAAGCGGTGCCTGCTTCTGAACTGCATCAGAGGGCATGGGAGAGCGGTTGGTTTGCGCAGAGTTTCAACTCGTTTCTAATGAAGCGCTTATCAATGCGCTTTGAAAACAGGCACCATTGTTTGTCAGAACCCTATACTCAAAATGGTCCCCCTCTAATAGAATGGTTACAGTGACTCATCTTACATTGAAACTGCCGAAGATGATTTGACATGTTTTACTTGCAAACGGATAGTTTTGCGAGGATGAAAAAAAGCTTCATTATGAAGCTATCTGAAGCTACACTGAAAAAGTGCAAGAAGTGTGTTCGACACTGAACAGCACAGTTTATGATGCCAGGCTTTGGCTCTGGGCATGAGGGAAAATGGTCATAATCTTGTCAATAATCTTACAAAGTCTGAAGAGAGAAACCTAGAAGCCAAGTACAAATGATAGTGTTAATTTGGACACATTAGATCTAATCGGGGAAAGCCAACTCGATTTGTCTAATTCTACTCAATGTAACCTAAGTCGAAACAAATCTTGACCTGGACCAATCAAATCAGCTTTTCTAAAATGTTGTGAGTAAATCATGAATCCTTGGGTCCAATCGGTTGTGCTAAAATTGTCGACTACTTTAGCGGCATATCCACCTAAGATTCTTAAGTAGGATAAAGTAACTTTCCCCTCTTGTTTGGAAGCAGTCGATAAATAAGTGGTTACGAAGTTGTGACTGAACTTCACTCGAATCTCATGCTAACATTCACTCAAGTGGCTCAATTGACTAGGATGAATCGAATTGACTTGGGCAAAATAGATGAGTGGAGCAAGATGGATGCTCTCCGATCAACCTTACAGCAAAATTTTAGAATGGCACCGTTTTACAGCCTTCTTGTCCACACCTATATCCTTGGTAAAAGAACATAACATTATAATGAATTGGTACCCCGTTTCATGCATCGCACGACGTGGTGTTGTCTTCACTTTTAAAGAAAGTTGGGTTTGGGTTTTTTTTTTCATAACAAGGTGTCTGTGAATTACTGTATTTTGGTCACTTCAGAGTTCTACGGAGTACCTAACCTTAAACCTAATACTGGTAATTCTAAGTCAGTGTTGTGATTGATTTCTTGCACCATTATTGCCATAATGATGACAGTATAGGTTGTCCCAAGAATGATTGGACTTGACAACTGTAGCTTTAAATTAAAACATCAGCTTCCATCCTCAGATAGAGCAACCTGATTGGTTAGGAGCCGTAGGAAGCTGATGTTTTCATGAAAACCATAGAAGTGTCAAATCCATTATTTTCTGGGACAAGCTATAGTTTCTTATTTCTGCTAAGTGGGTACTTTAGTCTTTCAATTCAACTATGAACGCTCTCTTATTGAAGAATACTCTTAATTTCTCAATGAAATGAAAGTCTTCCGTTCGGTCCGTGCAAACTTCAGAACCACAAATGAGTCAGTCATCCTGTTATTTGCTTCTTCATGTCCAAACTGACTGAAGTTCAACTTTGAAATCAGATTTGCTGCAAATTTTAATTTCAAATACATTATTATAATTTGCTAAAGTCAGTTCAAAGTACAATCAACGATAGAACTCAACAACCAGTCAACGCGCAGATGAACTTGAACCGCAGGTAGGTGTGACCTCAGGTGTAGATTTTGTGGTTGAATTTTATTTTCTCCTAGTCTCTGATTTTTGATGCACTTCTGTACCAACTTTACTCACACCAGTAAAATGGTAAATAGAGGAACCTAAAGACAAGTTCAAGCTTTATCCGAGATTACCTGGGATCTGAACGTTAAACGTTAAGGCAAATTACACTAACAGTCACAGTTCTCATGAAGCAAAGCACCTCACGAAGAGTACGAAATTCTATATACAGTTCAAGTTTGTTTGAAAAAAAAATTACTTTTTTATTCAAATAAAATTTCAATTTAAAGGAGTAAATTGCAATTTATTTAATTAAAACTGCACTTTATTCAAACAAAATTGCAATTTATTCAAAATAAATTGCTATTTATTCAAATAAAATATAAGAAAATGTCAACCTAACTAAGATTTATCTGAGATTTATTCAAGTAAAATTTCTTTGAAATATCAATAACATTTCAAATAAAATTGCCATTTTATTTGAACAAAATAGGAGTCGATGCTACTAGGGCTTGGTCGCTCTTATATCAGATGATTTGCAAGTTGAATCAGAGCTACCATGTCTTTTGGTTGTATGCGGCTATTCAGACGAAAGTGTTTACAGGAGAAGTATCAAATATTTCGAAGAAGCTTCATACGGAAGATCTGTTACCAGGAGAAGTATCAAATTATTGAAGGCGCTTTATACGAAAAATAGAAAATGTGATCAGGAGAAGTATCAAATTATTTGAAGGAGCTCTGAAGCCACCTAATCGAGGAAACTTAAGACTTGGTCGCTCTGATATCACATGACTTGCAAATTGAATCAGAACGACACGTCCACCGGTGTAGGGAAATAAATACTTATAGGAAGATATTTGAAAGAAAAGTTTTACGAGCAAGTTTTCATGAAAAGTGTTTGGGGCAAGTGAAGTAAAATGGAGCTGGTTTGGGGGAAAGATTTTGGATCCTGGCCGCAATCACTTGAGGTTTAGCTGAAAGTTTTGGTGAAATAATTTGTGACATGAAATTAATAGAAATTAAAAAGAAAATGAACAAAAGCACTTGCTCTCAGAAGTTTCACGTAGAAAATAAATTCTCACTCCACAAATCTCACTTACTCTGCATACCCATTGAAATTATACAGAACATAATGCAGCGATGATAACTATAGATAAGAGGAACCAGCACACTGCACAGAGTTTTAAGAGAAAAACCAAATGAAAGAGAACTTTCAATATAGACACTCACAAATGACGAAATAAGAGACAGTGGCCTAGAGTTCAAGATGAGAGGAACCATACCACCAGGCATTTTCTCGAGAACGGCTGATCGAAATGTTTTGAATCAAAAAAATCGGTTACGGAATGGACACAAATTTTTCATTTTTGATATTTTCAAAAGCCCTCATCAGCTCCTCGTTCATATTAGGAGAAGCTCACACACTTTTATCAAGTTTTTTGCAAAAAAGAATCTTCTGAAAGTACGAAAAAAGTTCATATCCTCATAGCAGAGGCGATTGCCAACATTTTTGCTCCCATAGACATTTACCAAACACCCAGATTTTTTTTAGCTATAGAGACTTGGAAGATTTTTGAATCGACCCTTTTGCTTATCCAGTTGAGAATTTCTCACAAATCTTGACAGATTCTGAAGAAGTATATCGAAACCTTCTGATCGATGTGCAACATGTTACCTTGAGGAGAAAAAATAAGGTGTATTTTTTCAAATCAAAAATTTTGGGACTTCAATGGCAGAATCGGATCGATTCCATGGTCTGAGACATAGACTGCCCAAAATTTTAATTTAACGAAATACACCTAATTTTTTCACTTTAAGGTACCAAACTAGTTCACATCAATCAAAATGGTTCCAACCATTTGATCAGAATCTGTATTTAGAAGAATTCTCAACAGGGTGGCCACTAAAGCCAATTCAAATTTTTTCCAAAAATCCGCCAAAACTCAAAAAAATTGAGGTTTTTTGGTAAATGTCCTTGGGAGCAAAAATGTAGGAAATTGCCTGAACTTCAAGGACACGAGCTTTCCTCATAACTTTAAAAGAGCTTTTTTGAAAAAAACTTGAGATATAGATGTGATTGAGCCTCCCCTTTCAAATATGCCCCAAAGGGCTAAGTATTGGAAGCTATCGATAATATTATAAATGAAAAATTTAGGGTTGATTCCCTGTGCGACTTCCATGTTTCAAAACATTTCAATCAGCCATTCTCAAGAAAAATGCCTGGTACAGGTGCTCTGGATCACCATGTATACAGGGTGTCAATTAAAAAAGGAGCCAGGCCGAATATCTCGAGAACGGCTCCGGATTCCGAAAAACGCTGAAACACGTGTTAAATTATTTTGAGCAGGACATCTTTTTAAGGGGACGCCGGTTTGGGGTCTCTCTCTGGGGGGTACCCAAGGGGGCTACCACCTCCCTAAATCCAATACTTCAATGGGGCCCCCAATTTTTTTTTATTTAATAATCAAAAATAGGGTAAAATTTTAAGGCTTTTGGTACAAGTTAAACGTCGACATCGTTTTTCGTTTTCGATTATATCGAAGGTCCAAGTTCGATTTGGGCCCATTTTCAAGAGGCATTACTTACTCCTTTTTGAAGAGTCGGAATTCACAAATCAAGGACACAAAAATACTCTGAAAAGCAAGCCCTTTTCAGAAAAAAAATTCAATTATAACAAACATTTATTCAAATTTTGGTTTTGAAGCTCAAAAAACTTTTAGACGTTTTTGGGCCCCAAGGAGGGCCATCTGAAAAATTCCGAATTGCGACCCCTATTGAGTGATACATCAATCGAAAAGACGTAACAAACTGAGCATTTCGGCGCAAACCGGGGTAGATATCGTTTTTACATTTGAGATATCGAATGTCAATTTACAGATTGCGATATCTTGATTGTGAAAAAACGATATTGAACTCCGGTTTGCACCGAAATGCTCAGTCTGTTACGCCTTTTCCATTTATGTATCAATCAATAGGGGTTGTACCTCGGAATTTTTCAGATGGCCCTCCTTGGGGGCCAAAACGTCTAAAAGTTTTGGGAGCTTCAAAACCAAAATTTGACTCAATGTTTGTCATAATTAAATTTTTTTCTGTAAAGGGCTTACTTATTAGAGTATTTTGTGTCCTTGATTTTTAAATTTCCGACTCTTCAAAGAGGAGTAATGATTTTTTGAAAATTAGTCCAAATCGAACTTTGACCTTTGATGTATCAAAAACGAAAACCGATATTGAACTTCGATTCGCACCAAAAGTCTGATAATTTCACCCTCTTTTCGATTAATAAATAAAATATGGGGGTCCCCGTTTGAAGTATTGAATTAATTTAGGGACGTGGTATCCGCCCTGCGGGCCCCCTGGAGATGGCCCCGAAATCGGAAACCCCCTATAAAGATGTCCCCCTCAAGTATTTGAACACGTGTTTCAGTGTTTTTCAAAATCCGGAGCCGTTCTCGAGATATTTGGCATAGCTCCTTTTTTAATTGACACCCTATATGCTATGAAACTTGATGAAAAGCTGTATTACAAGAATAACAACGCAGTCAAAGCAGCTTACACTGATTGACTGCATGTTATCTTTGTATCGCTAGACTGCGATACAAAATCTGCTGGCTGCTTGTTACAATTTTCTAAACCCCAAGGCACTTTTACGACTACAACTTTTTGTTCTCTGCTTTCAAAGGCCTGCGTGCCTGGTTTTTGCGCAGATCGCAAAAATCTCCTTCATTCAGTACCTACGTTACAATAGGCGTCCATATCTGACTGTTTAATTACAAATCAATAAATCGTGCCGATTATCGTTCGGGGGTTTCCCAAAAAAACTTTGGTTCACTGGTTTTTACATCAGAATGGACTAAGTATTCATTTAGCGAATTTTCGCGACGGATATATCCAACAGAGCCATGCAAAAACATTGCCAACCTACGCATGACAACAGTGGATGACACGAAACTGGATCGTGTTTTTCGAACTTTTTCGGTGTTTTCAGTCATCGATGGCATCAATTCGATTTTGAATTCAAGTCCGGAGGTGAATTCGAAATCGAATTGATGCCATCGATGCCCCGAAAACACATCTAAAAACACAATTGAGTTTCCTCGAATATGTAGTTAGGTTGGTATTGTTATTGATATTCGATCGCGAAAATTCGCTTATTTGCTCACAGCAAAAGTTTGCAAGAGCCTCATTGCTGTAAGAAAAATTCACAGCAGATCAGTGGCGTTGCGTGTAATTTGGCAGCGTTGCATTGTGTCCATTTAAACCCGTGTAAAAGGTCGAATGCTAAGGTGTTCACCGAACACCCTATCTTTCCTTATCTACCCTCGATCTTTTTAATGGGTTTAAATGGACACATTGCAACGCTGCCAAATTGCACGCTACGCCACTGCAGCAGATATATTATACGTTCCCATTTTTATAGCATTACTTACCTGAGGATTGATTCCAGCCAAAACAGAGTAAGCGATACTCTGAGGAAGCATCGTCATGGCAACAGTGCCTCCAGCTATCAGGTCTCCTACAGCATCTGCGGTGGAATAATTTGCCAGAGTCTCTATCAGCGGAATCCGTTTCTTCAAATTCAAACATTTTTTCAGACTGCTTTCCTCGGGCACGTTTTTTGGAACAACCGGCACTGGAAATATATAAGTTTACATTTTCTCATCAAACGATAATCGATGACACATTTTTCTGCCCCCCCCCCTCACGGAGAGAAGGGGGTTACTAAGATTTAACCAATGAGCTATAACTTTAGAGTGGCACATCAAGGAACGTTCCGCTGGTTCATTGTTGTCACCTAGGGCGCCGCCATCTTGCCGTAAAAATCGATTTCGAGGTTAAATTTTGTAGGTTGTTTCCGGTCGTTTGGTAAACAAACTCGGGCATCGCCGGAAACGACCTACAAAATTTAACCTCAAACCTTGGAATCTGCCATCCAAATTCCCGCCAAATTCCGAACGACCTACAAAATTTAACCTCAAACCTTGGAATCTGCCGTCCAAATTCCGCTTTTTCCCGGGATTCCTTCTACCCTATGTGGCACAAGGTGGACCAGCCCGCTGCCACTCTAAAGTTATAGCTCATTGGATTTAACACGATAAGCAAATTCTATTTCGTGACTAGGTCACGTTTTACGTGACCAGGCTTCGAAAATCGGTAGGTGACCGAAATATTATTATTCCGGTCACTTAAAAGTGGGCGGAGCCAAGCAACGTACGGTCATGTACGGTATCGTATCAAAAGGTGACCGGGGACAGCTTGGTTCCGAATTTCGAGACCTACCTCCCGAGGTGGGTTACGTGAAACGTGACCGGACGAGTAGGTGACCGGAGGGAGTATTTGAATTTTGAATCGCCTTGTCTGTGATTGGCTCCCGTAAGTAACCATGGTTTCGAAACTCTGGTCACGAAAGAGGTGACCGGTGACCATTGGTCACGAAATGAAATTTGCTTCTTCAGCAAAAGGAGATGGTATACTTGAATACCTACACATTGGGTCGAATGAAATAAACATTATGTACATGTACCTTAAATTCAGGTATATTTAACAAATTGATTGTTTCATGGAATCCGACGACGGATCTATAGTTAACCAACTATTCTGGCAGGAATTCAGTACAGACATATTTAAAATTTTCTAAACCCCATGGCACTTTTACGACTCCAACTTTTTGTTCTCTGCTTTCGAGGGCCTGCGCAAATCGCAAAAATCTCGTTCATTCAGTGTGTCACGAGCAAATATTCAAACCAATCTTTCAATTAAATAATAACCATACTTCTACTAAGTAGAAAAAAATTTTATGATTTTTGTCTGAGATGTGTTTTACTTCTTTGTCTGGGGCGTACGATTATTTTCCTACGGGTTTTCTTTGTCATTGTATCTAGTTGGGCAACAAAGAGCATTATAATTTTTTTTTTTTTTTTTTTTTTTTTTTTTTTTTTTTTTTTTTTTTTTTATCAGCAATGATATATTTGAACAATTGTAAGTGTGAATTTGACAACTCTCCAATAAACTGCCAAGGAAATCTTTTATTTTTGCATTCGACTTTATTTTACAAAATAATCAAGAGATTCATTTAGAGTGCGATGTGTCGCTTCAATACATCCCCTAGCAAAAATGGTCCACATAGGTTCATAAGGTCCATAATCAATCCTCTATACAGATTATGGAAATTTATGGATCTGTAAGGATATCAACACGTATCGCGTATACCCTTACGATATCCATATTCTGTACATATTCATTCATATGGATCCATATATATCCATACTCTGCATATCAGTGGCGGCTCGTGAAGTGCGATATATCGATGCCCGCTTCATTTAAAACCACAGAAAAATATCGATCGTCAGGGGGTGCAATTGAACCCCCGAGCAATCGATACTTTTCTATAGTTTTAAATAGAAAGGTCATCGATACATCGCATTTCACGAGCCGCCACTGCAGCAAATGGAATTGGTTATGGATCTTCTGGACCTGTATGGACCATTTTTTCTAGGGTAGTTTTGTGACCAAAGAAACCACCCCGCTCAGCCTGTAGAGTGGCCGAGCGGGGGGGGGGGTGGTTTGTTTGGTCACAAAACGATTCATCGCATGACTTTATTACTAAATGAGTCTACTGCAACAATTTTTTTTAAAGTGTTTTGGATGCTCGATTTCAGCTTGCCCAGAAATTTTATCAACCATTTCACTATAGGGTAGGTTATTATTTTGTTTGCGATAGAATGATTATCTTGATGGAACACTTTTTCACTCTGGTGGACCACGTTTCATGTCCATTAGGGAAACACGAAACTTTTGAAGTTGAGGAAGGTTACGAATTCGGTATCGCTAAAGTCTAATGCGTGACGGATATTATTGGAATTACGTCGCATCAGGGGCGGCTGGTGCAATTCGGCAACAATGTCATGCCTCCATTTGATTATATGTAAAACAATCGATTCGAAAGTGAAGCAGCGCTTCACTAACAATCGATTGTTAAACATAGTTTCAAATGGAGCGAAGACATTGTTGCCAAATAGCACGAGCCACCACTGCGTCGCATTGCCTCTATGCGGATCGAAGGCAAAGATTCATGTCCTAAAGAGAAACAAAACGAAATATTAAATTAAGTACATTATATTCGATAATAAATAAACGAGTGAAAATTAAATAAAAAATTTAATGTAAAATGACATTTTCATCCATTGATTTATTTACGTGCAGAATATAATGTTACTATACATAGCTCTAGATCAGTTGCTCCAAATCACATGGTCTTTTAAATTTACGAGAAAGCTACATATTTTGTTTCTTCAAATTTGCTTCGTTTTCAAAATAAAATCGCACTTACCTTGAACAATTGGTCGTTGTTAAGAAATTTTAATTTTTGATCGAGTGAAATCACGGTGGGATCATTGGACAGTTTTTCTCTATCGAGATCAAACATTCGCACCATAAAAACTAAAAAAAAACTCGACTTCAAAAACTTGAGAGTCGTGGAAAATTCTTTCTTTAAATGTCATCGTGAATTTTACAAATTCCTTAGTTCAATGTCACCTTAGTTTTACTGACCTTCTCAAATAAATTCCATACAGTCCTTTTCATCACTCTCACTACTTTTAAGAGGGAAGGTAAACGCATTAAGTACTATCTCCAAAGCTATACATATATCGACTATAAAATAATTTCTTACTTTTAGAATACTCGTTGTCCATTTACGATCGCCTGACTTGGAATTCCTCTGCCGTGAGGACACACTAAAATCATTAATAAACTACAATGACGGACACAACGCACCCGGCGAGATAAGTACTTTCCTAATGACATGTAAGACATGATACTCAAATACACCGTGCAGCCATGTATGTACCTCCCGCGATTTGTGTAACTTGTAATTAAAGCTTAGAGCCCAATATAGCTCATTTTGTTAGCGTCGTTCTATAGTTATCTTTAAGTATGTATAGAACTTGTAGTAGGTAAATATGGCGAAGAATTGCCAATAGACGATTTGAGGGCTTCATTGTTTATGCTGAAATACTTTGAGAGGCGAGGGAGGGGATACAGAGGAAGATAACAGGTACTATTTTGAATGTCTGTGTTTTGCAGTCCACTATCACATAGTGTTTGAGGAGAAACCACGGATGGTTCGAGTTGACCAATCTAGTGCCGTGCCAAATCCATACGAGCATCTATATTCAGTAGGTAGCGCAACCATAGAATCTCTTCCATCTCTCTCTCTCTCTCTCTCTCTATCTCTCTCTCTCTCTCTTCCCTCTCTCTCTTCTCTCTCTTCTCTCTTTTCCCCTCTCTCCTCTCTCTCTCCCCTTCTCTCTCTCTCTCCTCTTTCTCTCTTTTTTCTCTTGTTTTCTTTTCTCTGTCTCTCTTCTCCTTCCTCCTCTCCCTCTCTCTCCCTCTCCCTCTCTCTCCCTCTTCTTCTCCCTGCTCCTTCTCTCCCTCCCTCTCTCCCTTTTCTTTTTCTCTCCTCCCTCCTCCCTCTCTCTCCTCTCTCTCCCTCCCTCTCTCCCTCCCTCCCCCCTCCCTCCCTCTCTCCCCTCCCTCTCCCCCTTCTTTTTTTCTCCTTCTTCTTTCTCTCTCCCTCCTCCCCCTCTCTCTCTCCTCTCTCCCCCCCTCTCTCCTCTTTCCCCCTCTCTCTCACTCTCTCTCACTCTCACTCACTTTCTCTCCCTCTCTCTCCCCACTCTCTCCCCCTCTCTCTCCTCTCTCTCTCTTCCCCCCCTCCCCTTTTCCCCCCTCTTCACTCTCTTCCTTTTTCATCCTTTCTCTCCCTCTTCTCCCCCCTCTCTCTCCCCTCTCTCTCACTCTCTCTCTCTCCCTCCTCTTTCCCCCTCCCACTCTCTCACTTTCTCCTCCCTCTCTCTCTCCTCTCACCACTTCTCTCTCTCTCCCTCCTCTCTCTCCCTCTCTCTCCTCTCTCACCCCTCTCTCCCCTCTCTCACCCTTTTTCCCTCTCTCTCACTCTCTCTCCTCTCACTCACTTTTCTCCCTCTCTCTCTCCACCTCCCCCTCCCCTCTCTCTCTCTCTCTCCTCTCTCTCACTCTCTCTCTCTCTCTCACTCTCTCTCTCCCCCCTCTCTCTCTCTCTCTCTCTCTCTCTCTCTCTCTCTCTCTCTCTCTCTCTCTCTCTCTCTCTCTCTCTCTCTCTCTCGCAGAATATCTCGCTGCGCTACTGTCTACATGGATCTGTACGGATCCTTCAGCGATCGCTTTTTATTATATATTTATTATTATTATTTAAGTAATCAAGTTTTTTAATTCACCAATGATTTCGCTGATCGACCAAAAGATTACGCAGTTCAGTTCAGTTTATCACTGTGATGCACGAAAATATTCAAATGTTGTAATCTTTTTTTCAATCGGTGGAATTACCGTTACACTATCGAAACATCTAATTTTTTTTGTTTTTGTTTTTGGTTTTTGTTTTTTTTGTTTTTTTGTTTTTGTTTTTGTTTTTGTTTTTTTTTTAAAGTCGGTGATATGGAGGAGAACTCCACCGGTTGAAAAGAGATTACAGACCAGAGTACCTATATTTGCGAGCACTGTAGTTATATATACTGTGCAGAGCTCTGTAATCTTTTGGTCAACCGGTGGAATTATCGGTGCAAGTGCAAAATGCCACTTGATAAACACAAAGCGGCAGCGCCGGGATCCTTGAGTGAGCTTGTTTAAGTAATTGTACAGAACGTGATAAGTTCAGAAACTCCGGACACAACACTGATTGTGAGCGGCTGACTTCTCTCTAGCGCGCTGCCAGCTCTCTATTTGTGTGTCGTCAACCTGATTTTTTTAAAAAAAGGTGGTGAATTTAACTATATTTACATGGTTGAAAGTTTGGTTAAGACTTAAAAACGGTTGGTTTTACCATTTAAAATAGTTAAATGGGTCTGTTGCGTACTTTTGCTACATCAATATGACACATTGTTTCTAACGTAAAATTCGGCGAAAATAACGATGCGCACATTAAAAACTTTCAAAATCCACTCATTAACTCAGGAAATACCTTCCATTTCAAACAACCCGCGCTACACTAGACACTATATCACCGACTTATGACTACATAGATGGAACTATCTCGTTTATGTAAACATGAACAGAACTTACAAACATTGGAATGTTTCGTTTAGATGCGTACATTTCTTCTATTATTTTATAATCTTTGATAAACCGAAAAGACCAGACAGCAAATGCAGCTTATATTTCACGTATTTAGAAGGGAATTCCATTATTTTGTAGTTACGATGTTGTTTACTTATGCACGGTGGTTCCGTCTATGTAGTAGTATACCGGTGCAAATAGTGTCTAGTGTAGCGCGGGCTGTTTGAAATTGAAGTGATTTCCTGTGTTAATGAGTGGATTTTGAACGTTTTTAATGTGCGCACCGTTATTTTCGCCGAATTTGACATAAGAAGCCAGGTTCTATTTTGTTGTAGCAAAAGTATGCAACAGACCCATTATAGCAGCATCGGAGGTTGCATAACTAGTTTAAATGGTAAAACCAAACCATTTTTAAGACTTGACAATACTTTTTTCTAGAGCTCACGCATTTTGAGTATCGGTGGGTTGACGGATTCTTACAAGTTCCGGTGTTTCCTTCCGAAATGCATCTAAACGGATCGCAGAGTGGTTGTTTTATAGCGAACCGTTATGACTCGTTAATAACCAAACACTTGCCTATGCATTTTAATGCATTTTGGAATCAGCAAGCACCTCTACTTGTCACCGTCAACTCGATACTCAACATGCGTGAGCTCTGCGCAAATAGGTAAATTCGCCACTTTTTTTCCAATGCAACTCGCGGGCTACGAACTCTCAAGTAACTTTAACCTTTGAACCACCCACCTGTGCAAATTACAAATACCTACAGTTTTCAGTTAACTTTTGTTTGTAGATATGTTTAGTTAATTCGAGTGAATTTCAGCACAGAGATGGCAAAAAATAGGCTCTCGGGAATGTCATTTTTCAAAATTTTTCGGTGGAGGACCCCCAGACACTCAAGACTCAAGTGTTCCACCCCGGGTGCCATTGAACCTTGCTACGCTACTGTTTCCATATGTATAGACCGTTATAGTAAGTAAAGGCATCGTCACTGCGAATTGCTGGATCCAAATATTTATTATTATCTACCTTAATCACTCTCACAGGGTTTTCTAATTTCCTTTCCAGTGAGGAATGGGACTCTTTGCAGATGCTACTTTCTGCTTTCAAACCACTGACTTTCTCAGATTTTCTTGCGCCAACATATTCTGGGTAATTTAAAACAACTTGAGATGATAACAAAAACCAACATAGGTAACAATAGACCATTATTTCGGTACAGTTTTGGAATTTGCAAAGATAGCAGACTAATAGGATTGAAATCACACATTGTATTCACACATTGATTTTTATTAAAAAAGTAAAAAAAAAAAAATTATTTTATTTTTCTTAACATTTACTACTTAACAAAGTCTCACATTCGTCTTTATCTACGTTTTTGTCTTTTTCGTTCGTTACTTCGTTAATGATAGTTACTTCAGTAATATGTACAGGGGTCATCACAGCACCTGGAAAACAAAACATATCAAAAATTAATGATGGGAAAATTTGTCAAAGAACAATAACAATTATTCGCGATACAGGTGCAGTAAAGTACTTATATTTCGATGGCCTAAAATAATACTAAGAATGATAAAAACAGAAACACAGCTACCTGAAGTGCGCACTCATATGACGAGCTTCCTCTGCAATCGAGGAAAGATAAAATTTGCTCATTGGATGATCTGAACGTGCGACGTTGCAAGATTGTGCAGAGCTCAAAGTGTAATCATGTAACGCAGGCAATGATACGACCGGAAATATTCCAAAGACTATTGAACCTGCGCGTAATCTTTGCTGTAAAGGATCTGGAAAGTTGCTCTAGGTGGGGTTAGAGTCCCTATATACTATGAGAGTTGCGCCATTGCTGAATCCATTTCTGATTGGCTCTCAGATTTAGGCTGTCAAGAAAGCTCCAAGAGGCAAAATGCAAATGGCGGAGGGTTTGTTTACTATTCGCGAACTCGCTTTCATTACACATTTGAAGTAACAGTGACCGCGGTAATTTTTGTGAATTTTTACTCTGCCTGAATTTTATTCCGGAGAACATTATCTCTTTCAATAACGACCGTTATTGTCGAGAATCTGAATCTAACCTATAAGAGATAGCGAAATAGTGGCAACAGCGCAGAGGCAAATCCGCCATTTGCAATTTGCCTCTTGGGGGCTCCATTGATTCGCTTCTTCTTCTTCATTTTGAGAGTCTTGTCGCAACTCTCATAGTATATAGGGACTCTAGGTGGGGTGAGGGGAAGCCTATATAAATTTTGGCAATGGGGCTGTTGCACACTTTTGCTATTTATCAGTCAATCGATTTATCAGCGATTTATCAGTCGATCGATTGATCAGCGATTTATCAGTCGTTTCTGATGTAAAAATCTCGAAAAATAACAATGGCAGCACTAAAAACTTTCGAAAACCACTCTTAAACTCAATAATCTCTTTTATTTACGAGGGCGTAATGGTGGCCGAGGGCAGTAACAATGGGAGATTCCTATCTTAATTTCGTCATTCTTTCTATGCTGACAAGGATGATTCACAGAGTAATTAGTCATCAGAGTGATGATCCACATCCGATGAATGGTACTGCAACACCAAGTGACACCGGTGTCAAATGAAAGTCGTCTCTTATTGGTCCCTTCTTGATGGAGTTACAGTATTATCAGATGGGAATCTCCCATTGTTACTACCCTCAGCCACCATTACGCCCGCGCAAATAAAAGCGTTTATCGAGTTTACGAGTGGATTTCGGAAGTTTTTAGTGCTGCCCTCGTTATTTTTGGAGGTTTTTACACCATAATCGACTATTAAATCGCTTATAGCAAAAGTGTGGGAACAGCCCCATTTGACGCGTTACAGGAAGTAATAATTAAGGGCTGCTTTCTGTTGGAAAAAAATCGAAATTTGCGGCTTCTGGGACTTTGAGACTTCTTTGTGTCTTTACTTTGCCTATCTCTCAAATTGAAGGCGCTCGGGGCGACTTTGTCCTTTGAATAACGCAGCATTTTGGAGTAGATGAGAAATTAAATTGGAGAGGCAGATCCATGGGCGGATACAGGGAATTGTCTTTCTCTCTCTTTCTCCATTTAAACTTATGTGTTAGAAAAGGATAGCAGAGGGGGTCATCACGTGACTTTGGCCCCCTCTTCTGTCCTTTTTTAACGCACGTTTTCAAATGGGAGGAGAGAGAGAGAGACGATTCCCTGTATCCGCTCATGGGCAGATCTAGATTCTACACGGGAAAAAAACTACGGTGAAAATAACCATACGGATACCTGATTTTGGCACCTGCTAGATGTTATGGTAATGTTAACCAGAAAAATACTATGTTTTCACTAGGTATTAGGTGATGTTACCTAATTGCATGTCGAATTTACTCAAAGTATCGGTAAATGTACCATACTTCTGGTCAAGTTTACCATAACATCTAGCAGGTGCCAAAATCAGGTATCCGTATGGTTATTTTCACTAATCTTTTTTTTCCGTGTAGGTACGATAACGAATTTGCTCGGGCGTTGCGTGAAAAGGGTCGACCCCTTAGACGAGTAAAAAAGCTTATTGTACCACAAATCACGAGTGTCTATAGAGAGTACAGTCTTTGAAAAAACATCGATCTCATTAAAATAAATGGTAGGTCTGCAGACTCCTTGCTAACTCGTGATTGACAAATTTTTGCAAACAAATAAATCGGTAACTCGATTATTGAAATCAGATGTCGTTGGCGAAGTGTGCAATCTGGCAACGATGCACTCAGTCCATGTAAACCCATGAGAATGCTCGAACTCGAGAGTGTTTCGATCTTTTATAACGAGTTTTAAGAGTACGAAATAAAACGATTGCCGAACGGCACTCTCCGCTTGTAGCCGCTTGTTTTTCATCGGTAGGATGAGCGTAGTGCGATCTGGCAACGTTGGAGCAAAAAGTTCCATCTTCAGTAATCGACTGTTGATGAGGGTCAAGATTTTAAGTATACTATTTTCGGTTTGAAATAGACGATTTTAAAGAATGTATAATTATAGTCATTCAAATTGCTCGTTTTTTTTTTTTTTTTTTTTTTTTTTTTTTTTCATGGAATGTTGTCAGCTACCTTCGTTATTTAATGCTATATGACTTGAAACGTGTTTATATAACTAATAGAACGAGATGGGTCCATTTTATCTATTTGTATTTCAAGAAATCATTCATGTTAATATAATAAAGTAGAGTACCCGGGTATTTATTTTTATATATACACCAGGTTTTTATAGAGGTATCATTGGCGTAGCGTGCAATTTGACAACGTTGTGGTGTGTCCATTTAAACCTATGTAAAAGGTCAAATGCGAAGGTCAAAACACCCCATATTTCGATCTTTTTCATGGGTTTAAATGGACACACCACAACGTTGTCAAATTGCATGCTACGCCACTGAGTGGTGTGTACATACATTTTTTCCCTAATTCCAAAGCAGAGTTGGGCAAAAAATTATTCGGAGATTATTCGATGTGTCCGGCAACGCCGAGTCAATCGAATAATTCGACGAATAATTCTACTATTGACCTATACCTTTCGTGTGTTTCCCTTTCCTCAACTCAGGTAGCAAACCCAGTTTTCAGTGTTGCCGGAGTCATTTCATTATTTCTGTTTATTTGGTTGCCCAACTCTGTTCCAAAGGCACCTGCTATTGCAGATTTCCGAACCCAAAAATCCGTCAAAAGGAATTTAGTTTAGATTAAAATCTTGAAAATAATTAAGCATTTTTAAATCTTATTTCATTAATTTTAAGAGCAGCAGAGAAATTAGAAATTATAAATACCCATTTTTTCGGGTATTTACCCGTGGGTATTTCCGCGACCTACATCACTGAATAAGTTGAAAGAGACAAAATGCAACGTTGCCAGTTCACACGCTTTGTCAGGGGTAACGAAACACTAGACTACACAAATTACAGTAATTATGTTTAACCCTTAACTGCAGATGAGCCCAGATCTGGAACAATTACTTTGAAGCCTTATCTAAAAGTAGGGGACTTGAGTTGTACTGTCGCTGCATGGTGGGTCACATGTGGAACAGATACTAAACGAGTAAGAATTGTCGATTTTGTCCTAGAGCGCGCAGCACAGGATAGAGAACGTGCAGAGTGGTTGAAAATAGCTCACTGAAAATCTGATAGAGATTTTCCGATTTTCATTGTTATGTTTGGGAGTAACGCAGGGGTACCATATACAAAAAAAAACAACTATTGAAACTTACTAACTTATTTTTTACTACTTTAATTTTTTTTTTTTTTTTAGCCTGAAAACTTTATTTTCAGTTGCATGGATACCTAAATGCGGGTAAGGCCGTATTTGGAACAATTAATATTCAGGCTCTTTACCATTGAAATACATATAATGGAAAGAATTTTATCACTATTTTTCCCTGTCTCAAGGATCAAAATTGTACTTAAAAAAATTATTTTATTGAAAAAAAAAATCATGTAGTAAAGGGTTAAACTACAGGTAATACAATAATAAAACTCACCACAAAGCTTCATCTCTAATTCAGTTCTGTCTCGCAAACTGTTCAAAGGTGAATTGAGAGTGGCGCAAAAAGAGGCTATGCTCTCGTTTACGTTGATGAAATATAATTCTTGATCCCTCTTTTGGAAATCTTTACTTAGCAATATAAGACCCTGGAACAAGATCAACATCAATAAATTAACGAGTGTAAATGGGGTTGTTGCAAAAATTAACGAGTGTAAATGGGGTTGTTGCAAGTTTTTTTGCAACGGCTGAATGGGTGTCAGCTTTTATATAAAATAATTTAACCAGGAATATTAATTACGGTAAAAGACACCGAAACTTCCGAAATCCACTCCGTAACTCAACCCTTTAGGCTCTAAATTAGTCTACATAGTCTGGCCATAATTGAGGCGTTTTATGTAAAAAGGGGTTCTTCGCAGTTTCGTAATTGGAAGAAAAACGCATTCAAAGTTTTGCAACTTGATTTCTACCGATCTGGCTACCTAGATGGCTAATGTAAATTTTTTTCCTAAAACTAGGTTTATTTACGGACATAATGATTTAAAGTTTTTTTTAAAATCCGTGTATTTCTGTGTTTTACACAATATTTTGAAGTTGACTCCTAGGAACCCTTTTTTATGTAAAACGGGTCTCGCCGCCTTAAAGATACCACCAAATAGCAGGAAAAAATAATCATTAGCCGATTTTCGGCAGAGATGGTCCTTATGGCACGTACGTTTACCCAAAAAAGTACTTCAAGATATCTTGCCGGCGTTGCCAGATATATCCAAAATTGTAGCCCAAAATGCCTTTATATCGAAATATATCGAGAACTATCGATTAAATCGAAAAATTGATATGCTTCCCATGTATTTGGAATAATTTCCTACACGAAAGGTATTCTGAGTTTTTACGCTCCGACGACTTCTAAGCCCTCAAAACCGCGATCTAAGTTTTCGGCGATTTTTGGAGAACTTGAAACTCGCATCACAACGCCCATTTGAACGAAGCCTCGATTCACAAATACACCTCGTAATCGCTGAGTTTTCAAGATATATTGAGCTGAGATTTTGGTGAGAGACTATTATTGATATGACAAATAGATTAATGTGTTTTACGCAAAAAGGGGTTCTTCAAGAAGAACCCCTTTTTACATAAAACGCCTCAATTACTGCGAATCAATTTTTTTTCCATCTAGCCAAAGAGTTTTTGATGAATAGTTGATACTACTGCACGGAAAAAAAAATAATACTGGTAGAATTTACCATCTGCATAGCTGATTTTGGAGTCTGCTATGACTATGGTTAATACCTATCTAAGGTTGTGGTACATTAAAATAACCTGTTGGTACATTTCACCACAAGGTAGTGTTCCATTTACCGTATGATGGTAAAATTTACCATACTTGATAGCAGACTTCAAAATCAGTTATGCAGATGACTGAAGAATCGGACTGATTGACGAAGAGACGCAGGTATCATGGGAGATGGAATCAGTGGCGTAGTGTGCAATTTGGCATCGTTGAACTATGCCCATTTAAACCCATGCAAAAGGTCGAATGCGCACGGAAAAAAAACTACGGTAAAAATAACCATACGGATTCCTGATTTTGGCACCTGCTAGATGTTATGGTAATGATAATCAGAAGTATACTATGTTTTGACTAGGTACCAGGTGATGTTACCTGATTGCATGTTGAATTTACTCAAAGTATTGGTAAATGTACCATACTTCTGGTCAAGTTTACCTTACCATAACATCAAGCAGGTGCCAAAATCAGGTATCCGTATGGTTATTTTCACTAATCCTTTTTTTTTCCGTGCGGAGGTGTTCACCGAACACCATACAGTTTGATCTTTTTCATGGGTTTAAATGGGTATAGTACAAAGTTGCCAAATTGCACGCTACGCCACTGGATGGAATCTAATTTGAGACATATCTCTGTGTTTCAGTAAAGAAAGTGACTAATAGACAGGAATCTCCCTTGGGATCTGCGTTGAACCGCCATTACGAACTTGCCGTTTTAGTAGTTTTGTGAGTTCATTAATAAATGTTAGATTTTCATAGGGTAACTTTTGAGATTTTCGCTGGTTTTTACATCAGATGATTTAACTATTCATTTGCACACAGCAAATAAATTGCAAGAACCCCATTTAATTTAAACGAAGATTTGGGTAAGCAAAAATAACAATAAGGTTCCACTTTTCCATAGAAAATAAGAGAGGAGTCCCCCACAGCGCTGTCTTTTTTAGAAGGTGTTCCGAAATCAATTGAAAGTTTGAGAGTCACTCCAATAATTGCTAAATGTAAATCGATGTAAATGACAAGAATGCGGAAAAAAGTTTGAATAAAATGCACTTGTGTTTACCGTGTCACTTTAATAGAACATGCGGGTGATATAAAAACAATACATGAGTGTATAACATACATACTATCCTTGAGATATGTCAATCACTCAATCATACTCAATACTAATTAATAACGTTAATGCGCATTTGGACAAATTAGAATTTGAGAAAATTGAACAGGAGAGGGGTCTTAGATCTCACCTTCACTGCGGTGTAATCTGCTCTCTTGAAATGGACACAATTGAAAACGAAGGGCGTTCGGCCTTGGGTTTTGGTGAGAGCTATTTTGTTTACGTTTGTGTAAACGTAATCGACCGCGGGGAAGAAGAAGCCCATGTTAGGTGTCACCATGACGTATGGTTTGGCAACATTCTGAAACAAAGTTAAGAAAACGGTCATCAGTTATTGTATTTTGACTTTTTTATTCATTTTGTTTCTGCTGTCATTACCAGTGTTGCCATTTTTCCGGATAATTATCAGACTTTTTCCATCTGACCTAATATAAAATTTGGTAATTTATGAGAAAGTCTGGCATTCTATCCTCTCTTTCTATCCTCAGTGGCGAGGCGTGAAATTTGGCAACAATGTAGTTTCTCCGTTTAAATTCACCAAAAAGGTCGAACGCTTCGGTCATCGGCGATGACCAGGCATTTCGACCTTTCTAATGTGTTTAAATGGGGAGACAGGAACGTTGCCAAATCGCACGCCTAGCCACTGTCTATCCTGTCTCGAAACTTTCTGAAAGCATCACAGGTGAAACGACCCTCGTTGTATTTAGAGCAAAGCATTGTCCCTATGCATGCACATTGAAAGGTAAAATTAAACTTACATCCACAGACTCGACGAGCAAATCTGGCCGAGCCCACAAGAAAATCAGGTAACATGTATCACAGATGACCCCAATTAGGAGTCCTACCTCCACGCCCAAACAAAGGCATAGGACAAATGTTGTGAGGAGAGTAAACAAGTTCATCTCTGAAGCAAAAAGAAACAAAAAGAAATTGGGTTGAAATCAATTTTAGGACTATTTAGGTACCTGCAACTATAACCCAAAGTCAAACATTGTAAGTAGAAAATCACAATGTGAAATAAATATACATGTATCG
The DNA here is from genome assembly GCA_011764245.1 of Trialeurodes vaporariorum. Taxonomy (NCBI): domain Eukaryota; kingdom Metazoa; phylum Arthropoda; class Insecta; order Hemiptera; family Aleyrodidae; genus Trialeurodes; species Trialeurodes vaporariorum. Next base: position 5,875,870 of record VMOF01000388.1, read on the forward strand.
TCATTAAAGATGATTTCAGTGTGAGCAGTGTTAATATCAAAATGAAAACAATTACAATTAGTGTTATAATGGGGCTCGCTGAAACTTTTGCTACGGGTGATTGAAGGGTTGATTCAGTTTCAGTGTGAACGGTGTTAGTACCAAAATGAAAACAGTTACAATTAGTGTTACAGTGAGGCTCGTTATAACTTTTGCTACAGGTGATTGATTTGATTGAAGGGTTGATTCAGTTTCAGTGTGAACGGCGTTAATACCAAAATGAAAACAATTACAATGGGGCTATTGCACTTTTTTGCTATAAGCGATTTAATAGTCGATTATGGCGTAAAAACCTCAAAAAATAACGATGGCGGCACTAAAAACTTCCAAAATCCACTCCTAAACTGAATAAACGCAGTTATTTGCGCGAGCGTAATGGTGGCCGAAGGCACTAACAATGGGAGATTCCTATCTTAATTTCGTCACTCTTTCTATGCTGACAAGGATGATTCACAGAGTAATTAGTCATCAGAGTGATGATCCACATCCGATGAATGGTACCGCAACACCAAGTGACACCGGTGTCAAATGAAAGTAGTCTCTTATTGGTCACTTCTTGAAGGAGTTTCAAAATTGTTAGATGGGAATCTCCCATTGTTAGTGCCTTCGGCCGCCATTACGCTCCCGCAAATAACTGCGTTTATTGAGTTTAGGAGTGGATTTTGGAAGTTTTTAGTGCCGCCATCGTTATTTTTTGAGGTTTTTACGCCATAATCGACTATTAAATCGCTTATAGCAAAAGTGTGCAATAGCCCCATTAGTGTTACAGTGAGGCTCGTTATAACTTTTGCTACAGGTGATTGAAGAGTTGATTCTTACATAAAAACCTGTAAAAATGACGATGCTGAGTACCTACACTAAAAACTCTCAAAATTCACTCTAAGAATCGGGCTTTATGCCGGAGCAACGCAGGTATCACGGGAGATTCCTATCTAATTTGAGAAATGTATCTCTGAGTTTCCGTAGAGAAAGTGACAAATTAGACTTAGACTGGAATCTCCTATGATACCTGCGTGACGCGTGTAGCTCTGCCATTACGATCTTGCCGTTAAAGCTGTTTCCTGAGTTTATTACTGAATTTTAGAATTTTTTTGTGTGATTTCCGTTATCTTTGCTGGTTATACACCAGATAATAAATTATTCATTGGCCTGTAGCAAAAGTTTGCAAGAGCCCCCCATTATTGTTAATACCCTCAAATTCGGTATTTTCAACAGCTGGGTCTATAGTTTCAATTGACATGATGCATCTTTGCTAAATCCCACGCTTCACCACTAAATACGGTTTTAGTGAGAGGAAGTCCAACGGTTATAGCCAATAATGCGAGTCGCAATAGGTTGTGACAAAACTTGTGTAGCCTTCCAAACTATCTCTCTCACTATCAGGTGCATAAAGCCATCTCTTCCTAGGGTCGAAATTTGTACGCAGGGCCTTATTTCACGACAATTTACTATCATAATCGCATTTTAAAATTACTCGAAAAATTCATCTCTGCCAAACAATTTCACACAAAAAAATTCTCTGAATACGATTTTACCGATGATGAGAGTAGGTAGTTTCATTGGTACTTACAACTTACATTGGGATTACGTGAGGGTCATGAACAAAGCCGTTTATCTAAATTAGTCATAAGCAAAGATATGTATAAAGTATTTTGGATTTTGCTTTATATGCGGATACTTACTGTTTTCTTTCCATAGAATAGGAACCAGATCAATTTCTATTAAGAATATACAGGCGCAAATCAATACAGCTGATAGAGTGGATCGAGGGATGTACTGGAAAAATGGAGAGAGAAAATGAAGCCCCAACGTTACAACGGCTCCTGTGGACACAAAAAAAGTTTATATGGTTAATTAAAAGACTATATTGAACAAACGTTTGATCATAAAATATAGGTTGTAGAAGGAGGCATTATTGTTATGAAAGGGGGTTGCCGCATATAGAAAGATGCTCTATGCAATGGCCGAAGTCATAGTACATCTGCATCCCTTGCAACATTTCAATTTTTTATCGGCAGATAAGCTACTCTAAGTTGTTAACTTTTGCACAATAGTATTTCGACGAGCGCCTTCAATGGGGCAGTTGCAAGGGTCTGAAAATGTGTGTTTTTTATAAAGAAAAGTATAGTACTTGATGAGCTGAGAACAATGATGCCTTTGGTTTTTTCTCAATATCCTGGTTTTGGAGATACCACATGTGTAAAGTTGTAAAAAATCGTGGGCGTAGTGACGTCACTACGCGGAATTCCCATCTAAAACAATGTATTTTGGGCCAACATCTCATCTCTGGAACAATGAGACTTAATTAGAAACCAAAGGCATCCTTGTTCTCAGCTCATCAAGTACTTTCAATCTCTTTATAAAAAATATGACATTTTAGACCCTTGCAACTGCCCCATTAGACAAATAGGCAAAACGAACAACTTGGAATCGGAATATTTTTCTACTCACTTAATTAAAGTGAGCAAACTGAGATTTGCCTTTTTAGCGTGGAAGTTCAAGGGTTAAATTCATTTTGGAACATTTTTTACTTCGGGGATCTTCGCGGGTCCGCCATGTTGGAAAATGAGCATATTCGGCACGCACTCTTCAGCAACCGGTCGGGTTGTGATTGGTTGATTTTAAAACTATAGTAAATTCAATTTAAAATTATAGTAAAGTATCGATCGTCAGGGGTTGCAATTGAACCCCCGAGAAATTGATACTTTTCTATAGTTTTAACCCTGACTGTGAATAATAACCTCGAAAAGCACGTCCACCGTCTTGAGAAGTGAGCAGGCTCGGTTGCCAGTTTGTGCTAATAAATTCCAATTATTGTTTCCATTGGCTCTCATGGGAGTTTCCATTCTGAACTTCTGATTGTAGTATTCTGTGTGCTTTCATTGTAGATAAATAATCCATCCACACTGAGAGAATTCTTTTTTTTAAATCCAAGGTGTATTTCGTTTGTGTTGAAGAAACTGCACAGTGAAATATTGACTGAGGGGGAATTCCTTTAATCCAAGGAAAACGTCTGCTGCGACAAGTAAAAGATTCCTTGTTGTGACTGTATAATGGGTCTGTTGCAAACTTTTGCTACAACGATAAAGAGTGTTTCATCGTATGTAAAATCGTCCGAAAAGTCCATTGGTGGCATCAGAAAGTCATGAAATGCGATAATAAACTCACAAGAGACGTTTAATGAAATCCAAGATGGCGGTATAATATCGAGCAATCTGTATGCATGCACCTTTAACATCCAAGGATTGCCAACGTTGACAACCTCACAGCTTCAGAGGTTATGTGTTTATTTACGTTGTGATTGGGTGTGATCGATACTGTGAGGTTGGCTATCCTTGGATTTTCGTGGTGCATGCATACAGGTTGCTCGATATTTAATCGCCATCTTGGATTTCATTAAACGTCTCTCGTGAGTTTTATACTGCATTTTATGAATTTCTGATGCCACCAATGGACCTTTCACTCGATTTTACGTGAGATTGAACACTCTATGGCGCTGTAGCAAAAGTTTGCAACAGACCCATTCTCCTTCATGCAACAGAACTTTACTTGGCGCAAGGAAAACTGTCACAAGTAAACTTGTTGCCTTGTTTTTAAAAAAGTGATTTCTCTCATTGTCAGTGCAAATTTGTTAAATAAAGGCACTATTATTTATGTATAAGGGACGATTTTCGCAGGGATAAAAGAAAAGAGGGGCTGTTATGTTATGTGAAAAAAAGAATAAATAAATAAATAAATTAAAAATAAACTCTTACCAGAATAGAGATTGGCGACCGGGGTTCGGATGCCACTAGCGCTTGCCACCGCGCTCCGAGTGAAAGCGCCGCAAGATGGCATGGCTTGGAAAAACGAATTGGCAACATTGCAGAGTCCTAGGGTGAACATCTCATGAGTCGCTCTCACAACACCACCGTTAGCTGCATATAAATAAGGATAAACTTGTATTTGATGGATTTATTGAGAAAAGGTTATACCGTACGAAAGTTTAGGTGAGTCTTTTTCAAAATGCTGTTAGTATTCACATGGAAAAAAAAAAAAATAAATAAAAAATAAAAAAAAAAAAAATAAAAAAAAAAAAAAAAATAACTGGTAGAATTTACCATCAGCATAGCTGATTTTGGAGTCGGCTATCAAGTATGGCAAATTTCACTAAATGATGGTAAAATGTTCCAACAAACAAGTTAACTTAACTTACCAGAGTGTATACGTTGCATTTACCATCTACTCGATAGCTGACTCCAAATTCGCATGGCTGATTTTGGCCCCTACCAGAGTTAAGATTAACTTGACCAGAGTTATGGAACATTTGACCAGGAATCAGGTCAATTTCACTTGATACCTGGTCAAATTTTCCATAACTCAACTCTGGTCAAGTTTATCTTAACTCTGGTAGGGGCCAAAATAAGCTATGCGAATGGTAAATTACACCATTCTTTTTTTTTTCCGTGTGGTTGATTCTACCATCCTTTTTTTCCCGAGCAGGCACATGAGTGGATCCCAAAATTTGACAACCATGCATTCTTCTCATTTGAATATATATGAGAATCAATCGGTTCGAACCGGTTCAACATTAAAAGAAAATGTCACTGAAGTAGAATTTTAAACAAAAATACTTTCACTTTTTTCACTTTTTTACTTCTTTTTTACATTAGACCCCCATCTCGGGATTTCGTTAAATGTATTAGTTTCCGGAATAGACAGTAGACATATTTTCAGTGGCGGATCGTGAAATGTGATGTATCGATGCGTCTACTCCATTTAAAACTATAGTAAAGTATCGATCGTCAGGGGTTGCAATTGAACCCCCGAGAAATCGATACTTTTCTATAGTTTTCACCCTCTAAGGGCCAGGTTAGTTCAAAAGAACGCCACTCTTCCGTTTATTTGGGGAAGATAGTTAACTGTTCGTACTTTGGGGAGTTGAAATTGCCTATACGATCCACTGAAGGCGCCCGAAGGCACCATATCTTAATGTGAGTGTTTTCATCGATAAGAATGAAGACTGAAACAATGTGAAATATAGACGAGGAGAAAACCGAATTGGTTTGGCCTATAACGTTTTAATAGTGGACAATTGGACACTGATACATCGCATTTCACGAGCCGCCACTGCATATTTTCTATAGCCGAAGTAGAAGTTTGCAACTGACCCAATTTTGTAAACGCATACTTTGAAACGCAACAAGAACTGGCGGAGAACGTGACTCACCGAAAGCTTTTGCAATGGAAATGTTGGCTAGGACGGACACGATCGGGATTATAAAAATCCCCGCTCCCAAATCGTGGACCATGTCTTTCAGAGTGAGCGTCTGGTTATTCATTTGAGTTGAAAAAGGCGGCATTTGAAGTCGTGGCAATCCGCCCTCAGCGCCCTCTGTAGGAAATTATCAAAAGAAGCGTAAGATAAAAAGCTATGATTTGATTTACACATTCAACTTGCAATGTATTTGGGCATCGTAACTTCAAAATGATGGATTCCCTTCTAAATACATGAACTATTGGCTGCATTTGCTGTCTGATCTTCTCGGTTTATCTAAGATTACAAAATAATACAGGGTGTTGAAAAACTATTCCCGAATATTTCAAGGGCGGATTCTGCAGGTCAAAATAAGACCTTTCTTCCTTATAAACATGAGTCCGAAAATGCCTCCCTTTTGAGATACAGCCCCCCAAAGTTTTAAAAAATTCACGGTTTTTTTGGAATAGCGACCACTATTATGAATCAAATGTCCTGAAAATTAGTGTCTCATGGCAATTTTACGTGTAGAATCCATTAATGACCTCGAAAAATTTAGAAGTTGAGTCTGACTGTACTTTTCACGCAATCTCGTACCTTTAACGGCACGAATTTTATGTTACGGATTGAAAATTTGAAGAAAAATTACCGAAATCAGAGGCAAAAAACCCTCAGAAAGATTTTTGGTCCTCTTTGTTTCTTTCGATACGACGCGTTTTAAGCGAGATAATCGCTGCACAGTGTGGAAAAGTCAGCGCTTTTACCATAGCGGCCGGCCCGAAGAAGCAGTTGATAGAGGCGGGTTGCATACTAACTGCCGCTTTTCACGGTAAAAGCGCTGACTTTTCCACACTGCGCAGCGATTATCTCGCTTAAAACGCGTCGTATCGAAAGAAACAAAGAGGACCAAAAATCTTTCTGAGGGTTTTTTGCATTTGATTCCGGTAATTATTCTTCAAAATTTTAATCCGTAACATAAAATTCGTGCCGTTAAAGGTACGAGATTGCGTGACAAGTACAGTCAGACTCAACTTCTGAATTTCTCGAGGTTATTAATGGATTCTACACATAAAATTACCACGAGACACCAATTTTTACGACATTTGGTTCATAATAGTGGTCGCTATTCCAAAGAAACCGTAAATTTTTTAAAACTTTGGGGGGCTGTAGCTCAAAAAGTAGGCATTTTAGGACACATGTTCATAGGAAAAAAAGGTATTATTTTGACCTGTAGAATCCACCCCTGAAATATTCGGGATCGGTTTTTCAACACCCTGTATAAGAAATGTACGCATCTAAACGAAACATTCCAATGTTTGTAAGTTCTGTTCATGTTTACATACACGAGATGGTTCCATCTATGTAGTTATAAGTCGGTGATATAGTGTCTAGTGTAGCGCGTGTTGTTTGATATGGAAGGTATTTTCTGAGTTAATGAGTGGATTTTGAAAGTTTTTACTGTGCGCATCGTTATTTTCGTCGAATTTTACGTTAGAAACAATGAGTTATATTGATGTAGCAAAAGTACGCAACAGACTCACGCACCGTCTAAACCTTCTGTTATTGATGGAGACACTTAACGCGTATAATTTGCAGTATAGCATCACAATGAAGGCGTTTTATCATTGAAAAGCTGCAAGAAAAATTAGAGCTCTTATAGAACTCGTTTCGTCACATCAGAAGAAATGAAAATACTTGAGTCAAACGACTCGGAATAGCTTACAACGAACTTTCATAATTAAATATTTGCTGGTGAGAGAATTTGATGTCGTAAAATTCATCACTCAAGGTAGAAAAGACTTGAAATAGTGGCGAAGCGTGCAATTTGACAACATTGCAGTTTTTCCATTTAAACCCATGAAAGAGATCGAACTATTGGGTGTTCGGTGAACACCTTCGCATTCGACCTTTTAAAAAGGTTTAAATGGACACAATACAACGTTGCCGAATTGCATGCTACGCCACTGACTTGAAAGTCAATCAAATGATTTACGGAGTCATGCAAAAGAACTTACTTGAAAGTACGAAAGGAACATCATCCGTGGTCGTTTTGTAATAATAAGCGATTATACTAAATATTAAAACCGTCATGGCATTACGGCCGGTGGACAGGAACCAACATATTTTTGAAATAGTTTTGCTCTCTCCTTTTGGAAAGGGAATGTCTTTTAATTTCTGAAATCAAAAAACCAATCGTTAAGTTCATACCATACGATCTACATACAGGGTGTTAATTAAAATAGGTTCCACTCAAGTTATCTCGAGAACGGTTGCGAATTTAGAAAATCGCTCAAACACGTGTTCAATGATTTCGAGGGGGACACCTTTTAAGGGGGTCGCCAATTTTGGGGCCCCCTCCGGGGGGCCCCTAGGGGGGGCACCACCCCCCTAAATCCAATACTTCAAATGGGGACCCCCATTTTTTATTTGATGATTGAAAAGAGGACAAAATTCTAAGACTTTCAGCACAAACCGGAAGTCGATATCGTTTTTAGTTTTCGATATATCGAAGTTCAAAGTTCGATATGGACCCATTTTCAAAAACTCACAACTTCCCTTTAAATTATCCAAATTTAAAAAACTTTACGTTCAAAATGTTCTACAGAGCAAGTACTTTTCAGAAAAAAATACAAACTTTCTGGAAAATTTACCAAAAGGGGTTTCTGAGCCCCTAAATTTTTTTTGAAAATTTCGAACTTTTCAGAGGCTGTAGAAAAAAAAATACTTCAAATTTCAAAAAACGCTGAAACATGGGTTCGCTTATTTTATAAGCCGAGCATTTTGGCGCAAACCGGAAGTCGATATCGTTTTTCGTTCTCGAGATCGAAATTATTCGAGCGAATTATTGACATTTGATCAACATCGAACTTTGACCTTCGATATCTCGAGAACGAAAAACAATATCGACTTCCAGTTTGCGCCAAAATGTTTGGCTTAAGACGTGCTTTCAAATGATGTATCACACAATAGGTTTTTATGACATCGTCATTTAAAATTGTCAAATTTGGGGGGCCGTGACCCCTGCTCCCGCCCCCCCTGGGGGGCCTAAGAATTTTTGACCCCCTGAAAAGATGTACCCCTTAAAATAAGCGAACCCATGTTTCAGCGTTTTTTGAAATTTGAAGTAGTTTTTTTTCTACAGCCTCTGAAAAGTTCGAAATTTTCAAAAAAAATTAGGGGCTCAGAAACCCCCTTTTGGTAAATTTTCCAGAAAGTTTGTATTTTTTTCTGAAAAGTACTTGCTCTGTAGAACATTTTGAACGTAAAGTTTTTTAAATTTGGATACTTTAAAAGGAAGTTGTGAGTTTTTGAAAATGGGTCCATATCGAACTTTGAACTTCGATATATCGAAAACTAAAAACGATATCGACTTCCGGTTTGTGCTGAAAGTCTTAGAATTTTGTCTTCTTTTCAATCATCAAATAAAAAATGGGGGTCCCCATTTGAAGTATTGGATTTAGGGGGTGGTGCCCCCCCTAGGGGCCCCCCGGAGGGGGCCCCAAAATTGGCGACCCCCTTAAAAGGTGTCCCCCTCGAAATCATTGAACATGTGTTTGAGCGATTTTCTAAATTCGCAACCGTTTTCGAGATAACTTGAGTGGAACCTATTTTAATTAACACCCTGTATATATCAACCCCTTAAGGGCCAAGATCGAGTATACTCGTTTTTCTCCTCAAGTCTATTTCACATTGTTTCGGTCTTCACTCTAGTTAAACGCGACTATCGATAAAAACGCTCGCAAGATAAGGTCTCATCGGGCGCCTTCAATTCATCGTATAGGCAATTCCAACTCTCCCGAGTACGAACAGTTAACTACCTTCCCTTTAAACACGGAAGAGTGACATTTTTTCGAAAAACAACCTGGGACCGAATAATGTTAGGTCCCGACCGTAACTTGCGCACGGTCACATGACCGTGCGTAAGCTCTCTGATTGGTCTAAACCGCACGCAAGATGCACGCAATTCAATGCTCGCGGGACCGAACATTATTTGGTCCCTGGCCCTTATTGGGTTAAAACTAAACAAATCTAATAAAAAGAGAATTAAATAGTAGGAGTACACGTTGACCCCCCCCTCCCAAATATTCAAGAATTTAAAAGTAACAATCCAATTTTGATAAGTTAAACGGAATGAGAGACTATCACATTTAACTAAAACAAAATTCTGAAAGGACCAATGGAATGGGGCTGTTGCACTCTTTTGCTGTAAGCGATTTAACAGTCGATTCTGGTGTAAAAACTTTCAAAAACAACGATGGCAGCACTAAAAACTTCCGAAATCCACTCCTAAACTCGATAAACGCTTTTAATTGTGCGGGCGTAATGGTGGCTGAGGGCAGTAATAATGGGAGATTCCCATCTAACAACACTGTAACTCTATCAAGAAGTGGCCCAATAAGAGACGACTTTCATTTGACACCGGTGTCACTAGGTGTCGCGGTGCCATTCATCGGGTGTGGATTATCACTCTGACGACTAATTACTCTATGAATCATCCTTGTCCGCATAGAGAGAGTGGCAAAATTAAGATAGGAAGCTCCCATTATTACTGCCCTATGCCACCATTACGCCCGCGCAAATAAAAGCGTTTATTTAGTTGGAGAGTGGATTTTTGAAGCTTTCAGTGCTGCGGACACATCCTAAGACACTCAGGTATAGTTAGCTGGTAGAAGGGAAAAACTGTAGGAGGCGCCAGAGCATAGGCGGATCCAGCAATCTGGCAACAGTGCATTCGTCCCATTAGATTGCATGGCAAATAATCGATTAGTCACGGGGCCATGGCAACTTCAAGAATCGATTGTTTATCATACATTCAAATGGGAATAATGCGCAGTTGCCAGATTGCTGGATCCGCTTATGCGCCAGAGATTAGATTATATATATAGGGCAAATAGTTCAGGACGTAGGATGTGAGAGATACATACAATTGAAACAACTAGCTCAGGATAGGAAGAGATCAGAGCTGCCGTTTTGCGTATAATCAATCCTATTTTTCTATTCACCGATGAATCATCGGCGATGATTCCACCGGTTGAAAAAAGATTACACAGTTCAGTTCAGCGTATAACTGTAATGCACGAAAATACTCTGATCTGTAATCTTTCTTTAATCGGTGAAAACTCCGTTAATTATAATTAAAATATCCGCAAGTTTTTTAAAGTCATCGACAACTACACCGGTTGAGAAAAGATTACATATGCGAGTATGTTAGTTCATTATTACACTGAACTGAACTGTGTAATCTTTTCTCAACCGGCGAATTCATCGGTGAATTGAAAAATAGCATTAATTATACGCAAAACGGCAGCCCTGGAAGAGATGGAGAAGTGCGACAAACCAGTCGAAAGACTGATAACAAAAAAAAAAACAAAACAAAACAAAAAACAAAAAAACAAATCGTTAGTTTTGGAGATTTTTATTATTTTTATGGAGGCTCGACTATTAAATCGCTCACAGCAAAAGTGTGCAACAGCCCCATTGTAAACGTCCAGCACGTGGCTTGCAATCTGGCGAAATTTATTTTACCCATTTAAAGCCATGCAAAATGATCGAAATGTGGAGAGACAAACGCCGAATATTCCGATACTTTTCTTGCATTTTGGAAAAAATGCAAGGTTGCCAAACTGCACACAATGACACTGTAGGCACAGAATAATACAATCAGAACGGAAACTCCCACAAGAGCCAATGGAAGCAAGTTTGGAATTTAACGCCACCAATAGGCAACGCTGTGGTCCTATATCCCAACATGGCGGACGAGTGTGATTTGTGTTGAAACTCATTTATTTCTGTAAATTCTGGAAAGAAATCTTAAGTTTCCGGCCTCACTTTTATTCTATTGGCATTTCAGAATGAAAATTTCGCGAATCGTGTCCTATATTTTTTTTATCGCGAATCCAGATGTAAACATCCTATATCCCAACATGGCGGACGCGAAATGAATTTGCTTCAAAATCCGACAGTTTCCGTTCTGATTGTATTATTCTGTGCTGTAGGTATGTCACAAAATTAGATTTGCCATCCAACAACAAATACAAGAAACAACAAACTCATAACAATAAAGAAAAAAAAATTAAACTTACCCTTAAAGATAAGAGTACAATGCAGCAAATGATGCCAATTGTAACGTCTCCGAGTCGAACGTCTGAAATCCGCTCGAAAATTTTGACGAAATTGTCTAGAAAGTTTGATGCTCGGTATTGGAGCCCGAGGAGTCCTTTTAACTGGGACACAACGATGATGAGGGATGTCGCTGCCGTGAATCCACTTGAAACAGGGACTGATATCAGCTCCACCAGAAACCCTGCGAAAACATACCGTCAACAAAATTGTATTCAACTGCGGTCGTTTGAAGGAGATTTAAGGGACACTTATCGATAGACGTCCGACATTAAGAGAAAAGCTCTCCTAAGGTAAGGTAAGTGACCCGAAGGTCGCCATACATATGCTTGGGGCTAATATGCACGTAGAAGTCAAGAGAGATAAAAAAAAACTAAATATGTCAATTTACTATTCAGAGAGTTGACTATCATATGTTAATTTCATTTTTTTAAAATTTGCTTGTTTTTGAGGTTTTTTTTTGCGTTTAAAAAAAGTAGAGTTTTGACATCGCGCAAAACATGCACCTAAGGTAGCCACCCCTAATATTTTTGATGAACCTAAAGGTGGACATTCTCTTTTAAATTTCATTAATAAGTATTCAAATGCTATTTTATCGTTCAAAAACGGAATCTAGACCCTAGTTACACCAGAAATTATAATGGTTATGATGAATTGAAAGTCAAAGGTGGAATCAATTTAAGGGCTTAGCTTTTACGATTGTTTACTTCCGTGAAAATTACCCGAAGACCTGCGAAAATGGACGTTGCACTGTTCCGTGCCGAATGAATCGCCCGATGCTCATGATTTTTTGAGTGGGAGAAGCGATAGCATCCTGCTACTCAGCGCTAACGCCATCTATCGTCAATTCGTGTAATTAACTGAAATAAGCTGGGGTGGGCCACCTTTGGGTCACCTACCTTAGTAGAAATAAACCTCAAGCCCTCAGAAATCATATTCCAACTACCCTCAAGAATTTTGAGGGTAACCTCAAGATCCTTGAGGGTTTTGGGGGTAATTGGAACATGATTTCTGAGGGCTTGAGGTTTATTTCTACTTGGGAAACGACCTGATAATAAGAAACCTGCGATCCGCAGCAAAGGATATTAGAATGAAGATAGTGATGGAGACCAACCTAATCTCAAGAAGCTCATCAAAAGTTCTACGCAGCCACAAATGAAGGTGAGAAGGATGACGTGGTCATTGGTCAAATCTTTGGTATATTCCAGAGTGAGGAGAGCCATTAAAGACGAGGGGCCGATGAAGACCTCTCTTGTTGTGCCGAAGAACAGGTAGACGAAGACGCCGACGAAGGCCGAGTTCAAACCACACTGAGAACAAACGACAATAATAATAACAACGATAATAATAATTATATTAATGAGAACCTTTTAACCTATGGCAGTGGCTAGCGTAGCGTGCAATTTGGCAACGTTCCAGTCCGTCCATTTAAAGCCATGAAATAGATCGAAATATTAGGTGTTCGGCGAGCACCCTCGCATTTGACCTTTTACATGGGTTTTATGGACGGAATGAAACGTTGCCACATTGCACGCTACGCCACTGACATATTACCTATTATTTTGCCTCCGTTTTCCCTATAAATCCCCGCAGCAGGATCCCGTCAGAAAACAAAGTTTTTTCCTTGAATAAAGTGTGAGTTACCTCCAAATTTTTTGACTTTTCCTTTTACAGTATACTTGAGATGTTCTCTCCACGCTTTGAAATTGTTTGATCCAATGTTCCATACAATTTTTATTAAAAGTAAATGTACTTTAAATTTGTCACTTTAAGATTTGAATAATATGTAAGTAAGTAGACAGCTAGTAGCTACTGATCCAATGATACAGTAAGTTTTATGATTTATAAGACTAAGTATCTTTTATTGAAAACAAATTAATGATCAAAGCATTTTAAAATTTTCAATTACTGTTTTTTTTTTTTTTTTTTTTTTTTTTTTTTTTTTTTTTTTTTTTTAAATTCTAATTTAGAAATTTTAATTTATTACAATCATATAAAAAAAAATGTATTTAACTTAATATTTCAAGATTAGGTATACTTTTACCAGAGAGTTGCTTTCTTCACGGAAAAAAACTACGGTGAAAATAACCATACGGATACCTGATTTTGGCACCTGACTGATGTTATGGTAATGTTAACCAGAAGCATACTATGTTTTGACTAGGTACTAACTGATGTTACCTGATTGCATGTCGAATTTACTCAAAGTATCGGTGAATGTACCATACTTCTGGTCAAGTTTACCATAACATCTAGCAGGTGAAAAAATCAGGTATCTGTATGGTTATTTTCACTAATCTTTTTTTTCCGTGTTAAGTAGGTATATCTGTATATCTGATCTCTCTTTTTTATTAAAGCTTGTCTCAATTTTATTTAAAATTCTTTACAGGTTTCAGTCGATATTTCAAATGTAAACGAGTAAGATTTTCCACTTTGGACCCCCTCCCCCCCCCCACCACAGTAATCCCTATGTGACCATGACAATTAAATTAAACATCAGTTGTGAGACCTATCAGATGGTAGGCCACTGCTGCTCCGTACGCAAATCGTTAAAAATGAGAAACATCAGTCGAAGTAAGACGAAGAGCACTGGCGGACCCAGGAAATTGTCCTTCTTTCTTTCCTACCGTTTGAATGAAGGTGTTAGAAAAGGATAGAAGAGGGCAGTGGCGTCGCGTGCCATCTGGCAACAATGCATCTGCTCCATTTAAACTCATTAAATATATCGAATTTTACTTGTGCACTGTGCACCCCCTGAATTCGATCTTTTACGTGAGTTTAAATGGATGTATTACATTGTTGCCAAATCGCACGCGACGCCACTGGAAGAGGGGGCGAAAATCACGTGACAGCCCTTAACCTGTAATTTTATAACACAAAGGTCATTATGGGATAAGAGAGAGAGGGGGGGATAGATTTATGGATTTAAATGTTGAAGCAGTGGCATATCAATGTTTATCCTTCATTTGACTCACTGTAAAAGAATCAAATCTTGGTGAAGCGCTCATTATCGAATCGATTGTTTAACATAGAATCAAATGGAGGAAAAACAATGTTGCCAGATCGCACCAACCACCCTAGTGTTTAAGATGAGTATTTACTTGAGGGGTGAGGCCGGCAAGAGCTGCGTATGCAATACTCTGAGGAAGCATCGTCATGCCCACGGTGGTCCCAGCGATGACGTCACTGACGCAATCATATTTGGTGTAACTCTGCAACGTACCCAAGATCGGCAATTGATCATGCAAAACTTTCTTCAATCTGTCTCCTCGGGCTTCTTCGAGCGTTTCCTTGAACTTTTTAGTCACTGTGAAGAAAATAAAACCAATTAATGATTGAAAAAACAAACAAAACAAAACTGATTTAATGGGGTGGGGGGGGGGGTGGCTAGTAACCAGTGGTAATCCGGCAACGCTGTCCATTGCGTCCATTTAAACGCATGAAAACGATCTAAATAGTGGAGTTGCACTGGTACACTGTACTTACAGTGCACTTCTTTGAATCTATACTCTTCATCCTGCAACGCTGCATTGCATCAATTTAAACGCATGAAAACGATATAAAAATTGAAGGGGTATAGGTACACTGTGCATTGCACTCCTTTGAATCTATATTTTGCATGGGTTTCAATAGGAAAATTGCAACTTTGGCATACACCACGCGACGCCACTGTTAGCAACAAGACACACTATCAGCAAGACAAAAGAAGTGTTACGATTACTATCGAAGAATTAAAAATTGTCGCGAGATTTTCACACATTTTCGGGTGTGAGTGTGAGACTGATCTGCAACGGATTTGGCGCCTCATCCGCACTGGCTTCTCGCCTGCAAAGTGTGAGAAGTATGAAAAGTGGCCGAACCGAAACCTTGAAGGCAAAACTTACCATCTCGTGAAAATCTCGCGACGATCTTTGATTCGTCGATAGTACGTACAGTGGCGAAGCGTGGAATCTTGCAACGTTGCATTCGGCTCATTAAAACCCGCGAACGGTATCGAACTATCTATTGGATTCGGCAATGGCCATCGAATTCAACATTTTCTATGGGTTCGAATGGACGAAATGCCCTGATTGTGAGAATAGTTAGTTCGTAAAAACAGGTAACAAATTAAATTACGTATCAAGCCCCCAAGTTGTATGTTATGTCTATTTAACAATGAATTTACATCAATTGTATCAACATATCACGTATTTTTTAAGCATAAAGCATGTAATCTTTGCCGAGCGAGGTATGTCGAATTAGATACATTTCAAGTGTCCGATATGTAAGAAGTATTTAAAATTCATGCAAAATATGCTATCAAACCTAATAGAAAACCTGAAGTAAAATATACGTCAAAAAGTATGAAGCATTGATTAGATATTTTTCATTGTTCCATAACTTACGTGCCATTTACAGTGGTGGCGTGTGCAATCTGACAACGTTGCAATTTGTCCATTTAAAGCCGCGTGTAAAATATTGATTCGAGGGAGTGCACTGTGCAGTGTGCACCCCCAATAATTCGACATTTTTCATGACTTTAAATGGACTATAAATACATCATTGCCTGATAGGACGCGCCACTACTGGCAATTTACAAACAAAGTATGAAATTTTATGTCAGAGCTTAAAACAAGCCAAATACTTTTGGTTTTAACAAGTATCAACATAACATATCAACTTTCACGAGTTTTTTAAACCAAAAACAACAACTTTTCTTGTCTAGAAAAATCCATGTTACAATCCCTCTGTGCGCTACTAAGAGGGCGGCGCGGCGCGCGAAGGTAGGTAGAACCAAAACGTGAGCTATGCGCCTTCATCTGACAGTTATGCAATTTGATAAATGTCCGGAGACTTCAACGCTGCGCATACAACAGAGACTCCTGATTGGACACTCAATGGGGCTATTGCAAACTTTTGCTACAGGTGATTGAAGAGTTGAATCTTGCATAAAAACCAGTAAAAATGACGATGAGTACCTACACTAAATAATCACGAAATTTACTCTCAAAATCGGGCATAGTGGTGGAGAGACGCAGGTATTATGAGAGATTCCTATCTACATTAGGACATATCTCTGTGTTTCTGTAGATAAAATGACATAATAGACAGGAATCTCCTATGATGCCTGCTTTGAGCCGCCATTACGAACTTGCCGTTATAGTAGCTATGTGAGTTTATTACTGAATTTTAGACTTTTTTAGTGTGGTTTTCGTGATTTTCGCTGGTTATTACATCAGATTGGACTCTACATTTGCTCACAGCAAAAGTTTGCAAGAGCCCCATTCAGACAATAAAGATGTAGTTCAGTATTTAACTTGAAACCATTAAAAATTCAAATTTTAAATTTAAAAAAAATTTAGACATTTTTTGTGGTTCCCCTACCCAGTACCCAGTCCGAGCAAAAATGGAAATGATTTAAAAGTTAAATGCTGAAGAAGACGGAAATTTTACCTTTTTTGTTTTACTTGATACGGAAAATAATTTATTTATTATGTACAATAATTTATTTTTATCTAGAATAGAGTTTTCCCCTCAAAGTAGATATAACCAACAACAAATTCATGATTTCTCTTATCATGGGACATTTTTTAGGAATACGGTAGAGATCAATTGAACCACTTGCTGAACTATACAAATAATTAAACCCCAAGAGGGGCATCTTTTAACCCCAAAACTTAAAATTGCTCAAATGAGAAGCAAACTTTTGTTTTTTTTGTTTAAAACATATTTTGATGAGCACTGCACAGTGTACACCCAATAAAACCTTACGGGGAAAATTAGCTGGAGATATAAGAGTCAAACACAGCATTTTTACGAATTTTTTCGTGAAAAAAATAACTATGGAACTAACCCTCAATGAGACTCAAAGAGGGTTGTTTATCCCCCCCCCCGCTCAGGAGAAACAACGTAAACCAAAGACCGCGGTAATGAGAAGGTTAGATTATTTCTGTATAAAATTATACGAACTAATCTTGAGAGGATTCCCAAGCCTCCCTGGCTCTGAAAAAATAAAAGCAATCACTCGATTATTAAAATTTAATTACAATGAGTACAGCAAGGAAACTTACGCCAATGCATCTTGATTTGTGTCTCGAAAGTGGAAGCAGATGTGTATTGTTCAAAAAGTTAGCATTAAAATAATAACTCCAATGACCGAAAACACCCGAAAAAAAAAAAAAAAAAAAACTCAAAAAACAACTGGAAAAATTATTAAGCCCTCAGCGAATCCGATTAAACACTAGTACAAAAATTTAAATCTACAATAACGCAAAAGAGTGTACATTATCACAGGCACCACGAGATCTCCAGATTCATTCAGTCTCTTTTTGATCAATTTTAAAACCCGTAATTTATTCATAAAAAAAGGAAAAAATTCTCCTGCGCGTTAAGAGAAAATTTAATGGGTCGTGATTCAATTTTCGCACGCACAAAGTGTCACCTAAAAAAGGAGAGAACAAAAATACGAGATAGTCTAGCAGTCCGGGGAAACGACACTTTTAGTTTGAGTAAATTTCACTCTCACGGCGAGTAACTCGGTTAAGAGCGATCAGAAAGGAAATTGCAATTTTTTTTCCCGACGCGCGCCTTCAATATAGGAACGCGTTCACACGAGGTCAATTTCAAAATAGCGCTCTGCAAGCGTGTCGCACGTCAATTTATTTTTGCCCCTTCTTCTACCGCGCGTGCGTAGAAAATGATGAAACGAGACCTTTTTATTTTTTTTTTAAAAAAAGGCCATTAAACAAGTCATAAAGACGATTATAAAGGATCGAAACGTCGATTATGGTAATCAATTAATTTTTCAGCTGATGCAACATAATCCAAAAACGCAACAGTTGAAACTAGACACTAAAATGCAGAATTTTACAAACATTTATCGAGAGGCGATTAAGCTTAAATTTTGATTAGACTCTTGAATTCCCGACTAAATCGAGTCGCGCGCGTGTAATACGGCGTAGAAGTGTATAGAAGGAAAAGGATGAAGTGAAACTAAAAGGTCGCTTTGCTGGACACTTTATCAAGGGGTTTCATATCCGTTGGGTGGATATAGGAATTTGTATTTGTCTTTCTCTCTCTCCTCTCGTTTAAGAGCGTGTGTTAGAAAATGACGGAGATAGGGGCTAAAGTCACGTGATGGCCTCCTCTGCTATCCTTCTCTAACATATGTGTTTAAATAGGAAGAAGAGAGAGAAAGACATGTTCCTGTGCCTGCCCATGGCCTGACTAATCAAGAGACTCTAATTTCACCGCGCCTGTTTCCTGGCCAGTCCTTGGAAAATAGTCCTTTGGACCTTGATCCTTTTTATGTTATCCTTGAAAGCGTGTACATAATGGCGACACCCAGATCTAATCTATCTCTCTCGTCGCCCCTTTGAATGTATGAGTAGGAAAAGGATGGATAGAGGGAGTTCATTCATCTCCTATGTTTATCCTTGTTTTACACGCGTCTTTCAATGGAGAGAAGAAGAGAGAGAGAGAGAGAGAGAGAGAGAGAGAGAGAGAGAGAGAGAGAGAGAGAGAGAGAGAGAGAGAGATAGAGGATGTATCGCTGCGCCACTGTTGAAGCATTTACTGTATAATACTGTTGTATACCTGCATTCAAATGCATGACTCCTTTTAAGGCTCGCGTTTGTCTATGTCTACGTGACAGCAAGCATGTCCCATTTTTGATTTCACTCCAAGGGCTAAAAGTCAGGTGAGTGGTGATGATAGAAATCCGAACGCAACTGCCAGCAGGCTCGGCAAGTCGGCACCCTCTTTTTGTTTGTTTGCTTGTTACAGGGTTGATTTTGTTTTGTTCATGAACAAATAGATGAGTGGATATCTTTTGTGCCTGTGTTGCAATATATATACAAGGTGTAACAAAACTATATACAGTAATTTTCAGGGCGTGTTTTAGCGGTAAAAATAAGGCATTTCCCCCCTTATAAACATGGGTCCGAAATTGTAGTATTTTTTAGTTACAGTGTTGCAAAGTTTCCGAAAAACAAATTGAAAAAATCGTCATAACTCCCTCGTGAATTTTTCTTAATGCTCGTAAATAGGTGGTCTGATGTAATTTTAGGCACTCTTGCCGATTTTGGCCGTGAAAATTCTGTATGCAAAAATTTGAGGGGGGTTTTGGGGGTTTTTCTTGATTTGTCTCACTTTTTTTGGCCAAATTATGTTAAAACATGCTTTCGGATTTGTTAAACCCGAAAACGATTAGCATCATTCAAAAGTTCGTAAAAAATTATGCATTTTTGGTCCTTACAAGTTTTTCCTTTTCGCAAACCATTTCCAAGAAAATCGGCCCTGAAGTTGCAGAGGTCGGCCAAGATTTGACAAAATCAAAGAAAAGGCGATTGTTGGCCGACCTCTGCAACTTCAGGGGCGATTTTCTTGGAAATGGTTTGCGAAAAGGAAAAACTTGTAAGGACCAAAAATGCATAATTTTTTTACGAACTTTTGAATGATGCTAATCGTTTTCGGGTTTAACAAATCCGAAAGCATGTTTTAACTTAATTTGGCCAAAAAAAGTAAGAAAAATAAAGGAAACCCCCAAAACCCCCTCAAATTTTTGCATACAGTATTTTCACGGCCAAAATCGGCAAGAGCGCCTAAAATTACATCCGAACACTTACTTGCGAGCATTAAGAAAAATTCACGAGAGAGTTATTATGACGATTTTTCAATTTGTTTTTCGGAAACTTTGCAACACTGTAACTCGAAAAGACTACAATTTCGGATCCATGTTTATTGGGGAAAAAAGTCTTATTTTTACCGCTAAAACACGCCCTGAAAATGACTGTTTATAGTTTGTTACACCCTGTATATAACGTGTCGCTGATCTAAACATTAACTTTTGCCCAAATCTAACTGATGCGTTTCGAAAGACAAAATTCTATCGATCTGATTTCCTTCGAGTCTTGGCGATATTGATCTTCGTCATAACGGAATTCTCAGAATGGGAGTCCCACAGGACGAGCGGCGAGCGCATCCTATCACTTGCGGATCCAGGAAATTGTCCCTCTCTCTCTATTCCAATGTGAACGCATGTGTTAGGAAAAGATAGAAGAGGAGGGGGGGTGGAAATCACGTGCCTGCCCCTGATCTGTCCTTTTCTAACACACGTGTTTTAATGGGGGAAGAGAGAGAAGGACAGATTTCTGGATCCGCCGATGCATCCTGCACAGAGTATGTCCAGTAAGTTCTTACCAGGTTCAGGTTGAAAAAAAAAGAAAAAAAAAAAAAAAAAAAAAACACACGCATCGAAAATCAATAAAGAACAGGTCTGCACCTTGTGGTCGCGACAGAGTTTCTCGTGTTAATCACGGGAAACAGAAAATTTCTCTAACATACAATTATCGAGCAAACATTTGGTTTATCGATGATAGTTATACTTAACGAAGAAGAATGTAGAATCTATCAGTCCGCCACTGGAAGAAATATAAGCTTTAGTACGTAAAACGCGACGAAATTTCATCATTTTCAATCAAATTAATGATTCCTGAAGATGATATCAGGAAGAAGACAAAATTTGATTGTCGAATTTCGTCATTCAAACCGTTCTTTCTTGAATGAATTTTTATGACTTTTATGATCGATTATGACCTTTGATAAATAGCTTACTTGAAACTGTGAGTGAGTGAGAAAGTGTGTTTTTGTTATGAATATGCCTCGTTTCTCATAAAAAAAAAAACTCAGTGTCTTTCTGTATCCATAAACTATAATGTTTGTTTACGTTTAGAAAGAGAACAAGGAATGCACCGACTTATTGCGACGCCACAGAAAATAATTGGATCAGTAGCGCACCGAGAGTTTCTTCATCTCTCTCCTTTCTCCATTAAAAAACGTATGTTAGACAAGGATGAACAAGGGGATAAAACCCCCTCTTTCCGTCCTTTTCCTACTTATACATTCAAATGGGAAATGATAGAGATGGAGGAGATCCCGATGGTTGCGCCAGTGAATTGGATCCGAGCAAATATCCTGTCTCGCTTGCTCTAACACGGTTTGTTTCCCATAAGAAATCGGATCCACATTTTCAAATGCAAATTCAGGCTATATAGTGAACAATCAGTTCTCTCCGATTTTTCTGCACCATTGGATTCCACGTACCTTAAAGTAAAATCACGTTCCAGTAGCATTTCCGAAACATTACGCATTAATTTAAAATTAGTTATATCGAAGAAAGTAAATCTCACAGTTTCTTATGGACACAGTATTCCAGGATAAGGGCTCATCGCAGCACCATCACATCACATCGAGTGTTTTACCCAACGAACTAGTTGAACTTCGAGCAAATTTCGATACGAAGAGAAGTTAGGATATAATTTTAGAGTCCTTAAGGTGATTCTAAGGCAAACTCCCGGAAATTTTAATCCGATAGATGGCGTTACTTGACGCTGGCTCCGAAAATAGCCGTTTTTCGTCGGTGTTTGGCTGTTTTCTCTGAATAGACGAATAATAGACAAAAAATCGGACTGTCAGCACCTGCTTAATTTTTTGCTTGATTTTTTGAGCCATAAATGGGCCAAATTGGTTCTAAAATAAAGGCGAAACCATGCAAAGAATCACTATCTAGAAGTTAAAAACTTTCTGTTCGTGAGATAGTTTTTTCATTTAAATGATTAAAAATCGGGAAAAAAATACTTAAAAGTCGTCTGAATGTCCCACCCGTTACAAAATAATGACCCTCAACGAGAGTGAGCGAGATAGAAAATTTATTTCGATCTAATTTTGATCGCGTCGTCATCACTAAATCGGCCAATTCCGTTGAGTTAGGAGTGATTTGACACTATTTGCGTCAATGGCTTTACACTGTGCAGTGTAAAAGTTTAGCTCTATCGACATAACCAAATTTAAAAATTGGATGGCTTAAATGACAATGAGACCAAGAGAATGAGAAAAACTGAACAATCCTTTCAATTATTTTAAATTTTGAAGGACGAAAACTAAAGCTGACTTTTTTGAAGTTCAGAGATATACTAACAATTTGACACTTTAAGTTTACTGCGTTCAATTTTACGTCACAAAACAAACGAGATGAAAAAAGAGAAATCAAATTTGGCGGCCGTACTCTGGCATTGAAACATGCCTCAGCTCATTGCATTGTACGTCAGAATGGGCTATCACAGTCAATCCGTATTATTATATTAGCCTTCAGTAGCAGTACTTACATCCGTCATTCTTAAAAGTAATGCGAGCATTAACTATGAATCTCGTGGCTATGAGCAAAATGGCCAATACGTCACCAATTTTTTCCCAATCATCTCTCTTGATCGATTACCTTCCTACAAAAATCAACTATAGTTTTCAAAACTTTTAGCCCTTGATCAACGCCTCAGCCTCAAGAGTTTTTCAATTGCGTTAAAATGGTGTTGGTTAATAAAATTGGTTAATAAAATGGTGTTGTAATTAAACTGTATGTAAATAAAAAGAGGGCAAGTACTATCGATGAATTAAAGATTGTCGTGAGATTTTCACACATTTTCAGTTATGGGTGTGAGTGTGGGACTGATCTGCAACGGCCTTTCCGCCCCACCCACACTAGGGCCTCTCACGTACACGGTGAGGGGAGTATGAAGAGTGGTCGAACCGGAACCTTGAAGGCGAAACTTAGCTCGTGGCAATCTCGCGACAATCTTTAATTAGTCGATAGTACTTACAGCCTATTCAGTCGACTTCAACAAAATACCGATTGTATAAAATATTGATAAATATATTGATAATATATTGATATTGATTAATTAGTCGATAGTACTTACAGCCTATTCAGTCGACTTCAACAAAACACCGATTGTATAAAATATTGAATGTTCGCGAAGAGTACTGCTATAAACCGCGCATAACGATTGCTGTCCGATAGGACCTCTGGCTCCATCCATTCAATGTATTTTCCCCATAAGCGCATTTTTTAAAGGAAATTTCGGCAATATTATATCAGGAAACAAATGCGGCCTTTTTGAGATTATGAATTCTACGTCCTCAAAAATGCCTATAATCTGTTCACGATAAGAGGGCGGATGAGAATTCAGGTAGTAATGCACTATTTAGCAACAGTGTGGCTATGCCCACTACAGTGCTACCACAACCCTTTGCATAGTGGACGTTGTTCTCCCGACCTCTCTCTCTTGGCACGGAGGATTTCCAAGAACCAACAGACTCTAAAATTTGCACACGTCCACTCAAAATTGCGAACGGTCAAAGATACGAAAAAACGGATGAGATTTTCGCTCTAAAGAAAGAGCCTAGAAGTTAAGACCTTTCTGTTGGTGGGATAGTTTTTTCACTTAAATGATTAAAGAATTGAAAAAAGTCTGAATGTCCCACCCGTTACAAAATACTGACCCATTAGCTCAATAAGTTTATTCGCGCTTTTAAATTCGCAGGTGAAGGTGTAATCTTTTCTCAACCGGTTGAATCATCGGTGAATTGAAAAATAGCATTGATTATACGCAAAACGGCAGCCCTGACATGAAGCGTCGCGTCGGTACTTTTTATACAATATTTCCATCAAGGGACTCTGGAATCACCTAAAGGTCGAATAATGATAGGCAAAAAGGCGGTAAGTATACTTACTTGCGGCAAGAATTTGAGAACTTGCGGCATTTATTCCGATCACAGATTCTTTCAGAAAACACGTGATGAATCCCGGCCCAAAACAAGAGCGTCTAACAAGTCACGTGGCTTTAACAATCCCATGCGGAGCGGTTGGCAGTATAATCGATTTGTAACAAAAAAATTTCCGAATTCACAGCCCGTTATTTGGTTTTTGATTCTACGGAGGCGTAACCTCTACAGGTTTCAATATTTCACAAGCATCTTTTCCGGTTACAAAGCGAGATTAGGATCTGATCTTCAGATTTAATCGTTAGGTGTATGACTTTGAAATGTGAAGTGTTTACAGGACAATAAACAACGTAGTATTATTTCTATTGAATGAAGCGGCGGGTTTTTTTTTATTATTATTATTATTATTTTATTTGAATTGCAAAAACTATCGGATAGAGGTTCGTTCCAGTGGCGTAGCGTGCAATTTGGCAACGTTGCACTATATCCGTTTAAAGCCATGAAAAAGGTCGAATGAGAGGGTATTCACCGAACACCCGATAGTTCGATATTTTTCATGGGTTTAAATGGACGAACTGCAATGTTGCCAAATTGCACGCTACGCCACTGGTTCGTTCCACTCACCGAAATAAAGACACAGGAGGCGAGTGCCCGACCAGCGCCCCCGCCCAACCAAAATTTGCAAGGTTCTAAAATGTTGTGTTTTTGTTATTAAGAAAACGATTTGTACTTGATGAGCTGAGAAAATTAGTGCCTTTGGTTTTTTTAAATGTCTCGGTTTCGGAGATGCACACAATGTAACGTTGTGAAAAATCGTGTGCGTAGTGACGTCACTACGCGGAATTCCCATCTAGAAAAATGTATTTTGGGCCAAAATCTCATCTTAGGAGCAATGGGACTTAATTAGAAACCAAAAGCATCCTTGTTCTCAGCTCATCAAGAACTTTCATTTTCTTAATAACATGAAATTTCAGACCCTTGCAACTGCACCATTTTCACCCAGTAACGTTCACGAATCCGTATAAAATGGTTTTTGGTCACAGGCTTTTTTTTTTTTTTTTTTTTTTTTTTTTTTTTTTTTTGGGGTCAAGAAAAACCAATTTTTGGTCTATTGAAGAATTCAGGAAAGACACAGTTTCCTACCCCCGTGTGGATTTAAAGAGGCCAACGAGCCTTACCAATATAGAGGATTTATGAGACGTGATTTTGAAACACCGATGATGCAGCAATAATGGAAATCTCTTATGAATATTTTCACACGGATTCGGTTTGTTCGCCTCATTTTTGCTAACCATAAGAATTTTACAAAAAAGTTGTGACGAATCCATTTGAAATTGATTTTAAACCAATGTGCAAGTGTTTGAGAGTGGATATCTGGACCAGAGATTACTAAGCCTAAGAGATATGGCACTTGCTATCTCCGCCGTGTTGAAAATGGCCGGGCTCCGTAAAAAACGCCTGCAAATTGGCCGTGATGCAACGTGCAGTACGCTGGTGACCGTAAAAATTGTTATTCTTCATGTTGTTGAAAATGAGGTTAGATTCTCTTCAACATCTAAATGTTTGTCATTTAGTGGCCGATGGGATGACTAAAGTGTCGTAGATTTTCAGATTCACTTTCAAAATATACTCAGAGCTCATTATCCAGTCAAATGTTCATAAGATTTTAACTGTTAAGGAGATCCTAACCTCATTTCAAACAACAACAGTAGTAACAATGTTTACGGTCACCAGCGTACGCCATATTGCATACTTCGTAGGAGTCGAACAACACTTTTGAATCGTTATGACGTATCTCTTAGGCTTATAAATCTCTGATTTGGACATGCATAGACATCGATATGACTGTTTCTTTTGGGAGATTTTGCTCGACAAAGGAAACTGACACATGACAGAAACAAACAAACTTTTCTCACCTGGATAATTGAATGAAAATACTGTGTCCAGATAGCCACTCTACAACAATTGCACTTTCATTTAAAATCAATTTCCACTGAATTAATTATAATTTTTAATTTTAGGCTAAAACAATGAGGCAAACAAACCATAATCAGATCATCCATTGCTGTCCCACTTTGGGTTAGGGCTTACAACATAGCACATCAGCCATTCTATTGGTATAGCTCGTGCTACTTGGCAACAATGTCTTCACTCCATTTGAATCTATGCCCAACAATCGATTGCTGGTAAAGCGCTGCTTCACGCTTGAATCGATTGTTTTACATCCAATCAAATGGAGGGATAACATTGTTGCCAAATTGCACGTTGATTCAGACAGATTGCACTCGAGTAATAACTGTCTTCTCTTCACCTTATGTTTAACCTGATTCTTGAATAAGACACCCCCCCCCCCATCACATATGCTGGTCCTTGAACCTCTCACCACCGTAAATCGCGTTCTGCTTGGAAAACCAAAACTAGCTTACTTTGCGTTCGCAGTCACTTTTCTTTAAAAAAAAAAAAAAAAATCACGCCACCCAGCAAACCGTTTACGCCTTGATTACTCTCGCAACTGTTTCGATATAGTAGACTGCATGCTGCATGGAGATTCTCCTGAAGTTTGATTTTGATACGAGATCAATTCAACTACCGGTTGCGATTTGTTACTTGTCCTGTTTATCTGAAAGCAAACAGAGGCTTCTGCCTGTGATTTGATTTTTTTCCCCCCTCTATCATTCCAACGCATATTGACTAATTTTGTTTATTACAAGTCCAGGTCAAGTGGTGGCTTGCGAGGCGTCGTTTATTCGTGAGGTATTGATGATAGTCAGTATGACTATGAGTCTGAGTATAGTGTGAGTAGGGAACTTTATGTGTTTCGACCAACGCGCGCGTTGCTTGCTCGTGGCGTGGCGTGTGTGGCGAGGGAAGGGCGCCGGGCGCGGTGCCCCCTCACTCCTCAGTCCTCATTCCTTCGCCCTTATCGAAAGATCCACGATCCACAGCTTCAGTTTTTCAGCGTTTCAGCCAGCAGCAAATGGGGCTGTTGCACACTTTTTCTATAAGCGATTTAATAGTCGATTCTGGTGTAAAAACCTCAAAAAATAACGATAGCAGCACTAAAAACGTCCGAAATCCACTCCTAAACTCGATAAACGCTTTTAATTGCGCGGGCGTAATGGTGGCCGAGGGCAATAACAATGGGGAAATTCCCATCTAACAATACTGTGACTCCATCAAGAAGTGACCAATAAGAGACGACTTCCATTTGACACCGGTGTCACTAGGTGTTGCTGTACACTATTCATCGGATGTGGATCATACTCTGATGACTAATTATTTTGTGAATCATCCTTGTCAGCATAGAAAGAGTGACGAAATTAAGATAGGAATCTCCCATTGTTATTGCCCTCGGCCACCATTACGCCCTCGCAAATAAAAGCGTTTATTGAGTTTAAGAGTGGATTTCGGAAGTTTTTAGTGCTGCCATTGTTATTTTTCGAGGTTTTTACCCCAGAATCGACTGTTAAATTGCTTATAGCAAAAGTGTGCGACAGCCCCATTCATCGTTTGTACGTGTGTGACGTGTGTATGTGCCTATGGAATTTGAAATTTGAAGCGAGCGTCATAAGAAACATTTGCTACAAGCTATACCTATACTCAACAACGCAGCGCACCGCTTCAGAAAGAACAACCAGAAATGTTCGATGTAGAAGTGCCTGAGAAGAAATCTTTTTGTTTCTATTAATCATCGGAAGATTGTTTTTATTTTATTTGATTTTGTCTTAAAAGCTTTGGTATATTATTGAAGACTGTTGATTTTATATCAAGGGCGCGTGTTACACTTCTTTAGAATGGCCGCAACTTTTGTTGGATTGAATTTCAGAAAGAAAAAAAATCTCAATGGAATATGAAAGATGAGGGTTTTTACCAATACATTTTATTTACCTATTTGAAGTATTTAACTTCAAAAATGTCTAAGATACACTGCTTTCAAAACTTTAAACGCGATTTTCTCAAAACCGATTTTCGTCATCCGAACATCCGCCCTTTCGACGGACCAGTCCTCAATTTTGAGCTGTGATCTGTTGTAATTGGCGATTTTTGAGGCTTTTTACTTTAAATGTTACACTTTGTATCTCACTAGCAAAAGCTTGAAACAAATCCCGTATAGTTCCTTTGTCAATTCGAAGAGGATCTCAGCTACATCTCAATAGGATATTTTTCTTGCTTGCTTTGCAAAGGCTTCTTTACACTTTTAACTGACGGACACTTGAAAACTCCAAAATGTAAAAAGAAAAAAAAAACCCTGCTTCGTTTATCAAGAGACATTATGTAAAGACATAGCTAAAATACTATGTGCTAAATTGTGGCTGTAAAGTTTAAGAACACAAATATTAGGTAATAGGTAATTATACTTATATAAGGATCATTATATAAATATTCTCAAGTGAAGAAACGAATGTTTTATTCTCGGAATAGTTGTGGTATTCAAAAATAAAACTTTCCAGGGATTACGTCGGAGCTTAAAAGTTTGACGCCTGATCTAATGGTATTGAGTTAAGTAAAGCGATGCTAATGATCAAGAGGTGTCGGTAATTAAATATATTATATGAGTACCAGTGGCGGCTCGTGCAATGTGGCAACAACGTATTTTCTCCATTTAAACCTATGTAAAACAATCGATCCTTCCTCAGGAGGTGGAATTGCTCTACCAAGATTTCGAGACTTTTGCATAGGATTAAATGGCAAAAAAACATGGTTGCCAAATGGCAGGAGCCGCCACTGATGAGTATAGTCACCGTTTAAGGTGGTTTCTATGCCCCGGAAGAGAATGAAATCAATTTTTAGGGTGAATGTAGTACTTATAAGCCTGCGAACGCCATGCACGGTCTTCTGCTAAATTGTAGCGGAGTGAAGGTGAAGCCACGAGATTGCGATAGGTTCGAATTATTTACAACTATGTTGACGGGAAGATAGGATGAGTAAAGATAAGTTACTCCTCAGTGACCGATTATTAATTGCAAATATACAAATTATCATTGTTTCAGGAAAAAGGTCCTCGTGTAGATTTTAAGTAAACAATAAACATCTCGATCCAAGATAGTGGCTACGTTAACATTATTTGAAGTTATTAAACTCTTGGTATTACATGTATACTTACGTCGCAATTTTGTGGAAGCTGCGGTTATGCTTCCTCCGAATGTTTATACGATTTGTCTTGTTATTCTGTTCTATGCTCCCCTCTTCAATGTTACGTAATCTAAGCAGATACTCAACGAGTGGGCTGTCGCAAAATTTTACAGCAGGGAATTTAGGGGGGGGGGGGTCGATTCAAATATAAAAACCTGGAAAGACTTGACAGAGGAAAGATGGCGGGATAAGAAGGTAAGAAGGTAAAGGTAAAGTCAACGTTAAGTTAAGGAAGGAGGATAATGGCGAGAATAATCCCAACTAATTTCAAGGTAAACAGCGCCTAATGACCACCGCCAATAATATTTTAAATGAAAAATAAACTTACGAGCACACCTATCTTTTTGGTGGGCCTTTCATCGCTGACAAGGCGCAGGGCTCTCAAAACATCCCCTCTGCTCTTCCGGGGAATCGCCAATGTAATTTTAAATAGGAAAACAAACTTACGAGCACACCTATCTTTTTGGTGGGCCTTTCATCGCTGACAAGTTGCAGGGCTCTCAAAACATCCCCTCTGCTCTTCCGGGGAATCGCCAATGTAATTTTAAATAGGAAAACAAACTTACGAGCACACCTATCTTTTGGTGGGCCTTTCATCGCTGACAAGGCGCAGGGCTCTCAAAACATCCCCTCTGCTCTTCCGGGGAATCGCCAATGTAATTTTAATAGGAAAACAAACTTACGAGCACACCTATCTTTTTGGTGGGCCTTTCATCGCTGACAAGGCGCAGGGCTCTCAAAACATCCCCTCTGCTCTTCCGGGGAATCGCCAATGTAATTTTAAATAGGAAAACAAACTTACGAGCACACCTATCTTTTTGGTGGGCCTTTCATCGCTGACAAGGCGCAGGGCTCTCAAAACATCCCCTCTGCTCTTCCGGGGAATCGCCAATGTAATTTTAAATAGGAAAACAAACTTACGAGCACACCTATCTTTTTGGTGGGCCTTTCATCGCTGACAAGGCGCAGGGCTCTCAAAACATCCCCTCTGCTCTTCCGGGGAATCGCCAATGTAATTTTAAATAGGAAAACAAACTTACGAGCACACCTATCTTTTTGGTGGGCCTTTCATCGCTGACAAGGCGCAGGGCTCTCAAAACATCCCCTCTGCTCTTCCGGGGAATCGCCAATGTAATTTTAAATAGGAAAACAAACTTACGAGCACACCTATCTTTTTGGTGGGCCTTTCATCGCTGACAAGGCGCAGGGCTCTCAAAACGTCCCCTCTGCTCTTCCGGGGCACCGCCAATGTAATTTTATATAGGAAAACAAACTTACGAGCACACCTATCTTTTTGGTGGGCCTTTCATCGCTGACAAGGCACAGGGCTCTCAAAACGTCCCCTCTGCTCTTCCGGGGCGCCGCCAATGTAATTATAATTGAGAAATCAGACTAAATAGCAGACCTGTCTTTTTTATGTTTTGTCCCCAATTCTCCCTCTCTCTTGGGGGAAAATCTTCAAGACACCCCACCCTGCCTCTGGGGGCCTAAAATTCAAGGTGACGTAGGGCCTCAAGTTATGTAAATCCGCCCGTGGCTTCAGCATAAAAGTATTTTGGCTCGCTGCTACCGGAAGTTGTTAGTAGCAAAACTTTCGCGCCATGTCTGCAACCATCAGCGGATCCAGGAATCTGTTCTTCTTTCTCACTTTTCCCATTAAAACCCATGTGTTAGAAAAGGACACAAAACCGGGATTCAAATGGCAAAATAGTGAGAGAAGAGAAGGACAATTTCCTGAATCTGCCAATGCCTACAACAGCTACAAAGCGTATATTTGGTAGAAAACCTTAACTCATTTTTTTTTTTTCAGTGTTTGAAAGGGAAGGGGTTATATCCTCCAATTTTTGTACAAAAAAAAAAAATATAAAAGGAACTTTCAGTGAATTAACTCTCCCCTCTTTTTCTTGGAAAAGGGCAATTTTTCGGTCTCCCTCAGGGGTTTTCATATCTTTTGCATCTGAGGATCTTTCACTCATGGCAAGTCATGACTCCGTATCAATAGCAAACATGTGATTTCACCAAAACCCCCCATGTGACGCCTCTATCGATTCAGCTTGGCAAATGGAGTCGATCCCTCATGGGTTTTTGTTTCGTCCTATAATTTTAGTCCATTTTTTTTGGTCCTGAAAAAATATCGTTTAGCTCTATAATTTATAACTGTTAAAAAAGACAGAGGAGTTTGAAGAAAAAATAAGAAATTCTCAAACCGAAAATTTTGGTGCAGAGGTCATTGACGATTATAAACGTTCCGAATTTTTTGTTCTTTCATTTTCAATAATTTATCATTGAATTGCACGAACCCTCAATTAAAAATTTGCCAAGGATGGGAGGTTCATCATAAAGAGCATTCGACGAGATTAAGTTTTTTTTTTGTTTGAGGACAAAATAAGGAAGACTAAAAAACCAGGACTCAAGACATACTCTGGACCTTATAATAATTGGACTTAAAAACGAATGGACGTTGCAGTCAAGGGCGAAAATAATGAATGACTAATTGTTCTACAGGACGAAATTTGATTGGACGAATTATCAAGGATCAAATGTCCAGGACGATAAAACCAGGACGAAAAGTCTTAAGACCTTTCTTGTGGCATGATACTTTTCTTTTGCTAGTCACAGTACCTGTATCAGTGGTGTCGCGTGTAATTTGGCAACAATGTATTATATCTATTTAAACTCATGTAAAATATCGAATTCAGGGGGTGCACAGTGCACAAGGAAAATTCGATATCTTTAATGAGTTTAAATGGAGCAGTTGCATTGTTGCAAAGTGGCACGTGACGCCACTGACCTGTATGGATCTACAATGCGTGCGCTTTGATTAGCAATCTATGGTAGAATTAAGGGCTCCGCAGTACGAGTTTATATAAATGATTAGCATTTGCAGAGATAAAAAATGAGTCCTTTAATGAGCTAACAATAAAAAGTTCATTATGATTGTGATCAAAATTATACACAATATCAATAAACAAATCGCACGAAAAATGCGTACGTGCGTAAAGGCTGCTCGTAATAATGACCTATACTTACTGTCAGATGCGATGTGACTCACACGCACCTGACTTTATAACTTTAATCAAGATCACTCATCGTTTCTCCCCCCCCCCCTTTTCAATTTATTTTATAGTTTTTTGGCCTCAATGCGTATTAATGCCTTGAGGAATCTCTCGTGATAAGAGCTATTAAGAGCCGCATACGCATAAGGAAATATGTAATCAAAATATGATTAATGCTCTAGAGTAGGTGGACCCCCTGTGGCCTTTTGCTTTAGAGCTTAAAGCTAATTTAGAGCTTTTATAATTTTTGGTAAGCTGTAGACTTAAGAGGAGAAATGCAAAATTCAAAAACAATTCTGGAATATGCAGGAAAGGGTGGAATAAACATAGATTATTTCGGATTTTTATTTACTCAACACCAACCTGAGCTCAGGAAAGGGAAACACACGGAAGGTATAGGTCAATTATAGAATTATTCGTCGAATGATTCGATTGACTCGGCGTTGCCTGACTCCCCGAATAATCTCCGAATAATTTTTTGCCCAACTCTGATCTAGAGCAGTGGCGTAGCGAGCAATTTGACAACGCTGTATTATGTTCATTTAAACCCAGGTAAAAGGTCGAATGCGAAGGCGTTCACCGAACACCCAATTGCTCGAACATTTTAATCGGCTTGAAAGGACACTGTGCAACGTTGCCAAATTGCACGCTACGCCACTGATCCAGAGTTTTGCTTGAATTTGTCTCAAAAAGTTGTAAATTGTCCTCTACGGCTATACCCTTGCAACACCTATGGTCACAGTTTGTACCCCCTATGCAGTATGGCCAAGCCTGTTTTTTTTTTGATTATTGTTACTCTGAGGTAAATAATTTGTCTTGCTAAATACCTATATACCCGTTTTCTAATAATTTAAGCCGAAAAATGAAATAGTTTTCATGTTTTAAACAGTGAATATGCAGTGAGTAATAGTGCAATCTAGCAATATTGCATCGTGTCCACTTAAACCTAAGGAACAGATCGATTTATTAGATATGCGATGAACAATTTTGAATTTCACCTTTCGATTGGGTTTAAATTGATAAAATGCGACAGTGATAAATTGCATGATTCGTGTTTGGGGTAAGCAGACAATGATAGCATTATGATCGGACATGCACATTGCACATTCATCGCAGGATAGTTTTTGAATCAGGAGAAATGATAGGAACGTATGAAATGTAGGTAGCGTTCTAGAATTCATCGGTTTACTGCATCTGTGAAAAAAAAGATTACATTATCCTGTGATGCAGTATATAACTATGTAGATTAAAATTTGAAATGTACTGATATTCGTAATCTTTTCTGCATCGAAACAATAAGTAAATAAGAGATGAATTCTAGAACGTTATACTATACCTACCATTCATAGGAGTAAGTATAGTGTATAGTAAGCAGCTATATGCAATGAGAAAAGTTTCCTTTTACAATAGCCACGGGCGGATCCAGCTATCTGGCAACTGTGTATTCTTTCCATTTGAATGCGTGAGAAACAATCGATTCGTCAAGGGGCCATGGCCCCCTCGAGAATCGATTCTTCCTCATACGTTCAAATGGGAAGAATACATGGTTGCCATATTGCTGGATCCGCCCTTGACAATAGCCGGGATTCCGTTTAGAAGAGTATTAAATAGAATTGTTTGTAACCGGCATTTCGGCAAATGTAAACGAAATTTCGGTTTCTTTAACAAGACCTCTTTTCTTAACCTATTTTCTTCTGTTTAATTATTTTTCCTAATGGATAAATTGACCGGTAAATTTTTCTCAGTGAGGTGCGCAGGAGACGATACATGCATGTAATACATAGGACATGTACATGTACATTGTACATGTTTCTATACATAGGAACACAATTCAAGATTATGAACTTCAAACTCGAACAATAAGATAACTGAAAAACGATCAAGTTTATGAATGGTATTGTTTATTTTTGGTCAGATTTGATGGCTCTATAATATCACAAACGAAACGTTCAGGAATGCAGGGACGAAATTAACTTGTTTCACATTACAACTAAGCACAACCGTAATTTTGTCTGTCACTTCGCTGTGAAGCGTTCCCTTTCTATGGACCTCCCGAGATTCGATCATTGGAATAATAGAGACGACCCAAATATTTACCTCCTGCGTGAACTTCTATAAACCGAAATTTGCTTAGTAATTAGAGAAACAGCTGCGGCTTATTCCCAGTGCATAAACAGACTAGGGCGACGAGGTGGAAATCCTGAATCATCGCGGCGAACACTGGGAGGAAAATAGCTTTTTCACAAACAATACGACTTTGAAAGAAGACCAGTCTATCTAGAGGCATTAGCATGCGACAGAGACAGATCGGGAGTGAGGAGAATTTGGGATTTTCGCCCCCCCCCCCCCCCCCCTGTGACCACCTTGACGTTCTTTTCTCTCGTTGTAACCCCCTTTCTCCCCCCTTTCTTGACTGACATGGGGGGATCATACTTGCTTCGCACCCCTCCCCTGTATTTGCCAATGACGAAGCTCCTGTTAACGTAATTTTCGTCCAAATAATGTGAAATAATTTCCCTCTTATCCTTAAACTTTACCCTAAAAATTAGAGGCTGCAGAATCCTACCTTCCCTCAACCAATATTTTCACTGAGAAAAATGTATTGTTGTCGTAACTGGATGCCTTGTAAGTAAATACTTACTTAATCAGAATTCCTGATATTTTGACGAGAAAGTCCTGTTATTTCAACAGGAATTCCTGTTACTACGACAGGAATTCCGGTCAAGCAACATAAATTCCTACTGAAATAACAAAAATTCCTGTTGAAATAATTGTAATTCCTATATTGAAACAAAAGGACTTCCGGTTAAGTAAGTATTAAACATTGGCGGATACAGGGGGGGCGAAGGGGGCGATCGCCCCCCCCGTTCGGCTCAAAAAGTGGGAAAAGAGGGGAGAGGAAGGGGAAAAGCAAGAGCGAAAGCAAGAAAAGGGGGGTCATATATACGGGCGAAAATCCCAAAATCGCCCCCCCATTCGCGAGGGCTGGATCCGCCACTGGTATTAAACAAACGTTCGGTTGAATTAACTGGAACATTTATCTCAGTATTAAGTCGAGGAAGTTTCGAGGAACTTGTGAAAATTCGGCAATTATTCCTTTTGTGGAAAAAGTAAGTACGCAGTATACATTTAACCATAAGTATAGCAGATTTCGGCGTCAACCAAAAATGATGGTAAACTTCACCAAATTATGGTAAATGCATTGTAACTTGCAGTAAAATTGGTAAACCGATAACTTATTCTACCAGATATCTGGTATAGTTTAGTTTAGGTAATATACTATCATACTTTCTGGCTAACGCCAACATTTGTTACCCGTATATGGTTCATTGTATTGTACTTTTTTCCGTGTTTTCGGCCACTTTTAAAGTTACGAGATCTCAAAAATTGGGCCATCGATTATTGCAGGTGTGAGGTTCTCTTCTGGTTGGAGTTTCTCCGTCGTTTTTTCGTTAAAGGTTATTTTTTTCACGTTTTGTGCTGCACTGAGAATAATTTCCCGGTCAACTCAACCAGACGTCTTGTTAATACTTATTTAACCGGAATTCCTGTTTTCGACAGGAAATACTGTTATTTCAACAGGAATTCCTATTATAGACCGGAATTCCTGTTGAAATAATAGGGATTCCCGTTGAAATAACAGGAATTTATTAATGTTAAAATAACGGGAATTCCGGTTAAATAAGTATATTGACAAGACGTCCGATTGCGACAACAAGAAAGTTTTCTCAGTGTGGAGTCGCATTTTCAATGTTCCATTGTGCGATTCATTGCACATGAATATCAATGGAAAAAAGTAGCCCGATTTGGAAGATAACTCGTTTTGTTTATTTACTCATCCTTCGCTTCCGACTGTTTCTCAAAATATCGAATCCCTCAATTATGGTGAGTTACCAATGACGCATATGATAAGCATGATATGCGACAATGCGATCGTATTTATAGGGAGATCGATTGGAAAGTAGTGCCGATTTTTTAGAGGCACCTATTCAGAAGGTGCTACTATAGTTTCCCGAATTCACTCATTACTCATTATGGATCTCTCTGTTCTGTATAAGCTGTTCCTTGCTCTTTTCGTAAGTAGAAACGTCACGTTTTACTCACTGGGTTGCAGTTTTAAGGGGGTACCCAAGGCAAATTAATTTGTTCTTCCCCTTCCACGTACCCTTAACACTTTGAAATGATTTTCGGTGTTATGTTGCATGATGATGATGATAGACACCTCAATAGAAAATTCTGAAACTTTTGTTGGGCGGGTTACATACCTGCCCCTGAAATCAGCATTTTAAGAGAAAAAAAGGCTGTTCATATAAGAGATAAGAAATCTCATGGTGTAATTGATCAATGAGGCAGTTGCAAGGGTCTGACATTTTGTGTTTTTTATGAAGAAAACAATATCGTATGATGATGAGCTGAGAAAAATTATGCCCTTGGTTTTTCCCTAAGTGTCCCGGTTTTGGAGATACACTCGTGTACCTAAAATTGTAAAAAATCGTGTGCGTATTAACGTCACTATGCGTGATTCCCATTTAAAACAATGTGTTTTGGGCCAAAATCTCATTTTCGGAACAATAGGACTTAATTAGAAAAACCAAAGGCATATTTGTTCTCAGCTCATCAAGAACTTTCATTTTCTTGATAAAAAACGCAACATTTCAGACCCTTGCAACTGTCCCATCGACTTCTTATTTGGCTTGTTTGGTAGACAATGTTCTTCTTTGCAATAGTACCTACACAGAACAACATTGGATTTTATCATTGGAAATTTTTTTCTTCTTTTTTTCCAGATTATTGTTTATTCTAGGTTAAATTAAAAATTATACCATTTGGAAGAAAAATTTAATTGGGGGGGGGGGGTCCCCAGACTGTCACTTGTCACTTGTGGTGTCCCCTGACCTCCCATTGAGGTTCAATAATGTTGCCTCGCCTTGGCTAGAGTCCCTTCAGGGAAATATTGTATAGGGAGTACCCTAAGAAGATGAATGTACTTGATGAGCTGAGAACAAAAATGTTTTTGGTTTCTAATTTATAGTTCCTTTGTTCTGGAGATGAGATTTTGGCCCAAAATACATTGTTTTAAATGGGATTTCCGCGTCGTGGCGTCACTATAAGTACACAATTTTTTACAACTTTACACGTGTGTATTTCTAAAATTGGGACACGAGGGAAAACACGTATGCCACCTTGGTTCTCAGCTCATCAAGAACTACGTTTTTATTTATAAAAAGCACACAATTTTAGATCCTTGCAACTATGCCCTATTCTTGCGACATTTTACATTATCTCCCTGGTAAAAATGACGACTATAATCGTTCCAAAAACGACTATAAACATAGTTGGCCAACTATAGATTATAGTCGGCAACTACGTTTATAGTCGTTTTTGGAATAGTCGTATAGTCGTCATTTTTACCAGGGCTGGTATAAAAACGTAAGCAGGGCCGGATTTAATGCGGGGCGACCAGGGCGCGCGCCCCGGGGCCCCCACCACAAAGCAGGTCCTTTATTTTTGTTGGTATTGATGGTTGATGAACTTCCTCTTTTCTATCATTACAAGACTGTAACAGTCCGGCAATGTTGGAAGTGAGGCTTTTTGTAAAATAACCCTTAAAAAAATAAAGAAACATTAAAAAATACTAACAAAACTTTAGAAATTATTAACGATTTTTTTATCAGGGTAATAATTTACTTCTTTTACTCGATATGCCTTTAAAAGTAGGGACTTTATAATTTATTATTCCTAAGATTTACCGGGAGGGGGCCCCCACCAAAGGTCCGCCGCT
This sequence comes from Trialeurodes vaporariorum, assembly GCA_011764245.1. Lineage (NCBI taxonomy): Eukaryota > Metazoa > Arthropoda > Insecta > Hemiptera > Aleyrodidae > Trialeurodes > Trialeurodes vaporariorum. The sequence goes on from VMOF01000388.1 coordinate 5,913,773, forward strand.
CCGGGGCCCCCTGCAACCTAAGTCCGGCCCTGCACGTAAGTTTTTTCAAGGTGGGTCTTTTGCGCACTTACTTTGGCTACAGCAGTATGGAGTGCGAAATCCCATAGATTTTAACCGGAATAATCCGTTAAACACATCAAAAACCTTCATTATTCACTCATAAAGTCGTAAATGTATTTTTAAAATCCGTAAATTCAAACAGCGCGCTTGCACTTTAATTAGTGGTTAACAACAAATTGAAGAACTGCTGTATACGCAAGCGCTACTTCATTAAAATAATGAGATTAAAGTGCATTGATTAAAAACGTTTATTCTTGATGCGCTGTCTGAAGATCAATTTGGTCAAATACTCAGCGCTTACGATTAAATGGGCTTGATTATACGACTTTGATATAGGTCCTCAATACTTAGTTGCTTACCAGAGGCCAAATAATGTTATTGCAGCTTGACGGTCCTCCGAAAGACGTTGAATGGTGTGGAACCATGTGGCGTAGCGTGCTATTAGGCAACGTTGCCGTTCGTCCATCTAAACCCTTGAAAAAGGTCGAATGATAGTGTGTTCGGTGAACACCTTCGCATTCGACCTTTTACGCGGGTTTAAATGGACCTAGTACAACTTTGCCAAATTGCACGCTACGCCCTTGGTGAAATCATATTCTGTCAAGGATAAGAAGAGACTTGGAGCGAGTCAGGTAGAAACGCACAAGCTACTTTGCAACGCGGCACAACAAACATGTTTGAGTTCAAGCCCTCTCACTCATTTATTTAGGGCTCTGTTAGATGTGACCCTCCGCCGCACTATGGGCTGAGCCAATGTTAAGGGTCGGACATTTCGCTCAAAATCGCAGTTTAAAAATTGAACTTCTGACCAGAAAACCTTGTTCTAGGACCTCAAAAGGATTGGAAAAGTGTCGCATACCTTCTTTCTTTGCCTTTTTTGGTGCTCTGACCGTGGCTGAAAGTTAGCTGTTTTGGAAGTAAATTAATTCCACGTGTTTCTCAGCTCAGGTTTGGTGACTTTAAGTCAAAAATTTTGGAAGTGCTGGTTGTATAAATGCAATTATGATATTTTTTAATGATTGTAGACTACTTTCTGATTAGAAAACACCCCACATAGTTGTTTTTGCTCTCATTTTTGACTGAGGAGAGTGACTTTCTTGAAGACCCTGAAATAAGCCTTTTTTTGAAGAATAACTAAGGTTTTAGTATCTTACTTGCCTGAACTTTCGTATAACCGAGGTTTTTCCCGACGCCTTACACCCCTAGGAACCTGGCAATACCTCACACTTTTTGCGCATCTTTGCGCCAAAGGGTCTTAGAGGGCAAAAACCTTTCAATTTTTGGGTGGCGATTTCCGTCAAAATCCTCACCTTACCCAAGACCCGATCTGAAGAGATACGTTGCTCTGTCTAGCCCGTCCTCCTGATGAGATTGTAAAAACTGATTTTACAGCATTTTATATGTATGTTCTCCAACTAATGCACAACTCTACGGAAAAAAAATTAAGTGGCTGAACCATGGTTGCCAAATTGTGCAGAAAAATCTTAACTGTTTACCAAAAAAATCAATGTAAAATGTGATGACTTTTCTGCACGGCCAGCCAACCACGGGCTGAACCATTTGTTGGGGGAAAGATCGGGGTACAATCGATCTGGTGATTTTCCGGGAGATTTTCGAGTGTATTCGTATAAAAAAAAAAAAAAAAACTCGGAAGGGACAGCATTTGAATGAAGATGCACTTAGCGTCTTAATTACCAAATCAGTTGCGTTTTTGATTTCATCGGCAATCGGTTACTGCATTTACCTGCTCCCACTTATTTTTTCAATCACTAATTTCATTAATTACCATGAGTAAATTGAAAGATCGTGATTTATTCAATTTTATAAAACTTCCCGTCGGATTTAAAATTACAGACGATTTAGTGATCCTTCTCACAGAAAAATTAAATTTAGTTATTCCTGTAAGTAGCTCTAGTGCTTTTAGAAAGTTTGTCTACAGTTTTATTTTTCGGGTGCAAGGTTTTTTTGAAAAGTGTAGTAGGAAACCAGATCGATTCGAGGATAAATATGGAAGCTGAATAGAGGAAGAATTCCAGTTGTCTAGTGAGTTCAAAAAACAAAAATAAAGTGAACTCTTTAAGTCTCTTGTTTACTTTGATCACGATCTCTCCCTGATCTGGGCACTAATTAGGGTTAATCGAAAATTAAGTTTAATTTGCATGGATAATCCTCCTCGTCAATATTTCTGTATGAGACTCCCCCCCCCCCCATCTTTTGGTCTAAACCTTTTTTGAAAATTGAAATATGTACTGATTAAGTTATCAAAAGCCACGGGGGCTCACAAAAAACGCGTCCTTTATGTAAAATATTTCAATGTGCCAATGCTAAGCTTCCTTAAGAAGTCCCCATTTTTCAAACATTTTTCTAGGCACGAAAATGAGGTATGGAGTGAAAATAAAGAAATTTACGGTTCTGGGAGCTAAAAATTCGGATTTCTCGTGAAAAAATGAGTGGAATTCATGTATAACTGTCTAACTTTTTGCAGAAACCAAACCCTCACAGCGAAATGTCCGCTGGTCCCCATTGCCTCGATCCACCGTGCGCCGGCGCGGCGCCGGGAAGAAGCAAGACTTACTGAGAATTGGCTGTCTAGGAATGAAGCTGTTGCAAACTTTTGATACAGGCTTATTAAAAGTTGATAATGGGGTAAAACCCTGAAAAAATGACAAAGAGCGCACTATAAACAATTACGAAATCCACTCCTAAACTCATAAAATGCTTTCAAACGCGAGACCTTAATGGCGGCGGTTACCGCCTTTTAAATTGAGTTTCCCTATCTCAATAAGATCCATTCTCACGAGGTGTTCTCGCGACACTACACAAGAAGAAGAAGAATCATACAATGAAGCTGTCGGAAACTTTTGCTTTTGGCTTAGGTATTGATAGTTGTTGAGGGGGTTTACCTGTAGTGTGTTTCTACATGAATCGCATAGTTTTTTCTTATCCTGATTAGAGTAGGTACCTACACTGAAAAAAATAAATAGTTAAAAAAGTACAGAACAAAATGATTTGCTAAACTAACCTATAATTTTGTTAAATTAACAACTCAAATGCAGAATCAGGAATTCATTTTGTTAGCTTAACAACTCACTTTGCCCAACCAGCAAATCAAATAGTAAAAATAACAATATTTTATGCTGGAATAACAAATTAGTAAGTAAAATCAGCAATTTATTTTGGTGATATAACAAGCTGAATTGTTAGGTCAAACTATTTGGGTTAATGTGGTTTTTTAACTATTTAAAATTTCTAAATTGACAATGTCTATTTTGTTATAAGAACACTTTTATGTGGTTGATTCAACAACTATTTTTGTAAACTCAACAAATATAAATTGCTAATTTAACAGAAAACCCTGGTTGACTTAGCAACTTTCAATTTTTGTTAAATCAGCAAATTTTGAATTGTTGCTTTAACAATTGATTTTTTTCAGTGTATAGTGTGTTTCTACATGAATCGCATCGTTCCATCGTATCCTGAACACAGTAGGTATAGTGTGTTTGTACAGTACCGACACCCCTCTCTCACAGAGGTTAAAATATTTGGAAGCGTGAAAAACAGGAAGAACATGAGAGAGGCGGCGGGCACAAAGGAAACAAAAGATAAATAAAATACAAAAAGGAAAAATATGACGAAAACAAAACAAACACAAACAACCGAATAAAATTGACCAATATATATAATCATTCAAATTGCACACAGAGTAAAAATCACGTCCGGCAAAATATTCCGCAAAATAACTCAATCCTGGTAAAATAGGAAAAGGAGAACACTAAAATGCAATACGAGTTAAAATATAAAACGACAAAAAACTAATCGGGAGCGCTCTGCGGGCCTACTCTTAAAATTACACTTACAGAAATAACTTGATCAAAGAATACAAACGAACGAAAATAAAATCCCCCTTTAAAATCAAATTAAACATATCACGGCATGAGTTTTAAGACATAATTACAAGTTAATATCACTGAGACACGATTGCGAGATGAAAAGACTGGATTAATAAATTACGAGAAAATAGACATCCCAACATGACTAGCGACCGCGATGAGGGAAACGAAACTCAAAAATCAGGGGTTGCAGATAATTAATACAAGAGAAGTACGCTGCAATCGGTCAGTAAATCAGAATACAAATTGGTAATAAAACAGCATTGAAATAAATAAAGCAGAAATAAAATATTGAATAAAATAATGGTTAAAAACTCAGCTTTCGAGGAGATCATTGGATTCAAACATTGATAAAATAAACGGTCCATTCCATGAGAAAAACATCAAAACAGGTTCAAGGACATCTTCAAACGTATATGTCAACGGTACAGTAAAATCATGGCAAAAGGCGGTTGACAATAGACATCAAAATAGTATTCAGGAACTTCCAACCAAAATCCATGAATCATAAAATAAGACCAGAAACCTTACCCCTACGGACAGACAAGACGGGGAAAACCAAACATGAGTGCCTCGCACTAGGTCAATTAGAGCAAACAGAACAGAGTTGGGCAAAAATTATTCGCAGATTATTCGGTGAGTCAGGCAACGCTGAGTCAATCGAATTATTCAACGAATAATTCTACAATTGACCTATACCTTCCGTGTGTTTCCCTTTCCTCAACTCAGGTAGCAAACCCAGTTTTCAGTGTTGCCGAAGTCATTTCATTATTTTTGATTATTCGGTTGTCCAACTCTGAAACAGAACAAATACAACGAAAGAGTAAAAAACATGAAAAAGTGTCGACGTTTCCAAAAACGGCACACTACATAAATCACATGTACTCTGTTCACGATAAGAAGGCGGGTGAGTATTCAGGTAGTAATGCACTATTTAGCAACAGTGCGACTAAGCCACAATGCCAGCTACTCCAACCCTTCGCAGTGGCTCTTGTTCTTCCGACCTCTCTCTTGGCACGGAGGATTTCCAAGAACCGACGGACTCTAAAATCTACACACGTCCAGTCAAAACTGCAAACGGTCATAAATACTAAAAAAATGACGAAATTTTCGCCCTAAAGGGCCAAAACTCGGCAAAAATAGTCAAGTTTGGATATTGATGACTCTCAGAAATTCGTATTTTTCAGTCCGAATTAAATTCAGGATATTTCGTCGAATATAGAATTTCTGAGAGTCATCAATATCCAAACTTGACTATTTTTGCCGAGTTTTGGCCGTTTAGGGCGAAAATGTTGTAATTTTTTTTCGTATTTTTGACCGTTTGCAATTTTGATTGGACGTGTGTAGATTTTAGAGTCCGTCGGTTCTTGGAAATCCTCCGTGCCAAGAGAGAGGTCGGAAGAACAAGGGCCACTGCGAAGGGTTGGAGTAGCCGGCATAGTCGCACTGTTGCTAAATAGTGCATTACTACCAGGGCTGCCGTTTTGCGTATAATCAATGCTATTTTTTAATTCAACGATGATTCCACCGGTTGAGAAAAGATTACACAGCTCAGTTTAGTTCATGACTGTAATGCGCGAAAATACTCTGATCTGTAATCTTTCCTAAATCGGTGGAGACTCCGTTGATTAATTAAAATATCCGCAAGTTTTTTAAAGTCATCGACGACTCCACCGGTTGAGAAAAGATTATAGATGCGAGTATTTTAGTTTATTACAGTCATGCTCTGAACTGAACTGTGTAATCTTTTCTCAACCGGTGGAATCATCGGTGAATTGAAAAATAGCATTGATTATACGCAAAACGGCAGCCCTGATTACTACCTGAATACTCACCCGCCTTCTTATCGTGAACAGAGTATAGTTTCTTCTTATCCTGAACAGAGTATAATTTATTACATGTATAATGAGTAAAGCATGTTCCATTGTGTTTGTTTGAATTGGGCAGGGTGTGATTGCTGTTGCAAGTATTGCTACCGGAAATCCATGCGGCGGTGGCGGTAAACGCGGTGGACGTTTCCGTGGAGGATACAACAGATTCAACGGAGGCGGAGGTGGCGGTGGCGGTGGATTCGGGAAGAAGTAAAAGCACGGCAAACGTGGACCCATGTGCGTCAATGTTAGTGCGAGCACCAAAAATCCAACTCCTTCCACCATCCACGGAAAACCAATCATTTTAATAGACCCATCGCCAATAAATTTCTCATAGCACATTTCACCCTCTCAAAATGTTTACCTTCACTTTTCTACTAGATCAATTGGGCTGAATTCTGCGGGAGAAAAGCAAGTACACACGTCTTTACAAGGTATAACCACAGTATAGGTACTTCTCCGATACAGTAGCGAAAATTAATGTTCGAAAAATGGCAAATGCCCCCCTGGTGGTCGAAGGTTGAACTAACATCTTCCATTTGATTTGCATTGGACACGACCCATCGCCAATAAATTTCTCATAGCACATTTCACCCTTTCAAAATGTTTACTTACCTTCACTTTTCTACTAGATCAATTGGGCTGAATTCTGCGGGAGAAAAGCAAGTACACACGTCTTACAAGGTATAACCACAGTATAGGTACTTCCTTCTCCGATACAGTAGCGAAAATCAATGTTAGAAAAATGGCAAATGTCTCCCTGGTGGTCGAGGGTTGAACTAACATCTTCCATTTGATTTGCATTGGACACGACGGTGGTCGGTGGCGCCCCCAAGTGGCTGGAAGGTTACAACTCAATTTTTCCATTAGATTGCATTGAAAACTGTGCGCTCCTATAGAGTTTCGCTACTGCATAGATCAACGTCGAGCTGAAGCGATAGAGAGGATTTGTGGGACAGTGGCGGCTCGTGCAATTTGGCAACTATGGACTGCCTCCATTTGAATCTATGTCAAACAATCGATTGTTGGTGAAGCGCTGCTTCACTCTCGAATCGATCATTTTACATACAATCAAATGAAGGAAAGACATTGTTGCCAAATTGCACGAGCCGCCACTGTTGTGGGGCGTGATATTGAAACTTCAAAGAGGTATAGCCATGATGGAAATCTCTTGTGGAAAAAAAAAAAACAATTGTGACGAATACATTTGAAATTGGTAATAAACGAAAGTGCAAGTGTTTTAAAGTGGCTATCGTCTGGACACAGAAATCGAGATAACTGTTTCTTCTGGGAGTATTTTCTGAGTAAAGAAACTGACACATGACAGAAATATGCAACATTTTCTCACTTGGATGGTTTTATTATAATATTGTGTCCAGATAGTCACTCTTTAAACACTTGTACTTTTGTTTAAAACCAATTTTCACTGGATTATACTCTGTTCGGGATAAGAAGTCCGATGGGAAGTCAGGTAAAAACGCACTACATTGCAACGCAGCAGTTTCTCGGCTGTCGATTCTTCTCCGCAACGTCCGTTCAGGAGGACTTGCCTTTCAGACCCTTTTATTAAAAAAGACAATACCGTGAACTGACCAGTTTATAAAGTCTTTTGAACGCCCACTCGAAAATTAAACTTTTGCGGCATTCGCGAATTTTGAATAACTGGCTTTAAATTTAAATTCTGCTCGACGTGCACAGAAAAATGATACCTAACGGCGGTTCAAGGAGTAATTTTTCAAAGATTTCGGCATTCCTGATTGAGTGATTTTAGAAAGCCGAAATTTTCGAAAAATTACATACTGAACCGCCGTTAGGTATCATTTTACTGTGCACGTCGAGCAGAATTTAAATTTAAAGTCAGTTATTCAAAATTCGCGAATGCCGCAAAAGTTTAATTTTCGAGTGAGCGTTCAAAAGACTATATAAATTGGTCAGTTCACGGTATTGTCTTTTTTAATAAAAGGATCTGAAAGGCAAGTCCTCCTGAACGGACGTTGCGGAGAAGAATCGACAGCCGAGAAACCGCTGCGTTGCAATGTAGTGCGTTTTTACCTGACTTCCCATCGGACTTCTCATCCCGAACAGACTATAGTTACAAATTTCAATTTAAGGTTAAAAAATATGAGGCAAACAAACCAAATTCAGATCGCCCATGCTGCCTCACTTTGAGATAGGAATTATAACATGTATCAGTCTCTCTATAACTATATTGACTCGTTGTGTATAAGGACGCCTCCTTGAGCCGCTTCTTCTTCTTCGATGGTTCGCATGACCAGCAGTGGCGAGGAGTGCGATTTGGCAACGTTATTTTTTTCCTATTTAAACACATTAGGAAGGTCAAATTGCCTGGTCATCGCCGATGACTGAAACGTTCGACTTTTTTGGTGAATTTAAATGTAGAAAATTCATTGCTGCCGAATTTCACGCCTCACCACTGATGACCAGCGATTCTTTCATACACTCTGGGACTTCAGTTGATTCCCTCCTGTAGAACTCGATCCAATTGCTCGGCTTCACATACAAATAGAAGAGAACAAAGTTTTTGGCGTACCTAAGGAATGTTTCCAGGAGGGTTACCTATCGGTCACATCCCGACACTAGCGGGTCCAGAAAATGGGGCTATAGCACACTTTTGCTATAAGCGATTTAATAGTCGACTTTGGCGTAAAAACCTCAAAAAATAACGATGAAGCCACTAAAAACTTCCAAAATCCACGCCTAAACTCAATAAACGCAGTTATTAGCGCGAGCGTAATGGTGACCGAAGGCACTAACAATGGGAGATTCCCATCTAACAATTCTGAAACTCCATCAAGAAGTGACCAGTAAGAGACTACTTTCATTTGACCACCGATGTCACTAGGTGTTGCGGCACCATTCATCGGATGTGGATCATCACTCTGATGACTAATTACTCTGTGAATCATCCTTGTCAGCATAGAAAGAGTGACGAAATTAAGATAGGAATCTCCCATTGTTACTGCCTTCAGCCACCATTACACCCGCTCAAATAACTGCGTTTATTGAGTTTAGGAGTGGATTTTGGAAGTTTTTAGTGCCGCCATCGTTATTTCTTGAGGTTTTTACGCCACAATCGACTATTAAATCGCTTATAGCAAAAGTGTGCAATAGCCCCACTGTCCATATCTATCTCTGGTCATTTGTATGCATAAGTTGAATATAAATAAGAGAGTAGGCGAAAATCATGTGCCTGCCCCTGATCTGTTCTTTTCTAACACACACGTTCTAATGGTAGAAGAAAGAAAAGGGTAGAATCCTGGATCCGCCGGTGCATCTAGAATATGAGGTTAGCTATTCGTCGAAAATTTGACTGGCCTTTTAGTTTAAAAAATGTAATTGAAATCTTTGTAAAGTTTGTATCTATAAACCGCACGAGTGTGGCGCCGAAATAAACAGGATTGTAATAATTGGTTAGGTTTCACGCACAGACACTGAACCAATCCCACAAAAGAGTTAAAACTTAAAACAATAAAAAATTCTCATGACTCTTCTCGCAACTTTGAATCTTTTTTCGCACTGTTTCAATGGAACATACAATTGTCTTTCCCTCTCTATGTCCTGTTTTGCTTTAATTCAAAATTTAAATGTGCCATTATTTATAGAGTTTTTAATTGAAATATGTTGTCATAAATCTTTACAAAAAAATTAAAATAATAAAACAACTGATGAGCCGTTGGCCGATTATTATTTATTGGAGTTTTTGTTTTTTTTGGGGGGGGGGGGAGAGGCAGCGGCATTCAAATAAAAAAAATATTTGCAAAGTATCTTACCTGTAAAAACCTCTATTTTACGTGCAATAATTTTTCTGAAAAGAATGAGTGTTTTTAGAGGGTTTCAGGAGTATTTTTGTCCTTTTTAGTTCATTTAGTTTTTTTTAGTTACTTCATATCTGGAAGGACGGGGCCTTTTAGTGGCGTCGCGTGCAATCCGATTACGTTTCATTTAGGCCATTGAAACCCATGAAAAATATCAAACTATTGGGGGTGTACAGTTACAAAATAAAATCGATAAAAAAATCCGTTAAATCGATATTTTACACGGATTTAAATAAACGAAATGCCAAGGTTGTTAGATTACACGAGGCGCCACTGGGGCCTTTAAGGATCACGGATTGAGGAGCTGTCCTTCTAAAGTATCAAATCAGGACAGAATAATCACACGAATTTTTTAATTCAAAAAATAAATTTAATAAATACAAAAACTTAACTAATAGTGTGAAAAATATATGCATAGTTACAAGTATTTGAAATGAGATGATTTTGATGATACATTATGCATGAAACCAAAAAATAAATTATTTTACTCACGGGAAAACTTCGAAATTTAACTATAATACAGCAACAACGAGAGCTAAAAATTCTATTTTTATAAGAAACAATTTATTTGGTAATCATACCAGACACAGACAGAAATCCAGGTTTCAAATATTCTAAACTTAAACCTTTCCCGATGTTAGTTTCTGATGGAGTGAAATTTGGAAATTTTCAGTAATTTTTTTGTAAAATTTTTGCGCTATTCAGAGAAAAATCTAAAAATCACATTTCGCACGCAATACGTGGCAAAAATTTCGATCAGACTACCAACAAACAAATCAAGCAGAGCGTCTGGAAAAATCTGTTACAAGAATTCAGAGCTGCCGATTTGCGTAAATTTAATGACATTTTTAAATTCACCGATTCACCGGTTGAGCAAAGATTACATAGTTCAATTCAGTGTGCGACTGTAATGCACGAGAATACTCTGATCTGTATAATATTTTCTCAATCAGTGGAAACGCCGTTAATTATAATTAAAATATCCGCAAATTTTCAAATAAGTTATCGACGACTCTATATGCCGGTTGAGAAAAGATGCAAGACGCTAGTAGTAATTTTTGTGCATTACAGTAACACACAGAACTGAACTCTGTAATCTTTTCTCAACCGCGGTGGAATCTTCGGTGAATTTCAAAATGCCATTAAATCTACTCAAATTGGCAGCTCTGCATGAAGCATCCAGTAAATGCGTATAATGTTTCAGAAGTCCTTGGCAGCCCTCTATTTTTCGAAAACGGCAAGGACGTTTAAATTTTGTGGAAGTCTAATGTAATTATATGATCTTTGACGGATCCAGGAATTCATCCTCCTTTTTCTTCTCCCATTAGAACGCGTTTATTAAATAAGAACAGATTAGGGGAAGTCACGTGACTTTTGCACTAACCTCTATCTTTTTCCAACAAATACGTTCTAATGGAAAAAGAGAGAAAAAAAGAGCATTTTTTGGATTCCTTTGTGTATATACGATTTTAGTGAGTACAGTTTTGAGAGGGGGGGGGGTATGAATTACCCCTCTAACTCATTATATTTACATGGCACACTCTTATTTGTGATACATCGACATCAAAATAACGTTAAACAAAACTAATTTTCAAAATTTCAAGACTTTTGCCAAAATTTTTAGGAACATTTGAAATATGAGGGAGCCATAAAATTCTTCGTAAAGTGGCAGGAGAAAAAATTACGCTCAAGTTTTTTTTTTTTTTTTTTTTTGTTTTTTTTTTGGCTAAAATTTCATTTTACAAGGAAATTTTGCTTATTGTTTGTACAACTGTTTAACGGGATTTTTTGCAATTTTGAAAATGGGCCCGCATAAAACTTTCAGCTGCAAAAACTTGACAATCTAATGTGACTTTTTAAATTTGCGTGGTGTTACTCAGTTTTTTACATCCTTTTGAATGATATGTGTCACAAAATGGAGGTAACATATATATTAATATGAAAATCTTTATGTGGGAGGGGGAGGCCTCTTACAGTCTTTTCAAAGGTCGGAGAGAAAAATTGATATCATCTTCCCACCGCAAATGAAAACACACGCACACCTTTAAAAAATTTGCAGTTAATTTTTACAGAATTAAAAAATTCTAATCCGTTCTCAAAATACGATGGGGAGATATACCCCAGGACTGACAGGACTTCTAAAACATAATGCATGTATACTGTACCTACAAAATGCAAAGAAATCAAATAATATAATTTACAATTGTACAAATAATAATAACAATTTATGAAAAAAAATGCGCAGTCATTAATCATAATCATATACTAATTTAATATTATAATATCACAAACACTTTGGACGGTGGTGGAGAGGATTCATATCCAATTAAGGATGGGAAAAAGAAAGAGGGTAAGTGAAACAACAATATCTGCCCATCCGAAGAACCCATTTTTCGGTCATATTAACCCTTTTAGCCATGAATTATGAAAGAGGAGGTTAATTACTCCAAGACTAATTTCCGATATATACTGGTGAATTACTGATACTAGATTTTTCTCATATAGATTCATATGCATGTCAACTTTTTTTTTTTTTCGAAATTTCATAAGAATTCATGTTAAAAATGTCTCCATATATGGTAAAATGTGACCAAAAGGGTTGATATTTCTTAGGAAGTTGATGTTCCATGAACCGTCTCACGGAAGATCCTCTTCCATTTAAAAGACGTCTGATGACGGTTTTATTTCATGGACTGTCTTTTTATGAAAAAGTGGAGGGACAAGAAAAAGAAAACGGAAAATGCTTTAAAAATAATTGGAAGAGACCAGAAAATTCAGCGTTTGAATTTTTCGTGAATTCGAGTATTTCAGTTTTCAAACAAGAAAGCCTTCATTCTATGAAGTATGCTATTTCAGTGCATAAGAAGTACTTTAAATTGCAGACAGGAAATATTGAAGGCGCTTTTATACATAGTTGCGGATCGCGCAATTTGGCAACAACGTGTTTCTTCCATTTGACTACATGTAAAACAATCGATTCGATGGTGAAGCAGCGCTTCTCGACAATCGATTCTTAGGCATGGATTCAAATGGTCATAAATCATTGTTGCCAAGTTGCAGTCGCCATCACTGCTTTCATAACCCGATTGCTGAATGGATCAGTAGGATTGAGAGTCCGAAAACGCGAATTTTTCAAGTCTTTTTATAGTAGGTACAACAACAAAATCAAGGATATTACGGAGGAACTATTATTTTCAGAGGGGGAAGTAAAGCGATCAAAAACAGGAAGTTTTGCGTTCATAGGTTTTCGAAATTTGGGTCGAGTTTGAGTTTTTCCTGAATGAGTCTGACTTTACTTTCTCCGCTGAAAATAGTTTCTCCTTACTTTGGCGAATCCAGATAATTGTCCTCCTCTCTCTCTTTTTCCATTTGAATGCATGCGTTAGAAAAGGATAGAAGAGGGGGGAGCGGAAATCACGTGACTACCCCTGATCTGTCCTTTTCCAACAATCGCGTTCTAATGGGAAAAGAGAGAGAAGGATAAATTCCTGGATCCGCTAGTGTCAGTGGCGAGGCGTGAAATTGGGCAACAATGCATTTTCTCCATTTAAATTCACCAAAAAAGTCGAACGCTTCAGTCATCGGCGATGACCAGGCATTTCGACCTTTCTAATGTGTTTAAATGGGGAAAAAGGAACGTTGCCAAATCGCACGCCTCGCCACTGCACTGGCTAGTGCCTCCTTTAAACGCCACCTCATGTTTATTCGGACCATGATAATACTTATCTCCAAAACAGATCAATATCATAATCATTATAAATGCGAAAGGGGCGTAAAAGGAGAGGGTAGATTTACTATAAAAAAAGCTATAGAAAATGGAATATAGGGATGAAATATAAAAATTAATTAACTCCAGGCTTTGTCTCTGACAGAGCATATGTACAAGAAGACTTCTGAAAAAAAAAAAAAAAAAAAAAAAAAAAAAAAAAAAAAAACTGAATTCTATTTCGAGCATCTATAATTCTATAAGTCTTTGAAAACATCACAGTTGGAATTTATTAATTCATTGGAAAATATATTTACTGAGGCTCGTTCTAGAAAAACTACAGCATCACACACAGAATAAAAAAATATGAATGTTAAAATAGAAAACATCGCTAAAAAATCAGGAATAAATTTTACATTATGCAAAAATTGCAGTTAATGAAATGCTTCTTTACCAAAAAATATTGCTGATTTTTTTTGCTTTACTAGCAATTTTTTTGATACAATAGTAACAATATTTGCAGTTCTATCAATAATTTTTGATGAATTGCAGGCGAATTTCGAATTGTAATTTTTGCATTAAAAAATGTATTTCCGATTTTTAGCAATGTTTTGCTATTTTAACATTCAAATTTTTTTCTGTGCAGTTGGGATAAGCCCTTCTCAAAAAGGGATATGTCCCTCTGGCATGAAACAATTGGTTTGACTAGATTTTTTACGGAGGATACAGAAATAACGGCAATCAAAGGAAGGCAATTTGAGTATCGAAACTGCCCTACCTTGAAGGTAAGACAAAATTAGTGGCGCAGAGTGCAGTATGGCAACGTTACAGTTCGTCCATTTAAACCCACAAAAAATATCGAAATATTGGGTGTTCGGTGAACACTTTCATTCGACTTTGTACATGGGTTTAAATGGACACAGTAAAACGTTGTCAAAATGCCCGCTACGCCACTGGACAAAATATCCAGCCAGGCACTAATGAAACTCTCGCTAACTTTTGCTACAAGCGATTGAATAGTTAAAATAATTCTTGAGTGAAAAAAACCGATCGAAAATTACGATGAGCACATTTAAAAAAGTATACGAAATTCACTCACAGACCCACTAAAATGACTTTGAAGTTTAAATGCGTAATGGCTGAGCAGAGCAGGAACAATGAGAGATTCCTCTCTAATAGGGCAGTTTCAAGGGTCTGAAATTTGGTGTTTTTTATGAAGAAAATTGTTGCTTTTGATGAGCTGAGATCAATGGTACCTTTGGTTTTTTCATAAGTGTCCCGGTTTTGGAGATACACATGTGTAAAGTTGCAAAAAATCGTGGGCTTAGTGACGTCACTACACGGAAGTCCCATTTAAAACAATGTATTTTGGGCCAAAATCTCATCTTCGGAGCAATGGGACTTAATTAGAAACCAAAGGCATCTTCGTTCTCAGCTCATAAAGTACTTTCATTTTCTTAATAAAAAACACAACATTTCAGACCCTTGCAACTGCCCCATTTGAGATTCCTATCTAATTTGTCTCTCTGTCTATAGAAACTTATAGAGCAAAGTCTCAGATTAGATAGGAATCTCTCGTGGTATACTTGCAATGCTCCACCATTGCGCCTTAAATTTCAAAGTCATTTTGTGAGCCTGCAAGGAAATTCAGTGATTTTTCATTATTCTAATCGTAATTTTCGCTGGTTTTTACGCAAGATTCGTTACCTATTGAATCGCATATGACAAAAGTTAGTAAAAGCCTCATTACATATTTGACAATTCTATGAGCAGAGGTCGTTTCAGAAGTGTAGGCAAACCTAGACGCAGTGGCGCACCGAGAACTTTAGTTTGGTGGGGGTTTCACCGCAAATTTTCCATTTTCTGAGGCCTTGGGGGGGGGTTTGAAAGAAATTTTGGCCGAAGATGATCTTTTTTAGGGCAAAATCTTGATGCTTGGGGGGGGGGGGTTGACCCTAAAACTACCCCCTTCGGTGCGCCACTGCCTAGACGGATAATCTTTTGAATTGCCTAACCTTATTTCTCATATCGCATGATGAAAATAAATGAAATTAAATTCGAGCTTTGGATTTTCTTTAAGGCACGCTTTAAAAGCAAAACGTTCAGGTCGGAGGCAACTTATGTTTAAATTTGAAGGGATGACAATTGAAAATTCACCAAAGATTATAGTTGAACTGCGTCTTACCCTCCTGAAACGAACTCTATACCGAAGGACTTTTTCCTTGACCTTGTTCAGACACAATAGCAGACCCCCTTAAGAATAGGCTTGGCAATGAGAAGAGTCCTAGGCAGACAGCTAGCTTGTTCTCCGTAGGCGTTGACTCGGAAGATATTGGAATCCAATTGAAAATTATAATCTTTGCTTTCGCGCGTTTGCCTCCGATCCTTTGAAATTTCCTTCTCACTGGCCGGTGACGATGCTGCGGTCGCCTCGAATATTCCACCACCGGGCTTGGTCTCGATTGTCAGGTCGAGAATGTAATCTTTGTCGGATTGAGATTTATGGTTGTCCGGCTCTGAGATGCGACAGGAAATGATTTTGCTGAGGACTTGACGAGCGCATTGCTCTGTCAGATTCTTGAGAATTTGGTCGTTGAAATGGTCTATAACCTGAAAACATTAAAAAGTACCAAGATAATAATTGATAATGATTCAATACGTCATTTCAAAACCATGGACGGATCCAGAAATTTGGCAACTATGAATTTGTCCAGTGGCGAAGCGTGAAATTTGGCAACAATGTATTTGCTCCATTTAAATTCACCAAAAAAGTCGAACACTTCAGTGACCAGGTATTTCGACCTTTTTAATGTGTTTAAATGGGGAAAAAGGAACGTTGCCTAACCCTTCACTGCATGATTTTTTTTTCTCAAGCAAATGTGGATTTTTCAATGTATTAGGTGGTCAAATACATGGGAAAAATAGTGAAAAAAATAATTTGACGGTTTTTCGGTCAAAATCACCTTTTCTCTATTTTTTACTCGTTTTTTTACAAGTGATATAACACCATAAGAAATGGCGGGAAATTTTTTTTTTTTTTTTTTTTAATTTTCAAAATCATTTTTTTTTTTTATTTTAATTGGATTTTTCAAAAAGCCAATGCCGGAAACTTTATAAAAAAAATCAAAATGTGGTCAGTTTGGATACGGGGGCAAATTTCCCCCTGACATGATTTCGATCACGAACCCTTCACTGCATGATGTTTTCTTTCAGCCCATTTTTTTTTTTTTTGTGTGTGAGCTCAAAACATACCTTCTCCCGCGTTGACAAACCATGCGCCGAAGGCATATCTCAAAACCTGTATTTTATATGAGCGTTTGAAGAATTTGTTCCACCGGTGGAACACCATGCAGTGAAGGGCTAATGGCACGCCTTGCCACTGAATGTGTCCCATTTGAACGTATGAGAAAAAATCGATTCTTGAGAGAGACCCTTTTACTAATCGATTGTTTCTCATACCTTAAAATGGGAAGAGTTCACAGTTGCCAGGTTGCTGGATCACCCGCCTTTGTTTCAAAATGATCATAAGTGCAATTTTTTCGTTTTGTTTTGTTTTTTGTTTTTTGCTTTTTGTTTTTGTTTTTGTTTTTTCAAAATTAATGGACCTAAAATGTGGCCTCGAGGAATAGGGCAGCAGAGACTAAGGACCGAGTTTGAGCGAGTTCCTCGTCTTTTCCTCGAAACTTCCTTCACTTACAAAGGCCATTTGAAATACATGAAAGCTGTATTCTTATGCTCAGTTTTGGAAACCTATAAAAGCCGTACAATAATTTTAAATGTAGGTCAAGGAATATTATGACCCAAGAGATAGGAACTCCAAAGAGTACTTATACGAGCTGACAAAATATCGTAAACTTTATTATGAAGCTGTTTCATTGCTTTTCCAGAGTTTTGCGTACTTTAATTTGATGGTGGTCGCTATATGAAATAAAGGAGATGAAAGTTATTTGTCGTCCACCGTGCGGGCGCCCGCGTCGTTTAGAGACTATTTACTTAAAATTTAAACTTCTATGGTAAGTAATGATCAATACATAATTTCAAATTTTTACGGCAGTGGCGGATACAGGCAATTTTTCTGGAGGGGGAAAGGGGGAGGCACGCCCATAAATTTTTCAATTTGAAGCGTTGCAGTAAGAAATTGTGGGGTATTTCATGTTGCAAAAAGGTAAAATTTGAGGCTTCTAGGGGGGGGGGGGAGACCGAAACTCCGTGGATCCGCCACTGGTCGACAGTTATATATCTGCAATCTACGACGAGAAAACTCAACTGTATTTTAATTTAAATGATTTTACCATGTAAATTACGGCACACTTTAGAACGAAATTTAGAATTTCCTGGATATAATTTTACGAATGGAAATCAAGATTATGGGTGATTTCACGATAGCGGGAATAGTTGACCCTCCAACTCTTTAAAATGAAAGATGATGGAATTGCAATGTTTACAAACAGAGTGTTATTTATCTGTGTCATCTGATCTTTATAGAATGTATTCGGCCTTTTAACGCCGAGTGGATGCTGTGGATGACAGCCATAGTGGCGTGCAGCGTGCAATTTGGCAACATATGTATAGTTCTGTCCATTTAAACTCATGAAAAAGGTCGAATGAGAAGGTGTTCACTGAACACCCAATACTTCAATATTTTTCATGGGTTTAAATGGACGAACTGCAACGTTGCCAAATTGCACTCTACGCTACGATGACAACCAGCAATATATAGCTGTTCTTTGCCTGTATCACAACCCATTTTTAATGCGTAAAAAAGTGTACTGTGTAGGGGAAACCAGGGCTATGTGGACCAGTTGTTTTAAAAGCTGTATTTTAATAAAATAAAATATAAAATGTCCCGCTTTTATTACCCCCTACCTCTAGTGCATACCTTTAGTGACTAAATTCAGCAAACAAACTTAGATCAAATACTTTTGTTTAAAAATTGCACGTGTTAGGGAAAAAATTATTTTGCTCAACATAGCTCCATACCAATGCTAAAAGGACCACCTGTTAGAGGGCTATTTAAACCAAGCTCAATTGCATGTAATTGCACCTAAAAGTCTTAGAACCTTTAGCTACAACAAGAAAGGCAATTATTGTACATTCAATTGTACATTCAAAAATGCTGATTAACAACATGGCAGACTTTTTCATTGAATTTTTTTTTTTATTTATAAATAACCAAAGGCGGAACCAGTAATCTGAGGAATGTGGATTCTTCCCATTTGAATGTATGAGTAACAATCGATAAGTAAAAGGGGCCATGGCCCCCTCAAGAATCGATTGTTTATCATACGTTTTAATAGGGGAACGCATAGTTGCCAGATTGGTGGATCTACTCATGTTAATAAGTTGCTTACTAAAAGTTAAAAGATGCGATTCATTTTTGAAAAAAAAATAGAAATGTTTACTATAGAATACTAATGAACATTCTACTAAATCTTAGCACACTTTGGCAGAGCTTTAATGCTATAGCAAGGCAACTTTAAAAATAATATAGGGAAGACCGGGGCTATATGTACTACGGGTCTATTAACTGTGTTTCAAATGTTTCTTCGCCGTCTTCAACAACATTTTCCCTCTTCTCCTCTGTTTTTTGCCATTTGGCACATATTTCCTCACCAAACTCGATCATTTATGATTCCTGAAAATAATAACAATAGGAAAATAACTATGAAAAAATATCTTCTAAGTTGGTTATTTTAGCCCCCGAAAAATGGTTATTATAGTCCCAATAGAAGCTAGCCTCATCAAAGTTATCCTGGTAAGACAAAAAAGAAGAAAACCGTAAAAAATTTCCAGAAAAAGGAAGGAAAATGGGTCTACTGCAAGTGGAAACAAAGATAAATAAGGTACTTACTAATCTCAGCAAACAAAATGAAAATTTAAACTAATAATTTTTAATTTATAATTTTTTCTAGCTACACATAGTCTGTCCGGGGGGGGGGGGTTCCACAAACCGGTTAAATAAGTAGATTGAACTTCACTAAAAATCGCGGGTTTTCTTGATGTAATCACAAGGAAGGGCGTGAATAAAGAGAACGCTGTTGCTGTTGATCTGGCCGGTTGTTTTAAATGGAGCTCTTGCAAACTTTTGCTGTAAGGGATTGAGGGGTTGATTCTTGCATAAAAACCTGTATAAATGACGATGAATACACTAAAAAATCACGAAATTCACTCTCAGAATCGGGCTTAATGGCAGAGAGACGCAGGCATCGTGGGAGATAGATTCCGTTCTAACTTGAGACTTATCTCTTTCACGGAAAAAAAACTACGGTGAAAATAACCATACGGATACCTGATTTTGGCACCTGCTGGATGTTATGGTAATGTTAACCAAAAGTATACTATGTTTTGACTAGATACTAGGTGATGTTACCTGATTGCATGTCGAATTTACTCAAAGTATCGGTAAATGTACCATACTTCTGGTCAAGTTTACCATAACATCTAGCAGGTGCCAAAATCAGGTATCCGTATGGTTATTTTCACTAATCTTTTTTTCCCGTGTTGTTTCCTTAGAGAATGTGACAAAATAGATAGGGATCTCCCATGATGCCTGCGTTGAACCGTCATTACGAATTTTCCGTTGTAGCAGTTATGTGAGTTTATTACTAAATTTTACTTATTTATAGTGTGATTTTCGTTCGCTGGTTTTAAATCAGATCGGACTGTCCATTTTCTCAAAGCGAAAGTTTGAAAAAGCCCTATTCCTGTTACCGTGAAATCACCCTCATGGACAATAAATAGCATTGACGGATGAGGAAGGGTGAATGAAACATGAGGTCTGCTCTTTCAAAGAAATTAGTTTGAAGATAACATTAGGATTCTTTTCAACGAGCAGACCTGAAGTTTTACGAAGCCTCCTTCTAGTCCAGGCAATAAAGCATTCTACCTTGCAAAAATGGATGTAGTAGGTTTTTTGACGGAATTTAATGTATTTTTGGTCGCTGATTTCGAATTTTCAACTTCCCACCAAAAATTTCCCGGGGAACGTTGCCAAATTTACGTTTTTTTACCAAAA
>VMOF01000388.1:5934650-5982150 GCA_011764245.1 Trialeurodes vaporariorum
TGTGATTTTACGTAGGAATTGACCCTCCAAAACGCTGTTGCAAAAGTTCACAACCGACATAATGGAGAAAGCTGAAATGATGATTGGGGGTAAAACACAATCTTGCTTCGTTAGGAAGTAATTTATGATTTGGCTGCTGAAGAAGATCAGTACCATTTCTCGTGAGGACGAAAGTTTAACGGGAAAGGAAAGGCAACGTCACTGCCGGGAATACGAGGCCAAAATGTCGATGAACATACACGCAGACAAATTTCTGGTTGAAATAACGGAACGTATTATTAATAATCGGGTAAAAAGAAATTCCTTTTAAAATAATGAGAATTCTTATTGATCCAGCGATTTTTCTTGGGATTCTTCTGAATAATCAGAACGTTCAATTGGACCAATGATAATTCTCGTTGAATCAATAAGAATTCTCATTATTTTAAAAATAATTTCTTTATACCCCAATTTCTAATACGTTCTGTAATTTCAATCCGAAATTTTTCTCCGAATATATGTTTTCTTTTTTTTAGGAGCTAAGCAAAAAAAAAATAAAAATAATAATAATTTCTACGTAAACAGAAAGAGAGCATGCGATGAAAACAGTGATATAACTCCCTTTCCCTTCTTCAATTTCTTGCGATTGTCATGAGATTTTCATTTAATCATAAACCCTTTCACCATTCGCCAATTTGATTTCCGACGGGTTTTCGGGTCTCCAATGTTGCCGTAGATTCAGAATATAAATAAACATCAGGGTATTCCTCTGCTCGCATATTTTATCAACCAGGCCCCTAAGCAGCCGTAAAACGAAGGAGGCACAAATAGGACTAATAATTTGTATTGCGGCATGGCAAAGGGCAATGATGTTCGAAAAATAGAGAGTACAATTGAATCCATTTGTTTTCTTAGAACCACCGTATTAATTTTCTTATATATTGCTTATAAATAAAATGGGGGTTATGGCTAAGTAAAAGGGAGGCAAGGGTGCGTATCAGGGGGGGGGGGGTGTCAGAACCCAAATAATCTGAAAGTATCAGTGAAGGAGGAGGAGAGGAAGACACGTAAGAGGATCGCTTCACGCGGGCTGCGGGGCTGCTGTGCAGTACGCGTATTGCCGCGTTAGCGTCAATTTTCCGCAAGGGAGCGTTCGGAAGATGGCTCATATTTCGGTCAATTTTGATCTTAGAAAAAAACCGTTGACAGGGTTTTGTTCCATTTTTTGTCTACTTTCTTTTTGAACTGAGGTATTTTTTCAAAATAATGCACGTGGAGCTCGGAATTTTCAAAAAACCGATTTTTTTGGTAAAAAAACGTAAATTTGGCAACGCTCCCCGGGAAATTTTTGGTGGGAAGTTGAAAATTCGGAATCAGCAACCAAAAATACATAAAGTTCCGTCAAAAAACCTACTACTTCCATTTTTGCAAGGTAAGCCACTTTTTTCGCCTCTATTGCCTGGACTATTCCGGCAGAATGGGTCTGTTGCAACACTACTTTTGCTGCAACAATATAGAACCTTGATTCTTATGTAAAATTCGGCGAAAATAATGATGAGCACATTTAAAACGTTCAAAATCCACTCATTAACTCAGGAAATCACTTCAATTTCAAACAGCCCGCGCTACACTAGACACTATTTGCACCGGTATACTACCTACTACATGGACGGAACCACCGTGCATAAGTAAACAACATCGTAACTATAAAATTATGGAATTCCCTTCTAAATACATAAATTATTGGCTGCATTTGCTGTCTGGTTTTTTCGGTTTATCAAAGATTACAAAATAATATAAGAAATGTACGCATCTAAACGAAACATTCCAGTGTTTGTAAGTACTGTTCATGTTTACATAAACAAGATGGTTCCATCTGTGTAGTTTTAAGTCGGTGATATAGTGTCTAGTGTATCGCGGGTTGTTTGAAATGGAAGGTATTTTCTGAGTTAATGAGTGGATTTTGAAAGTTTTTAATGTGCGCATCGTTCTTTTCGCCGAATTTTACGTTAGAAACAATGAGTTATATCGATGTAGCAAAAGTACGCATAACAGACCCATTAAATTGAACCTCGACCGTTGCATTTACCTGATTGGCAGCGTAAAGACACCGTTCATCGCTGGTGCTCACGTCAACCCTGTCCACATTGCAGGTGCAAAATATCGGAGGGACCCCCGCATCCTGACAGTCTCGATCCTTTGGGATAGTCTGGAACAGCGACAATCCCGGCGAGTCCTTGATGAAATGATTAAACAGGTGTGGATGCTTGACCAGAGGCAGCGCCTGTTCACGTAGAGATAAGAATTCAGTGTTCTCTTGCTTCGTCCTTTCACGACTGAAAGAATAAAACGGAACAGTCAACTTGATAACTATGAGTATCCTCTCTACTTATGATTCTATGTAAAACAATCGATTCGAAAAAGGAGCAGTTAGGGTTGTGCGGTACTGATTTCGGTATTTTTTCGGTATTTAGCTATATCTCTGATTGCAGCCTCTAAACGAGTGAGACTGATAAAACTGCCGTGGGTGACGTAAGTCAGAAGCCAACTAAATACTATGAAACTGTCAAAGTGGAATTCTACATCATAATACCTTTGAAATCCTTTAAAGTTGTGTAAAATACCGAACTGGCTGATTTTGTCGGTATTTTACATAACTTTTAGGGAATTCGAAGGTACTATGATACGGGAATGCTATGTATCAATACTTTGACAGTTTTATAGTGTTTAGTTGGATTGTGGCTTACGTCACTCACGGCAGTTTTATCAATCTCACTCATTTAGAGGCTGCAGTCAAAGACAGAGCTAAATACCGAAAAAATAACGAAATCAGTACCGCCCCTAGGAGCAGTATATTTCACCAAAAATCGACTGTTGTACCATCAACCGCAAAATAGTTTTGAAAAAATTCAGATCAAGCGTATGGTGACTTACAAAATGCTCACATCGAGATTTGATCATTCTAAATCTAATAAGCTAACGATCATATTAATGATATCCACAGATTAAGTGTTTTTGACTGGTTCTCTTTTTATGAGCTTTTAAAACGATCAAACATAGGTGCTCAAACATACTTCAACTAAAACACCGTAGGTAAAAAACTAAGTAATCAAAATAAACCTAATCTGATGAAATCACACAATTTTCGTCAGCTTATTAGCTTATTATCAACCTCAAAATAGTTTTGAAAAATTCAGATCAAGCGTGGTGCCTTACAGAATACTCACATCGAGATTTTATCATTCTATAAAGCTAATGATCAAACGACCATTTTGATACCCACAGATAAGTTTTTCTCCGCTGGTTCTCTTTTTATGAACTTTTAGAGCGATCAAATATAGGTGTTCAAAAACACTTCAACTAAAACACCGTAGGTAAAAAAAAAAAAAAAAAAAAAAAAAAAAAAACTAAACAAAATAAACCTAATCTGATGAAATCACCACTTTCATCAGCTTATCAGCTTTCAAGTTTCAAATGTGCTGATTTAAATCTCGATATAATTACTAATACGTAAGTTAATATTCCCTGATAAAAATCCTCTTCAAAAATCGTCAAAAAATCTCAGAATGAGATTTGGAACATGATCTCGTGTTGCTCTCGCATGACGATCTCATGATGAGTAGAAATTATCTTGAGCTCAGCATGAGATCATCATGAAATCATCATGAGATCAACATGAAATCTTCATGAGATCAACATGAAATCAGGCTCCAAATCTCATGCTGAGATTTTTTTTATGATTTTTGATGAGGATTTCACCACGATTGCGTTTGATCTGAATTTCTTCTGATCATAAATATGAGTATATGGCTTGCTCTTTGCCAAGAGGCAAATGGGTCTGTTGCATACTTTTGCTACAACAGTATAGAACCTTGATTCTTATGTAAAATTCGGCGAAAATAACAATGCGCACATTAAAAACGTTCAAATTCCACTCATTAACTCAGGAAATCACTTCAATTTCAAACAGCCCGCGCTACACTAGACACTATTTGCACCGGTATACTACTACATAGACGGAACCACCATGCATAAGTAAACAACATCGTAACTACAAAATGATGGAATTTATTTTTTAATACGTGAAATATAAGCTGCATTTGCTGTCTGGTCTTTTCGGTTTTTCAAAGATTATAAAATAATATAAGAAATGTACGCATCTAAACAAAACATTCAATGTTTGTAAGTTCTGTTCATGTTTACATAAACGAGATGGTTCCATCTATGTAGTTATAAGTCGGTGATATAGTGTCTAGTGTAGCGCGGGTTGTTTGAAATTGAAGGTATTTTCTGAGTTAATGAGTGGATTTTGAAAGTTTCTAATATGAACATCGTTATTTTTGCCGAATTTTACGTCAGAAACAGCGAGTTATATTGATGTAGCAAAAGTACGCAACAGACCCATTGCGAGCCGATTCCGATTTGCCTGCGACATTTATGTAGGTACATACACTTGAAAGGAAACGTGCTGTGTGTGGTCCCAACCTGTAGTATTTTTTGGATCCATTTTTCATCGTAGAGAGTACGTCGCGGAATGTGGCAAAGAGATCGTGCGAGGCTGTGAATCGTTTCCTGTTCCGATCCAGATTTCGCTTCCACATCGGATAGGTTCGATGAAACCATTCGGGGACGATGAACGAGACCATGGGCATCAA
Organism: Trialeurodes vaporariorum; assembly: GCA_011764245.1. NCBI lineage: Eukaryota > Metazoa > Arthropoda > Insecta > Hemiptera > Aleyrodidae > Trialeurodes > Trialeurodes vaporariorum. Next base: position 5,939,285 of record VMOF01000388.1, read on the forward strand.
ATCCTCGATCCGGCCCACAGGGGTCACCCGAATTGGATCGATCCGATTCCCGTGGTCACCGAGCACGATGACCACCGAACGATTGAACAGATGCTCCTCGAAGCTCGTTCGAAGAAGGTCAAAAAAATCACCGTCCAAAGCCTGAAACGCAAAGGACATGGCAACAGTGTAAATTTTATACAAGAAGTGTATTTTTATTTGAAAAGTACACGTTCTGGAGAGTACTTTATGCACTTATTGTTAGTTTTTTTTTTTAAATCCGACCTTTTTTGGAGAAGTTCTGATTTTTTGAAAATTGGTCGATATCGAACTTTGAGGTTCGATACATCGAAAACAGGAATCGATATTGACATGCGAATTACGTTAAATGTCTTAGAATTTTGTATTCTTTCCGAATCTGTAATAAAAATGTGGGGTCCCCATTTGAAATATGCAAATTTAAGGGCGTTGTGCCTTCCGCCCCGACCCCTTTTGGGGGCGCCGAAGGTGAAAACCCCCCAATTAGATGTCCCCTCCAAATAAGCGAATACGTGTTTGAGCGTTTTCCGAAAATCGGAGCCGTTTTCGAAATATTCGCCCCTGATCCTTTTTTGTTACACACCCTGTAAATTATTGGGCAAACGTTAATTAGACAAAAGTCGTTGGACAAGCGCAGTGGCGTAGCGTGCAGTTTGGCAACGTTGTATTGAGTACATTAAAACCTATGAAAAAGGTCGAATGTGAAGGTGTTCACCGATCACCCAACAGCTCGATCTTTTTTATGGGCTTAAATGGACGAACCGCAAAGTTGCCAAATTGCGCGCTTCGCCACTGGACGAGCGTTCCTGAAACCAATCATTCTGATTATCAGTAAAGTGCGCATGCGTGAAAAGTGCGTTAGTATGAGTATATACTCACTCCAACAGTGTTGACATAATCGTGGCTCAGCTCATTAAACAATGAAAAGAGAAAGACAGGAGAGTCTTTGTAAACTCTCAAAAACGAGAGAAGATAATTAAAGTAGATGATATGTTTCGGCGTCATTCCAAGACAATAAGAGGAGCTCATTTTGTACATGAAGGAATTCTCAGCCGCCAGCCAGAAAGTCCTCATATAGTGTAAGGTTGGTTGCAGCTCGATCCCTTCATCCGACAGATAATCGAACATGTTGAATTCGGGCAGGTCTTCTGAATACATGGTCGCCGCTCCCTCGGACGCGAACTCATTCCAGACGAAAGGGAAGTTCTGTGAAATTTATGGAAAACTTATTTGCATTAAAATTCTTGAAGAAGATACAGGGTGTAACAAAACTCCTATACCAAACTTTGAGAACAAATAATATATTTGAGGCCAAAATAATACCCTCCCCCCCCTGTAAACGAGGGTCCGAAAATGTCCCCTTTTTGAGCTAGAGTCCCATAAAATTTGGGAAAATGTATGGTTTTTTCCCCCCACTAAAGTTCACAAATTCACTATGACCCAAATGTCATGAAACTTGGTGTCATGAGAATTCATTGATGACCTCGAAAAATTCGGAAATTCTGAATTTTCGCAATTTTTCCGGAATTTCAGGTTTCTGTTTCACCTGTAATCTTCACTGATACACAACTCCAAATTACACATGATTTTTTCTTTGCATAGTTACGCCTTTATATTAGAACTAATTTGGCCCGTTTATGGCTCAAAAAATCAAGCAAAAAATTAAGCAGGTGCTGACATTCCGATTTTTTGTCTATTATTCGTCTATTCAGACAGAGAAAAACAGCCGAAAACCGTCAAAAACCGGCTATTTTCGGAGCCAACGACAACTTACGGCATCTATCGGATTAAAATTTTCGGGAGTTTGCCATGGAATCACCTTAACCAAAGTCTGATACATCTGGCGTAGAAATTTCCATTCCGGTTTAAAAACGAGCCCGGTTGCAAAGACTTTCTCGGCTAATTAATACATATTTGACAGTTACTCTAGATTTTTATTCTGACTCACCCGATACTTATGATATGGATAAGGAGGCGTGGGTCTCCCGGTGAGCATCGCCATGACATTGGGCCACGTGTTCTCGCCGACTTTGTTGAAGCCCAACATGACAGTGGCATTCATGTCTTGCGTTATCAACTTGTACGACAAGGAGAGCTGCCTCATGAAATTCAGCCTGGACATGGAATCAATCCCGATAACCATTACGCCCACTTCGGTGTCATCCTGCAAAATTCATTGTAAATTCATTGTAAATTCATTGTAAATAAATTGTATAAATACATTGCGTTCACATCATCATTTGTCATACCAGAGGTGGATACATACACATGCGCAAAAACCCAAGCTCGTCTCTGCGCAGTAAACAAACCTATAGCACAGAATAATACAATCAGAACGGAAACTCTGTCGGATTTTGAAGCAAATTCATTTCGCGTCCGCCATATGTTGGGATATAGGATGTTTACATCTGGATTCGCGCGTGAAAAAAAAAATATAGGACATGATCCGCGAAATTTTCATTCTGAAATGCCGTTAGAATAAAAGTGAGGGCGGAAACTTGAGATTTCTTTCCAGAATTTACAGAAATAAATGAGTTTCAACACAAATCACACACGTCCGCCATGTTGGGATATAGGACCACAGCGTTGCCTATTGGTGCCGTTAAATTCCAAATTTGCTTCCATTGGCTCTTATGGGAGTTTCCGTTCTGATTGTATTATTCTATGCCTATAGAGTCCCTATATACTATGAGAGTTGCGCCATTGCTGAATCCATTTCTGATTGGCTCGGAAAATTGACGACAGTTGTGGCTCGTAAAATTTGGCAACAGTAGCCTCCTCCCATTTAACCAATGTAAAACAATCGATTCTACCGGAGGCTGTCAGTCTCTTCAAGAATCGATTTTTTTACCTAAGTTTAAATAGAAAAAATTGATGGTTGCCTAATCGCACCACATGCCGCTACTGCAGTTACCGTCGCGGTACGGCTATACAGTGTTGCCAGATCGAGGGTAAAAAGCCGTATCGTCCCCGTTTAAATCAATGTAAAACAAACGGCTTTTTCACCCCAATTTGGCAACGCTGCGGCTATACATTGCAGCTGTAGCGCGACCGTGGGATTCGCATAAAACACATCCGCAAGATGAGTAGTGAGCAAGTGGACCACAAAAAATCGCAGCGCTGCGCTGATCTAGAGTATAAAGTTTGAAATTCTTCACGACTTGCAATGCTTTGCCAGGATGTTGCTACATGCCTGATAATCATGTCTACATCCTGACCATGGCCCGTTGGTTCATACGTTCAACGACGATCAAAATTCCTTGGGATCGTTAGCGGAACGCATTAGCGGAACGTCTAAAAGAGCTTGATTCAAAATGGGGGTTTTTCTCCCCCCCACCGATTTTCCTGAAACTTTGTATTTTGATAGTACTTGATAAAAGTAGTCTTTTTTTTCAAATAAAGTTTTTCCAAAAATAATTAGGGGAGGAGTTACAGTGTTGCAAAGTTGCACCTTTCAAAAATTCATAACTTTCGCGTAAATCATCCGATTGAAACGCGGTTTTCACTAAAAGATGCGAATTGTAAAGCACTTTCATGCCATTCAAACGAAATTCAATTTCAATAATTTTTGACTTAGTTATCGTCACTTTTGTGATTTTTAGGCCACTCAAAATCTACTTAAAGTGAAATAAAAAAAAATGGTATTTTTTGATTTTGACCGGTTTAAAATATGTTATTCCTCTTTAAATTCTGCGTAAAATGAGCCCTAGCAGGATGCAAGGCGATTTTTTGTTCCGGAGTTATGCATTTTTTAGTAAGCGAAAAACGAGTTTTTTAGGGTACCCATGAGCGTTCGATAGAGAGGCTCAAGTCAAATAAATGGAAACTGTATTTTTTGATTTTGATCAAATTGAAATATGTTATTCCTACTTAAATTCTGCGTAAAATGAGCCCAAGCAGAATGTGGGGCGATTTTTAGTTGCGGAGCTATGCGCGTTTTAGTAAGCGAAAGTCGAGCGTTCTATGGAGAGGCTCAAAGACGTGGGTAGCCCGGGTAGCCTCAACCACTCGACTTTCGCTTACTAAAACGCGCATAGCTCCGCAACTAAAAATCGCCCCACATTCTGCTTGGGCTCATTTTACGCAGAATTTAAGTAGGAATAACATATTTCAATTTGATCAAAATCAAAAAATACAGTTTCCATTTATTTGACTTGAGCCTCTCTATCGAACGCTCATGGGTACCCTAAAAAACTCGTTTTTCGCTTACTAAAAAATGCATAACTCCGGAACAAAAAATCGCCTTGCATCCTGCTAGGGCTCATTTTACGCAGAATTTAAAGAGGAATAACATATTTTAAACCGGTCAAAATCAAAAAATACCATTTTTTTTTATTTCACTTTAAGTAGATTTTGAGTGGCCTAAAAATCACAAAAGTGACGATAACTAAGTCAAAAATTATTAAAATTGAATTTCGTTTGAATGGCATGAAAGTGCTTTACAATTCGCATCTTTTAGTGAAAACCGCGTTTCAATCGGATGATTTACGCGAAAGTTATGAATTTTTGAAAGGTGCAACTTTGCAACACTGTAACTCCTCCCCTAATTATTTTTGGAAAAACTTTATTTGAAAAAAAAGACTACTTTTATCAAGTACTATCAAAATACAAAGTTTCAGGAAAATCGGTGGGGGGGAGAAAAACCCCCATTTTGAATCAAGCTCTTTGGTTGGATTTGTTAAAATATCTTGTCAATACACTAAAAAACAGCTATCGTAAGATTTATACCATGATTTGGTTTACATTTTCGACAGTCCAAGAAAATTGTAAAATTTACGTTTTCCATGGTTTGAGTTAAAGATGTCGTGGTTAAAATGACGAGTTTGTGGTTATAGATTTAGTTGGTGATAATATATATACTCTTTTTGTTTCGTATCTCTTGTTTACATCTCTTCAGCCACGAGCTTTAAAAGAATCTTACCCACTACATTATTGACGAGATATTTTGCAGAGACGTTCACTGACACTCGGTTTTCTCAAATTTAAATTACTTTCAGTCTATAATTTGACATAAATTACAGTGGCTATAAATCGAACGGTAGCGCTCTGGTGGCAGAAATCAGCACTAAACGCTCAAGAATCACCTTAACTCATGTAAGTATGTACACAAAAAAAAAAGACTGATAGAATTCTACCATTTGCAATGATTTTTGAGTCAGCTATCAAGTAGATGGTAAATGTAACGTACATTATGGTAGATTAAATTAAGTTGGTACATTTTACCATCATTTAATGAAATTTACCAGAGACAAATAGAGACCTTGCACTATGCCTGCGCGCGGTGTCCACTTTTCTGGTTCAATTTTGGTCGGAACTTATCGGAACAACAGCCAACATACATTCGCCTATTGTTGACTGATGAGCGCGTAGTTTGCATTCGCCAAGCAAAACCTGTTTCCGTTTCCGGGACCGCGGACCATAGCCTTTTGTTGAGCTCACCATCCAACATTAGGCGAAGGTTATTGATTGTTGAGGCCGATGAGTTCCGACAAAAGTAGTTCACGAAAAGTGGACACCGCGAGCAACCACGGGAAGAATAGGGAGTACACGTTCTCTATTTGTCTCTGAAATTCAGGGGCGTCGAGAGGGGGGGGCTGATGGGGCAAAATGCCCCGGGCCCCCGCTAATAGGGGGCCCCCAAATCATGAGAAAAAGAAGAAAAAAAAAGAAAAAAAAAGGAAAGGAAAGGAAAAGGAAAAGGAAAAAAAGAAAAAGAAAAAAAGAGAAAAAGAGAAAAGGAGAAAAGGAAAACAGGGAAATAAGCGAAGAGGGGGAATATGAAGAGTAAAGAAAAGGGGAAAAGAGGGGGAAGAAGTAGTGACTGATGACATGGTGCTTGAAAGTGGGGTCGAAAAGGAAGAGACTACGTAATTTCACGGCATTTGACGAGCCGAATAAATTGGGGGCCCCCGGCCTACTTGAATTTACCTTAAAAACAAAAATGGGCAAAATCGAAAATATATTTGATCATTTCAATTTTGCTGTAATGAAAGTACCGTAAAATTCAATCTGAAGGTTAGGAAAATTTTAAAAATTTTCCGGGGGAGGGCCCCCGGACCCCCCCTTTCGGTGAACGCCTCGGCGTATATTCCATGGCTCCCTCAACGGCCTCAACCACATTCCACTTGACTCTTCTCCCTCCAATTATGAGTCAAGAGCAAAGATTTCATGCAGCAAAATCGAAAATATACTTCAGCATTTCAATTTTACTGCGTACATGAAAGTACCGTAAAATTCAATTTGAAGATAAGGAAAATTGAAATTTTTTTTCCGGGGGAGGACCCCCGAACCCCCGCTTGTCCTGAGGGGTATTCCATACCCCCCAGACCCCCCGGAGTTTGAGTCGTACCACCCCCCCCCCCCCCCCGCCACAAGGCAAATTTCTCGGTGCGCCACTGGTTCTTAGCAAAACCTCCAGAACTTTCTCGACGTCTCAGCAAACACTTGTGAAAATGTGTTTAACCAAGGAGGGCTGAGAAATGAAAAGTTGAAAAATGAATGTTTTTTTTTTTATTTTTATTTTATTTTTAGAAATCAAAGTCGAAACGAAGAATTTTTTGTGTCGAAAATCTTCAAGTCTGTCACATCATGTGGCAAAATAAACGTAAAAATCAAACATTCTATTGCTGTGATTGTTCGAAATTTTTCAGTAGAGATAGCTTAAAATTGCGTCAAATTAGAAGCTTGATTTTAAAAATTTTCTGGGGGAGGACCCCCGGACCCCCCTTAACCTGGGGGGTGTCCCTGACCCCCCAGGGGAGATGATACAAAAAATAGGGCCCCAATTGCACAGTTTGCCCCGGGCCCCCAAAATCCTCTCGACGCCCCTGCTGAAATTTACCATACTTGATAGTCGACTCCAAAATCAACTATGCAGATGGTAAATTCTACTAGTTATTCCCCCCCCCCCGCGATATAAAATTCATAAAACAGCTGCGATAACTGCTGTTTATCATTACCTTGAACTGTCGAACTTGTGGATTCCTTATGACATGGGCGTGGAAATTCTTGTAAACCGGGATGCCGGTGAAGCCGTGGTTACACTGAACGTAGACGAAGTCGGACATGAGTTGGTCGTTGCCAGATATTCTCGTTTCGGGTCCGTACTCAACGTTGAAATCATCGTGGCTTGGACGAGTGATCTCCTGGTAGAAGCAGTTGAGACTGGGCACAGACACCGCACCAGATCCCTCGTCGAAATCGAAGTCGTACCCACTCATCTCTAGAGCAGTTCGATTGAACCTTAGAACCCCATCTACCTCCACTAAAGTAAGAATGTAATTCCTCTCGTAGCATCTGCAAACCAAGTCAGCGAATTGGTGACATATAGGTACTATCGATGCGACGAATTAAAGATTGTCGCGAGATTTTCACGAGCTAAGTTTCGCCTTCAAGGTTCATGTTTGACCACTCTTCATACTCCTCAGTCCTCACACCTTATGGGTGAGAGGCGAGTGCGGGTGGGGCGGAAAAGCTGTTGCAGTTCAGTCCCATACTCACACCCATAACTGAAAATGTGTGAAAATCTCGCGGCAATCTTTAATTCGTCGATAGCACATATATGAACGAAAAGAGTAAACAAGAGACACAATGGATCTGTTGCATACTTTTGCTACAACGATATAGAACCTTGATTCTTATGTAAAATTCGGCGAAAATAACGATGTGCACATTAAAAACATTCAAAATCCACTCATTAACTCAGGAAATCACTTCAATTTCAAACAGCCCGCGCTACCTATATGTACACTAGACACTATTTGCACCGGTATACTACTACGTAGACGGAACCACCGTGCCTAAGTAAACAACATCGTATAACTACAAAATGATGGAATTCCCTTCTAAATACATGAACTATTGGCTGCATTTGCAGTCTGGTTTTTTCGGTTTATCAATTATTACCAAATGATATAAGAAATGTACGCATCTAAACGAAACATTCCAATGTTTGTAAGTTCTGTTGATGTTTACATGGGTAAACGAAATGGTTCCATCTATGTAGTTGTAAGTCGGTGATACAGTGTCTAGTGTAGCGCGGGTTGTTTGAAATGGAAGGTATTTTCTGAGGTAATGAGTGGATTTTGAAAGTTTTAAATGTGCACATCGTTCTTTTCGCCGAATTTTCCGTTAGAAACAATGCGTTACATTGATGTAGCAAAAGTACGCAACAGGACCATCGCATTGAGCGTGGTCAATGCTGATAAGAGTCGGCTTCTGATTGGCTGGAAATGGAGGGAGAAGCGTGGGTCCAAACTTTTTTTGGCTTTATGAAAATTAACACCGAGTTTTCGATCCGGGCCGTTTATCTCGAAACCTGTGTAAAATTGACACGTCGCAATTAATACGAGTCGATCTAGCAGAATTTTCTCAACAAATTGATAGGTCATAAGTGCCAGTTTATTGAAAATTCGAGAAGACTGTCTCACTTGTAAAGTACACATAATAGTGAGTTACTCAACACACGCCAAGCATAAAAACACACTATATTATTTGTACCTACTTTTCAATTGAGAAATGGTCTTTTCGAATTTTTAATATACTGGTACCTACGACACATCAATTTGTTGAGAAAATTCTGCTAAATCAACTCGTATAATGCGACGGTTCAATTTTGCACAGATTTCGAGACAAACGGCCCGGAACGACCCGGAACGACTCGTGTTAACCCTTTAAGGACCAGGTTAGTTGAAGAGAACACCACTCCTCCGTTTCTAGAGATAAGATAGTTAACTGTTCGTACTCGGTGGAGTTGGAATTGCCTATCCGACGAATTGAAGGCACCCAACGAGACCTTATCTGTTGTAGTCTTTTCATCTATACATATTTGCGTTATTACGGAATGAAGACTGAAACAATGTGAAAATGACTCGAGAAGAAAAACGAGTATACTCGGGCTTGGTCCATAAAGGGTTAAATGCTCATAAGGCCAAAAAAAGTTTGGATCCTCGCTCATAGCCCCGCGTTTCCGATCCCTTATCTGCGTTGACCACGCAGACCTTCTATTCAATGGGTCTGTTGCAAACTTTTGCTACAGCGATAAAAAGTGTTAACTCCAATGTAAAATCGCCTGAAAAGTCCATTGGTGGCATCATAAAGTCAATAAATACAATATTAAACTCACAAGAGGCGTTTATCGAAATCCAAGATGGCGGCAAAATATCGAGGAATCTGAATGTATGCACCATGATCATCCAAGGATTGCCAACTTTTACAACCTCATTGCAGGTAGAGGTTATGTGTTTGTTTACGTTGTGATGGATATTGTGAGGTTGGCTATCCTTGAATGTTCGTGGTGCATGCATACAGATTGCTCGATATTTTGCCGCCATCTTGGATTTCATTAAACGCATTTTGTGAGTTTATTGTTGCATTTCATTGCTTTCTGATGCCGCCATTGGACTTTTCAGGTGATTTTACATTAGATTGCACACTCTACAGCGCTGTAGCAAAAGTTTGCAACAGACCCATTGCGACTTTTGTTTACTATTTGTATGAACGTCTTCTTTTATCCATCGGTTTTATCAAGGGGCTAAGGTCGTACCATCTAAACATATATGAAATTCAGAGGAAAGTTTAGGTGCACTTTTCTCAAGAGCCCTTTGAGCACAGAGTTAAAATTTTACAAGCACATGCAGGACGCAGGTACCCCTCGATAAGCTACGGAACTGAAGATTAGAACTTTTTTAAATTTCATAGCTCCCTTTTTTTTTCAAAACGCTGAATCTTTGAAACTTTTTTTTTAGTTCTTTGGGGTTTCAGAGCCTCCGAGTAAAAAAGTAGGTATGAATAGGATTTGATTTATTCTAGTTGCAAAGATAGAGCTTAAAATTCTGAACAGGTAAAAAAAAAAAAATAATATTAAGATAGCATTCTTAGTTCCTAAAAAATGTGTACCTGAAAAAGTTGAAAATTTGAACTTTCGGTAAATGCGAAAAGAAACAAAAGTGAGAAAGAAACCTGCGATATTCCCCAAAAAAGTCAACTTTTTGATAAGGAGTGGTCATTTTTAAAATTTTATGAAAAATAGGAAAATCATCTGAATTGTATCAAATTAAGTAGTATTTTTTTTTTTATAAATTATGAAAATACTGACCTGACGGGGGGAGCGACTTCGATTAGATGAAGGATGGATTCGTGAAACGGGTGGAATATTGGGAATTGGCAGGTGACTCCTTCTTCACGAGTCTCGATATTCTGAAAATATATAAGACCAAACTATCAACAACTCAAAATCCTCGCGTCTCGTGTTTTATCGAAAGAGCGTTCCGCAGCACGGAATCAAGAGACACTGGCATCGCGTGCCATCCAACAACGCTGATTTTCGTCCGTTTAAACTCGTGTAAAATATCGAGTCGAGGGAGTGAACTGTGCACCGCCAATTGTTCGACCTTTTTCACGTGTTTAAGGCGAAAAATACGATGCTGCCAAATTGCATGCAACGCGGCGTCACGATACACATTTATTGATCCGTGTGAGACTTTTGCTGTTTGCAACGTCCACGGTGGGTGAATAACTTGTTTTAACATAGATTGATAACAGAGTAAAAAATGTTCTTTCTGAGGCTGCCTTCCTCATCTATAGAACCTATTTTTGACGAGGGTTCATATATGGCAACAAGAATTTTCACTGATTCGGAAGGAGTCAAAATAAAAATAAAATTTCTATCCTTTGGGGGGGGGGTTCAGAAACACAGCCTTTGAGTTTCATCAAGTTCTGCCTGGGAAGATGAACTTCTTTCATTACCTCCCTCGAACGTTTTCAACTCTCGATCAAGCTACATCTCATTTTCAAAACGCCTTCATTTCTCGGAGGGTAGGCAAAAACAGCACAGCCGAGTAGGAATAGTTATCTATTTTCCAATACGGGCAACGAGATTGCTTCTCTCAAGCACTTTTAAATAATTTGATTTTAATCGAATCGAGCAAAACTTATTATTACTATTTTACTTACTAGAAACTTACTAATTTTCTTACTAGACAAATTAAAAATCTACTCATAATGATATCTCAAAGAAGAGAAGGAGTCTTATCCTCCTTCTAAACAGGATAAGCCCCCTCCTTTTTTTTTTTTTTTTTTTTTTTTGTCAAAGAAAACGTTTAAGACGTAAGCCATGATTCTTCAGAGTTTAGTGCGTGTGTGGCCACGGAGCTGTGACTGACGCCCCCCCCCCCACCCGATCGTTTCGTTAAATGAAGCTGTTGCAAACTTTTTCTGTACAGGCTTCTTGATAGTTCGTTGAGGGGAGAAGCCCTTTACACTGAGAGAAATCACTTCTTTAAAAACAAGGAGACAAGTTTACATGTGACAGTTTTCCTTGCGCAAAGTAAGTTCTGATTGCATGAAGGAGAATCACTGTCACGACAAGGAATCTTTTACTTGTAGCAGCAGAAATTTTCTTTGGGTTAAAGGCATTTCTCCTTAGTCAATATTTCACTGTGGAGTTTCTTTAACACAAACGAAATACACCATGGTTTAAAAAAAAGATTTCACTCAGTGTGTTCACGCTACGCCACTGAAGTATGCACAGTCGAAATAAAGCAATCCGAGTTTTAGTTCGTTGACCTCGCCCCCTATGAGTCTTCGTTGCAAAAGATCTTGCGGAAATATTAAGATTGACTCTGATGCGAACTCACGCGAAACGCAAAACAAATCGACAAAATGACCTGCAAAGTTTCAAATAACAAGAAGATCGGTTTCTTCGAGTATCTGCTACACATGTGGGACCACTTCACAATATACGTTGGCTCAAAATTCTCTCCGTGTTCTTTCAATTCATTACAGTACTTACACCTGGATATGACTAGCTGATTAGCAACTCTTTGTACTTGGATTTTTGATATGGGTTCTTCTTTATCTGATAAGGTTTCAAAATCGATTTCTCAACGATTTTTCGTTCTTATTACAAAAAAAAGTAGGCGACAACCTGGTCGGAGATGAAGCAATCAGTGGCGGGGCGTGCGATTTGGCAACGTTGTACAGTGTCCATTTAAACCCACTTAAAAGGTTGAATGCGAAGATTTTCACCAATACTTCAGTATTTTTCATGGGTTTAAATGGAAGAACTGCAACGTTGCAAACTTGCACGCTACGCCACTGGGAAGCAGTCTCTATACCGATAGACCCGCAATCACGAAAAATAAAAAATAATGAGTTTTCTGTTTGATCTTACTTCGTAAAAAACGAGTTTTTCCAATCTGGGTCGAAACACTGCTTTTTGCACATGATGAATTGTCACGAGAGCTGAAACAAAAATGAACAAATAAATATAAAATATTCAGAGGATGATAATGATTTAGGTACCCATCATCACTGAGAAAAATTTCTTGTTGCCGTAATCGGGCGTCTTGTTAATACTTACTGAACCGGAATGCCTGTTATTTTAAGAAGAAATTCCTGTTATTTCAACAGGAATCCCTGTTACTGTTACTGCAACAAGAATTCCAGTCAAGAAACAGGAGTTCCTATCGAAATAACAGGAATTTCTTCTTAAAATAACAGGAATTCCGGTTAAGTAAGTATTAAACAGGCGTCCGGTTGAATTAACAGGAAAATTTTTCTCAGTGCAGTTGCGGCATGTGCACTCTGGCAACGTTGCATTTCGTTCGTTTAAACCCTTATAAAATATCGAGATTAGGGAGTGCGCTGCAGAGCATCCGCAATATTTCGAGCTTTTTCATGATTTTAAATGGACTACAGGCAACGCAACGTTGACAAGTTGCACGTGCGCGCCGCTGTGCTGCGCTAGTACCTATTCAAAACAGGATGTGTCAAAATATGAAGGCATGCAAGTACAACACGGAAAAAAACTACGGTGAAAATAACCATACGGGTGCCTGATTTTGGCACCTGCTAGATGTTATGGTAATGTTAACCAGAAGTATACTATGTTTTGACTAGGTACTAGGTGATGTCACCTGATTGCATGTCGAATTTACTCAAAGTATCGGTAAATGTACCATACTTCTGGTCAAGTTTACCATAACATCTAGCAGGTGCCAAAAGCAGGTATCCGTATGGTTATTTTCACTAATCTTTTTTTTCCGTGAACGTATATTCGGGCACCAAAAGAATGTCATTCGACTACTGGAGGTCATGGGCGGATCCAGCGATCTGGCAACTGTGTATTCTTCCCATTTGAATGCGTGAGAAACAATCGATTAGTCAAGGGGCCATGACCCCCCCCCGAGAATCGATTCTTCCTCATACGCTCAAATGGGAAGAATACATGGTTGCCATATTGCTGGATCTGCCATTGCAGGAGGTAGGTTCTCTGCAATACTTATCTCAATGACTTTAGGCACTACAAGTGGCTTAACTATAAACTAATGTCGTGTAGTAAATCGATCTATTAACATTGTTCACTGTTCAGCAGGGCTGTATCGCATGTTAGTTCACTCTAAGCACGGAAAAGCGTGAATGTTCTAATACACTCCCCCTTCTCCTCGCCGTATAAGATAAGATAGTGTATAACCATATAATTTCCAAGATAAAAATAAAAAAAAAAAAATCGAATCGGTAGACATGAAATATGAGGGTGTGAGAAATAAAGGCGAGCTGACTGCCAACGTGAGTTCGAGTAACTAAAATTAGTTGATAATTAATGTTGCATTAGCGATCATTTTTGTCGCATCCTTAAAAGGTTTTATCACTGAAAAAAATCAATTGTTAAAGCAACAATTCAAAATTGGCTGAGTTAACACAAATTGAAAGTTGCTAAATTAACCAGGGTTTTCTGTTAAGTTAACAATTTATTTGTTGAGTTTATAAAAATAGTTGTTAAGTCAACCACATAATGGTGTTCTTTTAACAAAATAGACATTATTGTCAATTTAGCAATTTTAAATAGTTAAAAACACAACACAGAACTTAACCCAAATTAGTTGATCTAACAATTCAGCTTGTAATATCAACAGTATAAATTGCTGATTTTACTTGCTAATTTGTTATTCCAGCATAAAAATTGTTATTTTTACTATTTGATTTGCTGGTTAGGCAAATTAGTTGTTAAGCAAACAAAATGAATTGCTTATTTAGCATTTGAGTTGTTAATTTAACAAAACTATAGGTTAATTTAGCAAATCATTTTGTTCTGTACTTTTTTAACTATTTATTTTTTTCAGTGATTGAATAAAAAACTCAAAATTGGAGAGAAACAATATTCTGTTGTCCACGAGCCACCTCTATAGGCCCATGTTTTTGATGGAGCATCAAGACTTCGATGATCACTTCGCGTTCTATTAAAGTATTAGCTGGATAATTATGGAGTAAATAGCAGAAACACAGAGTTTTGTACTTTCAATTGTTCTCTTCAATTATTTCGTATTATAGCATATCTAATGTGTCAGTCAGTTATGAGGAAACAACTTCTCATAATTTTTCTTTTAACACGCAATATATTACTGCGTACCTATTTATAAAGACTTTGTTGGGACGCAACTTCCTCACTAAAATCAACACTTTCTAGTTCCTGAAATCTGATCTCGGTGTGTCCACGTCCACTGTCGAGAACAATTACATTAATTGACTTCCTTTCCCTTTTCTTTTAAAACTGATAATTAAAATAACGAGGAAATGAAAAAAAACTCCTCAGAGCAATGACAGAAACGTATCCAGGAAATTGTGCTTTTCTCTCATTGCCCATTCGATCGCACGTGTTAGAAACAGGACAGAAATAGGGATAAGTCACTTGAAACCCCCCCCTCCCCCACGCCCCCGTCCAATAGTTTTAATTTTTGCAGAAAGGAACCAAATTAATCTATTGATTTCCTCTAAGAATCGTAGATTTTAGAAAATGCACATCAGCATTAGCATGGGCGTGGCGTGCTCATCAGATCTGATCTGATCAGAACCCAAAAAGTTCGGTCTTTCTCATGGATTTAAATGGACCAATTGCGACTTTGCCGAATTGCACGCTACGACGCGACACTGCTCGGTCGACACCATTTCTGCTCTACTGAACTGAACCCACCTCAGTGCATCAAACAAACACGGCATCGTTTTCAGTCTCAGTCCCAAGTCTTAATTACATTATTATGTCGTCTTGTCTTCTCTCTCTCTCTCTCTCCCCTCTCTCTCTCTCTCTCTCTCTCTTATCTATTCATTTATTTATTCATTTATTTAGTTTATTTATTTATTTATCTATTTATTTATTTATCTGTTTATTTATTTATTTACTTATTTATCTCTCTGTTTACTTGTAAGAGAGGGCCTTGAGCCCTAATTTTGCCTACTGCTTTGTGAACTCTTTATTTATCTATTTATTTATTTGTTTGTTTATTTTTCTCTCTTGTGGTCTAATTTTGTTGCTAAATTGTTTCTCTCTTTGTTTCTTTCTGTGCGTTTGTAAATCTATGTTTATCTTGAACAAAATAAAAATCGATTCATCATCTCTCTCTCTCTCTCTCTCTCTCTCTCTCTCCTCTCTCTCTCTCTCTCTCTCTCTCTCTCTCTCTCTCTCTCTCTCTCTGTGTCTATTTCTCTGCCCATTTGAACGCATGTGTTAGAAAAACGTAACAGAAGGGATGAAAGTCACGTGCTTACGTCACATATACTCTGTTCAGGATAAGAAGGCGGGTGAGAATTCAGGTAGTAATGCACTATTTAGCAACAGTGCGGCTATACCGGCTACTCCAACCCCTCGCAGTGGCCGTTGTTCTTCCGACTTCTCTCTTGGCATGGAGGATTTCCGAGAACCGACGGACTCAACAATTTACACACGTCCGGTAAAAATTGCGAACGGTCAAAAATACGAAAAAGCGGACGAAATTTTCACCCTAAAGGGCCAAAACTCGGCAAAAATAGTCGACTTTGAATATTGATGACTCTCATATATTCGATATTAGACGAAATATTCTGAATTTAATTCCGACTGAAAAATACGAATTTCTGAGAGTCATCAATAGTCGAATTCGACTATTTTTGCCGAGTTTTGGCCCTTTAGGGCGAAAATTTCGTCCGTTTTTTCGTATTTTTGACCGTTCGCCATTTTTACTGGACGTGTGTAAATTGTTGAGTCTGTCGGTTCTTGGAAATCCTCCGTGCCAAGAGAGAGATCGGGAGAACAACGGACACTGCAAAGGGTTGGAGTAGCCAGCATAGCCACACTGTTGCTAAATAGTGCATTACTACCTGAATTCTCACCCGCCTTCTTATCTTGAACAGAGAATAAGTGCCCTTACTGTATCATATTTCAACACCAACACTCAAAAACGCAAACATAAGAGATACAAACAAACTCCCTGGATCCGAGCGCCATGGTGCTCCAGTCGCCAGTTGGTTGTTCGGTGCGGCAATCCACGTGTGGCTTTGCAACTCCAATTCAATACCATTCAGTGCACGGCAGTAGCGAGGCGTGAAATTTGACAACGATGTACTTTCTCCATTTAAACTCACTGAAAGAATCGAATGCTTCGGTCGTCGGCGATGAACAGATGTCTCGACCTTTCTAATGTGTTTAAAGGGGGGAAAAGAAACGTTGCCAAACTGCACGCCTCGCCACTGGTGCACGGATAAAAATAACTGGTTGAATTTACCATCTGCATAGTTGATTTTGGAGTCAGCTATCAAGTATGGTAAATTTCACTAAATGATGGTAAAATGTACCAAACAAGTTAAATTAATTGATTAAAATGTACGTTGCATTTACCATCTACTTGATAGCTGACTCCAAAATCAGCGCATCAGATGGTACGTAGATTCTACCAGTCTTTTTTTTTCCGTGGGGCGGATCCAGACAATTTTTCTTGGTACGTGTGGGGGGCACGCTTGTGAAATTTTGAAATTAGAAGCGTCGGTGGAAGCAATCTCGGGCTATTTTCTGTTGAAAAAGGGCAAAATTTGAGGATTCTGAGGAAGGGAGGACGGCCCCCCCCTCCGGTGGATCCGCCACTGACCCCATTCCTCCTCCGCTTACATGACTTAACAACTTAACTGCACGGCTTTAATTCATAAGCAGATCAAGTTATTCCGTATAGCATCCGTCCGTACTGCATCATTATACCGATTATGATGGTTAATTCTATTCTGCATACTTGTTCATTTTCACAAGTAGCTGGACGCGCCATGCCATCGCCTCTTTGCGGCTTCCGATAAGCTCCACTACGTTGCCAGTCCTACGGAACTTAATGTAACATGTGTGGCACCTTAAATTGATATAGCTCGCTGCGACTCAACCAGAAATACGGCAACGTTGGAGTTTTACAGGTAAACGCCGATCATTCTTACCGCAGCTCTATATGAGCGCAGCACTGGCAAGAGATCGGCGCGATGCGTCGCGACACACAGCTGATCGAGTCAATGGGAAAGGTCGGACATGGATTGGCAATGGGTCTGTTGCATACTTTTGCTACAACAAAATACCCAGATAAGAGGGAATATTTAGCCAATATTGTGCCAATATTTTCAACCTTTTCGGGAAAAATATTTAATTAAAAAATATTTTTTCAATAACGCCTGAATATTTTTACAATAAATATTTGCAAACAAAATATTTCAATAATTTTTTACAAAAATCTTTTGTCAATAATAAAAATAAAAATATTCAAAAAATACTCAACGAATATTATTATAAAATTTTATCAATATTTTTGTTTTTAAACTTGTGTGAGTATTATTTGAATATTTTTGATTTTGATATTATTCTAATGCTTACTTAATTAATAATGGAAAAATATTTGATCAGTATTGAAATTTAAAATCTTATTTGTTCAATATTTTGTAATATTTAAGAAATACTTTAAAAATAATATTGTTTTGTTTAGTACTGATTAAATTTTTTTGTATAATATTTATTTAATGCTCACATTGCAAATACTACTGCATTATTCATTCAATACTTTTCCAATTATTATTTGAAAAATACTTAATATTATTTTATTTTTAAATATTTTTTATGAATATTCTCTGAGTCTTAATTGTAAAATAAAAAATGAATATTAAACAAATACTTTAAAAAAAATACTATTTCTTTTAAAATTTATACAATAATAAAAAAATACTTTCAATGGAAAAATAATTTTGTTACAATTTAGTACCTCCGGCGGGTTAAGTAGGAATTATTCGCGGAGCTCCTACGCGAGCGGTCGTAGCTCAACGGGTAAGACACTTGTCTGCCACCGAAGTGGCCCAGGTTCAATCCTCACCATCTCCAGGTAATATTTGTAAATGATCTCTGTCTATGAATTTCCGTGCATGTGTTCAATGTCTATGTCGAATGTTAAATATTAATTGTGCAATTGTGCAATTGTGAAAATACTACAAAAATATTTTGAAAAGACTATGAAAATACTAAGTGATGATTGGTTAAATATTGATTAAATATTGGATACAGAAAATTTTGAAAATATTCAAAAGAAAATATTTCAAAAATATTCAAACAGCATTAAAAAAGTATTCAATGAATATTCCATCAATCTTTTCAAAACATTTCGATATTGGCATTTTAATACTAATAAAATATTGACTCAATATTGAGTAAATATTTTCAAAAGTTTTTAACAATATTGAATTTATATTTCAAAAAAGTTTTAAAAATATTCAAACAATATTCAAAATATATTCTTTGAATATTTTTGAAATCTTTTCAAAAACATTTTATTGTTGGCATTTTAAGATTGACCCAATATTGACGAAAAATTGACTCAATATTTGCAAAAAGTTTTCAATAACATTGAGTTAATATTGACTCAATGTTGCTCTCTTATCTGGGTAGAACCTTGATTCTTATGTAAAATTCGGCGAAAATAACGATGCGCACATTAAAAACATTCAAAATCCACTCATTAACTCAGGAAATCACTTCAATTTCAAACAGCCCGCGCTACACTAGACACTTGCACCGGTATACTTTTACATAGACGGAACGTCCGTGCATAAGTAAACAACATCGTAACTGCAAAATGATGGAATTCCCTTCTAAATACATGAAATATTGGCTGCATTTGCTGTCTGGTCTTTTCGGTTTATCAAAGATTACAAAAAAGTATAAGAAATGTACGCATCTAAACGAAACATTCCAATGTTTGTAAGTTCTGTTCATGTTTACATAAACAAGATGGTTCCATCTATGTAGTTATAAGTCGGTGATATAGTGTCTAGTGTAGCGCGGGCTGTTTGAAATGGAAGGTATTTTCTGAGTTAATGAGTGGATTTTGAAAGTTTTTAATGTACGCATCGTTATTTTCGCCGAATTTCACGTTAGAAACAATGAGTTATATTGATGTAGCAAAAGTATGCAACAGACCCATTTTAAATACACTTAGTGAATATACAACGTAGAAGTTTTAAAGTGGTTTAATCCATCGGTTTTATTCTCAAATTTACTACCTGAATCCAAGGTACTTATATTTAACAGGTATGCTCTACTTGCTTCCCGCTTCATAGTTCATCCTCAGTGGCGCGCAGTTCAAAATCACTAGAGCAAGATGGCCGACAAAAGAAGAAAACTTATACTTTTTTCAGAAAACATCGGGCTTCCCTCTCTTGGAAAGCAGAACACAGCCCGATGTTTTCTGAACAGAGTATGTTTTCTTCTTTTGTCGGCCATCTTGCTCTAGTGATTTTAATCTGCGCGCCACTGAGGATGACACGGGAAGCGAGTCGAGTATACCTGTTAAATATAATAAGTACCTTGACCAGAATCACCCTTTTTCGTTCGTTTTTTTGACAGTAAAAACACTCGATTTTGTATTTATAGTCATATATTCCATGCAGGGCTGCCGTTTTGCGTATAATTGATGCCATTTTTCAATTCACCGATGATTCCACCGGTTTTGAAAAGATTACACAGCTAAGTTCAGTATAAGACTGAAATGCATGAAAATACTCAGATCTGTAATCTTTTAATTCTCAATCGGTGGAAGCTCCGTTAATGAATTAAAATATCTGCAAGTTTTTTAAAGTCATTGACGACTCCACCAGTTGAGAAGAGATTACAGATGTGCGAGCATTTTCGTGCATTACAGTCATACGCGCTGAATTGAGTTGTGTAATCTTTTCTCAACCAGGGGAATCATCGGTGAATTGTAAAATGCGATTAATTATACGCAAAACGGCAGCCCTGAATTTCCATGTCATTAACTATAGCTCCACTGTGCGACGACGCGGTGTAAGTAGTGCGCACTGCGCATGCGTGGTAAGCGAGATGAGTCGCAAAATTCGCGCGCATAACATAGCAGAGTAGACTGCTTGGCTTCACCCGGATTATCAATGTTGTCATGTTGATCCGATTAAAAGGTACGATCAATGAAAAATCGATTTTTCCCAACGAGCTATATACCAACAGAGAGGAATTATGGGATGTGCTTTTGAACCTTCAATGCGAGGCAGGCAATCAGGCATAATGAAAACTTCTTATGGACATTTTACACGGGCTCGCTTTGTTCACCTTTTGTTTTAACCTTCTAAAGAGAGTTGAGACAGATTCACTTGCAATTATTTTTAAACGAAAGAGCAAGTTTATTACTTTAGTGGTTATCTGGACGCAGAAATCGATAGAACTGTTTCTTTTGGAAGGAATTTAACGCTTACAAAATAATATTTCATCGAGTGCCATTCAGTTACAGGAATCGGCAAAACGAGCAGCGTGGGGTACGGATACATTATTTTGCTAAATCTCACCCATCATTTTTTCCCGCGAACGGAGGATTCAGAGGCAGCTCGTATAGTGTACGTGGTAACATCGGATTCACCCAGTAGCGTCGCGTGACATCTGGCAACAATGCAACTGCTCCATTTAAATTTATTAAATATATCGAATCTTCCTTGTGCACTGTGCAGTGTGTAGCCCCTGAATTCGATCTTACACGTGAGTTTAAATTGATAGAACACATTGTTGCCAAATTGCACGCGACGCCACTGGATTCACCCCCATTTAAACCCACGTAAAATAATCGATCCTCAGTGGATTCACTGAATCCTTGAGATCTCGATACTTTTGCATAGGTTCGAACGGTGATAAAAACATAGTTGCCAAGTAGCTTGAGACTGGAGATTCGGCAACGGCGGGCCACGCGCGGCGGTGCGGTGTTGTTATGATACAGATTACTTGCGAACATAGAAGATGCACCACATTGGAGGAACTCGGGCATTAATCATCTCCTGGAGTTGGTGTCCCGCGCGCGATTCGCGGTTTCAGTTTCCGCACGCACGCATCACATCGCTCAACCACACGCATACTCACGCACGCTCACACGCAGCGCAGGCCAGACGAGTCTAATGAAAACCTGCTCCTTCTCTCATCTCATCTCATCTCATTTCCATTTCTCTTCCTCTATCTCCCTCTGATTTATAACACATGAATATCAGGCTATCTCCCTCTTTCTCTCTCTCTCTCCCTCTCTCTCTCTCTCTCTCTGCGCCTCTCTCTGCCTCTGCCTCTCTCTCTCTCACTGCCTCTCTCTCCTACACACGCACACTCTCTCTCCCTGTCTCCCCTCTCTCTTCCCCTCTCTCTCATTCTCTCTCTCACTCTCTTTTTCTCTCCCTGTCTCTCTCTATCTCACTGCCTCTTTCTCTCTCCTACACACACTCTCTCTCTCCCTCTATCTCTCCTACACACACAGTCACACTCACTCCCTCTCCCTCTCATCCTCTCTCTCTGTCTCTCACTGCCTCTCTCTCCTACACACACATACACTCTCCCCCTCTCTCTCTCCCCTACACACACACACACACTCTCTCCATCTCTCCCCCTCTCTCTCTCCCTCTTCTTTGCATATGAAATATCCGTTCATAGACAGAACGCAGAAGCACAGTTCACATTCACATTTACTCTGCTCGGAACCGCCGCACACTTGGTCGAAACACGGATCTTTCCGCACAATCCGGCAACGTTGCACTTGGCTCATTGAACTACACGAAGAATATCGAACTATCAAGGGATCGGCGATGATCATCGAATTCGACCTTTTCGATGTGGGCAAATTGACAATTTCTCACGTTACCATAGCACGCTTCGGCACTGCGGAATAGTTCTTTATTGTATTATTATTATTATTTTATTTATTTATTTTTTTTTTGAAACAACTAATTTTATGGACCAAATTTCAAATCGTTCCCAAGTTTTTCTTCGAAACTTCATCGACTTGAAACGGGTCATTTGAAATACATGGAGTATTAACTAGAGGAAGATTTGGGAAGAATTATAGGTAAATAGGGAATTATGAAATAGTGGATTCTGGAACTGGTGGAATATCTTGAGAAACGGTTACATTGATAGAAATAAAATGGATATCGGATATTTTTTAGCGAGGAAATTAAAAATTTAGGATGGAAAATGATAGGATTTGAAGGAAATCTCAATGTTGGTACGGGCTAGCCTTGAGACCTTCTTCAAATCTCTTACATTTTCCATCCTCACACTGAGAAAAATCACTTTCTTTAAAAACAAGGAAATATGTTTACTTAAAAGTGACTGTTTTCCTTGCGCGAAGTAATGTTCTGTTGCATGAAGGAGAATCACTGTCACAGCAAGAAATCTTTTACTTGTAGCATCAGACATTTTTCTTGGGTTATAGGAATTCCCCTTAGTAAATCACAGTGCAGTTTCTTTTACACAAACAAGGTACGCCTTGGATTTAAAAAAAAAAAAAAAACAATCTCTCAGTGCAATTTTTATTTTATAAACTTTTGTCAAGGAAATTCTGTAATTAGGTCCACTGCGCTCCGTCGCATACTCGATACTCACAACACTACTAAATATACCTCAGTCATTCATACGCACACACTCACACATACGGTCGACCGTTCGTCAGTCAGTCTGTCTGTCTGTCTGTTCGTCTATTCAGTGCGCGCGTTAGATAATTAATAATGAATGCGCACGCGGCTAATTATCCCAAGACAAAATACAGATTACAGAGGATTACCGGGATTACAGATACAGGACACAGGTGTCTACAGCTGTCTGCCTACTTTCTGATCGGCTGCGGTGGTCTCGGTGTGGAGCGTGGCGCCCCGCGCCCAACGCCAGCCACCCGCCGCTCATGGGCAGGTACAGGGAATTGTCTCTCTCTCTCTCTCTCTCTCTCTCTCTCTCTCTCTCTCTCTCTCTCTCTCTCTCTCTCTCTCTCGCTCTCTCTCCTCCCCTTTGAAAGCGTGCGTTAGAAAAGGGCAGAAGAGGGGGCCAAAGTCACGTGATGGCCCCCTCTGCTGTCTTTTTCTAACACATAAGTTCAAATGGAGGGAGAGAGAGAAAGACAATTCCCTGTATCCGCCCATGCCCGCCGCTCGTACTCGCGCAGTGACGAGTCCTTCCGATCAGCTTTTATTTTAATTAATACAACAATAAACTTTTCCAAAATGAGTCTGTTGCACACTTCGGCTAGAGCGTTTTAAAGTATCAATTCATAAGTAAAAAGCCGTAAAAATTACGGTGACAGCATCAAATTCCCAAACCCACCAAAACTCGTTAATAAACTCACAAATGGAGCTGTTGCAAACTTTTTCAACAGGCTTATTAATAGTTGATGATGGGGTAAAACCCTGTAAAAATAACGATACTAAACTCATAAAATGTTTTCAAACGCGAGACCATAATGGCGGCCGACATAGACGGCGCGTATAAGGGGCTATTGGGGCTATAGCCCCCCCCTCACTTTTTTGGGAACGAGGGGCTAAAACATTTTTTGAACGAGAAAAAAAGGGAAAAAGGGAAAAGGAAAAAGAAAGAAAAAGAGAAAAAGAAAGAAAAAGGTTATTTGTCCCCCCATCGCCAGCGTCAAACGTTTATTGTGAAAAAGGTGAAGAAGAAGGGAAAAAAAAAAAAAAAAAAAAAAAAAGCTGTTGAATTTTAGCCCCCCCCCACTTTTTGACCCCACGCGCCGCCCATGGCGGCCGATTACATTAGGTTTACCCTATCTTAATCAACCTCGCGACACCACACAAGAAGAAGAAGAAGCATACAATTGCCATAAGATTTATTAGGCGGAATCGGCCACCATTATACGTTCTCGCGTTTGAAATCATTTCATGAGTTTTGGGGGTGGATTTCGTGATTTTCTAGTGCGCTGGTCGTTATTTTTACAGTTCACCCCATAATCAACTATTAATAAGCCTGGAGCAAAAATTTGCAACAGCTCCATTGCAAAAAAAAACTAGACACTTTTCACCCTTTTCACCACGAGCACGATATTTTGCGGGGTTAGCGCGGCACATTCAAATAATCATGACCAACTGTCATCACAGCTGACTTCATAAACAAGTAAACACTATAAACTGACTATGCGTCTGTCCAAATTCTTACGTCTGTCTCAATATCCTCAATCAGTAGCGTAGCCAGGGGGGAGGGGGCGGCCCGCCGCGGGCATCATTTTCTGTGGTGACGTAAAAGAAAAAGAGGGAAAAAGAAGAAAGGTGAAGGGGGAAAAGAGGGGGAAATAGCTAAGAAAAATGAAATGAAATGAATTTCCCTTTTTATTTTATATTTTTTTGAATTTTAAGAAAGAAAAAAATACAACTTACTGCTGAAGAAACACTAGAAATCAAAAAAGCTTTTGACGCCCTCCTCTACTTGTTTACTTAGATACTTCGATACAAAGAAAAGATGAAGTTAGGGTCCGATTTCGAAACGATCGATATCTCTTGGAATTAGGAGTATTGTTGGTTCGGCTTTCCTACATTTTCCGAAAATGATGCCCTCCCCCGGAGTTCTTAGATTTACATGTATTTTCCCCGCAGTAATTGGTGCCCGTTACCAATTACAGGCTGGAGTACCGATACCTAATTTTTTGGGCAAGTACAAATATTAATTTGACTGCGTGAATTTCACTAATAATTAGTGGGGCAAACCAACCCCCCCCCCCCGGTGGAATTGACTCATGCATCCGAAAAGTCCATTTGCATGGGAAATCATGAGTTTCCATCAGAAATTCATGTGAACACATTGGCTCCTCATAGGAACCCATGTGAAACCTATGATTTCCTATGGGGTTCCGTGATTTTTCCTTAAATTCCTCATGGGTTCTCATGATAAATCATGAAAATGCTCATAGATATACCAGGAAATCATGAAATTTTTCATTGGTTCACATGAGAAACTCATGATTTCCCACGCAAATTTGGTCATGATTTCTCACGAGTCATTTCTACCAGGGGCCGGTGTTTGGCCTTAAACTATTTAGGTTTTGGTGTGTTGTACTACCGCGCCCGCGCGAGCTCA
This sequence comes from Trialeurodes vaporariorum, assembly GCA_011764245.1. NCBI lineage: Eukaryota > Metazoa > Arthropoda > Insecta > Hemiptera > Aleyrodidae > Trialeurodes > Trialeurodes vaporariorum. The sequence goes on from VMOF01000388.1 coordinate 5,964,459, forward strand.
TCAATCTGAGACCGGCGCGCGGCGCGGCGCCGACCATTTCGATAATCTTTCGCGCGTGCGCCGAGAGTTGAATCACGAACGCGGAGTCACAAGTCACGCGTGTTGCGGTGAAGTATTAAGTGCGCTTTAAGTTCCCGAGCCGAGCCGTGCCATGCCACTGCGACTCTATCTTGCGATGGTTTTATCAGAGCTTGAGCTAAACGCACTATATACATCACTCCACGATACAGCAGTTATGAGAGTTATGCATGGGCGGGTACAGGATCTCTCTCTCTCTCTCTCTCTCTCTCTCTCTCTCTCTCTCTTCTCTCTCTCTCTCTCCAGCTCTCTCTCTCCAGCTCTCTGTCTCTGTCTCTCTGTCTCTGTCTCTCTCTCTCCCTCTCTCTCTCTCTCTCCCTCTCTCTCCATCTCCTCTCTCTCCCTCTCTAACTCTCTCTCCGTCTCTCTCTCTTCTCTCCTTTTCTCATCTGATTTGAAGCCTTAGAAAAGACATTGGTACGTCATGGGTGTCTAGTCATCTCGTGATGGTCACTCCTCCTCTTGTTTGCCATGAATGATCTTCAATAAGTCACGTATGGAGTTTTTTAACACATGATTAACAGAGAGGAGAGAGAAGACAATTCTTGTATTCGCTCATGGAGTTATGTAAACTGATTGTGAGTATCATCGGTGCAGTGCAGTGGTCACTCACTCGCGGACTCTCTGGGTGTTGGCGCATGCGCAAAGCACGCAATCCCCTCAATAAGCATCCTGCGCTCACTCTGGAGTAATTTTTATTACTATCTGATCATATACATGTATAGGAATGAATGTATGATCATACACATGTGATGGTACTACCTATCAAAGTATGAATATCTATAACCACAATCGCCGTCATCATCCACGCCCCCCCCGCCTTACTTCGCCACGCTTATGTTGCATCACTCCTTTTGAATCGCAGATCGAACTTAGCCGTGTTGCCATTTTTTTACATTTTTTTTTTTTTTTTTAATTATTATTATTATTATTATTATGTTTCAGGAACGCTCGTCCAATAACGACTTGCGTCCAATGGGTCTGCTGCAAACTTTTGATAAAGCCTGTGGCGTGGCGTGCAATCTAGCAACGTCGCAGTTCGTGCATTTAAACCCACGGAAAATATTGACTTTTTGGTTGTTCGATGAAAACCTTCGTATTCGACCTTTTACATGGGTTTAAATGGACACAGTACAGCGTTGCCAAACTCCACGCTACGCCCTGGATAAAGCGTTAAGAATGGTTGTCTCCGATGTGAAATCAATTGAAAATTACGTTGAAAGCATCAGAAAGTTCTAAAATTTAACGAACTCAAAAAATTTTCACGAACTCAAAAAATTTTCACGAACTTAATAAATGCATGTAACACAATTCAAAAATGGCGGCGGTCGAATATGAGTGGGTGACACTGGGGGAGGTCACATCTGACTATACGGCTTCCTTCGTGAAGACTCACTTCTCTTCGTTTATAGAAAACTGCAATAGTGCAGTTGCAAGGGTCTGAAATGGTGTGTTTTCATCAGGGCTGCCGTTTTGCGTATAATCAATGCTATTTTTCTATTCACCGATGATTCCACCGGTTGAGAAAAGATTACACAGTTCAGTTCAGTGCATGACTATAATGCACGAAAATACTCTGATCTGTAATCTTTCCTGAATCGGTGGAGACTCCGTTGATTAATTAAAATATCCGCAAGTTTTTTAAAGTCATCGACGACTCCACCGGTTGAGAAAATATTACAGATGCGAGTATTTTTAGGTGCTGTCGCGTAGCAAAGCACCTTATAGTTTATTACAGTCATGCACTGAACTGAACTGTGTAATCTTTTCTCAACCGGTGGAATCATCGATGAATTGAAAAATAGCATTGATTATACGCAAAACGGCAGCCCTGGTTTTCATAAAGAAAATGATAGTGCTTGATGAGTTGAGAACAATCGTGCCTTTGGTTTTTTTTGCAAAGTGTCCCGGTTTTAGAGATACCTACACACCTGTAAAGTTGTAAAAAATCGTCTGTGTGGTGACGTCACTATACGCGGTCTCATTGTAAACAATGCATTTTGGGCCAATACTCATCTCCGGAACTGTGGGACTTAATTGCATCTTTGTTCTCAGCTCATCAAGCAATTTCATTTTCTTCATAAAAAACACAACATTTCAGACACTTGTAACCGTCCCATTAGATGAAAATAATCCGTTGTTGTCCCATCGGACGAATCACCATACTAGGAGATCTGAACTCTCAGATCCAGAGCTAAAAAATTACAGAATTCAGTTCAGTGTATGACTGTACTGCATGAAAATACTCTGATCTGTAATCTTTTCTCAACCGACAAAGCCGCCGTCGATGACTTTAAAAAATTTGCGGTTATTTAAAAAATTCAATGGCGAGTGCACCGATTAAGAAAAGATCGCAGATCCGAGTATTTTCGTGCAGTACTATCATACACTGAACTGAACTGAACTGTGTAATCTTTTCTCAACCGGTGGAATCATTGATGGATTGAAAAATGTCTTTATACGCAAAACGGCAGCCCACTCAGATCTCCCATAAAATTGAACTCTCGCATTCTTAGATACAAGCTCTCGTTTGACCTGCAGTTATTTTTACACCCGAATAATCGTTGAACTTTCGGGGTGCGAACAAATACACCGATTCCTCGTTTTACGACCAGCAAACTCTCATGAAAATAGAAGAATTAGAACAAATATTTACACAGTTGTCGAGAATTGCACAAGTATAGCTTATTGGCTATTCATCGTCTCATCGTCAAAATGTCGGTTTAGAACGAGTGCATGCGATTTTAGTTTGTACTATTCTAATATTAGGCTACGGCTACGCATGCCTGGTAAAGTAACTAACTCCTTACAAGAACTCTCAAGTTGAGGAGATATTCAATACACAGGGTGTTTCACGTAACCTGCTCACTATAGTTTTCTTGAACGGATAACGATAAAAAAAAGGGGGGAAATCGGTTGTATAATAATTCGGACCAGAAATTTTATTCAAAAATACTACCACAACCCAAGATTTAGCTTTTGGGAGGTTTTCAAGAGGAGGGGGACCTCCCAATGTTGAAATTTTCGAGCAGCAACCCCTGTCTTGTGATACCTCATTTGAAAGGACGTAAAATTCCAAGCATTTTGACTTAAATTGGAAGTCGATATATTTTTTCGTGTTCGAGACATCGAAGGCCGAAGTTCGATTTAGGACCAATTAGTGAAAATTCTTAACTCCTTTAAAAAGAGTCGTAAAACCAAAAACTGCGCATGTAAAATGCTCTGCTTGACAAGTACTTTCAAGAAAAAAATACGAATTTGCAATCAAATAAACCGGAAGTCTACTTTTAGGCACCTTAACATTTTTGGCGGGGAAACCCCCATTCATCAAATTTTTCATAAGGCAACCCCTATCTTGTTATTCCTCAATCAAACATGCGTAAAAAGTTGTGCATTTTGGCTTAGTCAAAAATCCGATATAGTTTTTCTTATTTCGAAAAATCGATTCGGACATTTGGACCATTTTCGAACCTATAAATAACGGATCCTATCGTGTGATACAATCATTCAAAAGCACACAAAAAAAAACCAAGAATCTCAACGCAAACCGCAAGTCAATATCTTTTTCCGCGGTCGAGTTATCGCAAGCCACAATTTAAGGTAGGCCCTAACCGGAAACTAAACTATCTAACTAAACTATTTGCCTCACTCGCACTCATTGAGGCTTATAGGAATTTTCGTACTTCATAATGGGGCTATTGCACACTTTTTCTATAAGCGATTTAATAGTCGATTACGGCGAAAAAACCTCAGCAAATAACGATGGCGGCACTAAAAACTTCCAAAATCCACTCCTAAACTCAATAAACGCAGTTATTTGCGCGAGCGTAATGGTGGCCGAAGGCACTAACAATGGGAGATTCCTATCTTAATTTCGTCACTCTTTCTATGCTGACAAGGATGATTCACAGAGTAATTAGTCATCAGAGTGATGATCCACATCCGATGAATGGTGCCGCAACACCTAGTGACACCGGTGTCAAATGAAAGTAGTCTCTTATTGGTCACTTCTTGATGGAGTTTCAGAATTGTTAGATGGGAATCTCCCATTGTTAGTGCCTTCGGCCACCATTACGCTCGCGCAAATAACTGCGTTTATTGAGTTTAGGAGTAGATTTTGGAAGTTTTTAGTGCCGCCATCGTTATTTTTTGAGGTTTTTACGCCATAATCGACTATTAAATCGCTTATAGCAAAAGTGTGCAATAGCCCCATTCCCGGCTTCATTTCTGAGTAGGTATTTTTAGCTTGAATTTTCCAGGATATCTTACTGAGGTATGTTTGCCGGTGTTGACATTCTTCAAAATTGTACTTTTGGCATAAACTCATCAATTCCACCCAGAGCCTGTTGACTTTTTTGAGCAGCGCTTGTGGCGCTATCCATCGAATTGCAATCTGGAAAAGTTTAGCCTGCTTAAAACGCCGTTTGTGGGCTTATGAGTGAAGTTTGAAACTTTCCATAAAATTTGATTCAGGTATGTTTTTTGCACGCGATTTTACACAGAAATCGACTTCTCATAACACTAACACAAAAGTAAACTCTAGCAATGGGTCTATTGCACGGAAAAAAGAGATTAGTGAAAAGAACCATACGGATACCTGATTTTGGCACCTGCTAGATGTTATGGTAAACTTGACCAGAAGTATGGTACATTTACCGATACTTTGAGTAAATTCGACATGCAATCAGGTAACATCACCTAGTACCTAGTCAAAACATAGTATATTTCTGGGTGACATTACCATAACAACTAGCAGGTGCCAAAATCAGGTATCCGTATGGTTATTTTCACCGTAGTTTTTTTTCCGTGTGCATACTTTTGCTACAACAATATAGAGCCTTGATTCTTATGTAAAATTCGGCGAAAATAATGATGAGCACATTTAAAACGTTCCAAATCCACTCATTAACACAGGAAATCACTACAATTCCAAACAGCCCGCGCTACACTAGACACTATTTGCACCGGTATACTACTACATAGACGGAACCACCGTGCCTAAGTAAACATCATCGTAACTACAAAATGATGGAATTTTTTTCTAAATACATGAACTATTGACTGCATTTGCTGTCTGGTCTTTTCGGTTTATCGAAGATTACAAAATAATTTAAGAAAAATACGGATCTAAACGAAACATTCCAATGTTTGTAAGTTCTGTTCATGTTTACATAAACGAGATGGTTCCATCTATGTAGTTATAAATCGGTGATATAGTGTCTAGTGTAGCGCGGGTTGTTTGGAATGGAAGGTTTTTTCTGAGTTAATGAGTGGATTTTGAAAGTTTTTAATGAGCGCATCGTTATTTTCGCCGAATTTTATGTTAGAAACAATGAGTTATATTGATGTGGCAAAAGTACGCAACAGACCCATAGCAGATCCATTGCGCAGCAGAGCATAAACGGTCCAAAGGAGACTAAGTTCGACGGTGAACCGGGGGAGTGGGGAGGTTCGATGAGGGGGAGGAGGGGGGAGATTAGAGGAAGAGAGAAGTTAAAAAGGGGGGGAGGAAGACTCTTCTCCCTTCTACAGATGATGGCCAGGAGACTTGTGATATACGATGAATATAAAAAGAACTTGCTGATCATAGACCAACATCAGTATCAGTTTCCCTTCTGTGCCATCCGCGGATTCCTCGTGTGTCAGTGAGAGTGATCGCCTCTCTTCAAGTGAAAGCTCGCCGAAAGCTCGAGTCAGTCAGTGCTCTAGCTACTTTAATAATAATAAATAAAAAAAATCAAAGCAAAAATAATTAATAATGTGTTCCTTATTTCGTTTCGGCGCCCTTTCCCTCATCTTTTCGCTCGTTTTGGTCTCAGTCTGCGCGCAATACTTCGGAGGCGATCACGGAGGTGGCGGCGGTGACCTGGGAGGACACCACGAGGAACATGATTACCACCACGAGCCTGCGCACTACGAGTTTCACTACGCGGTCCACGATAAGCACACCGGTGAGTAAATAAAATACACCTAACTGACAAAAATTAGAGTCCCTATATGTAGAGAGTTAAGAAAAGTGAAATCATGGGCGCCGCCATTGGATGCGATTTTGCACATTTGTTTGCATTCTGAAGCCTTTATTTTTTTTTTTTTTTTTTTTTTTTATTATTTTTTTTTTTTGGTTAAGCCTTTTTCACTAGGCTTTTGGCCTTTGTGCCTATACACGACAGCCACTGACTATTATTTTTTATTATTATTTATTAAACTCAGATAGATAGTTGGGATCACTGCTGGAGATCATTTCCCGGGAAGATTGAAGAGAGAAGAGGATAGGATAGACGAAAGAGGAGAGAAACATCCATGTCTATCCGGAGTGACAAGATCTGAGACCATCAAATCTTGTCGCCCCGGCCGGGATTCGAACCCGGGATTCTGAGGCCGTTGTTGTGTTTTGCTCCACTGAAAAGATTACAGTTCCGCTAAGTTTGTAACGATGTAATCTTTCCCTGCTTTTGTTGATCGACATGTATCAACGCTTTTAATGATTCTTTTGAGATTTATAGACATTCTTGTGGTGCATCATGATTAAAATTAACAGATTCATCGCAAATTAACCCTTTTATCTGTAAAAGACCGTTGGTAAACAAAACAATAGTGCAATATCGCATCCAATGGCGGCGTCCGTAGAGCCTAAAATTCATCGAACAATCAGAAGTTGACTACCCTCTTGTCTTAACTCTCTACGTATATAGGGACTCTAACAAAAATGCATTTATTTCACGAGTGAGAGACCCTTCTTCTGCGACATGAATGCTCGCGACAGGCACCAAATATCACTATTCTTTTTAAGGTGATTCCAATGCAACACGTGACCAAAGTGATCGATTTGGTCATCTGCCGGATTTTATGGACTTTTTGTACAAGGGTCATTCTACAGTAAAGTGGACATGATGCAAAAATTGAAATTTAAAAATTAGTGCCTAGCATTCTTGTTTTGCATTAAAATGCAACCAGAGACGAAAATATCATCTAAAATATCGAATAAGGTCAAACGTGTTGATGTTACAGCAGGTTTGATGTGTATTTTCAATGACCAAATCACACGCGTCCCACCCGTTACGCTATTTTTTAATTTTTGTTGAGAAAAATAATTTAGTAAATGAAAAAAACTTTATGTGGGATCAAAGCTTATACCCTCATCTTTAACGTATATTTTTTCCAAATTTTCATCTCTCCAAAACTCACAGAGTTTCTAATTTTTCTGAAGTGATTCAAAAACCTTGTCCATTTATGTCTGTCGCACCCGTTGCACCCTTATTTTGCTCTTTTCTTAGCTTTGGATAGACTTTTTTCTAATTTTAAAAATCCTATCAATATCTAGAAGTTAAGACCTTTCTGTCAGTGGGATAGTTTTTTTCATTTAAATGATTAAAAAGTTGAAAAAATTACTTCAAAGTCGTCTGAATGTCTCACCCGTTACAAAACAATGACCCATAACTAGGATCGTCAGCACCTGTGGGTAGATCTAACAAAGATATCTGTTAAATTTGGATGCTCGAATCCGCAATATAAAGACGTGGTTATTAGACTTTTCGTCCTGTTTTATTCGTCCGCACGATTTTTTGTCCTATTTTTTTCGGCCAATGAAATTCGGTCCTTGATAATTCGTCCAATCAAATTTCGTCATGTAAAAAAATTGGTCCTTTTATTATTTTCGTCCTCGATTGCAACGTCCATGCGTTTTTAGTCCAATTATTTTTAGGTCCAGAGAATGGATTTTGTCCTATAATTTTAGTCCGATTTTTTTCGTCCTTTAAAAAAAATTGGTTTTGTTCAATACTCAGTTTTGTTGGTTTAGTTTACAGGTAAAATAAAATTAAGAAGTAGAACTGCGCCGAAATCAAATTATAATTTTATTACTAGTAGGCGATTCAGATTTTAAGTCGACTGTATTTTTCTGGTAAACTTGTACTTAATCTTGTAAAGTGTTGAGATTGTTTCTTTCCAAAATAGTTGCTGATAAAGACTTGGCTGAATTGAATAAAATGGTGAAATCCAATTCATACGTTCTCTGGTATTGAAGTTCAATACTCATAAAAACCTGTAAACCAACAAAAACGAACAAAAATGTTCATTGGACGAACCAAACTTTTTTGTTTTGTTTTGTTTTTTTTTTTTTGGACAAAAAATTGGACTAAAACTACAGGATAAAAGACGTACTCTGGACCAGAAAATAATTGGACTAAAAACTCATATGGACGTTACAGTCGAGGACGAAAATAATGAGTGGACCAATTAATTGTTCTACGGGACGAAAATTGATAGGACGAATTATCAAGGACTAAATGTCACGGACAAAAAATAAAGGACGAAAAAAAAAGAGGACCAAAAAAATGAGACGAAGAGTCTTGTAACCAAGGACGTAACTATGCGGAAATTAGCACAATCGCTGCTCGACCTTTCGTATCGCACTACGATAGTGCGAATTCCCATCGTTAGGTCCTTACTTGGCGGATTCGAGCATCCGAACCTAACAGATATCTTTGTCAGATCTACCTACAGGTGCTGAAAACCCTCATTTTACCTGGGTTGAACCGCCATTACGATCTTGCCGATTGAGCAGTTTCGTGAGTTTATTACTGAGTTATAGACTTCCTTAGCGTGATTTTCGTGAGTTTGCTGGTTTTTACATCGGTATGGATTATTCATTTCCTTACTGCAAAAGTTTGCAAGAGCCCCATTGTTACAACTTCGCCAATTTTTAATCAAATTGTGCTCATCTTAGGCTTAATCGATAGAAAATGATTTGATCCTTCAAATGAGTGCAATATTATTTCGCTAGCATGTTTACTTTTGAAGTTACAGCCTCAGTCTCTTTGTCAGTAATTTTGTGGCATCCTATGTATAAACACGAGAAAAAAAGGACTGGTAGAATTTACCATCTGCAAAGCTGATTTTGGAGTCTACTATCAAGAATGGTAAATTTTACCATCATATGGTAAATGCAACATATACCTTGTGGTCAAATGAACCGATAGGTTATCTTAATTTACCACAAGGTACGTTGCATTTACCAGATGATGGTAAAATTTACCATATACTTGATAGCAGACTCAAAAACCAGCTATGCAGATGGAAAATTCTACCAGTCTTTTTTTCCCCGTGTACAATGTACATTCATATTTCTTTTTTTAATTGTTACTTCCAGTAGCGCAACGAGAGTTTCTTCATCTCTCTCTTTCCTCCATTAAGAAACGTATGTTAGACAAGGATGGACGAGGTGATAAAACCCCCTCTTTCTGTCCTTTTCCTACTTACAAATTCAAATGGGAAATGAAAGAGATGGAAGAGATCCTGGTTACGCCAGTGGTTACTTCAAAACAACAAGCAAATATAATAGCGCCAAAAAATTAAAACTGATGTTTCTTGCAGGTGACATCAAGCATCAACACGAATCAAGACACGGTGACACCGTTCACGGAGAGTACAGCCTAGTCGAGCCTGACGGTCACATCAGAACTGTCAAGTACAACGCGGATCACAAGACAGGATTCCACGCCCACGTCGACCGAAAAGCTTATCACTAAAATGAAAAGCTTATCACTAAAATGAAAAGCTTATCCCTAAAATAAGAAACGATCGGCATGACAGTAAGCCTCGATACTACATCGACAAGTAATGCTTTACAACAACAGAATTACACAAGTAGCCCGAAAATTCACAATATAAATAAGGGAAAAACAGGATCAAAACTAAAATATTAGCTAAAATATTTTAGCTTTGATCCCGTTTTGTACTTTTTTATACTGTAATTCTTTACTTGTCAGTAGATCAACTGTTATAAACCGTTTCTAAAAGTTCCTAAATATTCCTTTTTCATGTTATTACAAGAAAACAACAAATTACAACAAAAATTAGTTCCTATATTCAGACTATTTTCATTCCGAAAACAAATCATATTTTTGTTCCATTTGTATCATCAACTGGTGTTGCAAAAGCGGATGTAGCAATCTGGCAACTATGAATTCTTCCCATTTTAATGTATGAGAAACAATCGATTTGTAAACGGGCCATGACCCCCTCAAGAATCGATTGTTTCTCATGCATTCAAACGGGAAGAATCCACGATTGCCACACAATGCTGGATCCGCCCATGTAGTGTTGGGCACAAAATCAACTTTTGACTGATCGTCATGAATAAATAATGGGTTTGTTGCAAACTTTTGCTACAACGATGAGGAGTGTTAAATCGTTAGTAAAATCGCCCGAAAAGTCCATTGGTAGCATCAGAAAGTCATGAAATGCGATAATGAACTCACAAGATACGTTTAATGAAATCCAAGATGGCGGTAAAATATCGAGCAACCTGTATGCATGCGCCTTTAACATCCAAGGATTGCCAACGTTGACAAACCTCACAGCTTCAGAGGTTATGTGTTTATTTACGTTGTGATTGGGTGTGATCGATATTGTGAGGTCGGTTATCCTTGGATGTTCGTGGTGCATGCATACAGGTTGCTCGATATTTTACTGCCATCGTGGATTTCATAAAACGTATCTTGTGAGTTTATTATCGCATTTCATGACTTTCTGATGCCTGATGCCACCAGTAGACTTTTCCCGCGATTTTACATGGGATTGAACACTCTATAGCGCTGTAGCAAAAGTTTGCAACAGACCCATTGACTAAAATTATTCTCATGCTATTCCTATTGGTGAATCGAAGTTTTAACGCTATCAGTAACTTCATTCGTCACAAGATGAATGACTAGTAGTGTTAAAACTTCTATTTACCAATAGGAATAATATGAGAGTAATGTAAGAATAAATGATTTTAGTTACTTATTCATGATTATTCAAAAGTTATTTTTTGCCCAACACTGTCATCAACTCAATTATAATGCTGTTTGAGAATTTTTGTTGAAGACGAATGAGAGTCAAAGAAACAACAAGAAATAAATTGAAAACAAATGGGGCTCTTGCACACTTTCGCTATGAGCGATTTAATAGTCGATTCAGAGTTGTAAAAACCTACTGAAATAACGATGGCAGCGCTAAAAACTTCCGGAATCCACTCCTAAACTCGATAAACGCTTTTATTTGCGCGGGCGTGATGGTGGCTGAGGGTAGTAACAATGGGAAATTCCCATCTAACAATACTGTAACTCCGTCAAGAATTAGTGACCAATAAGATACGACTTTTATTTGACACCGGTGTCACTAGGTGTTGCGGTACCATTCATCGGATGTGGATCATCACTCTGATGACTAATTACTCTGTGAATCATCCTTGTCAGCATAGAAAGAGTGACGAAATTAAGATAGGAATCTCCCATTGTTACTGCCCTCGGCCACCATTACGCCCTCGTAAATAAAAGCGTTTATAAAGTTTATGACTGGATTTCGAAAGTTTTTAGTGTTGTCATTGTAATTTTTAGAGGGTTTTACACCAGAATCGACTGTTAAATCGCTTACAGCAAAAGTGTGCAGCAGCCCCATTCATAATAAACAGCCGACCTTGCAATTAAATTAAAACTTACTCAAGGATGAGCCATGCTCCTCTCGATCAAGGTTATAGATTAAAGAGGTATGCTCATCTGACTTCGCGCCACGAAATCAGTAGCGCGCAGTTCAAAATCCAGATCCAAGATGGCCGGAAAAAGCAGAAAACATTGTATACTCTTTCCAGAAAACATCGGGCTCCCTCTCCAGAAAAGCAGAAAATAGCCCGATGTTTTCTGGAAAGAGTATACAATGTTTTCTGCTTTTTCCGGCCATCTTGGATCTGGATTTTGAACTGCGCGCTACTGATTTCGTGGCGCGAAGTCAGATGAGCATACCTCTTTAATCTATAACCTTGCCTCTCGATCCTTGATCGTCATGAGTGGCATTTATTTTAAACAAATCAGTGGCGTAGCGTGTAATTTGGCAACGTTGCAGATCGTCCATTTAAACCCATGAAAAATATCGAACTGTTGGGTGTTCGGTGAACACCTTTGCATTCGACCTTCAACGTGGGTTTAAATGGACACAATTATACGTTGCCAAGCTACGCCACTGAAATAAATTGGTTTTTACTGAAAATTGATTCGTTGCTCCACCGTGCGGCGGCGCGCGGCAGGAGCGCCATCACCGCAAGAGACAACAGAGACAGTGGCGTAGCGTGCAATTTGGCAACGTTGTAATGTGTCTATTTGAACCCACGTAAAAGGTCGAATGCGAAGGTGTTCACCGAACACCCAATAATTCGATCTTTCTTCATGGGTTTAAATGGACGAACTGCAACGTTGCCAAACTACACGCTACGCCACTGGACAGAGACCATGCACCACACCAGCCGCTCGCGCGGTGGACGATTTTATTTTCGGAGACTCAAAAAAATAACAAGGGGAACTAGATGGGCAACAACGCATCCACAGCTCCTACGTGGATTGTTGACCAACGACCAAAACATTGATGCTCCGCTCTGATTGTCTACTGACATCAACACAGAGATTACTAAGCCTAAGAGATATGGCACTTCCTGTCTCCGCCGTGTTAAAAAACCGTTGGCCGGGCTCCGTAAAAAACGCCTGCAGAATGGCCGTGATACAACGTGCAGTACGCTGGTGACCGTAAACATTGTTGTTATTCATGTTGTTGGAAATGAGGTTAGATTTTCTGCAGCATCTGAATGTTTGTCATTTCATGGCCGATGGGATGATTAAAGTGACTTAGATTTTCAGATTCACGTACAAAATATACTCAGAGCTCATTAAACTTCCCAAACACTTTATTAATCTTATCAATTTAGTTAGTGGCGTTGCTGTCAAATCTCATTCATACAACAACAGTAGTAACAATGTTTACGGTCACCAGCGTACGCCACATTGCATACTTCGTAGGAGTCGAATAACACTTTTGAATCGTTATGCCATATCTCTTAGGCTTAGTAATCTCTGCATCAACATCTTTGCGCATCGGTCTACATGTGAGCCGTTGGACGTTGCTTTCTTGCGACTCTGAAAAGAAGAGTTGCCTCTATGGGCGAGATAGCTAGTTCGTGGTCTCTGTTGTCTCCGATCAATCGATATCAACGAAGATTCGAATTTATCGAAAAAGTATACTTTCGTATAATATTGTATAAAACTAGCATATCTGTGTGCATAAGTGGTGCAGTGCTTCCAGATTAGGCTTTCAAAATACAGTCAAGAGAAGACAAGACGATTCGGCTTTCGAAAATTCGCTTTTTTCCCGTGGAATCATTCGCCTTTAGCGAAACCAGTTTTGCGTATTCGCGAAGGAGAAATGAAGGCAATCTAGGAAGTAAAGATAAAGCAAACGGAAAAAACAAAGAGGAAAAAACATGCTCGCAAATCATATGTTTTGCTGTATACGTTCCTTTTGGACCGTTGTCATGGACAAGCTAAGTGTCACGTAATAATTTTCTGGCTGCTTTTTTTTTTTTTTTTTTTTTTATTTATTTAAAATTTTAGTTTGAAAAAATGCCACTTTTACAGTCTAATTTTTCTCAATATTGTGTCAAAGACGTAACAAGGATTCCCGAAATTCCAGCATCGGAAGTACTCAACAATGAGAACTTCAGAGAGTTTTTTAAGCTAACCCCATTAGTTTCATAGTTTAACCCATGGTTAATAAGTTCTTCAAGTCTATCACAAAGTTCTGCGTAAAGTAGGCGAGTTCTTTCTTTTTTTTTTTGTTTTTTCTTGTCCATTTATACACTTTTTCCACCGCCCGGAACAAAACCACTGAATCCCCTGGAAAAACTACTTAATTTATTTTCTTACCAAGCAAGCACAATAATATGATGACATGTCTCCTGCGGAATGGGGCCATCTTAAGCGAACGTAGCCTGGAACCCACAGTCAATAAGTTCTTTAAGCCCATCATAAATTATGCGATAAGTAGGCGGATTTCTTCATGGTTTTTTTCCCAACAAGCTATAGCAATGGAGGAGGGTCAGTGTTGCCAGATCGAGGGTAAAAAGCTGTATCGTCCCCATTTAAATCAATGTAAAGCGTACGGCTTTTTCACCCCAATCTGGCAACACTGAGGAGGATTCATGTAGGACGTGATTTTGAAACTTTAAGGAGGCAGCCATGATGGAAATCTTTTATGGACATTTTACATGGGCTCAATTTGCTTGCCTTACAGTGTTGCCAGATCGAGGGTAAAAAGCCGTATCGACCTTCATTTAAATCAATGTAAAGCGTGCGGCTTTAATTCTCAGGCAACACTGTTGCCTTATGGATTTTAACCTCGAAAAGAAAGTTGTGACGAATCCATTTGACATTGTTCCTAAAAGAAAGTGCAAGCAATACCGTCTCTAAACATACCAGGCTGCTTCTTTGAGGTTAGGGTCGTCTTGGTATACGTATTCTTATGGAGAATGAAATATTGGTGAAATGCGAAATCGTTATTTATCCTCTCAAAACACGATTTTCATCTCTTTTATTGCTTTGGGGAAGTAATAAAGCCCTAAACTTTCATTACTGACGTACTTTTCCAATTTTGGTTGAACTTCAAAAAACCACCCAAATCCTCGATAACGCCATAAGCTTTCCATAAGCTTACATGTACCAAGAAGAACCATAACCCCACTTTTTCAAAAGAAGCAACCGGGTATATATAGAGACGGTATTAGTGCAAGAGTTTGAGAGTGGCTGTAATTAGGGATCCCGATTCACCGTAAAAGAATCGATTCCGTGAATCGATCCGATTCTCCTCTGAGAGAATCGATCCGATTCAAATATCGGCTCGAAAGAATCGATTCTTGAGAAAATCGATTCTTCCGATTCTTTTTTTGAGTGGCGCATTGAATCGTCACGTGACGATGCGATTCTTTTGTTGTTGTTGTTGTAGTTGACTTGTTGTTGTATTAGAATCGTCACGTGACGATGCGATTCTTTTGTTGTTGTTGTTTTAGTTGAATCGTCACGTGACGATGCGATTCTTGAGTTCTTATATTAGAATCGTCACGTGGCGATTCTTTATTTACTCGATTCAGGCGATTCGCTTTCAAACAATTCTATTCTCCTTCACTCAAACTCGTTTTTCCCGATTCAATTACAGGATGTCTGGAATTTTCAGGGATATATCTGGAAGAAATTCTATATTGCTTGGAAAAATAATCATGAATTCATTCCGATTCCGATTCAGTGCCTAAAGAATCGATTCGATCCAAAAATCGGAGGGAAAGAATCGATTCGATTCTTAGTCAGAATCGGTCTCAAAGAATCGATTCTTCAAAGAATCGATTCGTGAATCGGGATCCCTAGCTGTAATCTGGACACAGAAATCGATGTAAACTGTTTCTTCTGGAAGGATTTGCACGATAATTAAACTGACCTTCGAGAGAAACGAGCCTTTTCTTACCTGGATAGTTGTATTAGAATTCTTTGTCCAGATAGCCACTCTAAAACATTTGCACTTTCGTTTAAGCCCGATTTCCATTGAATTGATTAAAATTTTCG
Organism: Trialeurodes vaporariorum; assembly: GCA_011764245.1. Classification (NCBI taxonomy): domain Eukaryota; kingdom Metazoa; phylum Arthropoda; class Insecta; order Hemiptera; family Aleyrodidae; genus Trialeurodes; species Trialeurodes vaporariorum. Next base: position 5,979,950 of record VMOF01000388.1, read on the forward strand.
AATTAAGGTTAAAAAATAAGAGGCAAACAAACCAGAATCAGTTTGCTCATGTTGCCTCTCTTTGAGACAGAACTTAAAATCATGTATCAGCCTCTCTATTGCTATGACTCGTTGGTTTTTCCTTAACCATTAATGCATTTTTTCCCCCCAAGAGACAAATAGAGACGGAGCACTAACGGCTGCTGCAGAGACACGCTATAAATTCAACCAAACAACAGTCAACGTCGCAGGGTGTTGAATGTTGGGCACCCTACTCTACAGTTCCCGGCCAATCCCAAAGACTTCTAATACTATCTAGACTGAACATAACGCCGATTTTAGGGCGGGGAAAGTGAATACCAGGGGTGGGACAAAAATCGCATGTTGCGCCTGGCTACGCCGCATCCACGATTACAGTATGTGCTAAGATTTTCAGAAATACATTGATTTAAATGGGGAAATTACTTTTTTGAAAAATTAATTAAAAATACTAAAAAAAATATTTTTCCATAAAACTTGGTACCGTTTGAAAGCTCATGATATGCAGATTTCGGTTTGGGCCGGTTTTATTTGTGATTTTTTAACGAGAAACATTCTACAGGGGCTTACAGTTGGGTACCGATTTTCTACAGAGTGTTTCATAAAATTGTTTTCTTTGTACTTTTTTTGAATGGTTACAGCTCAAAAAAATAAAATTTATGCGATAAATTATTGAGACACACAAAACAAATAACATTAATCATAACATAGATTACGTAAAATTGAGTATATACACTATACAGCTATGTAGGTTGTCTCAGCGGGGTACTGAAACGGTGGAACACCCCGTAGAATCGAGGAAAATTGACCTAACTTTGAGCCTCTGTAGAATGTTTACGATTGAAAAAACGGTATAAAAACCGGCCCGAACCGAAATCTGCATATCATGAGCTTTCAAACGGTACCAAGTTTTATGGAAAAATATTTTTTTTTAGTATTTATAATTAATTTTTCAAAAAAGTCATTTTCCCATTTAAATCAATGTATTTCCGAAAATCTTAGCACATACTGTAATCGTGGTTGCGTACCGATCGGTTCCAATGGGCAGGCGTTATGTCCAGTCTGGATAGTATTAGAAGTCTTTGGATTGTGTTCACCGAATGTCACCGTTCAACACTATGCGACATCAATAGGTGCTGACTGTTGTTTTACTTGTTATTTTGTTGAATCCCCGAAAATTCAGTGTGCCTCAAATCTTCCCTATGTATCTTAGCGTTGTGCTCCGTCTCTATTTGTCTCTGCTTTGTCCATCACTGCTCTGAATATAACCTCTAAATCCCATAGAAAAACTATTGCATTTATTTTCTCACCGAGCGAGCACAAGAATATGAGGCAATGTCTCTTGCGGAGTGAGGCCATCCCGGCGTCATTTCATCGGATTGCTTTGTCTTCGGAAATAAGTTCCAATTGATTGAACGCAAAGTCGTTGCGATGAAGCTGGAGGAATCAATGTCGAACTCAGAGCGCCTAACAGACTCCAACACTGACAGCTGCGCTGCGCGGGTTGACTATGTCCAAGGCGATTCATCAACATCTGTAGCAATATTTCTCGCTTGCGTCTCTTGCTCCTCTAAATATCGGTATTCTCAACGCATTCAGCCATAAGTTCTGTAATCAATTAAAAAATGAAAATAGCTGTCAAAATTCAAAAAATATCAACATTAACAGAAAAAGTTTCCATCAGTAGGATTACAGTAATATGGACTGCGGTTATAAAACGTCTACTTTTTCTTGGTCCTTTAATAAAATGTCTACGTAAGTATGTCTAAGAAAATATTTACCGTGAAAAATAACCCAAGTCTTCTGACGTCCACATATTTTATGTCCCCAGTATATAGTGCCTATATATCAAAATACGTCCACTTTTTTGACAAATGTCTATTAATTTGTCAACAATCTCTACAAATTTGAAATAGAATGTTACATGTAGAAAATGAATCAGCTTTCCGATAGTGAGAAAGAAATAGAGAGTGAATTATGAATAGTATGGAAGACATAGTTCATTTGAAAAGCCTTTTTATCCAAATTTTCCTCAGTGAAAATTTTACGAATTCTACATTATAATGAATTGATCTAATTTCTGTGATGAATCGCAGATCGCTGTCTTCAAAATTTATTTTTTAACTATAGAGTGGTGTATTTAAAAAAAAAAAAAATGGTGAAAATGAAACATTTTTGGAAAC